>OX155977.1:9178210-9832395 GCA_944548615.1 Micropterix aruncella
TGACTAGTTTTGGTATATATATATATATATACAAATATATAAATATATATATATATATATATATATATATATATATATATATATATATATATATATATATATATATATATATATATATATATATATATATATATATATATATATATATATATATGACTAGTTTTGGTATATATATATATATATACAAATATATAAATATATATATATATATATATATATATATATATATATATATATATATATATATATATATATATATATATATATATATATATATATATATATATATATATATATATATATATATATATATATATATATATATATATATATATATATATATATATATATATATATATATATATATATATATATATATATATATATATATATATATATATATATATATATATATATATATATATATATATATATATATATATATATATATATATATATATATATATATATATATATATATATATATATATATATATATATATATATATATATATATATATATATATATATATATATATATATATAATATATATATATATATATATATATATATATATATATATATATATATATATATATATATATATATATATACATATATATATATATATATATATATATATATATATATATATATATATATATATATATATATATATATATATATATATATATATATATATATATATATATATATATATATATATATATATATATATATATATATATATATATATATATATATATATATATATATATATATATATATATATATATATATGTATATATATATTTGGTTAATTAGGTATTTTAGAGGTGTTCAAAAATGAAACAATGGGCAAATATTCTACATTCGTTATGAGTACTTTAAATGAAGATGTTATAATGAGTTTATTTAATATTTATTATTATTTTCACATGCAACCTAATAATTCTATGTACAATCAACTAATTCTAAAAATACGAATAATTCCATGATTTACCTAAATTTACTACAAAATTATGATACTTGTTACAAAGCTTTACTCAACTGAATAATTACTTAGGTACTTTTTTTTCGGGAGGCGACATGATTTTTGCACGATGCGAACACGACACAACTAACACTACTTACTGTTTAAATCAAAAGTGTCTTTCTGCTAAAACTTCATTGCTAATAGGATATAGTTCAGTACTCTTGCGATAGATGGATTTTTTTGGATTTTACTGAGCTCACAAAGATTTCCGATGTTTTACAAAAGTACTACTTCTCGTTTCGTTTTTGGATCACTGGGCATATATGGGTGAACCCCTCAAATGAATGGCGATTAGCTCGGGTTGCCTACGGCAAAATGTATATTAATTTATATTTACATTTACATAGAGCGGGGTTTACTATAGAGCTATAGCATTACTATAGAGCGGATTACTATAGAGCGGCGCACATTTACAGTTATATTTACATTTATATACATTTTGTATACATTTTGCCATAGGCAACCTTTAATGGTCGCCTCACATACGAGGGGGGACTATTCTGTTTGTTATTTTCTATTTATTTGAATGTTATGTTCCATTAAATGTCGATTATATAATGGAATTGCGTTTTTTTTGAGGACCACATTTTAAGGCAATTTAGTTGTATTAGAATTTTACTAAAACTTTTACGTAATTTATTGTAATATTAGAGTCCTATCCACCCTCGAACGGGCTAGTCCCAGTTGGGTGACAGAATCAAATAAGCAAAAAGTTAAGGTTTTGCTTTTCGTGCCATTCCTGTTATTTTTGTAAGCAAAATCAATGTTCTATAAAATAAGATTATGAATAAGAATAATTTATTTTCAAAAACCCGATCTGGGTATAGAAATTACATATCTAATGGTATTTCTACGAATAAAATTATATTTCAAATTACTCATAAAATTATAAAAAAGTCTATAAGAAAACTAATAATTGAAAAAAACATAGAAATTCAAAAAATCAATAACAAAGACATAAAAACTAGAAAAATAAAAAACAACAGAAATAATGAGAAAACATAGAGAATCAGCAATTCAATAACAAAAATATACAAAAACTAGAAAAATAGAAAGCATCCAAAAAGTTCTACATAAACTACACATTAATCAAACTAACATAAAAAATAGGAATAAAATTATCAAAATATAAAAATCAGAAATTTAAATTAGAAATATAAAATCAATTAAAAAATAATAATAAAAAAATATCTTAAAATATTTAAATTAAGTAATTTAAATATTCAAATTAAGTAAATACAATGAAATCTTTTTAGAATAATTTCACCAGCTAAAATATGTAAGTAAGTATACCTAAAAAATATAGATAGTAAAAATATAAAATCCAATAGTCAGTTATGGAATAGCCAAATTAGAAAAATTACAAATATAAATTACAAAAACCAGTCGCTATTTAGAAGCCGTTTTCGTAAAAATAGAAACGCAATAATATTAAAAATGTTGATTACTTGACTCTTTTTCCATTTCAGGTAACCATATCTCACATCAACCAAGTACCAATGTTGATGGGTCCAGCACCAGAAAAGGGTGGCAGCTTCTTTAAGCTATTTACCAGATGCTAGTAGGTGCTCTGCGTAACAGGTAGATTACACGTCAAGTGCCGTACAACTGTAATCAGCTTTAAAAACACTTTAAACACGAAAACAATTGCATTTAAGGGACATTTTTAGCTTGTCGTATATTTTAAATGATTTATTTTATGAATGTTTACTCCTAATTTTCGTGATTTCTTTTTAATTATTTTTATTTTTAATACATTTATTGTTGTTTCTATGAACATTAAATAATGCTTTAATAAGTTATTGGCTAAATTCATAAAAGTACTTAATATGTGTTAAAAGTTACAACATTTATTATATTGCTTATTGGATTGCTCATCTCCGCACTAGGATCTGGCAGCTAGGATTTTAATGAGAAACGCAACGTGTAGAAAATACTCATAGAATAGAATAACTTTATTGTGCTACTAGCTGACCCGTGCCCACTTCGTTGGGCGGTAAAACTTTTTACTTGTGATGAAATTATGAGAGTGGTTCGGTTAGTACTGAGTGCTATGATTTATTTCCTGACTGCCAAAAGAAGGGTTATATTTTTACTGCATATGTATATATGTATTTGCATGTCAATTTGATTATATTACCGTTATTTGTGAGTACCTTCTTGTGAGTGTCTTATTTGTGAGTGTCCTATCTCTTTAAACAGTTATTCAGTAAAAGGGAAATTATTTGCAGTAAAAGGGAAACGTCTTATGTTTTAAAAACTTGAGATGATAAATTTACTTATTTTGATATGAATTCATAATTGTTGATAATATGACCAATAAACATGACCTAACGATTTAACTTATTTTTTTAATATAAAATACTACTTTTTGTGACTTAAATATACAAAATAGACATATGCTGTCCCTGACTTTTTTGTAGGCATTATCAAGTTCTACAACTTTTCTCTAGAACTTAATCATATATCTCTCATCGTTAAGGCAGCGTTCGTTAGAAACGTTTTCGTTCGACTGTTTTTTCTCCGTCTTACTTTGCAAATCCGACTACCACGAAAAAGTCTTTTCATTTTTCGGATTAATATATAGCCTATGACACTCACAAATAACGTGGCTTTCTATTGGTAAAAGAATTTTAAATCGGTTCAGTAGATCCAGACATTACTTCCTACAACCTCACAAACTTTACCTCTTTATAATATTAGTATAGATAATAACATTACATAATGAATATTACTCGTACACTGCTTTTATAGAAAAAGACAATTTATGCACAAATGGCGGACTTCTTGCTATAGCGATATCTTACGGTCAACCATTTTTCTCATAGTTTCAAACATTCATTAACCCTTAGCGAGACAGCCATGGGAATGAAACTCACGATGGTATGTTTTCAACCCTCGAAATTTTGTGTGTAGGCGGTGTTAGTGCACGCATACTAATGTATAACTCATTGGGTTCGATTGTGACATTATTTTCCACAATTGACTGAATCAATGCTACAAAGTCTAAAATAAATGTTTATAAAACAAAAATGTTGTAAAAATGTGTTCGCATTATTCAAGACTCACCTGTATGTTGATTTTAATACGTGTTAATTACACCCTTTAACGTTATAATGGGCTCGATTGCGTTTCTTCGTGAACTAAAATTGGAAATTAGTCCGTGTGAACGAGACAGGGCAATACGCTAGAGCGGAGTATGAGATGACCGGTTGTCACTTTTTCGCATTAAAACTGCGCGCCAAGGTCAAATCTTACACCGCACGAAATATGCTCGAATTTATTCGGACGAGTATAAGTTCAACATGTAGTATTTATCGACGATCGTTCGTTTAATATTCCGCTCTAACATATTGCTCTGTCTCGTTCGCTTGGACTAATTTTAGTTTTAGTTCACAAAGAAACGCAATAGGGCCCATTATACTATAATAGATGGCATGCCATCTCTCCGTATTATTCATGTGATATAATCAACCTATAAAGAAATGCGATAGATGGCACTAATAACTGAATATTAATATTGTTATCATTGATTAAATTATTGGGATTTTATAATCAACCGCTCCTTTATGAAAATCATTTTCAATACTATTATAGATAGCCAAATAAATTGCTATTAGTTTCTCCGTACTATGCTATGAGCGCCACCTGCATGTCGACAGCACAGAAGGGTTGCCAAAATGTACTGTGACATTGAGCAGGTAGCGATTGGATTCGTGCAGCTTGGGCCATAATACCCATTGTGATCGCGTCTTAGAACTCAGGCTGATGGATCGGTTACCCCTGGGGGATAACCTCCCGGCGTTACTGGATGGATTGCGCACCGTTCGATGACAGTCATTCGGTTGTGCACTCTAACTAATTACTGAACGAGTCGAGAGACAATGGAAATATATTGTTTCCTAAGCAGGTAGATGTTTAACTGTCGTCAACCACTCTTGAAATGACTAATTGGCTACCTGATCCTGAAGCTATCGATTATAAATACATCAAACATTATTCAACAATTAATGCTAAAGAATTCACTGTTCAGCCGCTGCCTAGCTGAGTTAATATTTGTACAGAATAGATCAAAGTCAAAGCGTTTAATAAAATCATTGAAATTGACACTTGTTCGCTACAGAAATGCATTTTTACTATAGTTAGTACCAGCATGAGGAACATGAAGAGCAGGGTTAAATCTATTGAGTTTGGAAGGAACACGGAGATTAATTGTATTTAGTAAGTCGGCACAGTTAATATTATTGGAGGTGATTTTTAGCAAAAAGGTTAAGTCCGCATTTAGTCCGCGATAGATGCATTTAGTCCGCGATAGATTCAAACCGTCACCGCTGAAAATACGGCAGGTAGAAATCGCTCAAGTGACTTCGAACCCGTGACCAATCGGGAGGACAGATGTATCCTGAAGATTAATTCCAGACGGAGAGAATTCCATCCTTCCGAACTGGAAGTAAGGGGACCAGACCGCCCGCTGGGTACCTTTCCCGGTGCCTCGCCGTAAGGCGTTGGCCTCTGTCGGGCATGTTGCCTTAGCTAGACGGTAGGTTACCTTGCGGGAGATAGACTGATCATTATTGTTAAAACTTCCTGAAGTGACGGGCTCGCCCATTGTAGTTGACACCTCTAAGCGTGATCTTGAGCAATCTAATACCATATATAATAAATGGTTACATTATCGAATTACATTAATTGATATTATACTAATGTTAAAGTCACCAATGATGATTTTTGACACCAGACCAAAATAATATTATAAAGGTAAATTATCGGTGAATTTAATATTGGTTAGGTTTAGGATAGTAATGAATAGAATATTTGTTTAGATATTATGTTAATTAGTTTATTATGATAATATTATACAAACAGTTACATATATGATGATATCGATTTATAGTATCTAATAAATGTTAACTGATATCATTGCTTAATTACTAAATGAATAAAATAAATACTCTAGAGGTATGAACATTTTGAAATGCCGACCATATTTATTATCTTAGTAGATAGTGTATAAATATTGCTTCATTAAAAAAAACAATGGTCCACTGAATATGATATCAACACCAAAATTGTTAGTTTTAGCTGTATCTTTAAATATTTTTAAGAAAATGTTTAAGAAATCATCTCAGATAGGTCGTTTGTACTGATCTATTGAAATTGGTGTGATACAAGTAACCTATTAACTTCTGTCATTCTTCGCTACTTTCTATATGTCTATTCGCTTGTAATAATATAAATTTTCGTGTATTTCAATTATTTCTATTTTCTAATTTACGTTTTTAATCTTTAATATACTTTTAAACTTAGTACAAAATGCAAACAATCGTACCTCTTAAAATTCTTTGAATTTTCGATCTATCTTTTTTTAATCTACTACTCATTTTCAAGCTAGGTAGTTTCTTTTCTATCTAAGACAGTCATACTTTATAGGAGTTGACCGGAGTTGTCGATTTTGAGGCGTACTTCCCTAACAAAGCGGTCATGAACTTATTTGGGTGGGGGGAGGGGATCTTGCTGCACCCTACTCCACATAGATTTATAACCCACCCCTCACTAAATTCTGGATTAATGCTAGATTCTTAGTCCTAATTTCTAAATGAATTATCTACATTGAAAACTATGGTATTGAGGGTGTAAATTGAAAGTAGTTTTCAAAAAATAACCATTTGGCTCTATTGTCCTATAAGTTTGCCAACCCGTGGTCTAGGGAGGTCAAACCGCCGCGCTGGATGCCATGTGCCCGAGAGTATGCGACGAACCTCAAACATACGCCCGGACAATCAAACACATGGAGCCACGTCACATACCACATTTCCATATGCACTTGTAACGGCCCTTAAGTACCGTCACATGCAATCAACAAATGCATTGATTTCCAGTGAAATACACTGAAACAATTCAGCTATTATTTTGACTCGTGCAGCGATGAATCAGCACGATGAAACAATACTTTTACTCTGAATATTTTGGATTGCATCATTTCCCGGCCTATATAAACCGGCGAAAAAGCAACCGAAGTATCATTCCGCGAGTGATCACCTCCCCCAAGGTTGCGACGGCATACTCGGTACCCCTCTGACGAGGTCGCTCAACGAGTCCGGCTCCTTGGTTTCCTTCTCCCTACCTTTTCCAGTCGAGAAGCATCAGTCTGCATTCCCACAGACTCGAGCAGTGCCCAGTACGAGATACTAGGAGCACAAATACAATCCTCATTCACACACTCGCGACAACATAACCTAATCGCTCGTCGTAACAAACCTGGCAATTCTAATCTCAATAAAAACAAAATTAACTTCTAATCGGGGTTTCTCACAGACTCAACAGCTAAGTTCTTGATGCTGTGGACTTCATGCTCCCCTACCACCGATGCCGAATACATAGTATAAAGAGGGTATTTTATCTCAGAATAAAATTAGAAATCACGAGCTACATCACGAGTAATAAGGGCTACCACAGTTCAAAATACGATTACTGGTCATTATACCACAAGAGTGGTCGCTGCGCTGTCGTTGAATGAAATTCGCATATGGCCGCCATAAGTCCGCCACACTGCCGACGGAGATATTCAAATATTCGAGAAATTTGGCAGCCCCCACCCGCATACCAACCACATGCGTTTGCCGTAAGGTATCCCTCTGTACACTTCCCTTGCACCCAATCCCCTCAACGCTTTGCCACTCGAGGGTGCACTTACGCTTGTAACTGGGTATACTGTGCCTAATGTAGCACGCGATTTTCTTTTGTTTCCTCTTCTGGTGCTGTGCTTGCTGCTGAATGTTGGCTGTCATATAGGCAATTGTTACTCTATTGGCCACCACTCTAAATAAGGATGTGGTAGATTGATATCTGAAACTATTTACTTAGATAACGCAGCCGAGTTGTTCTTATTTTTCCGGTGTTCTTCTACCGGCTGGCTATTTTGTTTTATTTTCCTGGATGAAGCATGAAATTCCATATCATGCGTCTTGCCATCTCAAGCATTGTCATGCGTCTTGCCATGTCAAGCCATGTCATGAATCTTGCCATGTCATGCGTCTTGCCATGTCAAGCATTGTCATGCGTCTTACCATGTCAAGCCATGTCATGCGTATTGCCATATCAAGCCACGTTATGCGTCTTGCTATGTCAAGCCATGCCACGCGTCTTGCCATGGAAGCATGCCATGTCATGTCATGCCATCTTTATTGTCTTCAACATTTCTGTTGTTGTCTGGGTGTTATTTTTCACAGCTTTCGTCATTAATCGTAAGATTGGATTTGTTAACAGTTTGTTAACGCGTATGTTCAGATTAAGTGTGCGAGTAATTAGCGTTGGTTTTCTTTATTAACAACTACTCTTTGAAACGTGTCACTATTATCATTAATTAATACGTTAATTGATTACCTTGCGGAAAGAAAAGCTTGACTAAAATTATAATTGATTAAAATTGCTGGGATCTAAGGATTGAAGGTGCGTGTACAGTATGGCTTGTGCGTTGTCCACTTTTGATTGAATGTATTCTATTAGTGCCATATAAGGAAAAGTTATTAGCAAATATATAATAAAGAATGCAAATTTATTTATTGGACCCTGTCGCAAAAAAAACAAAAAATCAAAATAATTAACATCAAATAACCATTAAATATGTTTATAAAACTCACGAAAAAAATTATTATCAAGTAGAAATTTTAAAATAAAATCAGTTATATATTGAGAACAATCCTGGGTGCCTCTGGTGCCCAGTTCATGAAACTTAAGGTGCCAACATGCCCACCTTTACCCGCTCTGTAAACGCGGTTAGGATTAGTATCCTCTTAAAAAGTTTGAGTAGCTACTCAAACTTGTTGTGTCTTTCTGAAGTGACTGTACTTGTATCTTTCTGAATAGTAAGAAAGCATCTTCAAAGTTCGTTCGCCCGGTTAGGACACGTCTCTTCAAAAGTGCGACCTGGAGGCCCTTGTCGTTCTCCTCTGGTAGGTCGTGGTGTGTGATAGTGTTGATAACTGCTGGCAGGATATCAGATGGTTGTGAGAGTGGCCCACCCTTCACTAGACTCCAATTGATTGCGAGCGAAGGGTGGGTCTCATCGTGAAGTTTTCTCCGTGAATGAAAGTCGTGGATGTCGAAGTAGAAGTATTTAATCAGAAGGTTGAAGTGAGTCGCCAGTTCTTAACGCCTTGATTGTTATTTCGCCGTGGTGTAGTAGTGTGGGCGCGAGGTGAAACCGTAGTAGTGTGTCCGAAGTGTGTAGTCGAGGAGCGAGGCTTGACGATCGGTATCGCGGATAATGCAGGTACTGCTTGATAATGAAGTGTAGTGCGATAACTGCCCAACCGGGAAATGATTGTAGCCGAGTAACTGTCTACCAAAGGAATGATTCGGAGAGCGCGGTAACTATCCGCCAAGGGAATGATATCGATCGATTGAAATGTACTACGTTTTATACCGTGAGCGGTGATGTAATAGCTATGAGTGGGGTGCGACATGTGTATCGATCAGAAGAAATGACATGAGTCATCGCTTGACTGTGCATAAATTGCCGAATTTAGTTGAAAATTAACTGCAGCTGACTCGTGTAGATTTGAGTGAGTTTGCGGTTTCCATTCTGTGGAAATTACTTTTTTGTTGTGGGTATGTTGGACCGACAGGGCTCCAACATGGTCTTCATCATGTTATCATTCCAGAGTAGCATATTGAATTTATTTGTATAGTCCCACCGGACGAGATTGGCTCGGCATATTGTCACACCCTCTCTCAGTCTGTTGAGACTACGCCAGGTGGTATAGGGGAGATAAGACCCCAGTGCTTTCTGTTCCTTTCCGTCCTAGCCAAGTGAAGCCCTCCTTTGAGTGATGCTGTTTGTGGAGCGGTTGTATGCAGCTGAAGAATGAGGTAATTGTGGCGATTTGAGGTAATTGCCACAATTACGCGATTTGAGGTAATTGTGGCGTGGTAATTGTGGCGTGGTTCTTGCCTGTGCAGTGGGTGTCTTGGGTCCTCTATCACTTTTAGGTTTCTTGTATACATGTCTATTCTTGACTGTTGAAGTTTGTTCTTGTTGATTTCCCGTTGTTAACATCATTCTATGAACCATCGAAAATTAGCACTGAGTCATAAACATCTATGAATCAAAATTCACTCAACGAAAGAAACACATATGAAATCGATCGTGTAATCTTTAGGAGATGCATTAGGGAAGTACGTCTCAATATAAAGTTCAGTTATTTCATGAAATCTTATATATAGTCTTCAATTCTCTTATATATAACTTTCGAACCAACTCTCCTCAAATTATCATATCGAGTTATAGGAACAATTTACAATGAAATATGTTGTTCGTGAGAATCGGATCAACACGAAAATATCCACCGAACAGGTCGTCCATATTTTGAACATGTATACTACTTATATTAATAATAAACTTAAAAGATCTGCTTTTATTTTTTTTGTAAAATAGAGCCCATATGCGTTAAGCGTACCGCAAACAGCGTCTAAAATCTACTAGTGCCAATTATACACTGATTTTTTTTACGATAAAATATTTTTATTTTCGATATTTTTAAAAATAAATTTATGGAGGAGGTTTTACAATTTTTAGCGATTATATTATTTATTTTAATTTATTAATTAACGAAATATACAATATACCGTAATACTATACGGGGTGTTTTTACTGCAAGGGCATTTTTTTTGTGGGTGAATCAGTACAACAAAAAAAGCAACTTTGAACTTTGGTTTTTTTAATTTCATTTTTAAATATTGTGAAAAGCTATGATCACGATGCGCTATCTAGCGGTTGGTAAAATGTCGCTGAAATTGATCATTTACGACTTATTACCTACCGCTAGATGGCGCAGCGAGCTGAAACGCTTCTCAAACCTTTATTTAACAGTCAATTTCGCCAAATTTTAAAATTAAAAAAAAAAAAAAAATATTTTTTTTGTTTTTTTTAAAAAGTTTTTATCAAATGTTGCTTACCACGTTGTACTGATTCACCCACAGAAAAAATGCCCGCCCAGTAATAACACCTCGTTTATTTATTAATATTGGGTCCTTACCTATATAATTGTTGTTTTCTTACACTGGCCAATTTGAACTTGGATAACTTGGGTTCGAGTTGGAATTTCTAATTCAAATAAAATTTAATGTAAGGCCATGTTATTCTTTTCTAAGAATCAGCTGCTTATTTGTCTTTCCGTCTTTTGTTTTTGATCAAATATTTTTATTTGTGCAACCAATAAAGTTAAAAATTTGCATTATTTTCAAATATGAGATTTCCTGTGCCAATATTTTCCTGTGCCGGTGTTTTCCATTACAGCTTCTTGCAGTCTGGCTATACAGTTACCATAAATGTGTACTATTAAGAACTGCAAACAATGATGAAGAAGCTCGTGTTTAAATAACCGAGCCTGGTTAATTGTTCATCGCCACTGCTTCTGCATGAAAACGTATAACCACAGATTTCCCTGCAAAAAGTCGCATAGTTGCAGGATTTGCAGCTGGGGACTCTTGGTCGACCACCGTACTTGCCAGACCTTTCTCCAATGGAGTTGAATTGTTTTTAACGCGCTTTTATTAGGTCGACCTGTATGTAACTAACTATGTAATGGAATCTAAGGTAACTAATTTAACCATCTTCCAAGGATCGTAGCGTCATGAAAATTGGCAGCTGTATGTAGTTCTGATGACAATACAATAATATGGTACTGTCGAACTGATCTGATAATGGAGTCCGAAGATATGAACTGGAACTTCATGATGGAACATCGTATCATAGCTGTGTTTGGACTTGTTAGAAAAGTCTTGGAATGCACTTTGACCGCGATTAGGTTTCAAGGTCTGATGATGAAGCCGGAAGATAGGCACTGGCATTCCATGATGGAATATCGTATCATAGCCGTATTTGGACTTGTTAGAAAGGTCTTGTAATGAACTTTGACCACGATTTAAGATCATTTATAAAAGCTGTTTTTAGTGTTTTTTTTAAACTAATAATTTATTCAGAATTTAGATAACTTTTTACAAGGCAAAACAATCAACTTTGAATAGTCGGTGAAATTGGCCTTCAAAGCATTCATTGATTCCTGTGCATGAGAATTATACAGCAGAGGAATTAAGCATTTTCCATTAAAATGACGATTATGCATTTTAATGCAATAGGGGTCAATAATTCTTTTAATTAAATATATATTTTTCATACAAAGTTGTTGACTTTAATTTTTCTTATATAAATGCAATTTCATAGGAAAGGACCCAATATACCTATAATATATTTTATTTTAGATATTTTTAAAAATAAACTTTTGGAGCTTTACATTTTTTAGGCATTGTATTAATTTATTTAATTGATTAATTAACGAAATATACAATGTAATGTAACATTATCTACTTATTAATAGATTGAAAAAATATTTGCTTTGTGTCTTTGAGCATTGCGATTTTTTAGAAAATTAAAGGTTTTTATTCCTGCCATATATTTTATGTGTATTGATATATGTTTACGTGTAGAATGTATAGGCGGACTCTAGAATACTGAATTACTTTTGTTGCCAATATATTACGTGTAAAACATGAAATAAAAATTTCTTCGAAATCGTGAATTTTTGTTTATCTTTTCTGAAAAGTCGGTTGTGCCATCAGGAAACGTCCCCGGCTACTGGCCAAGGACTTATGAATGGACTTTAGGAAGCAGCTTAAACTGATTTAACACGATAGTCGACGACGAGCGCGAATAGTGATAGAGCAGCGCATGGAAGAAGTTCGATTCCACATTTACGCAAATATGCTAAACGGCGAAAATTTACTGTCATTTCGGGAGGGAGCTAATGGGCCTGTAACGACCCTTAAGTATCGTTACATGCAATCAACAAATGCATTGATTTCCAGTGAAATGCACTGACACAAACGCAGCTATTATTCTACCTCGTGAGCGATGAATCAGCAAGATTTAATCTGTTTTTGGCCTATATAAACCGGCGAAAATACGACCAAAGTATCATTCCTCGAGTGATCACGTCCCTCAAGACAGCGACGGCATACCCGGTACCACTCTCACGAGGCGAGTCAACGGGTCCGGCTTCTTGGTTACCTTTTCCTTCCTTTCCCTATCGAGGCGAGACGCATCAGTCTGCACTCCCACAGATACTAGGAGCACAAGTACAATCCTTATCCACACACCCTCGTAACTTCAGGCAGATAGCCACTACATTCGCGTCAATATATATCATATTCGAGAAGCGTTACAAACTGGCAATATTTAACTCTCAATAAATACCTTCTGATACACTTTAAATCGACTTTTAATACGGAGATAACCCGCAAGTTGACACCACCACCTCACACCGAATAACTTGGAGTCTAGTGAGGGGTGGTCCCTCACAGGCCCTTGCTGAGTTGGCCACGAAGACCCATTTGTTCAAGGTTGGTCACACTCACGGGCCTCCACGCATGCAGTGCGAGCCCGGGTAAGACTCATGCTTTGGGGCTAGTTTCCCCTAGGAGTCAATCTTCTGGCGCTCCTGGAGGGTCTGCGCACCGTGCGGCGTAAGCCAATCGATTGTGCATTCTGACTAACAGTCGGGGGAGTCTGGAAGCAGTACTGTTTCCTATAGAGCGGGGGTAGTTGACCTTACGGCGACTGCTCTTGAAGCGACCATCGGCTACCCGATTCCGGGTGAACAACCGGGCAAAGGATGCTGTGGTCCGCGATAGATTCGGTATACACCGTTTCGTAAGGGAGAGTACTGCGCAAGCGACCTCGAACTCGCAATCAATCGAGAGACCGGAGTAATCTGGTCGCAATTGGAAGTAAGGGCGTGAGTGTAAGCCCGCTGGGTAACACACCTGGTTATCTCGCAGATAAGGCGTTCGCCTCTTACGGGCATGTGGCGAAGCTTGACTGTGGACTGTTTTGTCCAAGTCTTCTGCGCTCTTTTCACGGGAGATAGAACGACTAATCGTTAAAACTTCCTGCGGTGATGGGTTCGCCCGTTGTAGTTGACAACTTTATTTGTCATTTCGGGAGCTAATGGGCCATGTTGCAGTTCGGCCACTAAGACCCATATGTTTAGGGTCGGTTTTAAACGCACGGACCAACACACATCCGGCGACCTCAACGTAGAAGTGCGCGCCCGGGTAGGACTCGAAAATTGACACCTGGGTTTCCCCTAGGAGTCAATGTGCGCTCCTTGACTTCGTCAGCCAATCGATTATGCATTCCGACTGACTTTTATTTCCTATAGAGCGGGGGTGTTGTTAACCTCACGGCAATCGCTCTTGAAACGACCATTCGGCTACCCGATACCGGGTGAAGAACCGGGCAAAGGACGCCGTGGTCCGCGATAGATTTGGTAGACACCGTATCACCGCTACATAAGGGAGAGGACCGCACAAGTGACCTCGAACCTATAACCAGTCGGGAGACCGGAGTAATCAGGTTGCAACTGGCAGTAAGAGCGCGAGTGTCGGCCCGCAGGGTGATTAACCTGGTTATCTCGCGGCAAGGCTTTGGCTTCTTACGAATGTGTGGCGTAATTATACAGTGCATTGTTTCGTCCTTCTGTCTTCTGCGATCACCTCACGGGACAGAACGATCTAATATCGTTACAACTTCCTGAGGTGACGGGGTCGCCTGTTGTCGTCGACAGCTTAAATTGTGATTTCGGCCCTGCAAGGTAACTGTTTTCCAATTTTCCACCACATAAGTCAAATATTTCGAGATCGAAATATGACTAGAGCGCCTCCTGGTGGACCGATTTCAACGACAACCATCTTAACTCTTGGCATGACCAAATTATGCCTGCATGCTAAATTTCAGCTCAATCGGATTGAGCGTTTGGGCACTAACGTGTTCCTCCACGTTAGCACCCAAACGTAGCAGACAAACGCAAATACACACATATACGAGTACATATGCGCAGACACACACAGAGAGACTTCCATCTGAAAATGGTTTTAATCGTCTCAGTGGGGCTCAGAATGTATAATTCCGTCTTCACCTCAAATCAAATTTTAGCGCGTTTACAACATTTTACCTCGTCATTGGTTGGTGGGCCAGGAAATTAAAATGAAATAAAAAACGTAGAAAAAATATTTAATTGTGACAAAATAAATTATTTACAATAATCTAGAATAAATTATTAAAGAACAAATATGGCTAATATTTAATTATAAATTTAATAATTAGCAATAAGTTAATTGAATCCTCTGAGATCCTTGCTCGATCGTCCTTCCCAGCCGCCGTAGGGGTCGTGTTCGACGTTTTCAGAATGAGGTGGTTCTGCCGAGTATATTACGTCCTGAAAAAAATAACAAAGTTAAATATAGGATTTTCTAAGGTGATTGCTTTTTCCTGTAAAAATCGGTTCAGCGGTTTATTAAGTACAGCCAAATAAGCTGAAGCTGCAATTTTAGCTTGCTTGAAACGAGTAAGGGAAAGAGCTATCTTGCTGGAATGAGACTTGTTATTCATATTTTGATACTTTCATGTAAATTTTGGAATGCGCCCTTTTCAAGGTTAGAGCCTTAAGAGGCCGTGGCGGCCGTGGCGGCCAAAAGCTATATGAAGCATAATTTTGTGGCCTGGTTGTGAGAACACAAAAAAGAATTTTAATAAAATTATGACGGATTTTAAAAACCCGGTCCTTAAGCTATCATTTCGCCAAAACGAAATTGGTAAATTATTTCCATATCTTTATTCAATTACTGTTTTCCAAAAAAATAAAAACGAGCGAGATTTGTCTCCAGTTTTTCTAAAACCTAGAGATGATTCTCAATATCAAAATGATACTTTTGAGTGATATAAAAAATAACACAGTGATCTTATTTTATTATTGTAATCTAATTTTTACTTTATAAACAACTATTAATTTGATAATTTATTATATTATAATTGAAAAGCCAAATCGACTATATTAGACGATGCGCGAAGCCGAAACTGTAATTCGTAATTGGCCACTGCCAACGGTGGGACGTATTCCCTTGTCGCCGCGGTATACCTATACATCTTTATGTATATATCGAAAGCGCGGGCGCGTGGCATTGCAAACATACCTAATTTTTTTGTCGCGTCAACTCGGAAGGGAGCCTTAAACCTACTATCAAATGGAACGGCTACTCGTCCCTCCTTTTCGCAACTTTTATGGAAAAAAAGTTTGAAGTGGCTAATCCCTCGTTTATTCAATTAAATTAATCTAGAATAATAGATACTAATAAAGAATGCACAAAAAAAAACAGTAAAAATAGCTAGTTGTAAAATAAATAAATGTGCAAACTTGTGAAAGTTAATGTTAATGTTGAAACTTGAACACTGGGATTATAAAGTAAGTGTAACATATTCCATATGTATGAGAAAAGTATTTAAAAAAATCATTAATAACGGCTATACAGACACTACTTTCGAGTCTACATATCGCCGTGTATAATGGAACATGAAACTGCTGTCTGTTTCGTACTTATTCTAAACTTTTCTAGCGTGGCAACTCATATCAAGCGAAAATCCGAACGCAACCAACTAGAAAAGAGGACTGGTCGAACGCCGCCACACACGTCAGCCTGTAATTTGCTCTCATTCGATCGCCACGGACGGTCGATACGCCGCTGCGGTAATTTCCTGTTATAATTGTATTTCTCTCGCGTGCACTTCTATTGTACTAAAAACCGACAATAAATCTTGGCAACCACCGAAACAAGACGTTTAATACGGAATCCTGTAATCCTCACCAGCGACAATTAGAGGTCCAAGCATACCGCACCTAATTACACTGTCATTATTAATTTTTCCTTTTCACAGAATTAATTTATCTGCATAATCTTTCAATTTATCAGATGTCAGCGTATTATTATATCGCCCCTGCATACTTGCATTTAATTTATTAAGATGAAATGCATTTCATTTAATGACATGAAAGTCAACTATGGACATGGGCACCAAGTTCCATTGCTGAGTAAGTCCACAAATATAAAAGCTGCGTTTCCTTGCCTGATAAAAAAATAACTCAAAAATCTGAACAGAATATTTTGAAGAATGATTATATATTATTGATTATATTCTTTGTATTTACTGCGTGAGCATAACGCTCTACAGTCTTTGGACTATACCAGGACAAATTTGTATATCAGTTGGCAGTTGTATTGCCTTAAAGAAATACTTTATTTTTAAAATACCACCATAGACTAGGATGATATTATTCCGGAAAATAGCGAGAGAACAAGTCGTTAGAAGGAAAATTTTAAAGTACCGAAACGTCTAAAGCTTTTAGACAACTCTACTACAGCTTTCCTAAGCCGCAATTATATTAGGGTCACGCCGCGTGTTACAACGCGTTGGATTGAATTCAGTGTCATATATTTAGTATGAAATGATTATATTAGACATGGCCCGCGTATCGCCGCGCGAGCTAACGCCACGCAGATCATACGATTTCGATCGGCGTTGGATTGGTGGTGGGGGAAGCCACGCGTTGGCTCGCTTCTCGCTAAAAATATAGTTTATAGAATAATACGTATTTCAGTGCGCATACTACGTATTTTTTTAATATCATTTTCAATAAAATCATGATGTAGTCGAGTTGTGTTTTTGTCAATCTGAAATATTGGTGAAATCTAATTTCGTCGCTTTCTAGTTTTTTTTACCAATAAATGCTATTCACTTCGAGTTCCTCTTACTGTTTTATTGGATGCACCCAATATTTCCTCTTCTTTCTTTTCCTCTTGAGTAGGCTTAACATAAGTAAATAGGCAATATTTTTCTTAGCATCCGTATCTGAGACGGACGAAAATACTGTAGACAAGTGCGGACGATAACCGCCACCACCGAGCTAACACGAAAATTTGTCAGCAAGCGCGGCGACACGACACTGTAGTATAATAGTATGCCCGTTGCGTGGGACAGCGTTGCAACACGCGGCGTGGACCTAATTTCAAATCTTGCGGCTTTACTCCAAGAATGATTAATAATATGAGAAAAAACATATTAGAAATATGCAGAAAACAGCAAAAATATCCCCTTAAATTATGGTAATCTTGGTAGAAGAGAGACGAATTTTTTCATCTTAATTTTGAATATTTTTTGGCTATACGCATTAATATATGTATTCTATTAAATATACATATAAGACACATATTATAACTAATTATTATTTACTATTACTAATTATTGTTAGGGCCTAGTTTTATTCTATACAAACTTTAAGTAAATCATTTAAATAATTTAACCAATTAACTTTGTCCATCGCGCAGTAGACGCGATACATCGAACATCTTACCGTATATATGCGACAAGTCGCGCACGTCCCTAATTAATTTTAAATCAAGTAAGGTAGAATATTTTTAGATAGAGAAGAGAAATCTTCCCTTTTTTTTTGGCTGTCAACCACCGAGCAATAGGGTCGACAAGAGACCGGCCGCTCCGCCGTTGGCGGGAGTGGCCCGGCTACCGCCAAATTAATTATTCATTTGTACTATCAGTCGTCAGGGGACACAGTCTAGAACTAAATTCTGTGAATTTTCAAAATCTATAACTAAACTCAGTTTAGCGTATCGGGCAGGCCCTCATCGGATTCCGCACCTATCTACAGGCAAGTCTTCTATCTGTAACCATTAGCTTCCTCTCGTAAAATCAGATTTCAAAAATAATAAATTCAAATTAATAAGATTGCTTTTAAAGCCAGTACCCTGTAGATTACCGTTGCCATATCTTCGTTGGCGGATATATTAGAGTCATGTAAAATCCAAATTTAGTAATTTGAGTACGTTGAAATAGAGGTAGGTAGTGCGTAGGGTCAATCATAATTTCCCGGCGTCTAAGCATCGTATTCCGTCCTCTCGCCTCAGTTAATTTCTCTAGTATCATCTAAGCAAGGATTCCGAAATAACAGCTTAAAATTTAAATCGTATACGGGGAGCAGGTGGTAAAAATCTAGAGGCAACCTCCCAATATCTCCCGCGGGTAGCAGTGTATCCCACCTGTATTTCAGAACCCAAAGACCCAAAGTACCTGTCCAGAATCCCACTTTGCCGAATTTAGCCCTGAAAATTGAAAGGACGTAACGTTATTGTTCCACGAATTTAATCTTAAAATATTGGTAATTTATACTTCTCATCGTCGCCATATGCTATGGCCTAATTTTCATTTATTGTAGAGAAATAAAATATATTATTCTGTCAAAATAAAGCTTTCATTTTGGTTAATTAATCGTCATTGAGCGAATTGAAAGGATCAAGACGGTAGCTAAAATTACCGCCGAGTCAGAGCGAGGTACAGTCTTGTAGGTACCCGACTAACAGTGGACAGGGTATTGTTTCAGGGCAAAAGAATAAATAAAGGAATAATATTATAAAGGAACTTTAAAAATATATATTTTAATTTTATCATTTAGCGGAGAAACGAACCGCAGTACTTAATAATTATTGCAGCATCTGCTGGTTTAAAGCGTACCTAATTCAAAATAGTATTTCTGGAATTTAAATATAGTTTATCAAATAAATCATTCCCATTAACTTTGTTAAACAATTCAACGATTAATTTACGGCAAGGCCGCGAGCGGTCGCCGAGCGCTCCAAGCGGCGCGATCTACGCGCGCCGGCGCAGTACCTCGTCAGTACACCGATAGAGGGCGCGGTGAATAAATCATAATATTCGCTTTCACCGCCGCCGCGCAGTAAATTTGATATCGCTTCTTCTTCTTCCTCTAGTCCTCTCACAACTTAAATCGAAATTCAACTTATAATAAAATATAATTAGGATATTTGACCGTCCATTCACTTTGAATGCTCTCGACATTTGGACGACGTCAACACAGGATTTTAACCACCCCTGAGCACGACTGAGCTGCCGTGGTATCCTTGGCGTCGCTCCACTCCCACGCACAAAGGTAACTTCCCAGGCGGAGGGAGGCCCTTTGCATTTGTTTATGTGGTCTACATCTATTTCTCGCATGTGTAGCTGGCGCCTCTACAAATAAATAAACTTTTATCGTTGCACAAGCAGTCTTAAAACACAACTTATACTTTATTTTATTTAGACACATAACATTATGTAATATTTTGTTATTACCTATTACAAATTATCATTTATTATTATTTATTGATAGTTGTATAATTTAAAAGGTCTACTAAAAGTTTAATTTTTAACCTAATTTAATTTTGAATATTGTTTGGAAGCTTTATTATAATGTATTGGTTTTTTCCTTAGAACATGCTTTGTCTTATGTGCGACATAAGCTAGTTAGGAGCGAATGCGTTTCTTTGTGAACTAAAACTAGA
Source organism: Micropterix aruncella (assembly GCA_944548615.1). Taxonomy (NCBI): domain Eukaryota; kingdom Metazoa; phylum Arthropoda; class Insecta; order Lepidoptera; family Micropterigidae; genus Micropterix; species Micropterix aruncella. The sequence continues at coordinate 9,198,490 of OX155977.1, forward strand.
ATTAGTCCAAGCGATCGAGACAGAGCAATACGTTAGAGCGGAATATGAAATAATAATAATAATAATAATAATAAAACACTTTATTCTTAAGAAAAGGCGAGCTTATTGCCTGCAGGCAATATTTTAGAGCTAACCTATACTATTGTAAGAACATTATTTGCGAGTAGACTACATAACTTAACCTATATAAAGAGTATGACAAATAAAATAGAGGAGGATAGAAAGAAGTATATACTTTACTCTTTGTGGGCACAGATTTGCCACATCAAAATAATCTAACACCTATAAGGACGCTAAAGTTTTAAAAGGAGGGGGATGGGAGGGGAAAGGGAATTTATCTGGAGGATTTCAAATGCTCTCTGAGTCTGTTTTAAAAAGTTGTTATGCTTGGCGCGGTTCTCACATTTTTCGGCAAAGCATTCCAAAGACGGGCTCCATGCACGGTGAAAGAGAATGAGAAGAAGTCACTGCTGTGACCTAGGGATAGAGAGTAGCAGGTTGTTTTTTTATAAGATAATTGGGAGCGACGCCATCCAAGATCTTGAAAAGCATACAGAGAACTCGCATGTCTCTTTTCTCCCGGGTCGACAGCCAGTGAAGCTTCTCTCTGTACTCCGTCATGTGGTCAAATTTTCTGAGGCCATGGATATACCGAATGCAAACATTTTGGAGACGCTCAACTTTGGTGGATAACTCCTCTGTGAGGTCGAGAAATGCGACATCTCCATAATCCAGAAGGGGGAGGAGAGCAGACTGACAAATCGTAATCTTGCTCTCCTCCGGGAGGATATTTTTCAGCCTATTCAGTGAATGAAATCGGCCGAAGAGTTTGCGTCGCATTTCTCGAATATGTGGCCGCCATGAGAGGTTGTCGTCCATATGGATACCGAGGTTTTTAACCTCGAAACTGAAAGGGACCTCATCCGCACCGATGCAGATCTTCAGGACTTCATTTATATTAATCCTCGAGGTAAAGTAACTGCTACCGATGATAATAGCCTGCGTTTTGGAACGAACGATCGTCGATAAATAACACCTGTTGAACCTATACTCGTCCGAATAAATTCGAGCATATTTCGTGCGGTGTAAGATTTGACCTTGGCGCGCAGTTTTAATGTGAAAGTCATACTAGAAAGTGACAACCGGTCATCTCACACTCCTCTCTAGCGTATTGCCCTGTCTCGTTCACACGGACTAATTTCCGATTTTTAGTTCGCGAAGAAACGCAATCGAGCTCATAAACTATGTTGAATATACATATTAAAACGGTATTTTTTATGATGTAATAAATGAAATAAAAAATTTGGCATTTTTTTTAAACTGCTGTGAGGAGGCTGGATTACAGAAGGGATGACTGGATTACAGAAGGAAGCCATAACTGGATTACAGGAGGTTGGAATACACACGTACCTTGGTTTTTTCTTTCGGGTCCGTTAGACTTCTCGACCAGTATCCGCTGCCGCCCCATCCTTCGTCTTCGTGTTCATAATGGTGTTGATGCTGAGCATGTTCGTAATAGATCACCTAGATAGAAGCAAGAAGCAAAAAAAGCGTTTTTTGTTAAATGCAAAGGCAAATGTTGTTATCACTGTTTATCACAAGAATGGTGTTGTTCTAGGTTATAATATAGGACAGAGGACATCTGATAATGCCATGTTTTATTTTTTTATTTTTTTTTATTTGCAAAATTTCTAATTCGTTGTTTGGAAGGATATGGCGACCACCTTTCCATACAAGAGAAAATTAAAATTATGTTGTTTGTTTGTTTCTACTGATAATTGTGGAATTTCACAATGAGCGGGCTTATTATTATACGACAATCTCTTACAACCAACCCTACTCTGAAGTGTTGATATGTATGTGGGTGTTTAACATGTGTGTCAGTGTGTCTTGTTAAGCTATTGCATAGCTATAAGAAATTTCTTAACGAAAATTAATGATTTTAAACTGATAATATAATTACGTCCAAACGAGTACTGCTTACGATTCGAAAAAAATATATGTTAAACAAGAACATTTTCCTAATATTCTTAGCTTTGAATATTTTAGATTTTGTTTATATTACATATTGTAATTAATTTGTGAAATTAGGTCTAACCGAAAACAGAACCGACTACTACGCAAATACTATCTGGCGTATTATTATGAAACCTGCACCATTTTAAAGATAATTTAATTATCTATCTTTTTATTTACGAATTTTTGAATAATCCGTTTTTTTGCTTTATCGAATGAAAAATTCGTTCGCGGCGCTCTATCGGAAGACGTTTAAATTATTCCGAATCATTTGCTACCGCAGCCGCAAATCATTCGGAATAATTTCAACGTTTTCCGATAGAGCGCAGTTATCTGATATCAGAAAAAATAAAATAAATAAATAATTATAATTGCATAAGTTGTTAAAAATGCTATGCAACAGCTTTACCGCAGCAGTCCCCGAGTGCCACACGTATTTTTTGTTATTGTGTTCAATCGACGGAATTTAAATGAATTTAATTTTATCCCAACGGAAAATGGTGACCCAGCCGGGAATAGAATCCATGGCAGATAAGGCGACCTAACCACTATGCCACCGGGTCCTTTCTACAAACGTGCGTTACGATATTCATTGTTTTTTTAACAAATAAGCATATGAACCATTTTGTTCAAGATTTTTTTCATTGCCTGGGTAGCAGCTAATTTAAATGATTCAATGTATTTAATGTACGATACCTACTATCCTAAAATTTAATATCATAAATCTATATCGTAGCTATGATATCCCTATAATAGATACAAAAAAAAATACGTGTGGCACTCGGAGACTGCCGCGGTAAAGCATTCTTAAAATACATAGCATTCTTAACAACTTATGCAATTATAATTATATATTTATTTTATTTTTTCTGATTTCAGATATCTGCGCTCTATCGGAAAACGTTGAAATTATTCGGAATCATTTGCGGCTGCGGTAGCAAATGATTCGGAATAACTTAAACGTCTTCCGATAGAGAGCCGCGCACGAATTTTTTATTCGATAAAGCAAAAAACCGGATTATTGAAAAAATCGTAGATAAAAGATAGATAATTAAATTATCTTTAAAATGGTGCAGGTTTCAAAAGCTATGCAATAGCTTAAAAGATTTGTGAAGCGATTAAATTTCACTTCTTTCACTAAGCCCAGCTCCTATGAGGAATCCTTAAAAGCCCTCAAATTAATGTCATTGAAGAGCCGTAGAGTCTTGATCGATGCCGTATTCTTGCATGGATTGGCAAATAATTCCATCGATGCGAACGCGATTTTGGAGCGCATTGAATTTTATGTTCCTCCCCGCCCTGTTCGATCGCATCGACTATTTCATCTCCCTGTGGTGAAAACCAACGCATCTCAAAATGCATTTCTATACAGAGCGTGTCATAGATATAATACAGATTTTTTAAGTGTGGACATATTAAACTCATCAAAAACCTCTTATAAGAACTCAATAAAAAAAAATTTAGAATCTATCTAGAATCTAGATGATCACAAAACATTTATACATATTATATTTCATTTAATTTAGTTCATGGACATAATTTTATCTCAAGTATATTCATTATAATACCTATATATCATACCTAAAATTAAATATAAATATATTTATATACATACATAATATTTTTTTATCCATTTTGTCTTTCTTTCACCTCACTTCCCATCCTGATTCACCCCATTCTCAAGCGGAAACAATAAAAAATTATATTGCGTTCATTTTGTATACTTTATATTCGGAATCACATTAATGGATTTTTGTCACTTTTAAATAGGTTTTATTGCATTGCATGTAGTTCTGTTTGGTTCCACAATAAAATAAAATAATAAAAAAAAATACGTGTGGCACTCGCGGTAAAGCTATTGCATAGCATTTTTAACAACTTATGCAATTATAATTATTTATTTATTTTATTTATTTTATTTTTCTGATATCAGATAACTGCGCTCTATCGGAAAACGTTGAAATAATGCCGAATCATTTGCGGCTGCGGTAGCAAATGATTCGGAATAATTTAAACGTCTTACGATAGAGCGCCGCGCATGAATTTTTTATTCGATAAAGCAAAAAAGTCGGATTATTCGAAAAAAAACGTAGACAAAAAGTTAGATAATTTAATTATCTTTAAAATGGTGCAGGTTTCATAATAATACGACAGATAGTATTTGCGTAGGTAGTAGTCGTTTTTGTGTTCGGGTAGACCTAATTTCACAAATTAATTACACTATGTAATATAAACAAAATCTAAAATATTCAAATCTAAGAATATTAGGAAAATGTTCTTGTTTAACATATATTTTTTTCGAGTCCTAAGCAGTACTCGTTTAGACGTAATTATCAGTTTAAAATCATTAATTTTCGTTAAGAAATTTCTTCATTCGGTCTCCGCCCTGGCCTAGGCCCGCGATAAAAGCTATGCAATAGCTTAAAAATAATATCCCTATCATAAGATTCCTATGATTGTATAGTAATTTTTTAAAGAAAATAACACATAATAAAATGTATATCCGCATTGGACAACGATCACCATCGTCATCGTCATCGTCATCGTCATATCCGGTAGACGTCCACTGTTGGACATAGGCCTCCCCATATGATACCATGACAAACGGCATTCAGCCGCCTCTATCAACCTACTTCCTGCAACCGTGGCAAGGTCATCGGTCCATCTTGTGGGGGGGGGGGCATCCTAGACGAAGCAGTACGGATATTATCCATTTTTGTATCCGACTGCATTTATCACAGGCATGGTTGGCTATAATTCTCTCTGTCTCAGAAGAGAAATGCTAACCATGTCCTATGTTTTCAATATAATTCGTGGTAAAACTGATTACCCTAGCTTACTAGCCAAGGTGGATCTTTTCATACCAAATAATTATCTCCGTGCTCGATCGCACCATCTTTTCGCGGAGCCGTTCTCGCGCACTAACCTTACGAGGTGGAACTTGTTGGCTCGTGCTTTGCGGCGCTTAAATGAAATTCACTCGATGGCACCAGGTTTCGATATTTTTACCGCCAACCCTCACTTGTATAAATTGCAAGCTATTAATTATTTATTCTTATATGATAGCTAGTATTATAAGTGTCATTCTATTTGTATAGAAACGGTAATATCTTTATTAATTTTACTTCTCAATGCCTTGGTTTTACTGTTATGTTGATTAGTAATGTGAGTGCACAGTCGATTGGCTCACGCCGCACGGTGCGCAGACCGTTCAGGAGCGCCAGAAGGTTGATTCCCAGGGGAAACTAACCATAAGGCCAGAGTCCTACCCAGGCTCGCACTTCATGCGTGGAGGCCGTCGAATAGGTGTTGACCCGTGAGTGTAACCAACACTGAACAGAATGGGTCTTCGGGGCCAACTCAGCAAGGGCCCATTAACTCCCAAATTCTGACTAACAGTCGGGGGAGTCTGGAAGCAGTACCTATAGAGCGGGGGTGGTTGCGGACCTTACGGCGACTGCTCTTGAAACGACCATCGGCTACCCGATCCTGGGTGAACAGCCGGGCAAAGGATGCCGTGGTCCGCGATAGATTCGGTATAAACCGTTTCACCGCTTCGTAAGAGAGAGCACCGCGCAAGCGACCTCGAACTCGTAACCAATCGAGAGACTGGAGTAATCTGGTCGCAATTGGGAGTAAGGGCAGTGTAAGCCCGCTGGGTAACACTCCTGGCTATCTCGCTGTTAAGGCGTTGGCCTCTTACGGGTTTGTGGCGGAGCTTGACGGTGGACTGTTTTGTCCAAGTCTTCTGCGCTCACTCCAGGGAGATAGAACGACTAATCATTAAAACTTCCTGAGGTGACGGTTCGCCTGTTGTAAATGACAACTCTAGTTGGGGTGACAGAAACGATTTTTTGAATCAGGGTATCAAACTACTCTTGTTTCTATTCAGACCGTTGTTCGTGACAGGCGAGCTTATGAAATGCTTTTCTCTACATTTTAGGCCAATCTGCGGTTTGCATTAACATTGTATGTAGGTTGAGGTTGTTCATTTCTCGGTCAACGACACCGCAATTGTGATGCACTAGCCAAGCTATGTAAGTATGTACTTACATTGGACACTGTGCATTAAGACTGGAGTATCCAGTGCGTTTATTAAATCTTTGATTTCCGACTAATAATAACAAGAATTCATTATTTAATTTATATAAAAAGTATTGTATTTATTTATGTAGGAAATTATCATTTTATCCTTTTCATTATTACTGCTTTAATAACAAATATTACCTAATTTCATTTATCTACTTTTTTGTAAATATTCACAATAGTAATATTAATTATTTTAAATACATTGTATAATATAGGCGTACCATATAATAAACCATAATACATACATAATACATATAGAATAAATCATAATCTATACTAATATTATAAAGAAGAAAAGTTTGTGAGTTTGTGAGGTTGTTGGGAGTAATCTCTGAATCTACTGAACCGATTTTAAAAATTATTTTACCAATAGAAAGCCGCATTATTTGTGAGTGTTATAGGCTATATATTAATTCATAGGACTATATACAATTAATAGGATTGTGGAAAGATTGATTTGTCTGCTAAGTGGGAAGGTGAAATGTTAAGTGCTGCCTCAGTCGTCTGGATGGCACGTTGAAATTTAACGCTTCTAATGATGCCTAAATTCCAAATTTCGGCTCAATCGGATGAAGCGTTTGTGTGCTATCGTGGAGGAATACACACACACAGACACAACCCCCCCCCCCCCACACACACAGACTCACAGGCTCACAGACGTCATTTCATCCGAAAATTGACCCTATGATCTAATGGTGGCTCAAATAGATATTTCCGTCTTCATCTATACTAATACTAATACTAATACTAATACTAATCTATACTAATATTATAAAGAGGTAAAGTTTGTGACGTTGTAGGAAGTAATCTCTGGATCTACTTAACCGATTTTGAAAATTCTTTTACCAATAGAAAGCCACCTTATTTGTGAGTGTCATAGGCTATATATCAATCCAAAGAATGAAAATACTTTTTCGTGGTAGTCGGATTTGCAAAGTAATTCGGAGAAAAAACAGTCGAATGAAAACGTTTCTTACGAACGCTGCCTTGACGATGAGAGATATATGATTGAGTTCTAGAGAAAAGTTGTAGAGCTTGATAACGCCTACAAAAAAGTCAGCGACAGCATATGTCTAACTTTTATATTTAAGTCACAAAAAGTAGTTTTTTTATATTAAAAAAATAATTTAAATCGTTAGGTCATGTTTATTGGTCATATTATCAACAATTATGAATTCTTATCAAAATAAGTAAATTTAACGTCTCAAGTGTTTTAAACAAAAGACTTTTCCCTTTTACTGCATTTAAACTCCCCTTTACTGCATAAATGGTTAAAGAGATAATACGACATAGGTATGGAACCGCGACCGTATCTCGGGTTGGAACTCCTGAAAGACTATATGGTAACAAATAATAACATTACATCTAATACGGTATACAGAGAAGTTTTGAACATTTAAAATAAACTTAATTTACTCAATCATAATCATTTCTTTCACTCATTTGAAACCCGGTAATATAGCCAATATGGCATGCAAATACATACATATATATGCAGTAAAATATAACTCTCCTTTAGGCAGTCAGGAAATAAATCATAGCACTCAGTACTAACCGAACCACACTCATAATTTCATCACAAGTAAAAATGTTTACCGCCCAACGAAGTGGGCACGGGTCAGCTAGACTGTGGGCGACCGGAGTTGATAAATTAACAAATCTGTACTTTCTTTACTTCGCAAACAATGATGAAAAATGTGTTCGATTCTACACTTAATTTATTTCAGTACTGTAAGCGTCAATTATAAATGTTTCTAAATAAATAAAAGATAATGGCCAAAAATGTATTAGCGCTGGGCCCACCTCTTCAACAGCAATACTATATTTACCATTGAAACGACCTATTTATCTATATATCTATATATATATATATATATATATATATTATAAAACAAAGTCGGGTTTGTTCGAACACTTATAACTCGAGAACGGCTGGACCGATTTTCATGGTTTTTGATTTGTAGTATTTATCTCCGTCCCGAATAGCAGAATAACCATTAAAAACGAAAATTTGAAAATTGGAGAAAAATTTAAATAAAATAAAAACATTTCCCATACAAAATAAAATCCTTGTTTTTCTCGCGGTTAGTTGAACGTAGCATGTTCACGTCTCGGCAAATCATCCGCTTTATTTGGTTCTTGCGCCTGATAAAAAAAAACAAAAATGTCCTATATCACAAGGTGCTTCAATGAAGAGAATTAAACCGAGTGCATCCCATGCTGCACAATATGTAATTGTAAATAGTTTAATTCAATCATGTCTTGCTGACACGCGATTGATATACTTAATTTTTGTACTTTTATATTTATTTTTGTGTTAGTATCTTAATAAAGTAGTGAATTTAAAATTTATTTTGTATTCATTGTACTACTTTCAAAAAATCATAAATTAACTTCAGCTAATCTGTAACACGACATTTATTTATTGACTGTTAGGCGGTACGAAGTTCGCCGGGTCAGCTAGTCTAGAATAGTTATGAGTACTACAGCATACCTCAATTATCGGCCCTTTTGGAGTTATGAAGTTCGGAATCTTTTTAAATATGACTAATTACACAAAAACCCCAATGCCAATTATTTATTTAAAATGTTTGAAATTACCAAATTATGCTTGCATACCATATTTCAGCTCAATCGGATTAAGTGTTTGGGCACTATCGTTGAGAAATACACACAGACACAGAAACGCTGTTAATCGCCCCCAGGGGGCTCAAAATATATATTTCAGTTTTTATCTCAACATTTTTTTAGCGGGCTCACAATACTTTCCCTCCTGATCGGTTTATGGGCCGCGGCAGTAAAATGTGAAATCAAAATCACTCTCTTTGTACGACCGTTAAAAAACTGTGTTAAAATCAAATCACCAAGGTAATTCGTAACTGCAAGGTTAGGCAGGTACTTGGGTACGAATTATAAAGGTTTTTATAAGGAGAGGCCAAATAATGGAACTTTAATCGTTGGTAAACGTGTAGCCATCAATGAAAACACGTAGTATATTTGTGCCACAATTATCTTCACGCAGACTCTAGAGACCTAATGAAAATATAATGTACTAGAGAAAGTGACCATGAATACGGCATTTTGGAAGGCCCAAACCTGATGAGATATATTTTATTTATTTATTTCAATATTTTTTAAGGCTACATAGGAAAAACAATTACTTTCTAGTCAAATAAAGTGACAAGTTGATTCACCTCAATGCCATGCAACCTGAGGCACGTCACACATCTAACTAGGCTTACGCATGTGCCTAGTGATTTAAGACTTTTTAAATTTAAGATTGCGAGCTGACTTTAAAAGGTTCTTACTAGAGATTAGAGATTTGATTTAAAGTGGTTTTAAAATATATATTATATATGATAGGTATTCAAGAAATATAATTTGCAGACTGACAGACTGACAGACGCATTGAGATATCAATGACCTAGTTTTTAGAGTAATGATTAATTTCTACATACATTGTTTATTGCCTTAAGTTAAGTCCTAATATTATGAAACACTATTTTTGTTCTCTTTCAACATATGTAGTTTAAAGTATGCACAAGCCACTATTTTCTTGGTACGCTTGCCTTAGTACGGGCCTAGGCCTAGTTAAGAAGCGTTGATCTAAAGAAGGACTGGGCTGCGGTACTCTCTTTCTTGCTACTATTTACAACGGAGCCTCTAATGATAATTTGTAATGTACTGTAGTTTTAAAAAATGCGCATTTCTTTAAATAAATAAATAAATAAATACACAATATATTTACAACCAAATACTTTTTTGCTGATAATAATAATAACAAAAGAATAATAATAATAGCAATAGATAATCATTCGTACTTAAAATATTATAAACAAGTTAAACCACAATTGACAGTTCCCTCTCCGTTCCAGAGCGCCTCAACTCCAATAGCCATTTATTAATTGCATTTTTAAAACTTTGAATGTTATCTAATAATAATTTGATGTGTTCATCTAATTTGTTTTAGATTCGGGGTTCAATGTACCAAGCCTGCCTTTGTGCGAACGCCGTTTTTACCCGAGGTATCTGGTGTTATGAAATTTAAACCTTCCCCTATCTAATTTTTATTTGCTGGGTGCGTACTTGTTTTTTACTAAATTTAGGAAAATGAACGTCTCGATCACACATTTCATTATTATTGTTAGCTGAATCGTCTGAACTGAATAAGAAAAACGTCGTCGAAAAAGTGATGCGTTATTAATATATTATTTATATTTATATTTCCAAATTTCACAACTTGATTTCGGTCCAACAAGGCATAAGTGTACCGAATTTCAAGTCTCTAACTGCAATATTTCGAGTTTGAAATATGTCTAGCGCGCTTTCTGAATAATAAATTTCGGCTCAATCGGATGAAGCATTTAGGCGCTACCGTGGACGAATGCACACAAACACACACACTGACTCAGATATATCGATACCAAGGATATGGATCCCTACTCTTATTGATTGATTTTAGATATATGTATGTGGTATACCTAATTATTATGCATAATTGGTATACATACTTATTATGTGGCATACCTAAGTGGTATAATTTAAAAGTCGACGAACTTGCTAAGACGGGAGCAAAGGGAACGTTATACGGCCGTGAACCTTGCTGTGGCGTATCAAAAACATTACAAACCTAATGCTCAAACAAATATGTTTAGAACAATCCTTCAACCACTGGAACAACGCGCCAGGGTTGAATCAATCCAAAGCGCTAATTAAGGCTTACGAGCCTAAGACGGCCCGTGAGACCTTATCGCTAAATAGGAACAATCAACGCATACTGGTGAGGGCGCTCACGGGCATTGTGGCCTCAACAAACACATGTACAACCTCAAGCCCCGAGACACAAAAATGTGCAGGTTCTGCCAAGGGGCAGAGGAAACTCCCCAGCACCTCATGTGCGAGTGTGGCCCGCTGATGCGTAAAAGATACATCCACTTGGGTGGTCATTATTTCCAAAGGTGGATTTCCGTACCGAATAATTATCTTCGTGCTCGATCGCACCATCTTTTCGCGAAGCCGTTCTCGCGCACTAACCTTACGAGGTGGAACTTGTTGCCGCGTGCTTTGCGGCGCTCTAATGAAATTTACTAGATGGCACCAGATTTTGATATTTTTACCATCGCTCTCACTCGTTTAAATTGCAGGCTATTAATTATTTAATTTTATTCTTATTTAATAGCTAGTATTATAAATGTCATTCTATTTGTATAATTACGGTGATATCTTTATTAATTTTACTTTTCAATGCCTTAGTTTTACCGTAATGTTGATTAGTAATAAGCGAATAAATAAATAAATAAATAAATAAATAAAAAAGCGCAATACACTTTCATGATACAGGATTCAATGAAATACAATCTGCAAGATGTTAGCGATGATATGGTAAATACATTGCGAATCTGTATTCTAAAGATGCTTGTCGAATTTGCCGCCATTCCCCAGATAATAAGACCATAAATTAATAAACAATGTAAATATGTAACGTATACAGACTTTGCGGCTTCAAAGCTGAACAACGTTTTATTTTTTTTTAATTGAAAATATGGCACTACTTAATTTTCCGCTCAATAAGCTAAATGTAAGAAGAAAAATGACAAGTGGTGAATACTAATGCAGAATGAATAATAGCCGGTGGACCAGGGAATTCTTGGGCGGGGACTCGCTAAAACAACGCCGTACGGCGTAAGCCCGTACGGCCTTCTGCGTCAGATAGGCAATAATGACACTCACTGTCGCCTACGTGAACATTTATCAGATAGGTCACTTAAAGAAGAAGAAGAGCGCAATGACAATAATTATTGTGGGCGGTCAGCAGGACGAGAATATCAGGGCATCAGAAAGCGCAAACAGGTGGGTGCGCCAGAGAAAGTGGGCTAAACCGTATGATGTTTACCGATCGTGCATTTAAATGTTCAATTTTGGCGCGAAAAATGCACGTGCCAGTTTTTCGACTACGCGCTCACGTGGCTCGCGAGCGTGTTAGTCACATTAGTAGATCGCATAGTTGGTCTGATTTTTTGCGAAGAAAGTCGGGGTCATTTCGTTGTGCGTTTGTACAGTGGCGCAAACGTCATTTGCCTGACAAATGACAAACCTTCACTTTTTGACAAACCTTCTTTTTTCCACATGTTCCTCATAGGTTAAGAACTTAAGGATAATCTTAGGCTCTTTACATAAAATAACCACATGAAACAAAGAGGTTTGTCAAAAAAAAACTCACTTTTGAGTTGATTGCATTGAAAGGTTTGAAGAGCCATTATTTAAAATACAGCCTGCATATAGCGTCTTATTAAAAACCAAAGTGATGAATAATCCAAGTATCCAAAAATGGAAAAGTGAAATATTCTTTTAAAGACAAATAGTTGTTCACAGGGGCAAAAAGTAAAATATCACAATAAATTGGTTAACAAAATGTGGAATATCATTTCAACGCTTTTATGCGTATTCCAGCTTTTGTATTATATTACATTACATTTACGTCGTGTCCGATTGGCGGCTAACAACCGCTCTTGGACGTGTCAAAATATTTGTGTTTTAAGTAGTAGGTCTTATTACTACTTTAATCTTAGCATACATATGTTATAAAAAAAATTAGTATCTATCTATATAGTATCAGATTTTAAACATAACCGACAACCAGTTCAAGAGACGGGTGTCTCATTGGCTCTCAAATTATACTAGAGATGAATGCGAAAGTATGATATATTAAAATATTTTATTTCTAACCACAAATTATAGGATATATATATGTAGATGTAAATTATGGATATACAGATATACAGATTATAATATGTTATATTTTATTATGTTATACTATATCATATAAATATGATACATTATTTTATATGTTATATGATATTTAGTTATGCTAAATTATATTGCGTATTGTTTTTTATGAGATGGAAGAAGGACAGCAGGCACGGCGTACAGGCTCAGCAAATAATACCACAGAACTTTGTATCCATCACCCCAACACAGGCGTATACCTAGTGGGGTGATGTAATCCTGACAAGTTAATGCCCTTTCGCGATTTTCATCATATCTTTTAAAATGTGTTGAAAAAAATGAACGCCATCTTTTTTATGTAACTATAAAAAAAGGATAAAAAAATATTTTTTTAATTAAAATCTAAAAAACTTTGGACCTACCTACTATAAGTTATTTGTCGTAAAATCCTATTACAAAACCAATTAAAGGCATATTAAATAAATAGTACTACTAAAATAGTAATTTAAAAAGTTGAATAATCAAGGCAGAATCAAGGCAGAATCAGAATCAAGGCAGAATCAAGGAAATCAAGGAATCAAGGCAGAATCAAGAAAAAGTTGAATAATCAAGGCAGTTGAATAATCAAGGCCTATCAATTGAAATAGTCAGTAACTTGTATATATACAAATTAAAAACTATACATAGTAACATCTAAAGTAGTAAGTAAAGTGTTAAATAATCAAACTAAAGCTAAATCTTACATTTAAATACAAAATGTACAAATATAATTATCATTCATATTGGTATAATATTTGCAAATATATTTGGCTTGTCGAGTAAACATTTTGGACAATTCTTGCAGGTCCTTGTACTTCCCTTTTAAAAGCGCAAGTGTGCCTTCAAATGAACGGTGAAATAGATAAATTCTGTGGTATTTTGACCAAACACAAACTTTTTTCGGACCACACAGAATGCTGGTTTCTCATAATCCATTATAAGAACTTTGTGTGATATCCACATGGGGTATTCTTTCTCAACTTTCAATTTTCGAATTGGCTTGGACGGGAATGGATATTTGTCTTGTTATCAAGGATGCAAGGATATTTGTCAAGATTATCAAGAATGCTGTCCATGATCTAAACAATGAAAGATCTGAGTTGACGAATTCAAAAGGGTCATGTTTCATTCTGGAGGTCTATCATGATAATGAGAATAATATATCTAGAGGACTATTCTACTGCTGCTCTCTGATTGGCGGGGGCTATATTTTTATCGAACTACAGGAATACCTTCAAACAATTTGGAGCTGTTAAGTAAACGTGTAAACCCGACACCCCAGTAGGATGGTGTCGACTACAACGTGCGATCCCATCACCCCAGGCTATTATAACGATATGTGATCGTTCTTTCTGCCGTGGGACGAGCGTAGAAGACTTAGAGACAATATAATTCTACTATCTAGTTATGCCAACATGCCCGTCAGAGACCAACGCCTTACGGCAAGGCACCGGGAAAGGTGCAATTGGGCAGCCTCGCAGTCAGGGGTGACTACCAGCTTTGGAAGGATATCTCCGACTGCTCACGGGTTCGAAGTCACTTGCGCGACCTCTAACTGCCGTATGCTGGGAGCTAACGGGCCCATGCTGAGGTGGCCACGATGACCCATCTGTTCAGGGTCGGTCACACTCACGGGTCAACACCCATCCGATGGCCTCCACGCATGGGGTGCGAACCTGGGTAGGACACTGGGTCAACCAGTCTCCCCTGGGAATCAAACCTCTGGCGCTCCTGGACGGTCTGCGCAACGAGCGGCGCAAGCCAATCGACTGTGCTCTCCGACTAACAGTCGGGGGAGTCTGGGAACTGTATTGTTTCCTATAGAGCGGGGGTGGTTGTCTACCTTACGGCGACTGCTCTTGAAATGACCATTGGCCATCCGATCCCGGTTCAGAGTCGGGCAAAGGACGCCTTGGTCCGCGATAGATTCGGTTTCACCGCTTCGTAAGGGAGAGGACCGCGCAAGCGACCTCGAACTCGGAATCAATCGAGAGACCGGAGAAATCTGGTCACAATTGGAAGCAAGGGCGCGAGGGTCGGCCCGCCAGGTAACACTGGCTATCTTGCGGGTTGTGACGTAGCTGGACGTTGGATTTGTTCTGTCCAAAGTCTTCTACGTTCACTGCAGGGCGATAGAACGAGAAAATCGTTAAAACGTCCTGTGGCGACGGGCTCGCCCGTTGTAGTTGACACCGCAAGTTGCCGTATGCTCAGCGGTGATTCGGTTTCAATCTATTCCGAATCAAAGGCATCTTTTGACCGGCTCTTAATTCAGGATCAGATAGCCTAATGGTCATTCAAGAGTGGTTGACGACAGGTCAACATCATCTCAAGACTCAGATTAGTCAGAGTGCACAATCGATTGGCATCGCCGACCGTTCAGTTGCGCCGGAAGGCTCCCACCAGGAGAAACCGATACACCAGCCGTGAGGCCTAATACGCGAGAGTCTTACCCGGGGTAGCTTTCCACACGAGGAAGCTTCTGAATAGGAGCTTAAATCCCAGTAGGGAAGAGGTTTCTGAATAGAAAGAGGCTTCTGAATAGCAGAAATTCGACAACCCAGGAAGGTATAACGATTTCTGATCGCTCTTTGGACCCGGACTAAACGTAGAGAATCGAGGACGAATACAGTCCACGGTCTAGTTACGCCGACAAGCCTGTCAGAGGCCAACGCCCTACCGCGACGCACTGGAACGACAAACAAGCAGGATAGCCTTACGCCCTTACTGCCAGATTTGGCCGAATTTCTCAGTCCTCCCATTTGGTTTCGGGTCCGTAGTCAATTGCGCGGACACTGCCTGGTTTATTCAGCGGTAATTGAGTCCGAATTTATCGCAGATTGTGGTGTCCTTTGCCCGTCCACCACTCGGGATCGAGTGTCCAACTGGTCATTTCAAAGAGTGGCTGAACTTCAGGTCAACAAACATGTTCGCTGATTAGGAAAAACACGTTTAACCACTGTTGTCGAATAACCATTCGCCGGAGTGAGCAGTCGATTGGCTCAGTCGATTTGAGCAGTCGATCCGCATAGCCCGAGGTGTTTCCCCAGATTAGAACAACCGATCACCTGTCCTCGACACATCCGTGGCAGGGTTCACAGAGTTCTTTACATGTTAGTGCCAATTCGAGGAGGCTACCGGATGGGAGTTAAACCGTGAGTTAGCCGACCCGGAATAACAAATAGGTCATCAGGCCCAAGCTTTATAACTAAGTTATTAAAGAAGAATTATATTTATAATAATCAGTTTGCGTTTAGATTTATTGATATCTGATTTTTAAACCTTATAATTATTGGTTTACTTTAAATATAAATATAGGAAAAGTTTTATAAATAAAACTCTTCATCCTGTAAAGAAAGATGGTTGCTGATGTATCTTTTAGAGAAAACGCTGCTTAATTTTAGGTTGATTATTTCGTGTGTAAATTGGATTTTATTCCTTATTTGGTCCTAGTAATTGCCCCCTTTAAACCTGGGATAATTGACCGTGATAATAAAATCAACTACTACCAGCTAACTTGTCACTCCAGGGAGTTATAGCGATATTAGATAAGGCAGTCGTGTAAGAATAGAATAGAATAACTTTATTGTGCTATAAAAACGTAACCTAATGAATATTACACTGGTTTTATAAAAAAGACAATTTGTGCACAAATGGCGGACTTATCGCTATAGCGATATCTTAGAGTCAACCATTTGATAAAATAATTCCTAATTTCACCGTACACTACACAAAGATGCAGTAAAGTAAAATTTTAAATAAACTTATGCAAATATATGTCAATAACTTATGCTAAGGTTGCCCAGGGAAGGATAAAGGAGAGGAAAAGGTGAGGTATTTGGTTAGTGGCTGTGTAAAAATGAATGTTTCTTCAACAACTTTTTGAAAGTATGCAACGAAGGTGCATGCCTGATAGAGTGAGGGAGCTGATTCCATAATCGAGCAGAATGGACCGTAAAAGAGTGCGTGTAAACAGAAGAATGATGTATCGGAATGGCGAGTGTGTTATCCCGGCTTGATCGAAGTGGAAGACCATGGCCTCCCAAAGGATGGAAATTTTCCATGAGATAAGAGGGTGAAGTGGGGTTATTGAGTATGTTGTAGAGTAGCGACAACGTATGCAAATTTCTTCGATCGCGAATAGGAAGCCAATGAAGTTGATCAAGGAAGCAGCTAACGTGGTCGAACTTTCGCAAGTTAAAAACATACATGAGGAAGATATTTTGCAATCGGCTCCAGCTTATTCAAAATAACCTCACTGGCATCTATATAACAAAACGTTCTCGTGGGATTTCCGCGTTTCTATATGTGTCCACCTCTACCGCGATCTTCCTGTAGTCAGTTAAAAAATGCATTGACCCGTGGTCAGTATTCGTATACACTACATACGTCTGCTTGAAAAAACGTGTTCTGTTCCGGAACTGACGCGCGGTAAACACACCTGTCACTTTCGCCTCAATCGAGTTGAAACAAACGTTGACGGATTTAGGTCGACGTGGGGTGCGGCATCGCTGCTTTAATTTGACAGGTAAATTAGATGGGCGATTAAAGGTCAAAGCTTTAAATCGTGTATGACTTCGCTTATTTTTAGTTAGTGGTTCACAGCTAATCCGCCTAAAAAAGTTGATAGGTCCAAATTTTACCTTAATAATTCCGGTCTCACTGCAAAAAGTAACAGTCGGCGGTGGCGATATTTTAAATTTTATTTAAAAGTTGATTGTTTAGTGATTTGTATAATCATTAATTTTATAAGCAGTGTATTTTATTTAAAAGTAACATATACATACAATTAATCGAAAACACGGCATGACTTGACCTAACGACATTGGACGATTTAGAGAATGTTTGAGTTTTATTTTTTTTTAATTTATTTTTGGACATATTAATTGCTATTTCATACTGTTTTAGGAAATAACCCTTTAATCGGCACACACGACAGCCAATAAACCGTAAGAGTCCGACACCTTACCCCGAGACACTGGGAAGTGCACACAGAGGACCAACCTCGCGCCCTTACTACCAGATTTGGACGGTTTTGGTCCTGAAGTCTGGACACAGATTCGAGGTCGCTTGCGCAGCGGCTTCTGCCTGACTTTAGCGGTAGTTCAAAGTCGAATAAATTGAGGATCAAGGCGTCCTTTGCCCTTTAAGCTCACATGGGATTGGGTGGCCAACGTATCGTTTTAGGATAGTTAACTTTAGGTCGACAATCAACCCAACTGCTTAAGAAACGTATCAGACCATTTTAAGACCCCCGGTTTTTCGCCGGAGTGTACAGTCGATTGGTAGCGCTGAACGATGCGCAAGCCGCCCAGTATCGCCCGAGGTGTTACCCCAGATTGATTTCGATCCCACCTGTCCATGACACAGGCGTGACAGGGCTTACAGAGTCCTTTCCAGCTTTCTATAATATTACGGGATACGTCTTAAACCGTGAATTGAGCCGACCTAAGAAAACACAGTTTTTCACTCGTTTTCTCCTCCCTTTATTTAATCATAGTCTGCCCTATGATTTTCTTTCCGAAATCGATACATGCTTCGATTAGTTTGGGAATAAGCCACAAGATGGCCTTAGTATCACATTTTCACAAAAATACTCATGTTTATCATTTTTCCCGTGACCCTTCACTACTTTTTGTTTTTTTTTTCTCAATTTCCGTAGTGGTCCTATATAAATAGTGTGTGATATATGTGTGTTAAAAAAGCTTTTAATGTGTAGTGAAACATGATGATGAACAATGCATCAATAAATTCAGTAGACATTTTTAATTACAAGATTCAGATGACGTCATATCACTGGCAAAATTGTTTTTGAATGCTATTAGTCATCGAGCAAAGCAAAATTTGCTCGATGACTAATAGCATTCAAAGAATTGATAATTTCTTTTTTAAATGTGTTTTTCTTACGATGCAAATAACTAATGTAGGGGGAAGTCCCCTAACGCCGGACGGCACCTAGCGTCGGACACTAATAGTATCTCGATAGATTGCGGCGCAATCGATACAAAGACGTAGGAAAAGGAAAAGCGTACGCTTCCCCGCATCCTTTTCACCCGTCTTTGTATCGATCGCGCCGCGGCTTGCCGAGATACTATTAGTGTCCGACGATATTTGCCGTCCGGCGTTAGGGTACTTACCCCTATGAAAATAGCAAGTTAGTCTTTCACAGCTGCAAAATTAATTCACACGAACAATCCCCTTCCCTAGCGCAACAGACACCAGATTTATGGATATACAAGCGCGTACATTTATCTTGTTACACCCTCGTCGACATTATCAATGGTAAGCCATATCTCTTCTATTAGCTTCTTTTAATGATTAAATGGTCTAAATATTAACACTCTGTGTATTCTACCATATGTACGCCGAGGAAACAAGACTTCTACAACCGTTGGCATCTGGTCATATCGACAACGCACGACGCCAGATATTCCACAAATGATTGTCTGCTGCTATATACAAATTATTTGACTACTGAGATGTGATCTGTCATTTTTATTACTTTAAGAAAGTTGCACCAAAAATTGCAGGTGTATTTTACCGTTCATCATCCTTCTGAGGACTGGATGTCACTCGTTGGACGAAACCAGATCCGAGTAATGGAGAAAGTAGCATCAAAGACACCGGTAAGATAAGCACGGAAACGTGACACTTGCGGAATATAAAATAAGGCATATTTTCGCTTGTTAAAGCGAAGCACCTTGCGATCTTTTGATAGTAGATAAGAGTAGTCCAAAACACTAAAGATGCAATATAGGCAAACTTGATATATTAAGAAATTAAAATAACAGCCAGGTATAAATACGTCATTGTTGAATTTTACTTTTACTATGCCGGCAGAGAGAAAGTATTGTGAACGCGTTTTTTTCGTGATTAAGACGGATATTTACATTTGACCCCCCCCCCCCCTCCCTAAGACGATTAAGACCTTTTCAAAACTCATGACTGTCTATGAGTGAGAGGGTGTGTTTGAGTGTGTGTGTGTGCGTGTGTGTGTGTAAGTACCTATGACACGATAGCGCCTAAACGCTTTATCCCATTGTACTAAAATCTGGCAAGCAGGCATAATTTGATTTGGAGAGAGTTAAAAAAAATATGTTTGTAATCGGTTAATGTGTTTGAAGTCTGTTCAGTGCTCTATCAGCTCACGGGCGCCCTCTAAGATTTCATGAAAATCTACTGCTCTCGATCCCTGGTCACAGTAGTGATTTCTACTCGCAATCCTTGTCTGTGCATGGAGTCCGTCTCTGGAATGCTTTACCTACACGTGAAATGACAGCACCGAGTTTGTAACATTTGAAAAGCAGATTTAAAGAACATTTCAATACGCGCTCATAATTTTCTCTCGTTCTCTCACCTCTACCCCCAACTCTCATATCTACCCTGCGTCATTATTTGCTTTCTATTTTTTTTACTAGCTGACCCGGCGAACTTCGTACTGCCTAAAAGTCAATGAATGTCGTGTTACAGATTAGCTGAACTTAATTTATGATTTTATGAAAGTAATACAATGAATACAAAATAAATGTTAAGTTCACTACTAAGATAATAAAACAAAAAGAATTATAAAAGTACAAAAATTAAGTATGTATATCAATCACGTGTCAGCAAGACATGATTGAATTAATTTATTTACATATTGTGCAGCATGGGATGCACTCGGTCTAATTCTCGTCATTGAGGCACCTTGTGATATATGATATTTTTTGTTTTTTTAACAGGCGCAAGAACAAATAAAGCGGATGATTTGCCGACACGTGGACATGCTACGTACAACTGACCATGAGTAAAACACGTATTTACATTTTGTATGGGAAAATGATTTTTCTTTCATTTAATTTTTTGTCAATTTTCCAATTTTCGTTTTTAATAGTTATTCTACTATTCGGGACGAAAACAAATACTACAAATAAAAAACCATCAAAATCGGTCTAGCCGTTATCGAGTTATAAGTGTTCGAACAAACCCGACTTTGTTTTTTATATATAAAGGGTCCGCCAAATAACTTTTTTTTTTGAAAATGCTATAAAAAAAAAACTACTGAATATTTTTTCAAAATTCTTTTTTATTTGAAAGTACAATCCCTCCGGTTAATGATGGAAAATAATTTCATTCAAATGGCTGCCTCGGCTGGCCATGCAGTAGCCTACACGATGGGTCCAATTTTTAAGTACATTATCGATTGTGTGCAGCTGTATTTCACCAATGGCTTCACGAATATTGTCCTTTAAAGCGTCAATTGTCTCTGGTTTGTCGGCGTAACATTTATCTTTGACGGCACCCCACAAAAAGTAGTCCAACGGTGTCAAATCGCAGCTCCGAGGTGGCCAAACGACATCAGCTCTGCGGCTGATAATGCGATTTTCAAAAACAGGGCGAAAAACATCAAGTGTAGCGTTGGCTGTGTGGCACGTAGCGCCGTCCTGTTGAAACCAAATGTTGCCAATATCCTCCTCTTCAATTTCTGTGAACAAAAATTCGTTCAACATGGCCCAATAACGATCGCCATTGACGGTAACGGCCACTCCTTGCTCATTTTCGATGGAAAATGGCCCAATTATGCCTCTGGACCAAAATCCGCACCAAACAGTGACTCGTTTTGGGTGCAACGGCTTTTCAATGAATGCGTGCGGGTTTTCTGTGCCCCAAATGCGACAATTCTGCTTGTTTACATACCCGCCAAGATGGAAATGAGCTTCATCTGAAAAGATGATTTTTTTGGCAAAATCCGCATCTTCTGCAAGTCGATCGCAGGCACACTTAGCGAAGCGAAAACGCATTGGATGGTCAGTTGGCTTCAACTCCTGAACCAATTGGACTTTGTACGGCGTCATACCAAGGTCTTTACGCAAAATTCGTCTCAATGATGTCTGCAAAATGTCCAATTGTTGAGAACGACGGTGAACTGATGTTGATGGCGATTCACGCACACTTTCGGCCACAGCAGCAATATTCTCGGGTGTACGCACTGTTTTTGGCTTTTCACGCGTTGGTTTATCGATGAGGATGCCAGTTTCTTTCACTTTTTTCACAAGGTAACGAACATACGGAGCTGACGGTGCTTCTCTTCTTCCAAAATCCGTACGCCATTTTTCGCACACATTCTGCAACATTACCATGATTTTCAAAGTAATGTCGCAAGATTTCCCAGCGTTGTTCAAGCGTATACACAACCATATTCGTTCAGCGGAAGGATAAAACTAATCTGTCAAATCAGACATGAGGTATGTGTTGCCATACACGAAATAAGCACTAGTTGAAAAAAAAACGTTACATGGCGGACCCTGTAGATTTTTCGTTTCACATTCTGCTGGATTTTATTTTTAAATATTTGTGCATTTGATACCTGCTGCCTTTATGAGTGATTTTAATAAAACTTTTGTTCGTTTTTTTCACTGCAAAACATGTTTTCCTATTTAAGTTAAGGTTAGCTGTAAGATATTGTTTCAAAGCAATAAACTTGCCGG
The DNA here is from genome assembly GCA_944548615.1 of Micropterix aruncella. Classification (NCBI taxonomy): domain Eukaryota; kingdom Metazoa; phylum Arthropoda; class Insecta; order Lepidoptera; family Micropterigidae; genus Micropterix; species Micropterix aruncella. Next base: position 9,220,827 of record OX155977.1, read on the forward strand.
TTTGTTTCATCAAATAAAGCTTTTTATTATTATTAACACTGAAATATAGAGTTCATTTTTGTTGTTTTTGTCATGAAATATTTTTAAAATAGTTGCACAAAAAAGAAATATATTTTTACTAACTTAAATACTAGAATTTGAGATAAAATACAAACAATTAAACGGCCTATGAACCACTAAATTAATCTCGCCAGAGTTTGACACCCATTTATTATCCGTAAATATTTTAATATATCTTGTGATAATTTAAATATATATTTTTTATATATTTAGCGTTACACATACCATTACACATTTTAAGACACAACAATAGCATAGTATTAGAATTAAATATTTATAATGAAATAAAACATGAACAAAAAACACAAATGTTAAAGTATACTCACTTTTTGAGGTTGGTGTCCCTTTTTGAGGTCGATCCAAAATCTGGCGATATTGATAGCAAGGCCTGCCAGCGCTATAGCGAAGAATTTGACCTGGAGATGCGCCGACAGCAACTGAAGCAACAGTCCTAGCTTAGCTTTTAAAACTGCACCGAGGAGGAGCAGCTTGAGGATTGCCTTCTTCTTCTTCTTCTTCTTGCCCCTCTCCTCTGTGGTATTTCAATAAAATGTTCGTTATTTTTAGGACCTTTTGAAACTTTAATATCGAATTTTGAACTAAATAGATACCTTATTATGTTTGCATTTTCAATCAAATACACGCTGGAGCAAAGAATCCGGGTCACTAAAATAAAATTAACATCTCGGAAACATTCTTCGGGGTAGGTGATATAATTATACAATAATAATGAATATTGTATACCAGGAACGCCTCGTGTTATTTTCTTTTGTGATAGGACAGAAACAAAAACAACAAGAACAATAATTTAAGAAAATGAATACGACTGCCCTTACAAAAGGTGAACTGTTGTATTTAAAACTATTTGAAAAATATTTTTAAAAAGTTTTTTAAGAGAATATAGTTTGTCCTGTGCCCTGCGGCAGGTATCTTGAAACGATAGCGCGCCGATGCGCTGACGCCGCACTATAAGTACATATATGTGGTGTTGGCGTAAAATGCTAGGAATCCCATGGACAGCCCGTCGCACCCATAAATCTGTCCTGGGAGAACTCGGCATCCAAGTGAAGCTTTCCACCGTATGCATCATTAAAAGGGTCCTGCAGTTCTTCGGTTATGTTGCCAGGAGAAACCCAGAGAATCTGGAGAAAATGCTTGCCGGGGGTCAAGTGGAGCGAAGAAGAAGTAGAGGCAGATCACCGGCCAGATGGAACGACCTCATCAAAGAAGTTACAAAAGGGTCAATACAATCTGCGACCCGCCATGCAGAAGACAGGTCGAAGTGGAGGAGCCTCGTAGGCAAACTGTTGTCTAGTGGCCACGATCCTCAGTAATGAGGGAACGACGGAGAAGAAGAAGATATACATATATATTTCCGAAACGTTCTCCATTTGACTTCATTTGATACTTAACACGGTATATTTATCCTTATTTATTAACAATTGGACATTAAAATAATAATTTATTTGACATTTAGGCACTGTAGGTACCATATACACTAAGGATGACATAGCGATTCTAACAATACCAAACACGTCTAAATCGGTTCAAGCGTTTAGAAGTTATGCTGGAATAAAGAAACGGAAAACATACATACATGAATCTTAAAGACTTAACACTCCTATCTTTGGGCAGTCGTGTAAAACAAATGCTGTGAACTCGTAGTTCGATATTCAAAAAATCATATCTTTTGTTTTTAGCCTTTTGGATGCTATTACTTTACAGCCACCAAAAAGTTTTTTTGATTTTGTTTGAGTAGTTTTAAATAGTCTATAAAATACCGTTATTTGAATAATCTAGCATTATTAGTTTCCGAGATATTAACGTTTATGTTGGTGATCCGGATTCATTGCTCCCGAGTATATAAATCGTTCTTCTTATTTAATGGAATTACGTTGAAAACAAAACGGTCACTACGAGTATGTCTCGCACGCTGAGTGTTCCGTATCTTGCTATGAATCAGTTTCACATATACTGAGTAGAAAAGTGCTTTAGCAAATTCATAAGGTAAATTGCCTATGACTTTCTATAATGAAGAAAGGAAGTGGTTTAGATTTAGGAATTTTAATAAGAAAAATTGGGTAGGTTACTCAGTTCTGGCATTGATTTTATATATAAAATCAATGGTTCTAGGTTGGATATAGTATTTATTTTGATATTAGGAGTTGATATTGTAGGAGGGGTCATCGCTGTCATTCGAATCACGCCAGTTTTTATGTAGATCCGGTTTGCTGTAAATTTTGGCATGCACGTACAGTTGAGTTGCAGCTATAAGAGAACTTTTCGGTTCTAAGATCAGTAATTTTTGTGACATTAGGAGTTCATGTTATGAGAACAGGTCGCCGCCGGCTACTGCGCCGTCATGCGAACAACGCGAGTACAAAATTTTAAAAAGCAATCACCAAAATGCGCGACAGTGCGAATATGTGACCGATATCTCCTCGCGCATGTGAACTCCTGATATTTTAAGTTCGTGTTGGAAGTAGATTCTAAGAGGGATTTTAAAGGGGAAGGGGGGGGGGGGGGGAGATATTTTGTACTGGATGCTTTGCCGTATTCTAGTCATAGTAATACCTATGGTACTAGCACTATCTATCACCAGCTATACCCTCACCTCCGATGTCTCTACCAGTCTCCCCATCACCGCGTTTGACCCTGATGACCTCAGCCCTCGCTACTCCGTCCTCCAGGTCTAGCCAGTCCTCGCTACGCCCTTCCAGACCTTTCGCTGGTTCTCGCATCTGCTGCACCAGGTGGATCTTATTGCCGCCTCCCTTCTTCCTCTTCTTCTTTTTCTCTTTTTTGTCTGGTTTGCTGGCCGAAAGCGTGATGGTGTCTATGGACGCACCGCCCTTCTTGCGACCGACGATGGCTCTGTAACAATATAATACAAGTGTTATTTTGTTTACACGACTGACAAACAAAAAAGGAGTGTAATATGTACAGGCTTCATCTATGTATATTTTCCGGCTTTTTTATTCCACCATAACTTCTAAACGCTTGAACCGATTTAGAAGTGTGTATTTCTAGGTTCGTTATGTCATCCCGAGTGTCATATCGTACCTTAACTGTCTAAGTATCAAGTAAATAGTTGTCTAAATGTCAATAATTTTACATAAATTATCGTGGTTTAGTGTCAAACAAAAGGGCTGATTAGGACATTCCCGAAATGTATATATATATATATATATATATATATATATATATTATATATATATATATATATATATATATATATATATATATATATATATATATATATATATATATATATATATATATATATATATATATATATATATATATATATATATACATACATACATATATATATATATATATATATATATATATATATATATATATATATATATATATATATATATATATATATATATATATATATATATATATATATATATATATATATATATATATATACCTATATATATATATATTTTTATATTTGATAAGGTTTTGTAAATAATCCGTTCATAGGATGATGATTCGCAGTAAAATAAAATTAGTAAACGCTACTTGAATAGCAGCGAAGGAAATCCCAGCTTGGATTGGGAAACGCTTATGTTTGAATGAGATATACTTACGGATGTGCACGACTTTCGATTGTGCATGTTAGTTTATGGGTCCCTTTACCGTCGACGAACGATCACTCATCATCCATATATCTGAAAAATCGAGCTTTTTCCTTTTTGCAACACAAAATGCCTCCAATTGAGGCTAATTAAAGCGAAAAAACTAAAATAAAACACTTTGATCACATCGGCAAAGGCCGTTTCATAAATGGAGGATGACGTTTCGAAATAATTCAAAATTTCGTACGTTTCCAACATTTAAAATATGACATTATTAGGCTGCGTTAATTATCAACGAGCCATTGAATCGAAATAAAAATAAAAAACCTCCAATGCACAATGAAATGAAAGAAGATACTTCAATCTTAATTTCTGGCAGAGAAGTTTATACTAAAGACTATATAATAATATCAAAATAAGGTAAACTTGTATAAAATTGTATAACATTAGCAAATGTATAAAGAAACATGGTAAAAAAACTGTATAATATTTTTATATTTGATAAGGTTTTGTAAATAATCCGTTCATAGGATGATGATTCGCAGTAAAATAAAATTAGTAAACGCTACTTGAATAGCAGCGAAGGAAATCCCAGCTTGGATTGGGAAACGCTTATGTTTGAATGAAATATACTTACGGATGTGCACGACTTTCGATTGTGCATGTTAGTTTATGGGTCCCTTTACCGTCGACGAACGATCACTCATCATCCATATATCTCAAAAATCGAGCTAATGCCTCCAATTGAGGCTAATTAAAGCGAAAAAACTAAAATAAAACACTTTGATCACATCGGCAAAGGCCGTTTCATAAATGGAGGATGACGTTTCGAAATAATTCAAAATTTCGTACGTTTCCAACATTTAAAATATGACATTATTAGGCTGCGTTAGTTATCAACGAGCCATTGAATCGAAATAAAAATAAATATATATATATATATATATATATATATATATATATATATATATATATATATATATATATATATATATATATATAATATATATATATATATATATATATATATATATATATATATATATATATATATATATATATATATATATATATATATATATATATATATATATATATATATATATATATATATATAATATATATATATATATATATATATATATATATATATATATATATATATATATATATATATATATATATATTATATATATATATATATATATATATATATATATATATATATTATATATATATATATATATATATATATTATATATATATATATATATATATATATATATATATATATATATATATATATATATATATATATATATATATATATATATATATATATATGTATATATGTATATATATATATATATATATATATATATATATATTATATATATATATATATATATATATATATATATATATATATATATATATATATATATATATATATATATATATATATATATATATATATATATATATATATATATATATATATATATATATATATATATATATATATATATATATATATATATATATATATGGGTTAATAAATAAACCACACATATTTCATTTGAAAAAACGGTAATAAAAATAATTATAAATACAATAGTTCACTTTTTGTAACGGCAGCTTTTGTTTTTATTTTTTTAAATATATTTACTTGTAACCTATTTTATTTTTAAATATTAGATCACAAAAATACATAGTTAGTATTTAAATGAAACGTAGTTTGTGCGCTTCTAACTAGGCAGAGCCTGTTTTAAGGAAGACACCAGTATAAACGGTTATAAAAATAAATATTTTCCAAACCAAAATTCTTTTCCTTTTTCCTTTTGCACGACTGCCCAACAAAAAAGAAGTGTAATTTGTTCAAGATTCAGAGGAATCGATATGTATGTTTTCCGTTTCTTTGTATATAAATATATTGTGTTTAGTGTTAAGTGAAAGTCTGATTGAGTACATTCCTGAAATATACATGTATCTATATGGATAAGTACATAAGCCACAAATATAAAAAAAAAACAGTAATAAAAATAATTATAATTACAGTAGTTCACTTTCTGTAACGGCAGTCGTGTTTTTTGTCCTTTTTATTATTTTTACTTGTTACACTACCGCCAAAAAAAAAGAAGTGTAACGTATTTAGGACTCATCGATGTATATTTTCCGTTTCTTTATTCCACCGTAACTTTTAACCGCTTAAAACGATTTATAAGTGTGTGGTATTGAGTGTCATAGCATTCACTAACTGTCCAAATATTAAGTAAGTAGTTTTCTAAATGTCCAAATGTCCAAATGTCAATAAATTCAATTAAATATATTGTGTTTAGTGTCAAATGAAAGATCTGAGTAAGTACTCGTACATTCCGGAAATATACGTGTATTTTAACAACCCTTCGGCTACGTAACGGCCAAATTTGGTTGCATATCAGAACACCGTTGATGACCAATATTGGCGGCTTGCTCCCGGAGCGCACGTTGATATTATTTTCTAATTCGAACGCATCCTAAAATCCATACCAAATATCTCATTATTACCAGACGGCTGCGAGAATAATTTCGCGTGTCATTTCGCGGATATTTCTGGTAAAATTCCATTGTCAAACATCATCTTTTTTTTCGACAAATCATCAATATTGTTATTGGTTTTATGAGTCTAAATATTTTTGTATGTAAATAAGCAAAACAAAATATGATCTTTGACGAGAAAATCTAATAAAGATCTGGATAGTATTTACAATTTCTAAATAGGGTTTCGTATTTTTCCGTAAGACAAATACAAGTTAGATATGCTGAGTTTTTTTTTCACTTGTTCGACTTTCTCATATTTATTCATAATTATCTAATCGTATAACAAAATGAAATTTCAGTATTCTATATACAAAATTTCAATGTGATTATTGTACAGTTATTATTTTTATGGTTTCTATAGTAGTTCTATAGTTTTAGTATTTTTTGTCGAGCGCGGCGATATTGCAATAAATTCCAATAAATATCCGCGATCTGCTATGAAATTATGCCGCTACTCGAAGGGTTAATATAAATCAGTTGTAATTCTTGTGACAATACACATTTCTTTATTTTTTAAGAAATTGTAGATCAAACTTGTGACGTCACTTAATTTTAATTTGTACGTTTAAAATGACCTCTCTGCATCAACTGTTTGTTACTGGATAGAACACAACTCAAACGGGCTGCGTTCGGGAAATATCTCGACATATCTTCTCTTAACAAATACCGCAGAGGGTCAAGACGGAAGTCTATAATCGGTGCGAATTGCCAGTGATGACATACGGCACTGAGACGGGGTCGCTAATTATTGGTCTCATACAAAAGCCCAGATTCGCGCAACGAGCCATGGAGAGAGCTATTCTCGGAGTTTCACTGCGTGACAGTGACCGGCAGAAGAACCAAGGTCACTGACATACCTTGTAAAATAAGCAATTTTAAAATGCCATATAACTCGCATAAGCGACAACCGTTGGGGAAAACGTTTCTCAGAATGGCGACCACGAACCGGCATACGCAGTGTAGGACGACCGCCCACGAGATGGACCGATGACATTGCCACGGTCGCGGGAAGTAGATGGATGGAGGCGGATCAAGTACATTCGTCATGGCATTGTAAAGGGAAGCCTATGTCCAATGGTAGACGTCGAGCTGATGTTGTTGTTGATGATGATAATGATGACAAAGGATATGAGTGGGTACTAAATGATACAGCGATGCTGTCAAAATATTTTTTATTTTTTTCTGAAAAGAGGTTTAGGTAATTAATATATTTCTTTTCAATACCAAAGTGTTAAATGACAAATTGTGTCATTTTTAAAAATAATATTAATGCAAGTCGTCAATCGAATGAAATAACAAGATACACATTCACACACATTCACACACATTGGTCTCATACACAAGCGACAAATATAGCATACACCTGACAAATAAAGCATACACCTGACAAATAAATCTTATCTTTTTATTTGTTGCTACTATGATAATTATTATCTTTTTATTCTGTTTATTTATTGACTAGCTACTTGACTATTTAAATTACTGGCTTTTTATTTTATTTTTATTTATTTTTATTTTTCAAATTATTACCCTGTTATTTTTCTCTACTTACTGATTATCACTGCAATTATAATTTTATTGTATTTTATTATTATTATTATTATTAAAAAAATACTGGATATATTTTGATTTCATTATTACTTTTTTATTTTTCAACATGATTATAATTTAGGTATTAGTTATCATTAAAATAACTCTTGAAATTTATGCTATGTATTTATTAGAGTTATTAGATTTAGGTACTATATTTCATTTATTTTTTACTTTTTCTTTTCTCAGTAATAGTACTTTAATAAGTGTGCGCACAATTTAAAACGTACAAGTGACCTAGTCGAGTCTACCTTGGTACGGGCTTCGGCCTAGTTAGGCAGACTTTGTGAATAATGTTTTTGGAAAATTACTTACGAAAATAAATTTATTCTTATTCTTATTCTTATACATGTTACAAGAAAGCATACATGTAAACACTTAAATCAATCAAATCAAATCAATCAAATAATTGTCCTAAAAACTAATACATAGTTGAATAGACAGTTGTATTACATTTACATTTGGCCGTGATATGATTAAATTCTTCATTAATGATCAAATTCCTGTATTAAATAATCAAAACATAGAAGGTATTATTGTAGAATTAAATCGAGTCTCACCATTTAGTTTACCAGATAAAAAAAAACAGAGTAAGATACGTAGAAAGTAAGATGTAGAGATGTGAGATATAGAGAAGATATGTAGAAATTAACTTAATAAGTAGTGATTCTATCACATGAAAATACTAATTATTAATGTAATGGGAAAAAGAAGAAGGTCATAATGAACATAATTAATTCTTTAAAAATACCGATAAAATGATTTTTTTTTTATAAAATGAATAGATGCAATGTCAAAAAGAACAAAAACATGTGACGATTGTAAAAAATAATATAAAATGTCTTAGTGATTATATTGCAAATAAAAATATTCAAGACTAGCTGACCCGTGCCCACTTCGTTGGGCGGTTAAACTTTTTACTTGTGATGAAATTATGAGTGTGGTTTGGTTAGTACTGAGTGCTATGATTTCTTTACTGACTGCCAAAAGAAGGGTTATATTTTTACTGCATATGTATGTATGTATTTGCATGCCAATTTGACTATATTACCGTTATTTGTGAGTGTCTTCTTGTGAGTGTCTTATTTGTGAGTGTCTTATCTCTTTAACCATTTATGCAGTAAAGGGGAAATTATATGCAGTAAAAGGAAAAAGTTTTTTGTTTTAAATACTTGAGACGATAAATTTACTTATTTTGATAATATGACCAATAAACATTGCCTAACGATTTAAATTTTTTTTTTCATATAAAAAACTACTTTTTGTGACTTAAATATAAAATTTAGAGAGATGCTAATTTTTTGTAGGCATTACCAAGCTCTACAACTTTTCTTTTGAACTTAAACACATATCCCTCACATCGTTAAAGCAGCGTTACTTAGAACATTTTCGTTCGACCGTTTTTTCTCCGACTTACTTTGAAAATCCGACTACCACGAAAAAGTCTCTTCATTATACGGATTAATATATACCCTATGACACTCACAAAAAACTTGGCTTTCTATTGGTAAAAGAATTTTCAAAATCGGTTCAGTAGATCCAGAGATTACTTCCTACTACCTCACAAACTTTACCTCTTTATAATATTAGTATAGATATAATAAATATGTGCCTACCTAATAATTGAAATATTCAATACATTTTAGTCAAATTGAAAATCGATTAAAAACCTTTTACAGAAAGAGATATAGTCGTAGTAGGGTTGGTTGTAAGAGATTGTCGTATGACAATAAATCCGCCCATTGAGAAAATTCACAATAAAGAGTAGAATCAAACAAACAAGCAAGACGGTGACCAGTACAATATCTCACAAATGTTACACACGTTTGTAAAATCTACTATCAAATTGACGTCACGCTATGAATATCATGAATGAATTTATCGCGTTTATTAATGAATTTATTAAACCAATACCGATCGTGGCTTTTAAAAAACGGGTCTAAAACCACCATAACTCCTGTTTGTCGTTTTCTAGTTCCGTGATCTAGTGGTAAGTATTAGAAATTGTCGCAGCGACGCGTCTGACACAATTCTAACTGGCCACTGACCCAGAAACTCTCCAAGCCAACGCGTTGCTAGATGTTATGAGAGTTGCCGTAATGTTCGCGACACGTCATAGTAATAATATACACACGACACAGCCAAGAACCATCAATGGCTACATTAAATATTAAGTTAGTAAATAATAGGCTACATACTAAGTTTTTTTTTTTAAACGACTTCAAAAAAAGGAAGAGGTTATCAAATCGGTTATATTTAAAAAAAATGATTGTTACATTAGAACTCCGTCATTTATCAACCAATTTGGAAAATTCTTTTTTTATTTCAGAGGATATACAACCAGATTAGTCATATTTTATCAAAATCTTGTTCTGATGATGGGATCCAAGAGGAATTAAGGGAACTCCTCAAATATTATAACATGAAGTTGAAAAAGTACATCTTGGTTCAATTGCGATGACAATGCATTTTTTAATGGTAAGCATGACCTGATTCTACACATAGGATTGGCTTTCGACGAGGGGACACTTCAACGGTCAACAGCAGACACTAAATTTTAAATACGCATTCAGTTATGATAGTGCGTTCTAAGTTTCATCATGATATGGCTGCTGCACCCAAGGTTGGCTCCCAGTGAGGGTGCTCCTCAACGGTCGATAGCACAGACACGAAATTTTGTATATGCATTCAATTACGACAGGCTATTCTAAGTTTCACCAAGACAGGACTGCGGCAGAGGCACAGGGACATGCTAAGAGCTATGTTTTACTTTTTAGTGCGTTTTTTGACAATATTTTTGGTCATATTATCACTTTTTTACAAACTAGCTTAGCAGTTTCTTTTTTCTTAAACATTTTAAATTATTCTGTCAATCATTGCTCAATTCTGTACTACTTTTTAATAGCTAGACTTTACTATGAAACGCAACGTGTAGATAGCACTCATAATTACAAACATTTATTAATTTTTTCTTTTAATTTCAGTAGTTCAATAGACAGCGTTCTAAACACGCCTTTAACGGTATTCAATCTCAAAATAAATTAATAACATAATTTTTAATCATAGATGTTAATTTTTTAATATCATTTACATATATAGGTTACTTCTAATTTGGTATACAGGTTTTAATCCTACTAATATTATAAACGCGAAAGTTTGTATGTATGTATGGATGTTTGTTACTCTTTCACGCAAAAACTACTGAATGGATTTTGATGAAACTTTACAATAATATAGCTTACACATCAGAATAACACATATGATATAATTTACAAAGATATCGTGAATTATCTAAAATATAACAATAACTGTCAAGTAAGTAGAAAAAAATCTAAGAAATTGACATTCGAAATTTAAATTCTATCCTACTATCCTACTAATCCTACTAATATTATAAACGCGAAAGTTTGTATATATGTACTATCCTACTAATCCTACAAATGAATTATCTAAAATATAACGATAACTGTCAAGTAAGTAGGAAAAAAATCTAAGAAATTGACATTCGAAATTTAAACTCTATTCTACTATCCTACTAATATTATAAACGCGAAAGTTTGTATGTATGTATGGATGTTTGTTACTCTTTCACGCAAAAACTACTGAATGGATTTTGATGAAACTTTACAATGATATAACTTACACATCAGAATAACACATATGCTATAATTTACAAAGATATAGCGTGAATTATCTAAAATATAACGATAACTGTCAAGTAAGTAGGAAAAAAATCTAAGAAATTGACATTCGAAATTTAAATTCTATCCTACTATCCTACTAATCCTACTAATATTATAAACGCGAAAGTTTGTATATATGTATGGATGTTTGTTACTCTTTCACGCAAAAACTACTGAATGGATATTGATGAAACTTTACAATAATATAGCTTACACATCAGAATAACACATAGGCTATAATTTATAAAGATATATGGTTTTCTATCATCATTATCACAATTTTCCATTACCACGCGGGTGAAACCGCTGGGCGCAGCTAGTACATAATAATTAGGCGCTTTAATGTTCAAAGAGAGTAATATTAGAGAATACATTCTAATCTCTCCTTATTATTTCTGTCATATAATCAGCCTATTTAAAAATGCGATAGGTAGCAACTGATGATTTTACGTTATTATTGTTAAGATTGGTTGAATAATGTATTTTTATAATCCATCAGTCCTTTATAAAAATACATTTATTATCAATGAACTCTGCTAAGAACACAAGATCGGCGGAGGTACCACAATATATAGTGCGTAGGAGATTTACGTCGTTTGTACAACACTAATATCATCTTGCTCTAAGATTAATGAATATTTTAGGAAAACACTGCGATATTTCTTGGTTCTTAAAAGAGTCTCATTCCGAGGTTAGTTATTAATGGAAGAACGATAACTGAAAGTATTTTCACGACATTTCAAAAATAGCAATACATTTACATACCCTCATATATCTAACAATATAAATTTCCCCTTTGTAAACAATAGTGAATTCAGATTTTAATTTTTATATACATAATATTTTGTGATAAAATCTGTTTTATAATTATTTTCTACTACTTTTATTATTTAATGATTATTCAGATTTTTTGATGAATATTTTGTATCCTTTTTTTTTATTAACTATAGGTAACAATTGCTTAACAACGTTTCATAAAACATAAAAAATATCAGATAAAGTTGACGTTTTCCTTGAAACAAGCACTGCCTAGATAAAGGTGACGCCAAATCATTCTGTAAAAATAATTCCAAAATATTTTTTCCTAAATAAATAAATAAATGATATTCAAGATGGCCAAATAAACTGCTTAGTTTCGCCGGACAGTGCATGTCGCCGGCACAGAAGGGTTGCTAACACGTACTATGGCATTGATCAACCTAATGCCCTTTATAATCAATTAATAAATAGTAAGGCAAATAAAACTTCAACAAATTAAGAATTTTTAGCACTTTCCAGTACCGAACAAAAAGCTCTAACCCTCGGTTTGGGCAACATTGCAACGTTCGGAAAGAGTAATAATACAATATAAAAAGCACTGGTTCGGGATACAATGGACAACTTCCATTTAAAAGGCTCCATACATTACACAACTTTGATGAAAATTTGGGAAAGATATATAAAACGTCAAAAAATGTAATACTGTTGAATCGGTCTATTTGATAAGCAAAATATTAGCATTAAATACGAGTGTTTGGCATATAAACTGACACATTTTTTTGGGAGATTGGGGGGTGGGTGGGGAGGGGGGGGGGTCATTTGCTGTATTCGACATAAACCCTATGTCCTAAAAGCAACGTTTTTTTAATTATTTATTACCCGAAATTTTACGTTTAAGTCGTCATAACTTTTTTGTTTGTGGCAGGAATAGCACGAAATAACATTTATTGTATTCTGCAATGCATTGTTAATGCATGCGTTGACTGCTTTTTTAACCGACTTCAAAAAAAAGAAGGAGTTATCAATTCTTTTTTATTATTTTTTTATTTAACAAACTCAGAACTCAGCCATTTATAAACCGATTTGTAAAATTCTTTTTTTATTCGGAAGAATATATGAAGGGACTCCTCAAATATTATCATATGAAATCGAAAATTTACATGTTGGTTCAATTCCGATGACAATTCATTTATTTTTATGGTAAGCATGACCTGATTCTACACCTTGTGTTGGCTCCCAATGAGGGAACTCATCTACGGTAAACAGCACAGACCGTAAATTTTGTATTTATTTATTTTTATTTATTCGTTACATAAACATTCAAACGCAATAGCACAAAAGAAATATAATGTACAATTCAGATAATACCGCTATATGCTTTTAAATTTAGGCATACATCTGTCTGTGCCCAGGCCAAATTGTGCATAAATTATATGTGTGCATAAAATTATTCCTAATGTGCCAAGTAAAGTGAAACCGAGCCCGCCTTGCTAGGCACTCCTGTGATAAGGCGAGCTCACTTCCTGAGTCTTATTGGAGTGCCACGGTTATGTCAGTAAAAATAACGAAATTAAATTTTATATATGTAATGAGGTGCGGTCTGCTCAGACAACCTCTAATTTGTTGCTGGTGATGGATGGCAGGATTCCAGATAAACGCCTTGTATGTGGTGGCACAGATTTATTGTAGGTTTTACAATATAAAGCGCACGCGAGCGAAATATAAAAGTAGAAAGCAGGGTTGCGGTGGCGACGGTATCGACCGTCGGCTCCGATCGTATAGCAATCTGACGTCTAAGTGGCGGCGTTCGACCAGTCCTCTCTTCACTATTGTAGGGCCAAAATCAACGTGCACATGGAGTCATAAATCATTAGGCCGGTCGACGCGCGTAAGGATATCCAACAAGTCGACGTTGCTTATCGATAATTTACTCAAATCAAATCAAATAATTTATTCTCTTAAAAACTTGTACATAGTTGCGTAGACATTGTATCATTGCTTACATTTATACTTCTTACATTATTGAATTCCCTATAATGTTGCCGAACAAAATGAAAAATATTTATTATTTAGAATGTCGTACAAAAATACATCGGGATTTTTTTCTACAAGATAGCAGCGACAGCAGTTCAGATGATGAGTAGAATATAGCTTTTTAATATATATTTGTTTAGCCTGACCAACCTATAATTGTATTTTTTGTTAAAATGTAATTTGTAATATTTAGTACTTAATTTCATGTAACATTTTAAGATAAGATTTAGGTTAATGTAAATATTTTTTAAATATTCTTTAAACTTTTATTTCACTTTATTGTTGCATGTATACGTTAGTTTGTATTTACGAAAATTTTTCTTAATAAATGAGTCTAAAACTAACTAAACCAATAATTACAAATAAATCCATCGAAAATTTTCATCATAATCTATAATATCCATCGATATCTCTTGGCATCTATATCGATCCAACCATCGATCCATCATAATCCATCGATATTCCATCGATACGTCGATAATCAATCGTTACTGCTATTATTATTTTTAAAACACGCATCCCCATAGTGCGAGCGAAAGACAGCGAGTGTGAGCGAGAGGTCCGGCCTAATGATTTATGACTCCAGGTGCACGTTGATTTTGGCCCTACTATAGTTGGTTGCGTTCAGCGGCGTCGCTCGATATAAAGTTGCCACGCTAGAAAGGTTTAGGCTAAGTACGAAACAATATATATTACCTAATAATTTTAACCGCCGATCATATCAAATATAATGCGATACCGCCATTTTGCCATTCCGACGGCTGCCGTGCGCATTCCTACGAACTTCGTTTTTATTATTGTAAGCCCAGCATAATGAAGGTAGGCAAATAATTACGTATCCGACCCGAAGTCTTCACAGATTGACGATTTTCAGGGGTTCATAACTGGCGTTATTATATCGAATATGCAATTAATCATGCGGATATTTGTTTCCAGTTATGGTAGCCCGTTCTAAGTTTTATCATATTATTTCTGCTGCACGCAGGGTTGGCTCCCGACGAGGGAACTCGTCAACGGTAAACAGCTCAGACACAAAATTTTGTATATGTATTCAATTACGACAGCCCGCTCTAAGTTTCACCATGGACTGCGGCACCCAGGGTTGGCTTCCCACGAGGGAACTCCTCAACGGTCAACAGCACATACATACAATTTTGTATACGAATTCAATTATGATAGCCTGTTCTAAGTATCACCATGACATGGCTGCTGCACTTTAAAAATGAAGTCGGTTTTTCTTCTTGTTAAAATTTTGTCTATTATTTAAATCATTTTCTTTATTAGAGTAGGTGTTTACCCCTGATAACTTTTTAAAATAAAGCTAAGTGCAAAATCCCTTTTAGTTTTTTTTAATCTAGGGCTTGACACTTTTCAAACATTTACATATTTAAAGAGTTTGAAAGCTCGTAAGTCGGTTTCTTGAAACTTTTTACATTAAGTCATAATTTATTTGAAATAACAATAAATCGCAAAATACAACACAAGTTATTTCGTGATATTACCATCATAACGAAAAAAGTTATGACGGATAAAACTAAAATATGAATTAAAAAAACGGTGACAAATAGAGTTGTCAACTACAACGGGCGAATCCGTCACCTCAGGAAGTTTTAACGTTTAGAATCGCCCGTGAACTGAGCGCAGAAGACTTGGACAAAACAGTCCACCGTCAAGCTCCGCCACATGCCCGTAAGAGGCCAACGCCGCGGGATAAACAGGAATTTTACCCAGCGGGCTCACACTCACGCCCTGACTTCCAATTGCAACCAGATTACTCCGGTCTCTCGATTGGTTGCGAGTTCGAGGTCGCTTGCGCGGTCCGCTCTGAGTCTGGAAGCAGTACTGTTTCCTATAGAGCGGGGGTGGTTGCGGACCTTACGGCGACTGCTCTTGAAACGATCATCGGCTACCCGATCCTGGGTGAACAGCCGGGCAAAGGATGCCGTGGTCCGCGATAGATTCGGTATACATCGTTTCACCGCTTCGTATGGGAGAGGGCCGCGCAAGCGACCTCGAACTCGTAACCAATCGAGAGACTGGAGTAATGTGGTCGCAATTGGAAGTAAGGGCGTGAGTGTAAGCCCGCTGGGTAACACTCCTGCCTATCTCGCGGTTAAGGCGTTGGCCTCTTACGGGTTTGCGGCGGAGCTAGACGGTGGACTGTTTTGTCCAAGTCTTCTGCGCTCACTCCAGGGAGATAGAACGACTAATCGTTAAAACTTCCTGAGGTGAAGGGCTCGCCCGTTGTAGTCGACAACTCTAGTTGTCTGTAGTAGTAATACTGCACTATAGGATTATCGAACAGAATCGACAGGGCGGGGAGCGGGAGCTACAATGTATATACATTATTATATTCGCTACTAGTGAGTAATCATCATTTTTTAAATAGGATAGAAAACGAATTTACCGCGTGAAATTTGTAGAACCCGACGTTTCGGTGACGTTGCAGCCACCGTTGTCTAGGGTAGACTGAAGAGCTGTCAATCCGTTGTTTTGCGGGTAGTACGCATACCGCTGCCGCCGCTGCGTAGGTTATAACGGTGGTGGGAGGCCGGGCTCGTCGTCAACGGGCTGCAACTTCACCGAAACGTCGGGTGCTACAAATTTCACGCGGTAAATTCGTTTTCTATCCTATTTATAATGTCAAACAACCGCGATAGTCTTCGATTTTATATCATCATTTTGGTTAATGATTAATATTTATATTACAGAAACAACAATTATTTTGGGTCTCAAATCATACAAAAAAAATATAGGCTTTTTAATTTTTTTCCGAAAGTTCAACCCTCTTGCGGCAGTAATACATTTTCAAATTGTTTTAAAAAAATATTTTTTCTATAATGTCCATACCATAGACCATCTTTCCCGCATAGTGAGGTACGATAAATATTTTTTTTCCTCCATACAAGAGCAATCTACCCTAATGTACAGTTTTGTAGAAAATTAACTTAATTTGATTTAATTTCACCACTTATTCTATCTCAACCGCAAATAAAATCCAGGTAAGGAAATTGCATTAAAATAGGAAAGTCTTTCATTTTCACTATTTCCAATTTACCATGCAATTTAAAAGAGAAACATCCAGCTGCATCTTAATGATATAATTATACTTTCCATTGCACTTAATAGATAATAGACCCCTTGGAGATAATGTCAATTATCCATATGTCACATGTGCCTCCCATGCTAATGGAATCGAGATCATTTACAATGTGCAATCTCAGCGCTTCCAACTTTCCCCTAAGGCGAGATGCGAAGTAAAAATCTCGAATAATAATTTCGCCTTTGCAGCCATTGAGTATTTATGAGCATTCAATAGTCACTGGGTAATCGAGTCGATTTTTATTGCGGAAAGTGAAAGTCTTTTTTTAAATTTTGATTTCTGATATACAGTGGCACAGCTTATAAAAAGAATAATAAAAACGACTGCTGATACAAAGAAGTGAGCTACTATATTTATTATAATTTTTTTAACGTTTTCTAACATGAAATATTAGAGGTTTATGTATTTATCCATATTTATTTTATATTTATTAGCTAAAATCATATTAATTTTATGAAACAACATTGTAAATTAACATTAATATAGCCATTTATACATTTCAAATTAGCAAATAATATAAAGCACCTATTTAAAAGATAATTATTTTGTAACATTTTTTAGAAAAAAGTAAAAATTAAAAAGAAGCATTTTTAAATTTAAATGTTTAAGTACTATAGGAGAATGGAAAGGGTAGGGAGGGATTGTTATAACACTATATGTAATATACGTACATAAATGGACATACATACATATACTATTGACATATTATATACATATAGACATTTTAATTTATTTATTTATTTTATTAACTAAATGTATACAGCATATTCTTTATATATAAAAAACATTTTATAAATTAACATTAATATAGCCATTATTACATTTTAAATTAGCAAAAAATATAAAGTACCCATTTAAAAGATAATAATTTTATAACCTTCTTTTTAAGAAAAAAGGAAAAAGAAGCATTTCTAAATATAAATGTATAAGTACAATAGGGGAATGGAAATGGAAGGGAGGGATTGTTATAACACTATGTGTAATATACGTTCATAAATGGCCATACATACGTATACTATTGACATATATATACATATAGACATACATACACACATAAATATATTGTATATAATAAGTAATAAGTAAATTTAAATAAATTATCGTTCCTGAGCTTTTCTTCGACTGCGTGAAGAAAAGGCTTCCTGTCCAGACAAAAATTGTCAAGGTCATTAAACCTGTTATTAAAAGAGGTGAGTAACCGTATCATAGTAGAGTTGCTGAAGTGACTTGAATTGCACCTGGGCACATGAAACAAACGAGAAACTCGGGTACTTCTGGGGGGCACTCTCAAGGAAATTCGCTCAGTTAAAGCTGGACAGTATATTAAACCATGAAGGATGTCATATAGGAAAGACATGTCGGTTATGGTCCGTCTATTATAGACGGACCATAACCGACATAACCGACATACATACACACATAAATACACTGTATATAAATAAAGTAATATTTTGTAGTGCGTATTTTATAAATATTTAAATTTATATCAAACTCAATCTGTATATATATTTAAAGAAATAGAAATAGAAATATATTTATTGTCCGAAATTGTGGTAATACATTTATGGTGATAATGCATAAAACTATGTCTCTCACAATTACCTGTTATTAAAACAGATTGACAAATTTACTTATCTGCTAAATTTACTTATCTGCTAATTATAATATCTTTTTAAAAAATGTAATTATTTCACTGGTTTAACATGAAAAAATCTAAACAGACCGGATAAGTAGAACTAACAGTAAAAGACAATTAATAAAAATAATTCACCAATAATATAAAAAATAAAGAAAAAATCAAAATCAAGGAATAATCAAAAATCCGCCTATAAATACGAAACGTATATAATTTAAAATTTGTTATCTTCCTAATTGAATTATTGTAAAAAGGAAATGAAAATGCATGCCTACAATATAATATTATGAGAAATATTCGTTTAATGTGTAAAAGCTTTTATCGATAAGCAATTTTTTCAACGCTGCGGTAAACCCTTTTCCTTTTATTTCTTTGAAATTTGCAGGTAGGTGCAGTGGCGGCGCTAGGCGTCGGCGACGTCGGCGACCGCCGACGGCCTCGCACCTGAGGGGACCTCCCAAAAGTTTTACAAATTATTTAAAATTTATTTGTGGAGAAAAGTACTTTCGAAATTCAGTGTCAATTTAAAGAAAAAAGAACAGCCAGGAAAAAACTAATGTTCGATTATGAACATATTGATGAACCTATTCAATCTTTTGAAATGATAGATGCTATTATAGTCGACACCGAATGTCGATTTAAAGCGCTCAATGAATATTTTGAACAATTTGATTTTATTTATGATATCAGTTATTTGAAATCGATATCAAAAGAGGACCTTCTCAAGCATTGTAATGATTTAGGTACAATACTGCGGGAAGGCCACGGCGAAAACAGTGACATACAGCCTTTCGAGCTATATGAAGAGCTACAGCTTTTAAAAGCGAATTCACTTGACTCTGTCAACGACGCGAAACAACTCATTCAGTACATTTTAGAAAATAATTTTTAAGAAATATATCCAAATGTTTACATAGCAATTAGAATCATGCTCACAGTTCCCGTCAGTACAGCTTCCGCTGAGAGAAGCTTCTCAAATTTAAAATTGATTAAGACCTACTTGAGAAGCACGATGACCCAAGAGAGACTATCTGCGTTATCAATTCTATCAATTGAAGCTGAAATAGCGGCTAGTATTAGCTATGACATAATCCTGAAAAAGTTGAGTGAGGCCAAAAGCCGAAAAGTTCGTCTATTTTAATTTCTATTTGTGTAATTTTTAACATCATTTGATTAGCAATAAAACTCGTTTACTCATACATTAGTTTCACTATAATTCGGCTCATCTAATGTAACGTTTTTTTTTGACTGGGAAATAAAAAAGGCCTCGCGAACCTAATTTCGCCGACGTCCAAGTGTGGTCTAGCGCCGCCACTGGGTAGGTGGTTATAGATTTTTAAATAAATACATATACAAATTGAGTTTGTATTATCCGGCATCCTTGAAGATGGTGAATCTGTAGGAGCAAGTAAGCAACTTTTGGTAATACATTGTGGAAACAGAAAAAATATTGTTTTTTAAAAAAAAAAAATATCTTTGAAATATAGTATAAAATGTGATGAGCACGACGTGCCATCTAGCGGTGGGTAAAATATCGCTAAAATCGTTTATTAGCGATATTTTTCCTATTGATAGATAGCGCAATGCGCCTAAACGGTCGTCAAACTTTTATTTAACAGTTAAGTTCTTCAAAAAACAAAAACCAAAATTTGAAAAAAAAAAAAAAAAATCTCAAGATTATTTATCAAATGTTCAGTTGCACTCACCCCTTGAAGGATGCCGGTTAATAAAAACTCATCCTGTATATATATATATATATATATATATATATATATATATATATATATATATATATATATATATAAATTATTTTCAATAATATATAAAATTAGATTCATGAAAAGTTACTTATCTGGGGTCCTGGTGGACCAGAAACATTTTACCGATAGTTAATGTCCTCTTTAAATACTTAGGGCAGCAGCACCTGTTTCCTAAGTATTTAAAGAGCTGCTGCCCTAAGTATTTAAAGAGGACATTAACTATCGGTAAAATGTTTCTGGTCCACCAGGACCCCAGATAAGTAACTTTTCATGAATCTAATTTTATATATTATTGAAAATAATTTAAAAAAATTTACACCCTTAAAATATCAAAATATATATATATATATATATATATATATATATATATATATATATATATATATATATATATATATATATATATATATATATATATATAAATATTTCCGGAATGTACTCAATCAGACTTTTCATTTGACACTAAACACGATATATTTACGTTAATTTATTGATGTTTGGAGATTTGGACATTTATTTATTTATTTATTCATTTAGTAACATATCTAGTAAACAATTAATGTCATATTTGTAAGTAAGATGTTAGCAAGAAATTGATGAACGACATTATTTTTAATGTTTGACACAGTCGCCTAACTAGGCCTAGGTCTGTTCTAAGGCAGACTTTTAATGACGATATTAAGTGTGCACTGTCAACTTAAACTATAGTTAGTACTTATATGAAACTACAAATATTTACATCTCATATACATCTATAGATAAAATATATATCCATATATGCACACATACACATACATATATGTATACGAAAATAATAATAAAACCAAAATAAATAAAAATTAAAACTAAAATAATATAAATATATAAATCAATTACCTACATATTGATATATCGCTTACATACCTATAACAGTCATTTAAAATTATCATGGTAAAAACTAAATACTAAGTACTAAATACTATCATTCAAAATACAACAGTCAGCATATTCCCTAAACCGTCCCTACCCACCTCCAACAACCGATCGGTTAGTGATTTTTAAAAAGTGGATGTGTTCTCACTACTTTTAATTGCTTCGGGAAGATTGTTGTACATTCTAGGGCCAATGAACGTGAAATGGCGCTGGCCAAATGCTGTGTAAGTTCTTGGCACCATCATATCACCAGTTTTTGTTGCTCTCGTCTTTCCAACTCGTTGTTGATTATAAGGGGTCATTTTATTATTAGTGTATATTAGGGCCATACGAACATAAAGCTGTCTTACATCCAAAACCTCGGACTGGATGTAAAGAGTGTCTGACGGAAATCGATACGGTTTACGTGCGATTATTTTTAAAATACATTTGTGCGCTACTTCTAGAGTGCGCTACTTCTTCTATTTAGGCAACTATTTACTTGATATTTGTTTAACATTTAAAGTATTCTATGGCACGACATACCATTTCTGGTATGGGATGACATACCATTTCTCAAAAAACCATATACTGGGCTCGATTGCGTTTCTT
Organism: Micropterix aruncella; assembly: GCA_944548615.1. Taxonomy (NCBI): domain Eukaryota; kingdom Metazoa; phylum Arthropoda; class Insecta; order Lepidoptera; family Micropterigidae; genus Micropterix; species Micropterix aruncella. The sequence continues at coordinate 9,243,128 of OX155977.1, forward strand.
CGTGAACTAAAATCAGAAATTAGTCCGTGTGAACGAGACAGGGCTATACGCTAGAGCGAAGTGTGAGATGACCGGTTGTCACTTTTTGCATTAAAACTGCCCGCCAATGTCAAATCTTACACCGCACGAAATATGCTCGAATTTATTCGGACGAGTTCGGCAGGTAGTATTTATCGACGATCGTTCGTTTCATATACCGCTCTAACGTATTGCTCTGTCTCGTTGGCTTGGACTAATTTTAGTTTTAGTTCACAAAGAATCGCAATCGGGCCCACTGTTAAATCGGTTCAAGCGTTTAGAAATTATAGTGGCCCTTCCTATGTGAGCTAACCATTTTTGGTTAGACGCTTTCCGCGCTGTGCTAACTGTAATATTTATTCATTATTATCTTAATTGTTTTACGAGATAATGTTGTAACGTTATAATATTTCAAATTTCAATGAGATCATTTTGCAGTTATTCTTTTTACGATCCGTATAGTAGTTTAAAAGTTATGCGCAAAACTATCCCGGGCAGAAATTTTACCCCGCCATAGGAGGGGTTAATATTCCGCTCTAACGTATTGCTCTGTCTCGTTGGCTTGGACTAATTTTAGTTTTAGTTCACAAAGAATCGCAATCGGGCCCACTGTTAAATCGGTTCAAGCGTTTAGAAATTATAGTGGCCCTTCCTATGTGAGCTAACCATTTTTGGTTAGACGCTTTCCGCGCTGTGCTAACTGTAATATTTATTCATTATTATCTTAATTGTTTTACGAGATAATGTTGTAACGTTATAATATTTCAAATTTCAATGTGATCATTTTGCAGTTATTCTTTTTACGATCCGTATAGTAGTTTAAAAGTTATGCGCAAAACTATCCCGGGCAGAAATTTTACCTCGCCATAGGAGGGGTTAAAGATGAAAATATCTATTTTAACCCACCCTGAGACGATTTAGACCATTTCCAGATTGAAGTATGTCTCAGAGTATGTGTGTGTGTGTGTGTGTGTGTGTGTGAGGGTGTGTGTGTGTGTGTGTGTGTGTGTGTGTGTGCGTGTGTATGTGTATTACTCCACGATAGATAATTTGTTGACATTTGGACATTTAGACATTTATTATTCGACATTTGGAAAGTTAAGGCTGCCTATGACACTCGGGATGAAATAACGATTCTAACAATACCACACACTTCTAAATCGGTTTAAGCGTTTAGAATTTACGGTGGAATAAAGAACGGAAAACATACATAGATGAACCCTGCACACATTACTCTAGTTTTTTGTTGGGCAGTCGTGTAAAAACTGACATCTTTATATAAGTAATATTCTTCTAATAAAAAGAGCTAAAAATTTGTTTTTATTATATTGTTATTTTAAAAGGTATAGTCGTATTTAGATCACTATTTACATTGCGCCACAATACTGTTATACCTACCAAGAAAGTCACCATAATATGAACATACATGCACCATACATGAACATAATATTAGTAGATTAATACTTTTTTAACTATGATTTTCTAAAATTCTGGTTGTCAAATTAAAGTACGAAGTTGATCAATTTATTACGCTTTATAATCTATGGTTAAATTAATGAAATGCCTGGGGATTCTGCTAAAGAACGCGGTGTAAATTCGTGAAAGATAGCTCATACTCAAGCGAATATCATAGTTATTGATACTCACTGCGAAATGGACCTTTGTAGAATGTCTGAAAGGGCGTGAATGCTGGTTTCGATCTCTCTGGCAATCTTAGTGGGGTTGTCCTGTGCCGTCAGAGCTCGACCGCCGTTCGATTTTCTAACCTCTGCTTCGGCTTCAGCTGCAAACAAGAAACAGAAACAAAATCAGTTCAAGAATGAGAAAGATCTTTTAATATAAAAAAGTCGATCCTATATCCTACTAATATTATAAACGCGAAAGTTTGTATGTATGTATGGATGTTTGTTACTCTTTCACGCAAAAACTACTGAATGGATTTTGATGAAACTTTAGAATAATATAGCTTACATATCAGAATAACACATAGGCTATAATTTATAAATATATATCGTTTTCTATCATCATTATCACAATTTTCTATCACCACGCTGGTGAAACCGCTGGGCGCAGCTAGTACTTTAATAATCGAAGAACACGCGTCTACTAAGTGGTCAGAATATGTAACCAATAGGGCTAATGCATCATCATCACCAACAAGAACAGCTGGTACACGTCCACTGTCGGACGTAGTTCTTCCCTATAAAAGCCATGACGAATGGTCTTGAGCCGTTTCCATCCAACTACTTCCTGCAACTGTGGCAATACCATCGGTACATCTCGAGGGGGGGGGGGGGGGATACACTAAGTCTGCCGGTTAGTGGTCGCTATTCAAGAACTTTTATTTTCCAATGGATGTATGTCCGTTGTGCGAGCTATATGGCCCGCACATTGCCATTTCATGTTTCTAATTTTACGAGCTATATCAGTAACTCTCGTTTTACCCAAAACGAGGAATTTCTTGTTTTGGGTTCTATCACGCAGTAAAACTCCAAGCATAGCTCCCTCCATTGCTCGTTGCGCTACTTTGAGCTTGTGTATGAGGCCAATAGCTGTTAGCGACCACGTCTCAGTGGCGTATGTCATCATCACTGGCAACGAGCCAAGTTACACGACAACCTAACAAAAAAGAGTGTAATGTTTTCAGGGTTCATCTATGTATGTTTTCCGTTTCTTTATTCCACCGTAACTTCTAAACGCTTGAATCGATTTAGAAGTGTGTGATATTGATATTGTGTGAAATTTCAAATACTTCTTGATATTTTAATTTTATCTTTTTACATGTTTAATTTTCAAGTTTAATTGTTATTTTTTTTATTTTTTTTTGTGTGCACAGGTAAAATATTTCCTGGTACACCTGCCTTAGTACAGGCCTAGGCCTAGTTAGGCGGTGTTGACGTAGTGAGCAAGATACTGCAGTGTGGTCTATTTTTCGCTACTGGTCCAAACCCATTTTTTTTGTAATGCTGTAGGAAATTATATTTTGTGCTTTACCTTTAATAAATAAATAAATAAATAAATTGTTAGAATCGTTATTTCATTCCGAGTGTTATAGGCAGCATTACCTTTCCAAATGTCAAATAATAAGTGTCTAAATGTCCAAATGTCAATAAATTATCTATCGTGGAGTAATATATATATACACACACAGACATCCTTCAATCTGGAAATGGTCTTATCTGTCTCAGGGTTGGCTAAAATGGATATTTCCATCTTTATCCCAAAATACCTTTTTACCGCGTTTACAATACATTTTCTTGGGCGGGAAAAGTAAAAGGATACTTACATTTTATATCAACTCGCTAATATGAGCATGACTTTGAATCGTGGTCAAAGGTGGCAGCGGCCAGGGCGCCGTATCAATAAATCCAAAAATTTAGACAAACATTTTTTTTCATATTTTGACAAACAGAAAATTAATAATTAATTTAATCTCCATTATTGTTTATTATTTCTTGACATCGTCAAGACATATTTCAACCATAATTTCCTCATATATAGTTGGAAGCATTTATCGAAGGTCCCGGCGAACAGCGATTTCCATCAACACAATACCAGAAATAAATTTGATCTACATCTCAATCGGCACCGGCTTAGCAAGGTCCGCAAAAGTTTCCTTCATTAAAGCCTGTGTCATTATAATAAGGTCCCAACGCATATCAGAAGTCTTGGAGAGAACCAATCAAAAAATTTCTATTTAATAATAATAATAATAATGTCTTATTGCGAACTGTAAGTAGGTCGTACAAAATGAATAGGTACTATTATGTGTGCTATACAGTTTACCAATCAGGCGTACAATATGTATTTTTCTATAATTAAATATATGTTCACTTCGCAGTTGAAGGAAAACAAATCCGAAAAGTATTACGTTTTAGACGTAGGTATTAACAAAATTATAATTAGCACTATTATCTACAAATTTAGTAAATTCCCATTGCTATATATAAAGTAAATGTCAGTTTGTTTTTTAATTAAAATGTCAAACTGAAATTATTAGGCTATCTACGGTTTGTCAGATTTAGAGCTAGAATAAATATAAATGTTTAAAGTATAAAATGTTGGAGAATTACAATATGAATATGTCATTCACGCTAAGCGTGAATGACTGGGGGGTTGTCTGCCTGCCGGGAAAGTCTTGGGTTGACACAACAGATTTTTTCTTTAAAATATTTTATGTAAATTTGGTACTATAAAACTATTTTGCTTCTATATAAAATCGAAGACTATCGCGGTTGTTTGACATTATAAATAGGATAGAAAACGAATTTACCGCGTGAAATTTGTAGAACCCGACGTTTCGGTGACGTTGCAGCCGCCGTTGTCTAGGGTAGACTGAAGAGCTGTCAGTCCGTTGTTTTGCGGGTAGGCCGCAAACCGCTGCCGCCACTGCGTAGGTTATAACGGTGGTGGGGGGCCGGGCTCGGAGCGCGGGAATTTTTATCTGTCAAAACACTTGGCTGGTGTCCTCCAACCTCTTACGGGCAAAACGACGTCTTACGTGAAAGACTCGCGACATTTCGTAAGCATTATTAGAAGCTTAAAACTGGCCGAAGACGAAATAATGGTGAGCTTTGACGTCGAATCTTTATTTACGAATTTGCCCATTTCGGAGTGTCTTACGGTGGTGAGAGATAAACTAAGGTCTGAGGACCTCTCTATTAGCTACGCCGACATGCTTCAACATTGCCTGACATCCTGCTACTTTCTATGGAACGGCGATTATTACAAACAAATCGACGGAGTAGCAATGGGATGCCCCGTATCGCCGATAGTTAGTGACCTATATATGGAATATTTTGAGGAATTAGCCATAAAAACCTCCAAAATTAAACCCATTCTCTGGCTTCGCTACGTGGATGATACCTTCTGCATCCGGAAAGGCAACATTCAAACGGTGAAAGAATTCCTGGGTCATCTAAACTCCATACACCCAAAAATCAGTTTCACCTATGAAGTAGAGAAGGACGGCTCCTTACCATTTTTGGATGTCAAAGTGACGAGGAGAAGTGACAATACTCTCGGACATACGGTATATCGGAAGCATACACATACGGACAGATATTTGCATGCAAGCTCACACCATCATCCCTACCATCTACGTTCAGTGCAAACGTCGCTCGTGAATCGAGCACGCGATCTATGCGACACTGAGCATTTTCCGAAGGAGATGGAATATGTCAATGATGTCCTTAGGAAAAATGGATACGGAAAATATCACGAGACACGCACACGATCTAATACAGACGAAACTCAAAAACCGAGCAGATCAAGAGCATTCTTACCGTACGTCAAGGGCGTGACTGATCGAATAAGTAAGATGCTAAACAGATTCGATATAAAAACGATCTTCAAACCGACCCAAAATATAGCTCGATTTTTGAGGCCTGTAAAGGATGTAATACCACTGCAAACCCCGGGTGTGTATAAAGTCGAATGCAGCTGCGGTCTAGCCTACGTTGGACAAACGAAACGGCCCATAGCCACGCGACTGACAGAACACATCAAAGCTGTTAAAAACGTTCAGCGAGAAAAATCGGCGATCTGCGAACATATATTGGATAGCGGAAGTAACCACTGGATGCAGTTTCATAATCCCATTGTTCTATCCAAGGAACAATTCTACTTTCCTCGCATGATCCGGGAAGCCATTGAAAGAAGAAGAACTCCGAACTTCAATAGAGATGACGGCTACAAACTCTCTTCTACGTGGAACCCTCTTCTTAAAATGTTCCCGCCGCCGAACGCCGAACGCAAAGACGTAAAACAGGATACAGTGAGTGTTGTGTGCAAGACGGATTTTAAAAATTCAAGCGCTCCGAGCCCGGCCCCCCACCACCGTTATAACCTACGCAGTGGCGGCAGCGGTTTGCGGCCTACCCGCAAAACAACGGACTGACAGCTCTTCAGTCTACCCTAGACAACGGCGGCTGCAACGTCACCGAAACGTCGGGTCCTACAAATTTCACGCGGTAAATTCGTTTTCTATCCTATTTATTTTGCTTCTTTCTTTTTATTTTAATATTTAATCTTTTTGCAAGGCTTAGGTGGGTTGCCATGCAGAGAATGGGGGGGGGGGGGTGCGTGCAGGGGGGTTGTCTCCCTGCCGGGAAAGTCTTGGGTTGACACAACCGATTTTTTCTTTATAATGTTTCATGTACATTTGGTACAGAAAAACTATTTTTCTTCTATTTCTTTATTTTAATATCTAATCTTTTTTGCAAGGGTTAGGGGGGTTGCCATGCAGGGGGGGGGTTGTCTACCTGCCAAGAAAGTATTGGGTTGACACAACCGATTTTCTTAAATAATGTTTTATGTAAATTAGGTACAATAAAACTATTGTAGCACTTCTTTCTTTTTTATTTCAATATCTTATCTTTTTTGCAAGGGTTCAGGGTGTTGCTGTGCATTCTACTTGCCGGAAAAGTTTTGTGGTGACACAACTGATTTTTCTATGTAAATGTTTATGTAAATTCGGTACAATATTTTATCATTTTTTTTCTTATTTTATTATCAAATCTTTATTGCAAGGGTTCGGGAGGTTGCCATGCAGGCGGAGGGGGGGGGGGGGGGTAGTCTGCTTGCTTAGAAAGTCTTGGGGGTGACAAACCATTTTCTTTATAATTGTTAATGTAAATTTCGTCCAATAAAACTATTATTATCTCTTCTTTATTTGTTACTTTGATATCTAATATCTTTTGCTAAACATTAGTAAATATCCCTGGGCTTTACAATGCAATAAAATTATCGTTAAAAAGTGGACTATACTGATCGAAATGCATAACATTGATTCGGTCTATGCCATTAACCCCAATACTGTAATTGGCGTAATACTTAACAGCCCAGTAATAACATGTATTTAGACATTTATAAAAGATTACCTTAATATATCACTTTCACGGCAATAAAACTGACCTATCCTTTTTAAAAGATCAATGTAATTTATGTATATGTGTTAATATTAATGAATCGTTACAGACTACAGTCTACAGATTATTTACTTGATATTTTAACAGTTAAGATATATATAGCAGGCCCTATAGCATTCCCCATGGCATTTTTTTTCGACCTACAAGGCCTTTTTTTGGAACCCGCCTTGTCGCCTATTGGCACCATCTTCTAGGAGGGCAGTTGTAGCATTACGCAGTCAAACACTCAGGCGGTCACCCATCCCAGTATTGACCGCACCCGATGCTGCTTAACTTCGGTAACAACGAAGAGAACCGGTGTCAACGTGGTTACGGACGCATAAAGGTTTTAACAATACCACATACTTCTAAATCGGTTCCAGCGTTTAGAAGTTATATTGGAATAAAGAAACGGAAAACATACATAGATGAACCCTGAACACAATACACTCCTTTTTGTTAGGCAGTCGTGTAATGGTCAAAATACCGCCGCACCGGCAAAGACCGCAATAAATATTTCTGACAACGCTATGTCGCGTAGCAAAGACGCGCATATAAACAAAACACCATCGCACTGTCTATGTCGATGAGAGCTAACGGGCCTATGATGGGTTGGCCACGATGACCCATGTGTTCAGGGTCGGTCATACTCACGGGTCAACACCCATCCGACGGCCTCCACGCACGGGGTGCGAACCTGGGTAGGACTCTGGTGTGCGAATCCAGTTTCCCCCGGGAATCAAACCTCTGGCGCTCCTGGACGGTCTGAGCACCGTGCGGCGCAAGCCAATCGATTGTGCACTCCGACTAACATATTGAGATGTCAACCACAACGGGCGAACCCGTCACCGCAGGACGTTTTAACGATTCTTCGTTCTATCGACCGTGCAGTGAGCGTAGAAGACTTTGGACATTACAAATCCGACGTCTAGCTACGCCACAACCCGCAAGAAGCCAACGCCTTTACCGCGAGATAGCCAGTATGTTACCTGGCGGGCCGACACTCGCGTCCTTGCTTCCAATTGTGACCAGATTTCTCCGGTCTCTCGATTGGTTCCGAGTTCGAGGTCGCTTGCGCGGTCCTCTCCCTTACGAAGCGGTGAAACGGTGTGCACCGAATCTATCGCGGACCAAGGCGTCCTTTGCCCGACTCTGAACCGGGATCGGATGGCCAATGGTCATTTCAAGAGCAGTCACCGTAAGGTAGGCAACCACCCCCGCTCTATAGGAAACAATACAGATCCCAGACTCTCCCGACTGTTAGTCGGAGAGCACAATCGATTGGCTTGCGCCGCTCGGTGCGCAGATCGTCCAGGAGCGCCAGAGGTTTGATTCCCAGGGGAGACTGGTTGACCCAGTGTCCTACCCAGGTTCGCACCCCATGCGTGGAGGCCATCGGATGGGTGTTGACCCGTGAGTGTGACCGACCCTGAACACATGGGTCATCGTGGCCACCTCATCATGGGCCCATTAACTCCGACTAACAGTCGGGGGAGTCTGGAAGCTGTATTGTTTCCTATAGAGCGGGGGTGGTTGCGTACCTTACGGCGACTGCTCTTGAAATGACCATTGGCCACCCGATCCCGGTTCAGAGTCGGGCAAAGGACGCCTTGGTCCGCGATATATTCGGTATACACCGTTTCACCGCTTCGTAAGGGAGAGGACCGCGCAAGCGACTTCGAACTCGGAACCAATCGAGAGACCGGAGAAATCTGGTCACAATTGGTAGCAAGGGCGCGAGTGTCGCCCGCCAGGTAGCGTTCCTGGCTATCTCGCGGTAAGGCGTTGGTCTCTTACGGGTTGTGGCGGAGCTAGACGGCGGACTGTTTCGTCCCCAATCTTCTACGTTCACTTCCAGGGAGATAGAACGACTAATCGTTAAAACTTCCTGAGGTGACGGGCTCGCCCGCTGTAGTCGACAACCCAAGTTGTAGATCCTTATCACAAGGCCCCTAAAAGGCGTGGGGCCCATAGGCTGGTGCCTACTTAGCCTATCGGATAATCCGGCACTGGTGGTGGGTAGATATGTGGTTATATGGTTTATTGTTGTGTCGTTCCGTTTGTTTTCCTTTAGTAGGATTGTGGGGAAGCAGGCTATGGATACGTCGTTATTTATCGCTATATTCTACGTCGCATGCATTATGCAGTTTAAACGGAACACATTCCGGTACGTCGTCGTATCGGCGTCGTGTGCAAGGCGAAGCGACCTCGTTGCCTCGTCAGCTGCACCTTTGACCTCAGCTGCATCTAAGGCTGAGACACGCCCTCGACTCGACTTAGCGCCGAGATAAGGTCGATCGTTACTTTCACTCCGAGTACGGTCGGTGGGTAATGACACCTGACTTGCGGATGCCGCTGCTTTGAAATAGGTACATTCCTTAGAAAATAAGCGTAAGGCATCTATAGACGCTAGATGATCATTTCGAGGCGACGCGACATGCCGAATACGTACATACATATATGGAATACGGCGTACATGCGCTTAGAAAAGTTTTATTATAAATTTACTCTTTACGATACTCAACAACTTGAAAGCTTTTAAAATATGTGCATACGACCACGTAATATGCGGATGACACGGTGTTCGTCTGTTCGTCATGATCGCACGAACATCGCCATGGATTCAATTAAACCCATTTAGCATCGACGTAAGAGGCCAGCCGAACCATCAAAATCATCCGTCATTCACCAGCACCAGTTCGACAAATAAATTATCTCGGTATAATAATAGGCGGATATCTACGATGGGAATTACAGATCGAGTATTAAGTAAAAAAAACTCGGAAAATTAATTTACATATTCTCGGCCTGCCCTTGTTAGAAATAATTTATTAACGCCTCTCTAGACGATCAAGCATGCTTGTCAAGCATCGCGTCGCGGGCTAGGAGAGGATCGTAAACCGCAGGAAATATGCAAATATATATTTTAAATATTTACCAAAAATGTCTAATTTTGTAGTTTTATACCAGGGAGTCACGAAATTCATCAATCAATTACGTCTAATTAACGTGACTCCCTGGTATAAACTACAAAATTAGGCACTTTTAGACTCATTAATGACTCAATAATGACTTATGGACTACTATTTTGGGAAAATGCCGCAAACAGTAAAATGATCTTCCTATTGCAAAAAAGAGCACTGCGCAGCACGTATCAGGTAACGCCCAGGACCATACTTCAGTAAGGCAAAGATAATGACCATGTATTCGGCGTCCATATACCAGTTCTTAATGTATGCAGGACAGCACCTAACAGAAACCGCAACTAGAGCGGACATTCACTCTCACCATACACGCGGTAATTCCCTTTTATGAGTGCCCCGAACAAGACTGACAAAAGTAGCTCTTCTGAGCTACTTATACCTTAGCATTAAATTCTACAATTTACTACCTACCACTATCAAACAACTGGAGGACAAACAATTTAAAAAAAAAGCATTAAGGAGATGCTGACAGGCCACCCTTTCTATAATCTGACCGAATTCGAGGGCCATGACTTTGCAAATATTGTACCAATTTGAATGATAATTATATATGTACTTTTAGTATTTAAATGTAAGATTTAGTTTTAGTTTGATTATTTAACAATTTACTTACTACTTTGGATGTTACTATCTACAGTTTTTAGTACGTATATATTCGATTTATTGACTATTTTAATTGTTAGGCTTCTGCTTTGATTATTCAACTTTTTAATTTACTATTTTAATTATTGTGTGTTTCGTATGTAGCTATTAGAATTATTGACTATTTTATTAAATAAGCCTTCAATTTGTTTTGTAATACGATTCTACGACGAATAACTTTTAGTAGGTTCCAAAATTTCTTAGATACTATATTTTTTTTAAAAATAATATAATAATATGTATGTTAAGTAAACATTAAAGTAGTAATGAGACTTACTACTTAAAACACAAATATTTTGACACGCCCAAGAGCAGTTTTTAGCCGCCAATTGGACACGACGTACATGTAATGTAATGAAATGTATACATTTAGACAAGTGTTTACTTGATATTTGGACAGTTGGCTAACGGGCCCATGATGAGTTGGCCACGATGACCCATGTGTCCAGGGTCGGTCACACTCACGGGTCAACACCCATCCGACGGCCTCCTCGCATGGGGTGCGAGTCCTGGGTAGGACACTGGGTCAACCGGTCTCCCCTGGGAATCAAACCTCTGGCGCCCCTGGACGGTCTGCGCACCGTGCGGGGTTTGCTCCAATCGGTTGTGCTCTCCGACTAACAGTCGGGGGAGTCTGGGAACTGTACTGTTTCCTATAGAGCGGGGGTGGTTGCGTACCTTATGGCGACTGCTCTGGAATTGACCATTGGCCATCCGATCCCGGGTAAGAGGCGGGCAAAGGACGCCTTGGTCCGCGAAGATTGTACGGTCTGCGCACCGTGCGGGGTTTGCTCCAATCGGTTGTGCTCTCCGTTTCACCGCTTCATAAGGGAGAGGACCGCGCAAGCGACCTCGAACTCGGTACCAATCGAGAGACCGGAGTAATCTGGTCACAATTGGAAGTGAGGGCGCGAGTATCTCGAGCCCGCCGGGTTTACTCCTGGCTAACTCGCGGTTTGGCGTTGGACTCTCACGGGTTGTTGACGTAGCTGGACGTAGAATGTACTGTCCAAAGTCTCTACGTTCACTGCAGGGCGATAGAACGACTAATCGTTAAAACGTCCTGTGGTGACGGGCTCGCCCGTTGTAGTTGACACCGCAAGATTTGGACAGTTAAGGCTAACAACATAAAACATGTTTGAATCGGTTCAAGCGTTTAGAAGTTATGGTGGAATAGAAAACGGAAAACATACATAGATGAACACTGAACATATTACACTTCTTTTTTGTTGGGCAGTCGTGTAAAAACATAGAGCGTTCACAATACTTGCCCTCGTCGTCAAGTTAAAAATGCTAATTCGATATTTTGGCGCATACGAGGTCACATATATGTAGATGGACGATATACGAAAAAAAACTTAAGATTTGTGATCGTTCATCATCCAATCTCATACACTGCCATGATGAAACGGAACAAAAAAATCAATACTGGCCCCAGTTAACGAGAAAGTGTTATTACTGGCAGAGCGACCTGTATTTGACCTTACGGTATAGAAGACTATAGCACACAGAAGAAGCGCAGCCATTCGTGCGCTTGCATACAAATCGTGATTTCCCAGGCTGGAAGGTGTGTCACGGTGTGTTTTCAAACAATTCAAGGGATTTATAGATAGGTAGATAGATATATTGATAGATAGGTTATTTTAGATAGATATATTAATAGATAGGTTTTTTTTTCAGAAAATTCACAATAAATGCTTAAGCTTAAAATACTTTACACATACATCGCAGATTTACCCATTGCAATATTTAACCAGAAGTGTGTATTTGAAAATGTTTAATGTCGCTCTACTAAGCTACACTTATGCTAGAGCGGACATTACAAAGCATTATATTTTTAATATATTTAAAATAATAAATATTTTATATTATATATTACGAATAGGATAAATACTGGATATTTATATAGATATAAATATGTACATATATGTATAGACATATGGATATAAACATAGACATATATACGTAAAATATAGTACAATATATAATTACAAGGCCTAGGATACAGGTGGTGATAGTGGAGATAATAAGAATAGTGATAGATAAAGAATAGTGGAGATAATAAAAATATATAAAAAAGTCAACTAAAAAAAAAAGTCGTGACTGAAACAGTCTTGTTTAAGAATAGTCGAGATTGCGTATAATAAAATTTAGTTAATATTGTCAAGAGAAAATCCTATGCCTCGATCCGACGACCTCAGCTAATCTCAAAACTCGATACTTCCCACGTGATCTTCATCCCGATATCGTGTTCTGATTGGTCGGGGTCGGCTGTTTAGCAGTGAGCGGCGTTTTTTTAATTCAGACCGGGCTCAGGGGGCCTATTCTTGAAAAATTTGTCTATGGCTCATGGGATCTAATAGGCCCTTGCTGAGTTGGCCACGAAGACCCATTCTGTTCAGGGTTGGTCACACTCACGGGTCAACACCCATCCGGCGGCTAGTGGCTAGTTTAGCGATCTTAGGGCTAGTTTGCCCTAGGAATCAACCTTCTGGCACTCCTGGGCAGTCTGCGCACCGTGCGGCGAAGCCAATCGACTGTGCACTCTGACTAACAGTCGGGGGAGTCTGGAAACAGTACTGTTTCCTATAGAGCGGGGGTGGCTGCGGACCTTACGGCGACTGCTCTTGAAACGACTATCAACTACCCGATCCTGGGTGAACAGCCGGGCAAAGGATGCCGTGGTCCGCGATAGATTCGGTACACCGTTTCACCGCTTCGTAAGGGAGAGGACTGCGCAAGCGACCTTGAACACGTAAGCCCGCTGGGTAATATTCCTGGCCATCTCGCGGTTGAGGCGTTGGCCTCTTACGGGCATGTGGCGGAGCTTGGCGGTGGATTGTTTTGTCCAAGTCTTCAACGACTAATCATTAAAACTTCCAGAAGTGACGGGTTCGCCCGTTGTAGTTGATAACTCTATATATATGGCTCATGTAAATCAAATGGAACATAGATAAATTTGTCATGCTAAATATTTCAAGAATACATAATAAATGCTAATATATGCGATACATAGACGGCCGCTAGAATAATTTCGGGCGTTATTTCGCGGATATTTCTGGTAAAATTCCATTGTCAAACATCATATCTTTTTTTTCGAGAAATCATCAAATTTTTTATTGGTCTTTATGATTTAATATCTAAATATTTTTGTATGTAAATAAGCAAAACGAAATATTACCTTTGATAGATAATCTAATAAAGATGACGGTAGTATTTACAATTTCTAAATAGGGTTCCGTATTTTTCCGTAAGACAAGTACAAGTTAGAAATGCCGAGTTTTTTTCACTTTTTCGACTTTCTCATTTTTAGTCATAATTATCTAATTGTTTTACAAAATGATATTTCAATATTCTCTGTACGAAATTTCTATGCGATTATTTTACAGTTATTATTTTTATGATCGCTTACAGTTATTTCTCTCTATATTCTATGAACGGTGTTACAATCACTACTTAATCATTATGGTAAATAGTGAAGAGTAAAGGGCCCAATAAGGAGCCTTGCGGAACTCCCGTCTTCGTCTGAAAGATTGATTGTCTTTCGATTAAAATGAGTTCAAAGCACTGCTAAAAATTAAACGAAACCACTTTACCGCTTACAGTTACAGTTCGGTTTATAGCTAATTAATATTCTGTCCGCGGGGAAAGCACTTGCTCGAAATGGCGAATTCAACTTTGAGAACGTCGCGTCGCACGTTTTCGCCTTCGCGTTGGCCGAGTTCCCTTTTCGTACGCGAATGCCGCATTTCTTTTCGCTTTTATTTTCTTTCAATAATTTATGATGGAAGAGATGTCATGATGCGCGCGATCGGGCGCGTAGCCAGTCGCAAACACCTGCGGATAAATTTGCTTTAATTTTTCACGCAGAGATAGCAAGCTTTACTTTCGTGGCAGTGTGAAATTTGTATATTTGGAAACCTACCTTCATTTGTCATGCGTAATCAATGCAGAAACCTACTTATTATAGCTAGTAGCATTACTATTACCATTGCATATCGACGCTTGACATGTAAAGTGGAATAAGCGAAGAAATTTAAATTAAATAGCAACTTTACAACAGAGAGAAATAAAGAAATTTATTTATTTGGCAATAAGATTATTGGTAAATCGACGTATTTCTGACATTACGTGTTATTGGAGCCAAAATGCAACAACTTTAACCCCTCATATGTATGGCCGAAAATCAAGGGTTTTCGAGAATTTTTAAGTTTTTCGTTCAGAAACCCAGAACTTGACATTCGATCCTAAATTTTAAAATAATTGCTTATTGAATGGATTTGACTCCATTTTTTTTAGTCAACAACAATTTTTCTGGTAATATGAGGAGTAAGGCAATGACATTTGAATTTTGAACGCGCGTCATCCCATTCAATTTAAAAGTCAAATTTCAAACGCGGCTCGCCGTGAGCCTTCAAATTAGAATTTAGAGCAAGCCACGAAATCGCAAGCATCGCCGTCTTTAAGGACCTTACTATTTAATTAATATAAGGCCGATTTTAAATATTATTTGTGACTCTTGCATAGGAGATATTCCAACCAAAACTTAACAAAATGATTTCGGCCCAACAAGGCACCTGTACACCGAATTTCAAGTCTCTAAGTCCAATATTCCTAGATTGAAGTATGACTAGTGTGCCCTCTGGTGGACCGATTTAAACCACAATCTTTTTAACTCTTGCTATGACGAAATGATGCCTGCAAGCCAAATTTCAGCACAATCCGATGAAGCGTTTAGACGCTATCGTGGAGGAACACACACACACACACACTCACACACACCCACACACTCTCAACAACTACTAACAAAATCACAGAAAGTACTAAATAACTAGAAAAATTTTATTTACGAGCCGTAAAATTTCTTTTAAAAAAAATATTTACATGTTACGTTTCAAAAAAATAGTCTAGCTTCAAAAACTGCTAGGACACTAAGCGTACAAATTGGTATGAAAAATGTCGGTGCTTATATCATGTTTCGTAATTCTTGACAATTAGTGGTTTTGTTTTATTAAGTAGAGCGCGGCTAATTAGGGTCGTGTTTATTTCAGAAAAATTAAATAAAACAAAAAAAATAATGAATATTTTTTTTCACATCTTGCTTGATGTGAGCCCCTCGGTCTCGAATGCAGGTCCGACATCTCTAACTCTCTTCTGTTTCCGGGACTATTGAAGTGAAATTTGCCCTCGTCTCTTCCGCTTTTCTAATTCCTTGGTAACTTAAACATATCGCCCCTCCGATAAAATAGAGTTATAAGTAACTTGAAAATTCCAATTATGGTGGTTCTTCATAAAAATTATCGCCATTTCTCATTTTACACTTCCGAAAAAGAGTGAAAACTGTTAGTTCACTAATTCGCCAACAGCACTAGTGAAGTAACGGATACGACTATTTTTGGCAGTGTAAATTGAAAAATGGCGATAATTTTTATAAAGAAACACTATAATTCGATTTTTTCAAGTTATAACTATATTTGAGAGCCCCTTTGATTATATCAGAGGTGCGATATAATCAAAGGGGCTCACATAGAGCAAGATGTATAACAATTTTAATAAAATTTTGTGTAGTATTTTTTTTTGTGTCATTTCATTTTCTAGAAATAAAGACGACCTTAAATAGCTTTGCTCTTTTTGTAAGAAATAAAATACAACCTTTTTTATATAAGCCTTAATACATTTTTGGATAGCTGACTAAATGGTCAAATTTTTCTAGTAGATCGTACGCTTAGTATCGGAGTGGTGTATAAGGCTACACATTTTTTGTTAAATTATAACACGTAAATTTAAAAAAAAGGAAATATTATAGCTCGTAAAATAAAAAGTTGTTTGAAATTTTGTGTAATATTTTGTGATTAATTTCATTTTCCAGAAATAAAGACAACCATTATGAGCCGCGCTCTATAATTGCAATAAGTAAAACGCACCCTTTGTTTAAAAAAACATATTAAATGAGCAATAATACCATTTTGGATAGCTGATTAGACGGGAAAGTTTTTCTAATAATTTGTATACTCAGTGTCGTAGTGGATTTTTTAAATTGATATTTTTTTTTGAAACCTAACACGTTATTTGAAAACTTTTTTTATTTTTTATATTTAGTAGTTTTATGATTTTGTTAGCTCAATCAAATTGTCAGTTACGAAAAAATAAATAAGTAAAACCTTTTCAAAAAGTAGTTTATTTTTGTAATTTAGGCTTAAATACAAAGTTCTGGGTTACTGGCGGGAAATCTTTAAACTTCAAAATTCAAAAATTACAAAAACCAGTAATTACAAAAATAAATCTCTTTTAAAAAATACTACAAAACATAAAAGAAATAGAAATAGAAATATATTTATTATTCGAAATTGTGGTAATACATTTATGGGGATAATGCGTAAAATTATGTCTCTTAGAATTGCCTGTTATTATAACAGAGTGACAAATTTATTTATTTGCTAATTTTGTAATTTCCTATTAAAAAAATTCATTATTTCACTGGTTTGCCTACAATATCTAAATCAAATCAAATAATAATTCGTCTAGTTCATTGAATGGCCTGAAAAAAGATCTTAAAAAATATGTATAACATGAAAAAATCTAAACAGACCGGATAAGTAGCACTAACAGTAGAAGACTATTAATAAAAATAATTCCCTAATAATATAAAAACTAAAGAAAAATAAAAAATCAAGTAAATATCAAAATTCCGCCTATAAATACGAAATGTATATAATTTAAAATGTGTAATCTTCCTAATTCAATTATTGTAAAAAAAACTTTAAAAACCGAAAAAACTAAAGAAATGCATAATGTAAAATATAATTATTAGATATAAAAATATTAAAATATATGATCATATTTAAAATATTTTTTTTAATTACAAATACAAGAATAAAACATTTATGATAAAAAAAATAAATATCCTAATTAAAATATCAACATTATCAAAATAATCGAAATATTTAGTTAAAGATAATCTTTCTTTGATATTCTGGGGCAATGCATAGCAATGTCAAAAGAAAACTTAATTTTTTAACATCTTAAACATGCCAGTGTGCATGTTTAACCAGAAATAATTTGAAACCAAAGAGTTTTGTTCAACCTGCTAAACGATGGCGTTGTTGTTTATATTTGAGCTGCTTTGAAATCAAAAATTATAGATCGTTACATTAATTAGACGAACTGTTTACACATTATTCTTGAGAGTGGAATGAATTTAATATATATCTATAGGTCACCAAACTACAAAAATATAAGTAATATCATTGAACCGGTTGATAATCTTATTGAAATTATTAAAACAGAAAAAATATCATATATATAGGTCATATAAATGTCAATATAATAAATATTTTCCAGGCGAAAGATGACTTAATTTTATAACAAATCATGTTCTTCGAGTTGCTATAGACATACTGGCTACTATGCATGTCAGCAATCTTATCAGTATTGCAAAAAAAAAGTGTTGCGATATATCTAAAGCAAGGTTTCTTTGGATGATTTAAGAGGCATTTCTGTAGTTTCATCAATTGTTCCATTTCATTAGAGTATATGCTTTAGCCGGGTCTGGGTTGAACACGCCAGGGTTGAATCATTCCAAAGCGCTTATTAAGGCTTACGACCGTAAGACGGCCCGTGAGGCCCTATCGCTAAATAGGAACAATCTACGCATACTGGTGAGGGCGCTCACGGGGCATTGTGGCCTGAATAAAAACATGTTCAACCTAAAGCTCAGAGACACAAAAATGTGCAGGTTCTGCCAAGGGGCAGAGGAAAATCCCCAGCACCTCATGTGCGAGTGTGGCCCGCTGATGCGTATAAGATACACCCACTTGGGTGGTCACTACCTCCAACCTGAGGAGGTAAAACAATCTGGCACCAAAAGCCTGCTGAGGTTCTTAAATGACACGAGGTTTAGCGCAGAACTATAGTAGGTGGCGAACACAATAGATCAGCAATGGTCGCAGTGTTACAAGGCTCATAAAGACCTTAGAAAAGCCCCACTCAACAAAAAAAAATATAAAAAAATAGCCTGGTCTGACCTAGGGCAAGACTACGAAATGACACATTATAGAAAGGCATTATGTCTATGTACTTATCTATAATAAATAACTGAGTATAGTCAGTTGACTTGCTTGCGCCCGTTGACCGTTGTTGGCTAGTGTGAGTGGGTCGAGTTGTCGCTTGACGTACGTTTTCTAATTTATGTACATAGCTAGGCTATCTATTTCCATTCAAAGGCTCTGTTTCACGGCATCGCGTCGCACCTTTGTATAATAAAGCTAAATTCAGCTTACTAATTCTATAACCATTGATACATTATCGATAGCTCACGCCTGTCAATATCGCAGATGTGTGTGACAGATACCGCAAACAAACTATTGTACATAGCCATGCGTCGAGATCTAATTGATATCATGACAACCTATTTTAGCGTTCTACACTGCTTTTTTGATGATCGTGCTGAGGTCTGATGGCCTGTCTGTGTTTTCATAGGCCGGCTCAACTCAAGGTTCATTTCCCATCCGGTAGCCTCCTCGAAGAAGGATCTACCAGGAAGGGCCGCCGTTATCCTCTGCCTGTGGCTGTAACCTACGATCGTAGACATTGTAGAGGTGTCAACTACAACGGCCGAACCCGTCACCCCAGGCTTATATAACGATATAAAAATATTCTTCCAGCCGTGGGATGGGCGTAGTGATTCAGAAACCAGGACAATTCACTATATAGCACCGCCAACTGGCCCGCCAGAGTCAACTCCAATATGCCCACCGGGTATATAACCCAGCGGGCATCCACGCGCCCTGGCTACCAGTCATGACCGGATTTCTCCGGGTTCGCGGTTTTAAGGTCTCTTGCGCGGTCCTCTAGCTAATGTAAGCGGCGATACAGTTCGAATGATCGCAGACCATGGCGTTTTTTGCCCGTCTTTCACTCTGGATCGGGTGGCCAATTGGTCATTTTCAAAGCGGCTCTCATTAGGTGAACAGCCGCCCCCGCTCTATAGGAAACAAAGCCGTCTCTAGACTTCCCCGGTTATCGGTCGAAAAGAAAAACCGATTGGCTGACGCCGCACGGTGCGCTAACCTTCAAGGAACGCCCGGAGAACGATTTCCAGAGGAAACTGTCCTAAAATGGGGACAGGAGTCCAACCCGGGTTAGAACTTCTACTTGGAAGCTACCGGATGGAATAGTGGGGAAGCGGGTCATAGTGGCCCAACCACACCGAACCCATTAGCCCCTACAGTTGTAGATATTTGGGATCAAGAGATCAGGTCCGGGGGAATACCTCGGGCAGTTTTGCCCACCGTCCGGCATTCGTGCACTCCAGCGAATAACCGGGGGATTCTGGAAACGCATATTTCGTAAGCAGTGCGGGAAATTGTCGATCTGACGCCATCTATCCTTGAAACGATCCGTTGGCCACTCAATGCCGTGCGCGGTACGAGATTAATTCGAACTGAATTACCGCTTAAATCAGGTAGAGACCACGCAAGCAAATGTAAAAAGAAGGGAGTTAATGGGCCTTTGCTGAGTTGGCTTCGAAGACCCATTCTGTTCAGGATTGGTCACACTCACGGGTCAATACCTATCCGACGGCCTCCACGCATGAAGTGCGAGCCTGGGTAGGACTCTGGCCTTACGGTTAGTTTCCCCTGGGAATCAACCTTCTGGCGCTCCTGGACGGTCTTCCCACCGTGCGGCGTAAGCCAATCGACTGTGCACTCTGACTAACAGTCGGGGGAGTCTGGAAGCAGTACTGTTTCCTATAGAGCGGGGGTGGTTGCGGACCTTACGGCGACTTCTCTTGAAACGACCATCGGCTATCCGATGCTGGGTGACCAGCCGGGCAAAGGACGCTGTGGTCCGCGATAGATTCGTTATACACCGTCTCACCGCTTAGTAAGAGAGAGGACCGTGCAAGCGACCTCGAACTTGTAACCAATCGAGAGACTGGAGTAATCTGGTTACAATTGGGAGTAAGGGCGTGAGTGTAAGCCCGCCGGGTAACACTCCTGTCTATCTCGCGGTTAAGGCGTTGGTCTCTTACGGGTTTGTGGCGGAGCTAGACGGTGAATTGTTTTGTCCAAGTCTTCTGCGCTCAATCCAGGGAGATCAATCGCTCAATCCGCTGTAGTCGACAACCCTAGTTGTAACCAGAGGGGAGGACGGAGAAATCTGGCCAATCTGGTAGTGAGGGCGCGAGGCTGATCACTGTATTCCCTTCCCAGTGCCTCGCGGTAGGAGTTGTACCTTCGCGGGCTTGTTGGCGGTGCTAGACGGTGGACTATCTTTTACCCTACTTTTTTTAAATTTACCCCAAGGTTGACAGAATGATTATATATCGTTATACCTTCCTGGGGTGACGGGTTCTCCCGTAGTAGATGACAACACCAAACTGTCTTATTTACTAGGCCCCTATGTTGTCCCTTGGCCTCTGCGTTCACTCCATGGGGTGACAGGTTCGGCTGTAGTAGATAACAACTCTAAACAGTCGATATGCACTAGGCTGAAAGGCAGCTTTTTGTAAAGTGGCAGTACGGTAAAACGCTAACTTTAAAGATGCACGACTCTTACTTTCCATGCTGCTAAATTAGTCATAGTGAAACTTAGAGTAAAACCAAACAGGTTGTTTTGTCGCGTGTCTGTTTTCATTCTTTATACATGCATTTAATGCTTGAACGATTCTTAGCACTTATTCAACGAATACACGTTAGCACCAGCACTAAGATAATCTGATAATGGTTAATTACGTCTCATTATCGGCTCATTAATATGAACTGTTATGCATTATTATTAACTAGTCAACGTATCGATTTGATTATGAAATCAGTGCCGTAAAAAATATTTTAAGAAATATATATTGATTCTTTAGTGTATTTATTTATTTATTTATTAGTTCAAATAGTATTGAAGGGTATTACAGATGAATCCAATTCGCCCTTGAATATTAAAGCTAGAGCGTAAGTCTAAAAATAAATGACTTACATAACTAAATTAATACTAACATTGAACAAGAAAAAAACATAAAAATATAAAACTAAATAAAAGACAGATTATGATAAACATGAGATAGCAGGGAGTTGCCTGTTTAGCTGCCAAAGGGATGTACATAAGATGTCTATTTCTGTGGGTAAGGAATTAAGAAGAGCTATAACCATCCCCACTGTCTGTCTGACTGTCTACAAAAATATTTGTACTGTGTTACGGCACATTAACAATAGATGTGATCTCCTCGCTGTGTAATTTACCGGTACGTACAATTCAAACTGACAGTATCTCTGGAAAATAAATAATTCCTTGAATTAATTTATATACAAATATAATTAGTGAAATATATCGACGCGTTTCAAGACTGTTGTATCCTACCATTCCTAGCACAAAATCGGACGGAAATAAGTATGGATAAATATTGTATTTTTTGTAATAAATATATCTTAAAAATTTTCTTTGAATACGCTCTACCGTCTGAATGTATTTGTTTTCATTTGTACACAATTTTCATTTGGTAAGTTAGTTTCTCCTCATCGTGATTCAGGAGTGTCAATTTTGATAATTGTTGTTTCTACGATTGTAAATACAAACAAGGGTCATAAATGGGTCATAAATCTATTGTGTAAAAGAGTGATATGTTGTACACAAATTTTGTTATTAAGAAATCTAATGAAAATACCCGAAAAAATATTACCTACTTTTTGAATAACAATAATAATATAGGGCGGTTAATAAATAATATAAATTAAATAATAATAATTGGTTGCGCGCAAAGTATCTTTTGCATTAGCATTTGATTAGTGTATGTGGATGTTCGATTTCACCGACATATGTTGATTCCAAAGAAGAAGAAGAACGACTTGAACGCTGCCAGTACTGCGTTTGCTCAAAAAATGCTTACCACCCGCTAGTTTTTATAATTATCCGCCGCGCTGTCAGAACCACAGCAAATATATATTTCGGAGGTTTTTGCATACTCTCGCGACTCTCTACCGCTTTTATTTATCGCCTCCTTAATCCGCGCCGCAAAAGCAGAATAAAACTCCGCTAAAAAACTAATCCGCGTCGAGTGGGTCGTGTGTGAGACATTTTCGAAGATACCTGCATGAGAAATCCACCAGCAGGCACCTCGAGGGTCCGTAGCAGTGCTGAAACCACCAGATAGGCGAGGATCATCATCACAGGTCAGTCGGTGTTTTACAGACATATGTATATCTGATCACGTGTTGATGTTTGAGGGATTTGCGCGCATCGATTTCGTCTCATTTTGTAAAGTACCCACATAGTAGAATCTATTTATTTATTTTATTTATTATAGTATAATTTATTCACGGCTATGATCCCGTTGTTGTTCAACTATTTACACGTTGAATGACCAATAATAATTTAAGGAATTCAAAAATAAATAAAGGAATGCTTATCGAATCGTGACAGACTAACCATACATCAAATGTCAGAAATAATAGTTTAATAAAATTTAAGTGCACAAATTAATAACATATTTTTTAACATGTATGTTGAGTTTATTTTAACATTGAACTAACTATAAAGAATTATTTGACTTGCTTATATATTATTTTGACAATGAATTGACTTTTTTTTGAGTAGGTATTTTTAGATTAAATTCTACATTACTTAACATATAACATATATAATTAACTGTTTCCTTCTTTTCTCACAATTAACTTTATTTATATTATTTAATCGAATTTTATATTATATTTATTGCCGATTATATAATGGAATTTCATTTTATTTATTATATTATCTTTTTATTTTCTTTTTATTCTTTTTATTTTATTTTTTGAACACTACATTTTAGGGCAATTTAGTGTTATTAGCTTTTTATTAAAACTTGTACAAACAAAATTGATTATAATATTAGAGTCCTGTCTACTCTAAAACGGGCTAGTCCTTGTTGGGTGACAGAATCAAATAAGCAAAAGGTTTTTTGCCATTCGGTTCCTGTTATTTTTGTAAGTTTATCAATGTTTGACAGTAATTAAGTCTTAAATAAATAAATAAATAAATAAAAATAAATAAATATTAATGGGTGAATTGTATTAGATTGTAAGGCTCCTGAATAATATATAATATAATTTATGAACAAATACACTGAATAAATACGACTTTCTTTCAGAAGTGGCCAGGTTCAGCCTCGGTATTTACTACCTTCGTGGATTTAACCTACAAATGTAGCCTAAAAAAAATAAAATAAAATCTTACCTCCCCAAGTAGACCTCTCCACGTCAAGGTATCTGTCCAAGTAGTCGAACATCTTCTGAGCCTTGACCTTAGCGCATCCAATCGCGTCTTTGGACAGGAAACATCTGAAGAAGTCCATCAAACCGGGTACCTTCGGCTTGGCTCTGCTGTCTTCTGACCTGCCGCTGACCTCATCACTTCGCGAAACCCTCGCTATGTCCTCGAGCCGAAAGGAGTTAACTCCAAGGCCGAGGACAGCCAGAATTATTACAAACTTAAACGACATTGTTTTAAAAATGTTTTTTGTATAGTCTTTTTAAAAATAAATCTGAAACATGGCATGACTGGAATCAACCCTTGATCTCCGGCTTTCGGCTAATATCCATGGTTTAGATATTGACGTATGACTAGAAAGTTCATTTAAGACACATTTAAGACATTTGAGGCATGATTCAATCACAATCAAAGGCACGTCTAAAGTACCGCTACGTTCAAGTCTTGAACTATATATATAATGTAATTGATTTTGTGATACTATCAATAATACATATTTATAATTAGATTGCTCAACTCAATTGTACGATTTGGCAAGCCTTATACTCTGGCGAAACGCAGGTGGCGCTGATATCTTTGACGGCGAAACTAATAGCAATTTATTCGGCCATCTGTAATAATTATGTTTTTTTTGAAAAACTTATTGATTGTGAAACATTATTAAGTTACCAAAAATAGCAATAATAACATTCAACTATTAATGCCATTTCTCGCATTTTTATCTATGCTGATTACATCACAGAAATAATACGGAGATAAAATAACATATATTAGTCTAGGATAGTGGAAATTTGGATGCCAAGCTTTGACGGCAAAACCAAAAAAAAATATATATTTGGCAATCTATATTAACATTGAATATGAATGTTTTTTTACAAAATACTAATTGATTATAAAAACCTAATATTTAGTCATTGATAAAAATATTAAGTTTCAAGTATAAGTGTCATCTATCGCATTTTTACCGAAATATTATGGAAATAGAATGACATCTAAAGGGAAAAAAGTTAAATTTGAAGAATCAGTGAAAATGCCTTCAGAGCATTCATTGGTTCCTGTCCACGAGAGTTTTACAGCAGATGAATTAAGAAACTCTCATAAAAATGTAACAACTTAAAACACTCTAAGATTTCACTATAGTGATAAGTCCGCCATTTGTGCATACAAAGTTTTTTTATAACCGGTGTAATCTTCACTGCGTAATTTTATATTTTTTAGCATAATAAAGCTATTCTATTCTATTCTCTTTTATTCTGAAAATAGGACATGTTCAGCATTTCTCTTCTGAGACAGATAAGAGAGATGAAGAGATAAAGGTATTTATTTCCAATACAACCATAACCATTGTGTAGGAATGACATTAATTTATTTTAAACTAGTTACTCAATTTAGCCAAGAGATAATATACAATATATAACTTTAAACATACCAATTTACAAAACAAAGACTATATGATAACAGTTTACAACATAACAATTAAGAGTAAATAATATGTATTAGATTAAATAGGTAGATACGATGCTATGTATTTTCAGAATATTTTAGGAAGTCGTTATGAGCATTTATTTATTTATTTATATAAGTAATGCAAATATTAAAAAAGTAAACAATTTCAGCTTAGGAATTATGCATAGAAATACTTTCCAAATTGAATCAAAGGCAGAAAAAAGAATACAATGCATAGTCTAGTGGCAACGTCACCTAACTAGGCCGGGACCTGTTCTAAGGTAAACATTTATTTTTTAATGTGCTTGCACGAATACCGTGTTTATAAGAGTGGCATATATTCCATGTATGCACAAAAATGGAATTGCAAAACAATATTAAAAATGACTAAATACTTAATTAAATTAAATAATTCAATTAAAGTTAGAAGTGGAAAATTAAAATGACAGCAAATAAATTCAAATCAGAAAAAAACAAAACAATTTAAAATACTAAAAATTAGAATACATGTTGATTTTAAGCAGATAGACTCGGATGGATCTCTCGAAAATATCGATGTTTTAATCGATTTTAATCTGTCAGGCAATTTATTAAAAAGTTTGAGGCCTAAGTATCGACTAGTCGCCTGGTGTAACGAACGGTTGGAGATACTGGGTTTTATTCCTGGTGTCATGCCGATGTACTTTCTCGTGGGAGAGAGAGAATGTTAGAAAATCATTCCTGTAAATAGAGTAATGCCAGTGGGTCCGTCGCATATGACGAAGAACCGACAATCGCTGAGGACGAAGGGTTCTTGATTGAAGAAATCTCAGCGTAGACGCTCTTCAGCCTGCCTCCAGATCTGTCGACTTGAGAAATATAGCATGAAGCGACTGGATGAGAATGACGGCGGACCGACCGAGCTTTGAGGGGACGCCTATTTTAAAGTACGGCATTAGAAACTGATCAGTTTCTTAAGGAATAGAAGTTTGACTATACCTATTTTTAAAACTCACGGTTCAGCTCCCGTTCGGAAGCCTCCTCGAAGAAGGACTAACCTGGAATGGCCGCCGTGAACTATGCTTGCGGCTCTAACCTACCGGACCTGGTAAACACCTCGGGTGGAACTGGGAGATCTGCGCATCGGACGGCATTAGCCAATCGACTGTTCACTCCGGCGAACGACCGGGGGAGACTGGAAACGTACGTTTCCTAAGGAACGGGGGATAGTTGTTAACCTCTAGGAACGTTTCGTTGGCCATGGCTGACGGGCAAAGGACGCAACGGTTCGCGATAATTATGAAATGAATCACCGCTAAAATCAGATACAGGCCGCACAAGCAACCTCGAATCTATGACCAGACTGGAGGATGAAAAAATCCGTCCAAATCTAATAGTAAGGGAGTGAGATTTACACGCTGATTTCTCTTTCCATTGCCTAAAAATCAGTATTAATATTGTTGATGCGCATTTAAAATTACTTAAGTGTTTTGGTTGAAATGACTTTTAAAAGGCTGAGGATCCTCACTTTAACCTCACTCTATCTCTTTAAGTTACTGACTGAGTTTTTTAATAATAAAAATAAAAATAATATAATAAAAATAAAAATAATAATAATAAAATTTTTAATAA
The DNA here is from genome assembly GCA_944548615.1 of Micropterix aruncella. Taxonomy (NCBI): domain Eukaryota; kingdom Metazoa; phylum Arthropoda; class Insecta; order Lepidoptera; family Micropterigidae; genus Micropterix; species Micropterix aruncella. The sequence goes on from OX155977.1 coordinate 9,269,973, forward strand.
TAAAAATAAAAAAAAAAAATAAAAAAAAATAAAGAAGCACATTATAAAAAGTTTTCAGATACACATACTAAAAATAGAAGAAATAAATATTTTTTTATACCATGTACTAAACTAAACACAGCAAGGCAAGACACAGAATATTCCGGGCCATATTACTTCAACGGGCTACCGGAAAGTTTAAAAACAATTCAAGCGAAAAGCTTGTTCAAAAAATTACTTAAAGAATTCTTATTAGACAAAGCTTTTTATTCGATTGAGGAGTTTGGTAATTTTCAATGATTTTTTAATTTTTGCCCATTTTCTTGTTGACAATTTTAAGTAGCATTTTTGAATTATTCTGACTTTTCTGATTTTACATTTTTTATTGTTTATTTTAATTGTGGTTTTAGTTAGTACATCTTAAAAATTATTTTGAGTATCGCCAGTACTAAAATGTTGCATATCGACATGTCATAAAAACAATAATGAAGAAAGTTGAACTGTATGTACATGGTGATAAATTTGGATATTGTAAAAATGGACTAATAGACTGTAATTTAAATGTACCTAGATATTACGTTTCTACAATCTATTAAGATTTAAAAAAAAAAGTTGAAATTGAAATTAAAATTGAAAATTAATATTTACAAAGAAATTATGATTTAAGGTAACTAATACCAATTTATTTTGATAAATATGTAAAATAAATATTTTTATAAATCCTGATGTCCTAATGTCATGCAGAATAATACTAAAATACAGAGTTTTTAACCGAACTCGTGGAAATGTGTGCGTTTTTGAAACTAATTTCGAATTTTAGTCAACAAGTCGCATTGTTGTTCGGTTCCCAAAATCATGGACCTCGCAATTGAAAATAGAATGATTTTTTTTTACTTTTCTTCTAACTCAATTTTAACTTGGGTGCAATATTTATGAAATAATATACAAAATTTTAAAACAATATTTTTAAAAAAAAATAAGGAAAATAAAACTAAACAAAATTTAAAAAGCAGCTTGAGTTTTCTAACTATATAAGTAAAATAAATTTTTTTTTTCAATTTATCTCTTCAAGAATCATGGAACATATTGTGTCCCATTATTTCCAAATTATTTAACAAATTATAGAATAAGAATAATTTATAAATTATATTTTTTCCATATTATTGGGATATCAGAAATTTAATATTAGCAAAAAATCAATTAATTATTGAATAAAATATACGGTATTTTTTTTTAAATATCGCAAATGACCAACGAACTACGATGATTTTGAATAAATACATAAAATATGAATTGCGAGTTTTTAAATTATATTTTTTTCATTCAGTACGTGTATGATTTCTGAGTTAAATATTAAAATAATAAAATTTAGGAAAAAACTGTAACTTTGCATCTTTATGGACCACATGGACGCTTAGGTTCCATAAATTTATACAAAATCGATTGAACCATTTATCCCAAAACTTGAATATACATTTGATTTAAATCGCATTTTAACAGTTTTATGTATCGAACTTTTCCAACTGATGGTCCTCAAAGGGATAAGGAGGGCGAGATTTTTATGGAGTGACGGAAAGAGAAACCTGCTTGTATCGCGTAAACTCCTGATATCTCGCCAAAAAGATCCATCTTGACGTTAGATTTAAAATTAAGTTAGGAAATGTTGATAAATGCAAAAGTATATTTATTATCTACCCAATAATCACACAAATGTCTTTTGAAATATAACTAAATAAGAGCAATTTGAACGGTATTCTCAAGAAAATAATAAAGGATTCCAGCGTCTATTACTACGATATAATAGATAGTAAAAAATATGTATAAAGCTATATAGGAATTTTCAATAAAATAATAGGAAGTAATATGGTTTTCAATCAAAAAATATGCTTTTTGGTATTTATATGGGACAACGGTTACTATCAATTGAAGCATCAATCATCAGATTCTATGAACCATAAAATTTTAGGTATTTTTTCTTACTGAATAAAAAGAATCCCTAGTGTTTCATTATGGTAATCAAGAAAGGAAACCTTCTACAATCTCATGTGCTCCTAATGTGTAAAATTTTATAAATACGTACAATACCGCCAAAAATCTGATAGATCAAGGGTTGCTGAGGGCGATTTTTCCCGCCATTTCAGTTTGAATTTTCAAAGTTTACGTCACTTCCTTCGGAAACGCGTGTTTTTTTTTCTTTCAATGTCACGGTTGGCAATGCTCTTCGCGGCAAGGCTGCCAGTGCACTACTGGGAGTTCAATGTCGCGAGCGCATCCATTTATACACACGTTCGGGCGCCTGCTTTCTTCTTTCTCGGGGTCACGCCGCGAGGCGCGCGCGCGAAAAGCGTCTCTGCGTGCGCGTGCATGTGGGTCGCTAATCGGATGCTGCCGCGCCCGGCGACTTCCGACCTCCGAATCGTACCCCCTAACCGCGTGCGCGCTAATCTCCTGATATCTCATGTTATCCTAGTACCCCCGATTTAGTACATGGTCGGTATTGTTATTCGCAGCAAACAGTTTAAATTAAATATTCATGTAATGTTTCTAGTTTAGTTCGTAGTATACTTGATATAAATCGGTTGCGTCACTTCAAGCCTTTCCCGGAAAGTAGGCAAGGACTGATTTCATCTAAATGTTAATTTAAAAAATAAAATCTATGGGTTCTCTATAGGGGAAAACCGCCTCCAACTGCGCGGTTCGTTTCTCAGCTATCCTCGCGCGGTTCGCGTTAATATTCAATATTTTTCAAGCGGAATTTAAATATTATTAGTGTAGTTTGTATTTAAGACATCCCAATTTTAATTTTATATCGCGATTTTGGCATAGCAAGGCATCTAAACAAGGCATCTGTGTACGAAATTTCAAATCTCCAAATCCAATATTTCAAGATTGTGGTTGTGGCGGACCGTTTTCAACCACAACCTTTTCGACTCTTGCCATGGCTAAATGATGCCTGAATGCCAAATTTTAGCTCAATCGGATCAAGCGTTTGGTTGCTATCGTGGAGGAATACACACAGACAGACACACAGATACGCGACCAGACTTTTTTTTTTATTAAAGCTGGTATCCTTACCATGTCGTCCATGTACATATATCAGTGTCTTTTATACGCCAAAGAGAATCTTTTAAATTGCGAGCTTCACTCCACTCGGCATAGCCATAATACGCGACATAAAAACAATGTGTTATTGCCTAAAGTACGCTTGACTAAATATCAAAAAACATTTTTATATATTAGTTTTAAATTGTTCAATGCTTTGCCATCGTCGACGAAAAGACTTGAGATGGCAGCATAAAAAATCTGCTTGAAAAATCAGTTAGTCAAACATACCTTTTACAAACTGGACGACTTTTATGATATTGCGTCCACAATTGCTTGATTATAAATAACCATATTATGACTATACTTTCGCACTAAGTTTTAGATTTTATTGACATTGTTTTTAATTACGCATGTTTCAGAATTTTTCTTTTTATGGTATCGATTTGTTTGATTATTGGTATTTGTTTGATTATTGATTATTTTGTAAATTTGACTATTTTTAAGTAATCACCTCTGATTACAATTATTTTTTTTTCTTTTAATTAATCAAAGTGGTTTTATCATCCGGTAAATTATGATTGTAAAATTTGACATGTTCCTCAGTATTGTGAAATGCTTTTATGGAATGAATAAATGATGATGATGATGACTTAAATCTGGAAATGATTTTAATCGCCTCAGGGGGGCTAAAAATGGATATTTACGTCACAATACTTTCACTCCTGGTCGGTTAATGGACTGGGAAATTAATATTTTCATTCAAATGATTGAGTGTATTTAATGTAAAGTTGTAGGATATAATTATTAGAAAACATATATTATTTATCTGTATCTATTTACCTTCAATTTTATTCTAAGGATAATAAAATACAAAATTTTCTTGAAACGCCTCGTTATATTTCCGACTTACTACTATATAAGTTTGAATTGTACGCACCTGTAAATTATTTAGCGAGGATATCGCATCTATTGTTTAATTTGCCGTACCAATCGGATACATATTTTTGTAGACAGGCTGATGGGGAGGGTTATAGACCACCTTAATTCCTTATCCAGTGAGTTAGACATCTTTTTATATCCCTTTGGAAACTAAAACGACAACTCTTCGCTATCTCATTTTTATTATAAACTTTGATTTACTCAGTTTTGGTTTTTATAATTCTTAAATATCAGAATTTGCTTACTTTTGCAAGTCAGTTATTATGGACTTGTACCTTCTAGATATAATAATATTGAAGGGCGGATTGGATTCGTATTTAAGGCTGCCGAACAATATTTCAAACAAATTAATAAGTAAGTACATGTTTTTCCGGTGCCGACTTCTTTTGTTTCTTTTCTGATATCAGACGTAGACGACCATGACTGTGTATGTCATAACGTGGCATATTGTTGACGTTCCTAATCTAGTCTTCAATCCCACATCTAGCCGGTATTAGAACGCTACTATAGTATGGGCCAAAGGAACGTTCCGGTGAGGCAATAAATCATTAGGACAGCCCCGCCCCTTTTACTACCTCCTTGTAGGGATGCGTGTCGTAACCTTCACAGATTATCTATCAGATTAGTATATTATTGAGATGGAGCAGCGAAACTTTTGTCGGGTCACTTTTCAGTTCGTCAAAAAATGACACATTGTTATGTATAAAGCACTGAGTCTGCATGTTAATATCACTCTTCAACTTCAAGAGCTCCAGGTTAGAAAATATGGTCTCCATTGCTCAACTGATAGGCAAGTAATGATGTTTTATCCGCCCAGAATTTTATAATATACATATGTGGGACTCATCACTAAACGCCACGATAACATTTTACTAATGACTGTTTAGAAATTAATAATGACATGCTATGATAATCAGTTATCTATTAAGTACTCATTTAATAACTCACATCACATAATTAGGTTATTATTTAATTACTCTAATTCTCAAATAATACTTAAACCGAAAACATTAATAAATATAGCTTTCGGTAATAAAATAAATGCAGATAAATGTGCTGTTTCATCGAGCAAGCGTAATTCATCGATAAGCAATATCGACTTTAGCCGCATCCTTGTTGACAGCTTGGTTTATTACCCCATCGGAACGTTCCTTTGGCCCGTACTTTAGATCCTCTCTATCCGCGTGCGCGGTAACCTCCTAATATCTTATGTTATTCTAGTACCCCTGATTAATTACAGGTTCCTCATCCGCCAGTTCCATTTCTGGCGTAGACGACCATGACTGTGTGACCAAGACGACCATAAAGTTTAATCAAACAAATATTTTTTGTAACAGTTTAACAAACAAAAACAAACAACGAGATATTCCAAAGACATTAATATGATAGTACCCATAAGGAATACTATTTTTAGTTAGCGCTCCTATATATTCTTTTCCCCAAGGTTTTGCAATGTTCTTCCTGGTAATATAAAATCAACACATGATAAGACCCACTTTAAAAGACTGCTTACAAATTGGCTTGGAAAAGAAAGGCTTTTTTAAATACAGTGATTTTCCGACACGATTTAAATAGAAAGTGCCTATTCCAAAGAAAATACCAATTTTAAGTGATGATATTACAAAATTGTTAGAGTAAAATAAATAAACAAACAAAAAAGCCATTAAAAAATCTAAATAAATATAAATAATAAAAGTAGCCGAAAATAAATCCTACTAATATTATAAACGCGAAAGTTTGTATGTATGTATGGATGTTTGTTACTCTTTCACGCAAAAACTACCGAATGGATTTTGAAGAAACTTTACAATAATATAGCTTACACATCAGAATAACACATAGGCTATAATTTATAAAGATATAGTGTGAATTATCTAAAATATAACGATAACTGTCAAGTAAGTAGGAAAAAAATCTAAGAAATTGACATTCGAAATTTAAATTCTATCCTACTTTCCTACTAATATTATAAACGCGAAAGTTTGTATGTATGTATGGATGTTTGTTACTCTTTCACGCAAAAACTACTGAATGGATTTTGATGAAACTTTACAATAATATAGCTTACACATCAGAATAACATAGGCTATAATTTATAAAGATATATGTATGGTTTTCTATCATCATTATCACAATTTTCCCTTACCACGCGGGTGAAACCGCTGGGCGCAGCTAGTATAAAATAATTCCGAATACATAATACATAAAACGTCCTATACTGTCAGGATTGTGAGGTGTGTACCTACTTGTAAATGCGTTGCTATTTTTGAAATGTTATGAGATCAATTTGGTTATTATCATGTCATTTTGAAACGTCATGTCATTTACCACTGTACAGCGTGTTTGGCAGATAAACCGACACATTTTTTGAGGGATTGGGGGGAGGAGGGCGGTCATTTGCTGGCTTTTATACATACGTCCTATGTCCTACGTAAAAGCTACTTTTTTATCCGAAATTTTGTTTTTAAGTCGTCATAACTTTTTTGTTTGTGGCAGAATGACTAAATGACTTTTATTGTACTTTGCAATGCATTGTTAATGCATGCGTTGACTGCATCTTTTAAATCGGTTTCATTGTTAGAATAGGTGTTTAGCCCTGTCAAAGATATAATCTCTTATTTTGACCAAATGCTGAATGTTTTTCTATTACATGTAGGTTAACATTGGAAAGGCTGTAAATTACAGGACGTTTTTAAATTAAAGCTAAGTGCAAAATCTCTTTTGATTTATTTTAGTAATGAATTTAGGACTTAACAATTTTCAAACATTTACACATTTTTAAGAGTTTTGTAAGCTAGTATGTCGTTTTTTGAAACTGTTCATATTTAGTATTAATTTATTTAGAATAATAATATATTGCAAAATATATTATTATTCTCGTACACGTTATTTCGTGCTATAAGTGCCATAACCAAAAAAGTAATTTTTTGTTTTTTTTTTTTATTTTCTCTTTATTTGAAAAAAAAAACAACAGATTTACATCAGTCTTACGTGCTAGATATAATATTACATTGAGTTATTTGATGTAAATCTAAAAACGTTTTCTACTTATTATTAATTTACCTATATTGTTATACTCTTCTAATACCTTAAATATTTTATTTTAATTTCAGTTTGGTTTTTTTTAGTCCGTTATTTTTGCAGAGGCGAGTTGCTTGAATTGTGATTTACTTAGAAGCATACCATCAAAGCAATTTTCACATATGAGTGCATTATTCGTGGCACCGGCGAGAATAGTGCGTTATTGGTTGAACAATGCGGCGGGCGAAAGATATCACAGCGACGAGTTCTGTGGGTCGACGGAACGTTCAGCGGGAAACAACTGAGCAGATCAGGGCAGTCGAGCTTATGGGTAAAGCGTGAATTAATGAGGAGAAGATCTATAAGAGTACGTCTCGTCTTCAGAGATTGGCATTCAAAAAAGTGAGTTTGGGCGTTGTAATCGGCGAATTCTATTTCGTGAAAGAATTTAAAACGCATCCACCACAGAACCGTTTTCTGAACTCTTTCAATGTCTAAAACATATTGTTCGTAACATAGATTCCAAACCACGTTGCCAAACTCCAATCTACTCCGGACAAGCGATATAAAATGACGATGTTACAAGCGATGTAAAATGACGCTTGTTACTCCGGACAAGCGATGTTATGACGACTTAACCGCAAAATTTCGGATTATAAAAAAAAATCATTAAATAAAAACGGTGATAATTAGAGCGTGAAGTCTGTAAGTGAAAGGTAGCAAATTACCTCCCCAATCCCTCAAAAAATTGTGTCGGTTTTTCTTGCAAACACTCTCTATAATGATGTATGTTTTCGGACATTTTATTTTTTTATTTTATTTTTATTTTTTCAGAAAACTTACAGCATTTTATACTTAATACTAACCCATAAATATACATCTAAGGCCAATTAAAAGTTTTCACAATTAAATTAAATCTATTGTTACAGCGCAATGAGCAATGAAACAAATGCAGGTTTAAGTAAGGGGAAAGGGATAGGGAAGCCATATTATGAGTTATGTAGATGTATGATATATGATGATATATAACGTACATATATATATACATACATACACGTGCACAAACAATAAATTAATATGAATAATACGATACGGTAATAATAAAATGTAAAAATATAGTTAATATAAATATATATATATATATATATATATATATATATATATATATATATATATATATATATATATATATATATATATATATATATATATATATATATATATATATATATATATATATATATATATATATATATATATATATATATATATATATATATATATATATATATATATATATATATATATATATATATATATATATATATATATATATATATATATATATATATATATATATATATATATATATATATATATATATATATATATATATATATATATATATATATATATATATATATATATATATATATATATATATATATATATATATATATATATATATATATATATATATATATATATATATATATATATATATATATATATATATATATATATATATATATATATATATATATATATATATATATATATATATATATATATATATATATATATATAATATACATCACATTGTATTTATAATGTTAATATACATATGAACTTTTATAGAAAATATTATACTGACTAGAAAGCATTGTTATAGTGTAGTGGCGACTGCCATAGTGTACGTACCCAACGGACGAAGAAATACCAATCAAACCCGAAGGCTGTTTATCGTATTTCTAATTTCTTCGAAGCAAGTATTTGAAGATAAATTAAAAATATCCAAACATTGAAAGTTGAGGTATGATCGAAGTGCTCTATAAAAATAGATATTTTGACCATAATTGGTATTAACTGTCGGTAGATAAAATAAATCGCGAGCCCTGGTCTTATTGTTTGGGATTCGGTAGGAGATTCTGCCAACAGAATAGGGACTGTCTATTTTATTAATAATAATATTGTACAGAAAACGTATATCATATTGGAGGCGCCTATCCTCGAGTGAGTCCATGTTATGACGGTTAAGTCTCTCTGAGAAACTTTCGGAGGTTTGAAACGATTTAAAATCAAGATGTCTCATGAAGTACTTCTGGAGTCTCTCAACTCTATTTTTATAGACTGTGTACTGAGGCGACCAAATGATAGATCCGTATTCGAGAATGCTGCGTACATAGGAGAAGTATAAAATCTTAAGGGTTCTTACATCGCTAAACGGTTTACACACTCGCTGGATGAATCCTAACATTTTATGAGCTTTTCCGGTAGCATAGTCGATGTGTTTATCAAACAGCAGTTTATTATCTAATACTAAACCCAGATCGCGCACCTCACTCTTTTCACTTAGGGGAATATGATTAAGTTTATAAATGAAATTTATTTTATTGTTTTTCCTTGTGAAAGTGATTTTTTGACATTTTGAAATATTTAATGTTTACTTATTCCTAACACAATAGTCGTAGAACCGGTCGAGGTCTCTTTGGATGGAGACGCTATCCTCGATGCTATTTACAGACTGGTAAATTTTTAAGTCGTCAGCATAGGAGATGTGAAAACTATTAGAGAAACAATTGCCTACGTCGTTGATGAAGATATTGAAGAGCAATGGTCCTAAATGAGACCCCTGCGGTACCCCAGATGGGACCGATATAAAATTCGATTTATGCCCCCCGATGACAACAGCTTGATGACGATTGCTGACATACGAAGTAAACCAACGCAGTAAGTCACCATGTATACCGATATAGCCGAGTTTGCAAATTAGAATCGCGTGATCAACTCGATCGAATGCCTTGCTAAAATCGGTATATTATAACATCGACCTGAGAGCGGTTATCCATTTGGCAAGATACATAGTCTGTGAATTCACACAGATTAGTCAAAACAGAGCGTCGCTGTGTAAACCCATGTTGCTGTTGGGAAAGAGACGAGGAAATAACAGGATAAACTTGGTCGAAGACGACCTTTTCGAAAACCTTGCTTAGAGTAGGTAAGATGGAGATTGGTCGGTAATGTTCGACTTTCGATTTGCATCCACCCTTATGGATTGGTATGATATGGGCTTCCTTCCATTTACCGGGAAATTGTCCTTCGTCGACAGATCTTGTGAATAACATGCTGACAGGTTTTGCAAGTTGTGTAGCACAGTTAGCGATAAAGCAGGGAGGAATCGAGTCGCTGCCTGCACTTTTCTTCTTGTCAACTGCTTTAAGTTACTTATAAATTAATGCCTCATTTGTATCGATGCTGCTAATAGTCGCTATTGGGGAAATATTGCTTTACGCCATAATATGCGATGAAGATGCGGAAGTTGGGATATCCGCAAACACGGATTCAAAATACTGAGAGAACGCTTCGGATATTTGTGAGCCACCGCTAATTGAGTGGCTGTCATAGGTCATATGTTGCGGAATTCTATCATTCTTCTGAAGTTTCTTCACATACAGCCAGAACTTTTCCGGGGAACGGGTTATATCACATTGGCATTGATTTATAAAGTTCTTAAAACATTCTGCTTGGACGCGTCTTTGTCGAGCGCGTAACATACAAAAAGTGTCATAGTCGGAAGAATTATGGATTTTTTTCCATTTCTTATGGTATTTAGACTTATATATACACTAAATTCTAGACTGGTGTATATACACTAAATTCTAGCTAAAAATAAAAGTTCCTATACTTGATAAATTGAATCAAGAAGTAAGGCAACGCCTAGTCTTTCACTGGAGTTAAATTTCTCACTGTCTACAAGATTGATTAGCTCAACCCCAAATGCTCCTGCCATACAAACATGACACTACACAACTTTCGCTTCTAATATACATAAAGCTTATATCATAAATAACAGATGCTCGAGAAGCGGAAATATTACAGCAAGATATAGATGCACTTTTAAGATGGGGCTCTGTCAATGACATGGAATTCAACACTAACAAGTGCTCTGTTTTAACCATCACTAAGAAGAAAACACCTTGCTTTTTCCCATACACAATAAACGGGTCAATTTTAAAAGGTCAACCGAGGTGAGGGACTTGGGAATTACATTTGATACGCAGTTGAACTTCCGTGCACACATTACAAATATTTGCAATCGTGCTAGCAAAATGGTCGGTTTTGTTATTCGCATATGCAAACAGTTTAATAATATTCATGTAATGTTTCTACTATATAATTGTTTAGTCCGTAGCATACTTCAATATAACTCGGTCATCTAGTGTACAAGTGAAAACAAATACATTCAGATGGTAGAGCGTATTCAAAGAATATTTTTAAGATATATTTATTACAGAAAATACAATATTTATCCATACTTATCTCCGTCCGATTTTGTGCTAGGAATGGTAGGATACAACAGCTTGAAACGCGTCGATATATTTCACTAATTATATTTCCATATAAATTAATTCAAGGAACTATTTATTTGCCAGAGAAACTATGTAAGTTTGAATTGTAGGTACCGGTAAATTACACAGCGAGGAGATCGCATCTATTGTTTAATGTGCCGTACCACCGTACAAATCTTTTTGTAGACAGGCCAGTGGGAAGGGTTATAGCTCTTCTTAGTTCCTTACCCACAGAAATAGATATCTTTTGTATATCCCTTTGGCAGCTAAAAAGGCAACTCCCTGCTATCTCATGTTGATCATAATCTGTCCCTTATTTAGTTTTATATTTTTATGTTTTTTTCTTGTCAATGTTAGCATTAATTTAGTTATGTAGTAATTTATTTTTAGACTTACACTCTAGCTTTAATATTCAAGGGCGAATTGGATTTATCTGTAATGCCCTTGAATACTATTTGAAACTAATAAATAAAAAAATATATAAATAAAGTCCATTCAACATTTTTAACAATCTTTTTATTGCAAATATACTCGTATCTGATGGACATTCACCAATAACCACGATTAACCAAATAGCTTGTCTTTACCAATTATTTTTTTAAAAATTTTGATACGCACAATTTCTGTACACACGAAATTCTAGTTCAAAATGAAAGTTCCTAGCTATATACCTGATAACTTGAACCAAGAAGTAAAGGAATGCCTAGATTTTCACTGGATTTATATTCGTCATTCTTTGCAAGATTGATTAGCTCAACACCAAATGCTTCTGCCATACAAACATGGGACTACACAACTTTCACTTCTAAAATACATGTTTTTGAAATTATATTTTGACTACAAAAGAATACATTAATATTAATATTTCTGTATTCTTTAGGCGGGAGAATATAAAACCATTATAATCAATTTTGCAAGACATTTTGTCATTTCGCTATAGAAAAGTATTAGATGTCAACGCAAGATAAGCCTTGTCCTTTTGTGAGATAGTGAAACAGTGAAAATAGTGATGTTGTTTTTTTGTGGATAATTCAGTTATATAGATAGGAATGAATGAACTTTTAAACATCGACATTTTTTGGAAAATAAATGATCCTACATGATTCAAGTGACTTAAATTCCTGTACACTTAATAGTTGAGGAGCCAGCGTCAAAAAAGTGCAAAAAAATTGTAAAAGCTGGTACTTATAGATCAGACAGTATTTTGACCATACAATGCCGGGGTAGAGTTAGCAGGCCAGACTCCGGGACACCTGGCGATGGCGTACTAGGAAAGTTATAATTTTAATTGATACCCCCAAAGTGTTTTGGAAAACCTGAAAATTCATCAGTAGACAGTGGATGCGATAAGGAACTCGAAATAAATGGTCAGACTGCTTAATAATAAAACGCGTGGCTTCAGCATTACTCCATACATGTCACAAAAATGAAATCCCTGCAAATACGCCGGTTCGTATTTGTCGGTAAATATTACGCATCGTTCTAATGTGCCATGCAATGCAATGAACCTCATTTTTGTGCCATGTATGAATTAATGCTGATGTGCCGCAAAATACCATACAATACAGGGGGCTAGGAATGTATAATTGCCTCACTTCGTAAAAGGAAGGTCATCTCTGGCAAACGAGGGGGTGTCGATTTACACGAACGGTCGAAATGACGAAGGGAGGGCATATATGGGCTAAGGTCGACTCACCGTACGTGTTTTAGACTATAAACAGCGCTCCTAGTATGTAACATCTTGTTAGATTAATTAATCATAGTGTAATGATAATTAGGAAGAGACCTTACGTCCATTTAACAAATAGATATATTTAAGATATGCCCTCAGCAACAGGAAAATAAGTTATGTAAATAAGTTTATCGTACGATATTAGGAGATTGTGAAGGCGTTTTCCCTAGTTAGGTCAACGGGCAGCATGCGGCTAGGATTTTTTGAATTCAGATGTGCCGCAAAATACCATACAATACAGGGGGCTAGGAATGTATAATTGCCTCACTTCGTAAAAGGAAGGTCATCTCTGGCAAACGAGGGGGTGTCGATTTACACGAACGGTCGAAATGACGAAGGGAGGGCATATATGGGCTAAGGTCGACTCACCGTACGTGTTTTAGACTATAAACAGCGCTCCTAGTATGTAACATCTTGTTAGATTAATTAATCATAGTGTAATGATAATTAGGAAGAGACCTTACGTCCATTTAACAAATAGATATATTTAAGATATGCCCTCAGCAACAGGAAAATAAGTTATGTAAATAAGTTTATCGTACGATATTAGGAGATTGTGAAGGCGTTTTCCCTAGTTAGGTCAACGGGCAGCATGCGGCTAGGATTTTTTGAATTCAGTGTCTAACGAAGAGCGGCTCAGTGTGCGCGTTGATTGTATTGCGTAGGTCAAGGGAGGATTAAAGGACGCTTCACCAAACCTGCGTTTTATTCGGTCAAGAACGGTGCAGAGCGACACTCGAAGGATTCAGGAAACAAACTGTAGTTCATTTCTCGACGATACTGTGGCAAGTGTAAGGAGTGCTGCTGATCCAACCCTAACATCAAGATTGCAACGGTGTACGCGAAGTTAAGACTGCTTTACGAGGACTGTAGAGTACAGCTTCGCGGCACAGCTGACGCTACGCATTCTATTGTTAAGCAGTCTGCCCATTCGTTTCGAGGTCTGTATTGCATCCTGATGTCTACTGATGCATTTTCAGCGTTTCCAAAATACTTTGGGGGTACTAAACACCTTTCCTAGTACCCCAGCGCCAGGTGCACCGGAGTCTGGCCTGCTGACTACCCAGCATCCTATGGCCAAAATACTGTCTGTTCTGAAAGAACAGCTCTTCATCTATCAGCCTCTTTCTCTTAAATCAAAACAAGTTTATTGTCTCCAAAGCCTTATACATAGTTGCTAAGGTATTAGTACACAATAATGTGGATACATGATATTAGACATTTTGATTTAAAACTCCATAGAACATAACCAGTGATTACGAAATCGATATTAATAGTAATAAATAATTTTATTCATTCAAAAATATTAATTTACATTGTATTAATTGCAGAATCTGCCTAACTAGGCCATAGCCCGTACCAAGGAAGACTATGTATGGCAATAATTTATTCATATGCACATAGCATTAAAATGAAACTTACAAAATATGATGAAATATTACACAGATAGGTGAATTTAAATTAAACTTTAAATTATATTTTAAAATATCGATATAGCATGAGCCTAGAAATAAAAATTAATATAAAATGTCGTAATATGAAGTTTATAGAACAAATTAAAAATTAATATAAAAAATATAAAATGTATTACAATGTGTGACAATAATAATAATGCAAAGACCTTTCAAATATGACTTATTACCTTTCCACCTCATTTCTCCAAGGTTGAAATAAATGTTGTTGTATAATCCTGTACCACCCTCCTAATTCCAAATCCCGCAGTGCTGACAAATTGTTACGTGTGTATCGCGTCGTCATTGGACACACACACACATAAGCTAGTCGTAAACACCGCCGCGCGGTCACTTTGTTCATTCGAGTTGAATCCTACCCGCCGTCGAATCATTGTCGCAAAATCGTCGAAAACTCTCGTGCAAATTGGTGCGTGCTGCAAATTGGTGTGTGCTGTTTGGAGAATTGCGCGTGCGATCCAGCATCTTCGCGGTCGAAGTTTGTGGAATCGAGAGGAGCCAAGCAGCTCGTCATTCCGTCAGGTGCACTGATCGACCGTCGAAAAGGTTGGTGATTTGTTATATCGTTATGAAACGTCCATGTATCCGATAAATCCAATACAGTCCTAATATCTCTTTGTTTATCATACCAGCCGGATACTACTGGAAATAGTTTAGAAAGCGTGTTTTAGAACTGGGCTGAAAATTCGTCAGTCAGCTAGAACACACCGTTACAGTTGTGTAAATTTTAAATTTAATAGAATTGACTTAATATTTCGGCATGTTTTTATGGATTCATTTAGATTGTTATACATTTTGGGCCCTATATAGCCAGAGTGTCTTTGGGCAAAGGACGTTCGGGCTTTCCGTACAATGTGCTTACAGGTTGTGGCGCTCCTCGTTGCAATTTTATGCTCAGTTTTACCGTGAACATTATCACTTATTTTTTTTAAATAATTCAAAACCGACACAATTTTTTTCTTTCTTCTCCGTCGTTCCCTCATTACTGAGGATCGTGGCCACTAGACAACAGATTGCCTACGAGGCTCCTCCACTTCGACCTGTCTTCTGCATGGCGGGTCGCAGATTGTATTGACCCTTCTGTAACTTCTTTGATGAGGTCTTTCCATCTGGCCGGTGATCTGCCTCTGCTTCTTCTTCCCTCCACTTGACCCTCGGAAAGTATTTTCTCCAGATTCTCTGGGTTTCTCCTGGCAACATGACCGAAGAACTGCAGGACCCTTCTCATGCATACGGTGGAGAGCCTCACTTGGATGCCGAGTTCTTCCAGGACAGATTTGTTGGCGCGGCGTGCTGTCCATGGGATTCCTAGCATTTTACGCCAACACCACATCTCCAGTGCTTCGATTTTGGTGCGTATCCGAGCCTTCAGGGTCCATGTCTCCGATGCATAGAGAAAGATCGAGAAAACCAGAGCTCGAACCAGCCTGACCTTAGTCCGCTTGCTTATATCCCGATTCGTCCACAGCCTTTCTAGCTTGCTCATGGCCGATCTTGCCATCTGGCTTCTGCGTGAGACTTCCTTTTCACAGTTTCCGCCGTTGCATATCATGGAGCCCAGATAGACAAAGTCTTTCATAGCTTGAAGGTCACTCAGCTCGTTGGTGCGTTGCATGGTTCCAGTCCGGTCCACAAACATGAGTTTGGTCTTGTTGCGGTTCATGTGCAGTCCATACTCCTCGCTTTCCTTCTCCACCCTGCGTAATAGGGTCGCCAACTCATTTTCATCGGCACCTATGATGGTCGTGTCATCGGCGAATCTTAGGTTGTTGTATCTGAGACCTCCAATGCGAATTCCATCCTCCCATTCGTCTAGGACTTTTTTCATTATATTTTTTAATGACTTTCAGGACTTTTTCAATTTTTTTTGGGCTCGGAAAATTTTATTTGCTGATATTAGACAGTAGAATTCAATTACGCTATTTGTGAAATATGACGTACCGCAAATGTTTGCCTTTTTCCTTGATGGAAAGTTGAAAACCTTTTGAGCATTTTTCATTACTGTTTGCAATGTTTCGGTCGATATGGCAGCGATTTATTTATTTATTTTATTTATTTAATTTATCCCTAGTATTACATATTTCCTATAGTATATTTTACATGATTTAGTCGTACATACACAATGTAGAACCCTGAAAATTTACTAAAAGTGCGGCTTCGGCGGGATTTTATCACCTCACTAAGCAGAGCCTCTATTGAGGTGATATTTAGTACTGCGTTCATCGTCGGGTGTATAGGTAATTTCTGTAATCTTGGGAAATCCCATAGAAAAAAAATATTTATTAAATTAAATGAGATATAATATATATGGCAGATATATGAATACCGTTATGAGGCTAATGAGATAATAATAACAATAATAAGTAATATAAGTCATCTGTGCACCTATTTAATAACGTTAGTTACTAACGACTCACAGTACTCCCTCGTCGAGTGTAACAACCATAATGCTACCAGTCTTTTGTAGTGAGCGTCATTTTGAATGATTGTAGCTTGGCTTAATTGCGTGGTAAATATGTTTTTTCGCTAGGTAAATATATTGTCTTTGTCCAAAGGTAAGGCTAGTGCCTTTTCGGTGGGTAACTAACAATAATGTATCAATAACTGACATATTATCTATTACCTATTATACTTATATTAACTATTATAGCTTTTTACGTTAAGTAGATGTATTGACTTCTTAACCTAACCTAAACTTACCTATATTTTCTATAATGACTAGCTGAATATACACTTATAAATATTTACAGTAAATAAATGATTTTCCACTAAATTAATACACCTAATTCCTAACCTAACCTAACATAACCTAACCTATAGTAATTATCTTGGTATACACCAAATATGTAAACTTACTTTGTTTACAATTACAATAATAAATGATTACACTAATAAAATGATTTACACTAGATATCTATACTAATGCCCTAACATAACCTAACTTATCTTAAAGTATGATACGACCAAATCTGGTTCTGAAGCAATTATCCGTTGAGTATGATACGACCAGATCTGGTTCCGCGTTTTTTTCACTTCTTTGACGTTCTCATATTTATTCATAATTATCTAATTGTTTTACAAAATGATATTTCAATATTCTATATTCGAAATTTCAATGCAATCATTGTGCAGTTGTTCTTTTTATGATTGGTGTAGTAGTTTCGTAGTTATAGTACTCTAAGGTCGATGTCGCCGAAAATCCTGCAAAAGAGACAGATGCATCCATGGAAATACCCATTTACTCCAAGGGTTAACTAGCTTGGTTTACCCTAATTATTCTACATAGTGATGTTAATGCTAATTTAGCCTAATAGAATTTTTACTTGTTATAGTTATGCTAATGCTTTTACATATTTATGATAATTTATACTAATTTGAAGTTCCAACTCAAACTCAAGTTATCCAAGTTCAAAATGGCCAGTGTGAAGAAACAGCAATTACCTACATAGGTTATTAGATTGCTCAACACCATAGAACATTTTGGTAACCGTTATGAGCCGGCGAAATGCAGGAGGCGCTGATAGCATTGACGGCAAAACTAATAGCAAATTATTTGGCCATCTGTAATATCATTGATAATAAATGTGTTTTTTTAAATCACTGATGGATTATAAAAACCCAATAATTTAACCAATGCTAACAATATAAACATTCAATTATTAGTACAATTTTCGAGAGATAGAATGCAAGTCTATTAGTCTATATAAACTTTACCGTGCTTAATTAATACGTATAAATGAGACTCATCGGTTTTGGAGGACTATTTATTGTATAAAGAGGTACTAAAACCGGCATACAGATAGTCAAATAAGTAGCTATTAAATCATACAAGACATCTTACCGCAAGAATCAATATATCTCCGCTACATTTCATTGTTTTGAATAACCGCTGAATAATCGCGTGAAAGTTCACAATTTATGCAGATGTTGTTGCCATTGTCTCATAGTCTACATCGGTTAAAGTGTTCAAGAAGATTTTTACAATGATCTGCAATGCAATGAGCTACAAACACATTATTATTGTGCACAGCGGAAGACTTTTTCACTAAGCAAGTTCTTGCAATTAACTAACAATTTAGTAATGAAGCATTCAGAGTGGTTGCAGTAAAAAGAACAAGAATCTATATAATTATAACACAAAACCCCCCAAAGCGCCCGTCTGTCCGTTTCATTGGGATAAACTCAAGAACTAATCGACAGATTTCGATGCGGTTTTCACTGTTCGTTAGAGCATCGTTTAAGGCAAGAACTACAGGTTTAAACTCCTCAGCATTGGATATACCTTGGCAAGGTATGTCTAAACCATGAGATCGCTGGTTTCAAATTGTTATTTTGTGTCGTAAGCATAGTTGTCATTAAACTGTGGGTAGCAACTCCTCAGCCCTGTCAGCCCTGATGCTGCAGTGGCTCGGCCTGTATAAACATTGAAATGAGACCTGACAATCAGCTGGTTTTAAATTGGTAAAGGTTACCAGAAATGACTCCAGATAATTTTAATTTTATTTATTTATTATAACATCAAAAAATGTCATCATTGGTATTTATTTTTTTATTTTTGTTGATTTTATTTCAAACATGATGATAAAACATATAAAAATGACCATAAAAATGACCACATAAAAATGGTGTTGACCCGTGAGTGTGACCAACCCTGAACTGAATAGGTCTTCGTGGCCAACTCAGCAAGGACCCATTAGCTCCCTATTAACGGCAGGTGAAACCGGAGTGCACAGCTAGCATATATAATCATTGGTACAAAGCTACAAAATCAGGGATTTTTTGAACTACCACTGATCGCTAAGCCGTCAAATGTGACATTATTCATTTTATTAAAATGTTTTTTTTTTCAGAATGTTTCTGGTTGGTGCGTTCTGACAGGAGGCCGGTGGATGGTACGTCATTGTCTGTCTCTTCTTTGGGAGCCTGTCAAGCAGAATGTGTCAGATCCAAGCCCTTCTTCTGTCGATCGTCCAGTTTTCGGTAAGCAATATTTGTAAAATTGAATGACAGTTGCGATAGGAAATGAAAATTTGTATTTAATATTTCATTCATTTATTACAATTAGAGGACCATCTCGAAAAATGAAAAAAAAACCTTTATAATAGATAAATAGACATAAAAAAATACGTATTACAATACAATACAATAAATCAACTACTCCAGTAGATTCCTACACTTGGATGCGTCACAAAATTAAATTTATTTTATTTATTTATTTATTTGTTTCAAACATAATTATAAAACACATAAAAATGCGAAGAAACAACGGCCCACATTCACATGACCATGCTCAGCGCATACCCAACTAGGCCGAATATAGCCTGTATCTGGGCATACGACTTATTTTCTGACTTGGGTGGAGAAGCCTAACTGACGTAGGTACTCATATAGATATATATACACATACACACATACATATACATATACATACATACACAAATATATAAATATAAAGATCTATATATATTATAGTATTATTCTTTTGCATTATATTATAATATATTGCATTCTGTTTAATACCTTATATCTAGATACTGTTTAATATCTATTATGCAGAAATGTTATTTTTTTAAGATATGACTTGCAGAAGTTCGTTCTCTGTTCTTGAACGACCTATGTCGTCAAGAAGCCATTTTTAAATTTTTATTTTTGAATAAAATGGTACGTTCTAATTTAAACACGTATTCGTCGTGGACAGTACTTATAAGTTGTACGTCGTGGACACTACTGTTTAATTGTTTTTCAGAATTTAGATACCTTCTTACAAGGCAAAATAATCAACTTTAAAGAGTCAACGCCTTCGAAGTATTATGCCTACATACGCCTACAATTAATATGGAAATAATTTACCAATTTCGTTTTGGCGAAATGATAGCTTAAGGACCGGGTTTTTAAAATCCGGCATAATTGTATTAAAATTCTTTATCGTGTTCTCACAACCAGGCCACAAAAATATGCTTTATAGAGCTTTTGGCCGCCTTAAAGCTGTTCTTTTACAATGTATAATTTATTTACTTCGGTAAAAATTAAATTAATTATTGTACAAGTAATAAATAAATAAAAAATTCAAATACTCACTGGTCTCAGTTCTGATACATCCCAGCCCAGATATACAGCCACGTTCATCATTTGGTTTACAATCGAGTCCATTTCGTTGGTGTCCAATACTCCGTTTCCGTCCGTGTCATACAGGCGAAACATAACTGCGAACAAAAACAGTTGTGTCACCGCAAATCGTTCCCATCTAGTACCCAAGGACTGACGGAAGAAATTTGAGTGTGATGTCCCTTCGGCAAGGAGGTTAGCCTGATTAAACGGGACAGTCGGTGACGAAATCGTATAGTGAGAATGCAACGCCTTAACCCTTCGAGTAGCGGCATAATTTCATGGCAGACCGCGGCAATTTATTGGGATTTCTTGCAATATCGCCGCGCTCGACAAAAAGTACTATAACTATTTGGAACTAATATAGCAATCATAAAAAGAATAACTGTGCAATGATTGCATTGAAATTTCGTATATAGGATATTGAAATCTCATTTTGTAAAACAATTAGATAATTATGAATAAATATGAGAAAGTCGAGAAAGTGAAAAAACTCGGCATTTCCAACTTGTACTTGTCTTACGGAAAAATACGGAACCCTATTTAGTAATTGTATATACTATCGTGATCTTTACCATCTTTACCACGGCCGGCACGGCCTCTTAAACGTACTATAACTTTTCACTTGTGTTAACGTCACTAATAATTAAAATATTTTCATGGTTCATATTCGAATATTTCATAAGCACCTTATAAATTTTGTTACTAATAAGTCATTGAATTATATCAGGATCTTACACAGTAAAACCACAGAATTGGGCCGTGTTTTATATAAGGATATTGAGCAACCTGATTATGTGGGTGGAAATTTGTCGAGTGGGATTGAACACTGCCGACTCAACTTTCTAGGGCGAACTTATATGGCTATTTTCAACAATTCTTTAAAATTGCCATAATTGAAACTACCTGTATTATTAACATCAGCATTTACGTTTCAATGGAAAGTGTTGTGAACGTGCCAAAAAAATCGAGATGAGATCGGAAATACTCATATTGACCCCCCCCCCCCTCTTTTGAGATGATTAGGACCATTTCCTGACTGAAGTCAGAAACCATTTCCTATCTGTGAGTATGTGTGTTATTGTTGTGTGTGTGTGTGTGTGTGTGTGAGAGAGAGAGAGAGAGAGAGAGAGTGAGAGAGAGAGTATTTCTCAACATACCGCTGAAACGCTTCATCCGATTGAGATAAAATTTGGCATGCAGTCATCATTCGGTCATGGCAAGGGTTAAAAAGTTGTAGTTAAAATCGGTCCACCAGAGGGCGCGCTAGACATACTTCAATCTCGAAATATTACAGTTAGAGGCTTGAAATTCAGTACACAGATTCCTCGTTGGACCAATTTAGGTTGAAATATATCACAAAAAAAATACAGCAGTAGGTATTTAAGAAAATTATATATTTTTTTGGAAAAACACCATTAAAATACGGACATACCAGAAAATACTTGAATATACTAATTTACCTATCATAGTTACTTAACACATGCTTATCCCTTGGGTTGGGTGGGTTTGGGGGGTAAGGGAGATGAAGGGGGGGGGGGGGAGTCGTCGCAGGGAGGAGGTTGTATTTATTTATTTTATTTATTTATTTTAAACATAACATGCGAAATTCATAAAATGGTCATACCAAGTAATGGTGCAAAGTAAACGACGACCCACATTCACATGACCATGCGCAGCGCATGCCCAACTATGCCGAGTATAGCCTGTATCTGGGCATACGATTTATTCTCAGACTTGGGTGGAGAAGCATAACTGACGTAGGACACATACACTTATACACACACATATACATATACACATATATACGTATACATATACATACATACACACATACACATATATGTTACATTATGTTTATTATCTTATGTCACATTTATGCAGGTATATTATTTCTAAGAGATGATTTGCAGAAGATCATTCTCTGTCCTTGAACGACCTATATCGTCAAGAAGCCATTTTTTTATTTTTTTATTACATATAAAGGTTTTTTTTTTTATCGTCATCAAGACGGTTGAAAATTTTGGGTGCGATAAAGTTTAATTACCGTGAAAGGTGTTTAAAGTGTATGCTTACCGGAAAAATCTTGAGGTGACACAAACAATTCTTTTCGTTAAACTTCGTTTACAAAATATTTTAATACGCATTTTTTGATAAAAAATAACCAACTGATGAAGAGTGGCTTTATGACTATAATAAATAGCTGAAATCCGTAGAATTCGAGGCCCACTTTATTGACTGTAATGTTTCAACAGTAAGCGGAAACATTCTTATTATGTACTCGTACAAATAATATTTGTTTGGATTAATTCGATTACGTTGCGTTGCCATGCTCATTTGATTAATCACCAGGAATGTCACCAAGGACTTGAAGAAAACTGTCAGGAACAATCGAAGAGCGACGCGGACTTGACATGACGTGTGACAAAAAGTGAATAAAATGTTTCGCGCCATGTTTCGTGTCCTTTTCAACGTCGAGGGTCACCAGTGTGAGAGTGGCCACCCTTCACTAGACTCCAATTGATTGTGAGCGAAGGGTGGTTCTCATCAGGAAGTTTTCTCCGTGATTGAAAGTCGTGGATGTTGAAGTTGAAGTATTTATTCAGAAGGTCTCTAGTATGTTGTCAGTTCGTAACGCCTTGAGTGATATTTCGCCGATGTGTAGGTATTGTGGGCGCGAGGTGAAACCGTAGTTGTGTATCCGAAGTTGAAGCGCCGCGATAGATTCGAAGATAATGGTAGTCGCGTATACTATGCGTGATTTGTTGACTCGAAGTGAAGTGTAGAGCGCGAGTACTTGTTAATGCGCGGTTACTGCCCTCCAGGGAATGATGAAGATGTGTAGCGCGATAACTGCCCAACAGGAATGATATTGATCGATCGAAATGTACTGCGTTTTATATTGTAAGCAGTGACGCAATAGTTGTGAGTGGGGTGAGAAAGTGTGTTAATTTCGTATCGATCAGAAGAAATGACATTAGTCATCACCTGACTCTGCGTAAAATGCCGAATTTAGTTGGAAATCAACTGCAGCTGGCTCGTCTGTATTTTAGCGTATTTGCGGTTTCGATTCTGTAGAAATTACTTTTTTGTTGTGGGTATGTTGGACTGAAGCTCCAACACCCCCCTCCACCCCCTCTCCCCTCCCCAACCTTCCCCCACCAACCCTCCCACTCTCTTACTCTCTACAACCCCCACTCTTCCTACCCTCCCCCTCGCCCACTCCCTCCCCAACCCTGCATCACTCTCTCTCTACCCCTTCTGCCCCCAACTACCTCTCCTACCCCAAACTCACCTCCGCTCACACCCCCAACTACCACCTCCTCCCGGCCACCCTACACCCCCTCTCCCCACCACTCTCCCCCCCCCCCCTGCCCACGCCCCTTCCCCGCGTGGAAATCCAGCAGATGCCGCTATTATTTTTTAATTTCTCTCTTATCTTTCTTTTGATGACTTTTTTAATTATTCCGTTTTGATGACATATCTACAGACCGAGAGCTTTTTTTAGACAAATAAACCAAATTTTTACACTTTACACCTGTTCACTCAATATGGCGGTTACAGGAAAAACCACTCAGGCCAGAGTCCTGCCCGGGCTCGCACTTCATGCGTGGAGGTCGCCGGATGGGTGTTGACCCGTGTGTGTGACCGACCATGAACAAATAGGTCTTCGTGGCCAACTCGAACAGGGCCCATTAGCTCCCGGATGGGTGTTGACCCGTGAGTGTGACCGACCCTGAACAAATGGGTCTTCGTGGCCAACTCCAACTGGCATTAGCATAGGTACGGATATATGTATATTCTTGCGAATTCCAAATAGCTGCATTCGTTTCCATGCGACCTCTAACAATTGAGTTGTACAACGTGCGCATAACCCGAATATTATTGAAGTTTTTGGATCGCCGTATCACAAACCCTGCATGAAAGAATATGTTACTCTAAGCGATATTGTTTCTGCTAAACTAATAATGTCGAAGGCTGATTCAAATATGGACAGCAGCGAAATTGTAGGACGAAGAAAGTGCTCCAAACCAAATACGAGGCGTCCTAGAAACAATTCTAATGTCACTAACTCAACGTCTAACTACCGAATCACGTTTTTATTACCAGCGAAGAAGCCATATTGTTTAGGCGTTTACTGGCCGAGTGCAAAATACGACCACTTTCCTTATAACGGTATTAATTTAATCAAATATATGAATAGTAACACCTAGCGGTGAGTCGGCTAACTTTCTCCGCAAACGATGAGTTCGTCAACGATGAGATAGTTGCCAAGTAGTTCACTGTCTGTTACATAGGTGACAGTGTATATAGAAATCGGGCCATGTATTTATTTATTAATTTCAAATATTCTTCGCCCATGAATGTTTGATCTAGTGATTTTTTACCAGTGGGTTGCGAAGATACCTCGGGGAGCTGGCGGGGAGCTAATGGGCCCTTGCTGAATTGGCCACGAAGACCCATTTGTTCAGGGTCGGTCACACTCACGGGTCAACACCCAAGCATGAAGCGCGAGCCCGGGTAGCACTCTGGTCTTAGGGCTAGTTTTCTTTAGGAGTCAATCTTCTGGCGCTCCTGGACGGTCTGCGCGCAGTGCGGCGTAAGCCAATCGATTCTGACTTACAGTCGGGGGAGTCTGGAAACAGCACTGTTTTCTATAGAGCGGGGGTGGTGGTTCACCTTACGGCGACTGCTCTTGAAACGACCATCGGCTACCCGATTTCGGGTGAATAGCCGGGCTAAGGATACCGTGGTCCGCGATAGATTCGGTTGAGATCGTTTCGCCGCTACATAAGGGAGAGGACCGCGTAAGCGACCTCGAACTCTAAACCAGTCGAGAGACCGCAGTAATCTTATCGCAACTGGAAGTATTAGTAAGGGCGAGAGGATAAGGCGTTGGCCTCTTACGGGCATGTGGCGGAGCTTGACGGTGGACTGTTTTTGTCCTCAGTCTTCTGCACTCACTTCACGGGAGATAGAACGATCATATTTCGTTAAAAAATATCCTGAGGTGACGGGTTCGCCCGTTGTAGTTGACAGCTCTAGTTGTACATATTGACAATAATGCGACCGACCTGCTGTCAAAAATATACAACCGCCGCCGCTCTAAAATTGTGATTTTTACAAAGGTTATTTACTTTTCGACACCTGTGATGTAATTTTTCAAGGCAATAACGTAAGGTTTTTCTGTAACTAGTTTAATGTTTTGTTTTTGGAGTTCCGTTTGCACGCATGTAGTTGTAGCACGCAATTTCGTATATACTGGTAGGGATATCTATATATGTATATAAAACAAAGTCGGGTTTGTTCGAACATTTATAACTCGAGAACGGCTGGATCGATTTTCATGGTTTTTGATTTGTAGTATTTGTCTCCATCCCAAATAGCAGAATAACTATTAAAAACAAAAATTGGAAATTGGCGAAAAATTAAAATAAAAAAAAAATATTTTCCCATACAGAATGAAAATCCGTGTATTCTCATGGTCAGTTGTACGTGGCATGTTCACGTTTCGGCAAATCATTCGTTCTTGCGCCATTATTTGTTATTGCGCCTGATAAAAAAACAAAAAAAGTCGTTTATCACAAGGTGCTTCAATGAAGAGAATTAAACCGAGTGCATCCCATGCTGCACAATATGTAAATAGTTTAATTTAATCATGTCTTGCTGACGCGCGATTGATATACCTAATTTTTGTACTTTTATATTTCTTTTTGTGTTATTATCTTAATAAAGTAGTGAACTTAATATTTATTTGGTATCCATTGTATTACTTTCATAAAATCATAAATTAAGTTCAGCTAATCTGTCATTCATTGACTGTTAGGCGGTATGAAGTTCGCCGGGTCAGATAGTATTTATATATGTTTCATAAATGTACAATTTTTGATTCAGATTTCACAGCCGGAAATGTGTTGATTACATCAGTTGGAGATACATTGGACAGGTTGTCCCGTTGTATCCCAGATATATCTGTTAATGTGTAGCACTGATTTACCTGATCCTTAGCTTACCTGTTTTTTTATTAAGAAAATAAACGAATTACAAAAATGTATGTTACTTAATCACTGTTTTTTTATTTTTATTTATTTATTTAAGCATTTATTTATTGAGCAACTTCATTGGCTGAGCAACTTCATTGGCTTCCTATTCGTGATCGAAGAAATTTTCATACGTTGTCGCTACTCTACAACATACTCAATAACCCCACTTCACCCTCCTATCTAAAGGAGAATTTCCACCCTTTGGGATGCCACGGTCTTCCACTTCGATCAAGCCGGGATAATACACTCGCCATTCCGATACATCATTCTTCTGTTTACACGCACTCTTTTACAGTCTATTCTGCTCGTTTATGGAATCAGCTCCCTCACTCTATCAGGCATGCACCTTCGCTGCATACTTTCAAAAAATTGTTGAAGAAACATCTATTTTTACACAGCCACTAACCAAATACCTCACCTTGTCCTCTCCTTTATCCTTCCCTGGGCAACCTTAGCATAAGTTACTGACATGTATCTGTATAAGTTTATTTTAAATTTAACTTTACTACTTCTTTGTGTATTGTACGGTGAAAATTAGGAATTATTTTATCAAATGGTTGACTGTAAGATATCGCTATAGCGATAAGTCCGCCATTTGTGCATAAATTGACTTTTTTTTATAAAACCAGCGTAATATTCATTAAGTTATGTTTTATAGCACAATAAAGTTATTCTATTCTATTCTATTTAACAAATCAACATTACGGTACACACCAATTCCTTGAGATGTAATATACATAAATATAAAAGGCATTAAATATGCCATCTGAAGCATTAAAAATAGTAAGAGTAACAAAATTTATTAAAAAACAATAACAAAACAATCGATCTTATTTTAGCACTAGCTGACCCGTGCCCACTTCGTTAGGCGGTAAAACTTTTTACTTGTGATGAAATTATGAGTGTGGTTCGGTTAGTACTGAGTGCTATGATTTATTTCCTGACTGCCAAAAGAAGGGTTATATTTTTACAGCATATGTATATATGTATGTATGTATTTGCATGCCAATTTGACTATATTACCCTTTATTTGTGAGTGTCTTCTTGTGATTTGTGAGTGTCTTCTTCTTATCTCTTTAACCATTTATGCAGTAAAAGTGAAATTATATGCAGTAAAAGGAAAACGTCTTTTGTTTTAAACACTTGAGACGATAAATTTACTTATTTTGATATGAATTCATAATGGTTGATAATATGACCAATAAACATGACCTAACGATTTAAATATTTTTTTTAATATAAAAAACTACTTTTTGTGACTTAAATATAAAATTTAGACATATGTTGTCACTGGCTTTTTTGTAGGCATTATCAAGCTCTACAACTTTTCTCTAGAACTGAATCATATATCTCTCATCGTTAAGGCAGCGTTCGTTAGAAACGTTTTCTTTCGACCGTTTTTTCCGACTCACTTTGGAAATCCGGCTACCCCGAAAAAGTCTTTACATTTTTCGGATTAATATACAGTCTATGACACTGACAAATAACGTGGCTTTCTATTGGTAAAATTATTTTCAAAATCGGTTCAGTAGATCCAGAGATTACTTCCTACAACGTCACAAACTTTTCCTCTTTATAATATTAGTATAGATTATAATATTAGTATAGATTATAATATTAGTATAGATAAACAGGTAGTGCAATGCGAGAAGAGATGTGGGCTCGCAGTAAAAATATCCAGGTCTGACGCTGTCGAACATAGGGCATTTATATGTCGCAAGGCACGCGTTATATGTCGCAAGACTTCATCGACATAAGTTGGTACGCGAGGACGGCTCCTCAAATAGAGTGTGCGACCGAGCTCGAATGTAGTTATCCGGAACCTTTGTTCACAGACAAATCTTCACTAGGATGCTAGGATTATTAATTTTGCCCCGGACCACCTTAAAAACGTAGGCTATTGTGAGCATTTCTCTACGCAATTTAAGGGAATTATAACCCACCATGCCTAGTAAAAAAATAGTAGGGATAATAACCGTGTTTTTTGAAATATACAAATCGTAAAAGACATTTTTGTTTTTTTTCCTATCATGGTGATATAAAGATTTTCATGTGGATTCTATATAACTGCATTCGTTTCCAATCTTCTTCTCACAATTTAATTATACAATGTGTGCATAACCCGGACTGTCCGGGTTTTAATTAGTTTTAATTTAGAAAAACTGCGCTCACCACTGGCCACAGACACGGGAAGTGTCAGCAACACTCTTATTGCAGTTACTAAATTAGGTAAGATATCTAGTAACCCATTTTTACAAATATAATTTTAAAATTCTTGTGGCGCAGTGTTATTTAGTACTCTTCTTGCAATAGCTTGTAATTCGCTGCATAACTCAGTTGCATCAACATCCTTAGAGTCTCCATGACTAAGAGATTCTTCCAACTTTACACAGTGTTCCAGAACATCTTTGGAAGTTTTATTCTGCATCTCATGAACGTTATAGAGAAATCCAAAAACATGATTAATGTTATTTATCTGATTAAACCTCTCATCGATTGAATTTATTGCTGTATCCAGCACGGCAAAATAAAAAAAATATTTTGAACTGGTCTTTCACATCACTTAAGGGCTCATCTTCCGCTTCATGACTGAACTGTCTTTTCTTTTTTCTTAAGCGGACTGGCTTCGGTGCTGATGCGAATGATGCGGAAATGTTTACTTCTTCTGAAATTTCTCTTGCTTCTACCAACATTTTTTCGAATCCCAAATCACTTCTACAGATTTCGAGAAAGGTTTCTGTTTTTAGGAGAGCATTTGTAGCAGAGTTAAGATCAGATTGCTTTGATAGAAGAAGTTTGCTAGTCAAATTGATTTCGAACAAAATATTGTATCGCCTCGCCGCGCCGCCCCCCAAAATACGAGCGCCCTAGGCAATTGCCTAGTTTGCCTATAGACGGGCCGGCCCTGCCCGGACATTGTGAAAACGCCTTAGGTTCTGAATAACGAAACCTATAAATTTAAAAGAGGACTTAGAATCAGTGATGTGATCCTTGAACGTAAGCTTGGAATCAAAGAGAACTCCTAGATCCTTCACCTTCGCAACTCTAGTACCCTGACATTGTGAAAATGCTTTAGGTTTCGAATAACGAAACCCAGTAATTTAAAAGAGGACTTAGTTAATCATTACTGAATTTAGAGTTCTAGAAAAAATGTGCCTGTCCATCTTTTACGTATTTCTTTATATTTTTATTACCCTGGTGGTCTGCGATATTTATTTATTCTTCAGTATTTTCGATAAAATGTTGGTGATTTTAATTTATACCGATATAATATTAATATATATTTTTTAAATAAATTTCTAATGGTAAGTCGGCGAACCGTCTCTGTCAACAACGATGCATTGGTAAACGATCAGATAGTTGTCAAGTAATTCACGCTTTCTCACACAGATGGTAGTGTATGTAAACGAAAATAGCGCCATCTATACATGTTCGATCGAACTAACCGATATTTTATACAAAGCTACCGAGAGATTGCATTTATTCTCATAAATAAATGTTAACTAAAATAATCAGTATTTATAGTAACTACTCAATCTACTGAAAAGTTTCAGAAAAAGAAATGGCGTTATTTTTAAAACATCTTAATCTCCGCAGACGCTCTGAAATTAGTTCAAGCGAACGAGATTGAGCAAAACGTTGGAGCGGAATATGAAACGAACGATCGCCGATAACAACTACCTGTCGAACTTATATTCGTCCGAATAAGTTTGAACACATTTCGGGCGGTGTTAAATTTAGATGCTTTATCTTTTATGTGTAGTTTTAATGCAAAAAATAAACAAACGTTCATTGCACATTCCGCTCTAGCGTATTGCCCCGTCTCGTTCACACGGACTAATTTTTGATTTTAGATCACGAAGAAACGCAATCGAACCCAATATAATATACACATGCAACATACTATCTAACAAACACACAAACATCTGCAAGAACATACTATTAAATCTAAGTCATTTATGTATATATCTACTTATTATGCAACACAACATTACATACGAAAAATAACTATATGTATATATTCGCTATACGATCTATCTCCATTATATTATATCTACATATCCGTATACTACTCGATTGCGTTTCTCTTGAACTAACATTGGAAATTAGTTCTTGTGAACGAGACAGAGCAGTAGGTACGTTAGAGCGGAATATGAAATGAACGGTTGTCACTTTTACGGATTAAAAGTACCCACTAAAGATAAAGCAGCTAAATCTAACACCACACGAAATTACTTCAAACTTATTTGGGCGTCTATAAGTTCAACAGTTCGGAAAAAATCGACAAAATCGACGACAGTTCATTTCATATTCCGTACTAACGTATTGCTCTGTCTCGTTTGGTTGAACTACGTTTCTATTTTAGTTCACGAAGAAACGCAATCGGACCCACTATCTTTTAACTCCTTCCTAACCATTTTCAATTATCTACCTTTCTCAGTGACTATCTATTAATGAATGAATTATTTAATTTTAATTTGAAATTTTTAATTTAAATATTACTCTAATATTTCTCAAAACTGTAATTATCGCAGGAAACGATCTGAATGTTTTTTTTAGCAAAAAGCTTTTTTTCGTATAAGTATGCATAGCACGATGTATGATTTCCGAAACGGTTAAATAAATAAATAAATTTAGAAAAATCCTTTCCATCTTTTACGCATTTCTTGATAGTTTAAATTACCCTGGTTGATTCCAAAGTTTATTTATTTCTTAGTATTTTCATTTCAATTTTTGACATTTTGTTTTATAAACCTACGCACACAATTACATATTAAAATTTCTGATTTTGTTTATATAATATAATTAGAGGTACGGATTTTTTGTTTTTACGAAATGATGCAAATTTATGCGAAATTCCTTGCAGGTTAAAAAATGCAAAAATACGCACCTGATTTTTAATAATAATATTATTTAAACTCTTTATTTGCACTTAATTATTATACCAAAAGGCGAGCTTATTGCCACATGGCAATGTCTTACAACTAACCTAAACACAGTGGTACATGCGCGCATTGTGAAAATAAAGATTATTACATAACATACTCAGATATATATATATATATATATATATATATATATATATATATATATATATATATATATATATATATATATATATATATATATATATATATATATATATATATATATATATATATATATATATATATATATATATATATATATATATATATATATATATATATATATATATATATATATATATATATATACAGACAAGTGGATGAACTTAAAACTAATAATGCCCGAGGAGAGTAAATTGAGAGAGGAAGAGGAGAGAAACGGAAGAACTGGTTACTTCTTAGAAAGGTAGTAATCCTTAAGGTGAGTCTTAAACGATGGTAAAGAAGGCGAGTTTCGTATGTCCGCTGGGAGATCGTTCCAGAGTCTTGCACCATGGACACAGAAAGAATAAGAATAGAAATCACAATTATGACTCGGAATTTTTAGTAAACTGCCAAAGGCTGACCGAATTACGGGACCGTGGGAGCTTAGTATTTTAAAAAGCTCGTGGAGATAGGATGGTGTTAATTGGGAATGTACACGATATAGGGGAGCAAGTATATGAACATTTCTTCTTCGGCGTACTGGCAACCACCAACCATTTTTACGCACCTGACTGAAATTTCTCTATAGATGAGATTAAATACAACAAATATATACAACAACAATAGCCTACTTGCATATTAGTCAGTCAGTTTGCCCATCTGTGGCTGCAAGTCACTACCTTAAAACAAAATACATTGATTACATAAAATCTTCACAAAAAATCCTTTTTTCAGAGAACTTTCTCAAAATGAGATGATTGATGGGTATAATCACTTCAATCAGTAAATAGAAATGAAGATGCTAATGTTAAGAACATATTCTGGGGTACTAAATGATGTTTTTCAACCTTTGCTGAAGCAGCGTTACAGAGTTAGTTACTTCTTCGCTGTTAGTTGAACAACGTCGAGGCAGAACGCTTCTTTATTATATATAATGTTGCCGTTACGGACAGAAACGGTGCTAAATGATCATACATTGGAATTCAACAATGTTAGCTTTTAATTAACATTAAATATAAATTTTGCGTCTGAATATAAATATGCGAATTTTAGAGAAATTTTAATATTTTCAATAATGCTTTCTGCGAAATTTCTGTTTCTTTTTTGAGAAAATTCCGGACCTCTAAATATAAAATATTTCTTCAAATCACTTTCGCATTAGAGGAAATATGAATTTTACCATATTCATTGTGGTTTATCCAAAAAGACCGATTTTAACTAATGCTCACACGTCAAAATGTTGAGAGTGTCATTATTCTCAGGATGTTTACAAACACTAACCAATTGTGTGATTTCAGATAGAATTTTGGATTCTCCGTACCTACTGAGAATTTTTGATAGAAGTTCATTCAGGTTTCATATTCATATTCACACAGCAACGACTGAGGGCCCGATTGCGTTTCTTTGTGAACTAAAATAAAAAATTACTTCGCGTGAACGAGACAGGGCAATACGCTGGAGTGGAATGCCAAATGGACGGTTGTCATTTTTTTAAAACTACCCACCAAAGCTAAAGCATCTGAATCTAAATTCGAACGAAATTTGTTGAAATTTATTTGCACGAATATACGTTCAACAGGTAGTTTTATCGACGATCTTTCGTTTGATATTCCGTTCTAACGTATTGCTCTATTTCCGTTCGCTTGACCTAATTTCAGTTTTAGTCCATCAAGAAACGCAATCGGGCCCTAAGTATATCTAAGAACACAGAAAATGTATTACATAATTTATTTAATATTTGCCATAAAGAAACAATAATATTTGAAGAAAAAGTATATTTCTATAAACTTGACCAGTTATTAAGAAGAATAATAATAAGAGAGTGAGAGAGAGAGGAAGGAGGGGGGGGGGGGTAACAAATGAATAATAGTTTTTTTATTTTTTATTTATTTAGGTAAAAACAGTCACATTTGTGTAAAAAAAATACATAATACAAATAGATCTATATTACTATTAATTACTACATAACATTATAAATCGTAGCAAAAATAAAATAACAATCAAAATTACATTAATACCTTATTAAACCAACCTACCAAACCAACTAATGAAACCAACAAAAAAAAACTTTATACTTAATAACAAATTAAACTAAAAGCTAATGCAACAACAAATCGCTTATTTTTTCATAAAACTAACTAACGTGTCGGAAAATATGTCGAGGTCTTTCGAAGGTTTTTTATAATGTAAACATGGCCGGCTGAAAAAGGTATTTTTCGCATAGTTCGTGTGAAAAGAGGGTATATAAAATGCATCTTTTGAACGAGAGGAGGGAGACCGAGGAATTTCAAGATTTTTGCCCAAAAGGGGTGCAGAATTAATGTGGTTATTTAAAATGTTTTATTGGAAGAAATTGTCTAAGAAGGCACGTCTTGCATACAAAAAGTGTACTTTGTGTCTATCTTTGCATAATCCGTACACATGTTACCTGTCTGAAACTTTTCATATGATACATCTATACATCCGCGTATATTAATACCGCATGGGAACGAGGGTTTGTAAACGGGTCTCCACCTACTATGCGAATGAATGACACGTTTTGTCAAAAGGCTACGCAGCCTGACTTGCTTACCGTTAATTTTCTGTGTGTAAAATAATATGCTAGTTGGAAGGTGAATTTTAAGCAGCTCCAACTGTTCTTTAAAAGTGAAAGTAGGCGCATGTTATCATCATAATACGCTGGACATCAATATATCATTATGCGAAGTCGTAGAAGACGCATATTCCGGCTTGCAATTGGTTTCAATTAGATCTTGTTCTGAGCTGCAGTAGGTACAGAAAACTCAATTTGACGAAATGGTCGCCATTTGGAAAAGATCAAGAATAGATTTAGTCATATTATACTAACATAGAGAAGCACCTGTGGAAACTAAAATTAGACAAAAAATTGGTTCAATTTAAGTCTTGGTCACTAAAAGAAAGCAACTGAAATAAACACCAAACAACTGATATTCTCGCTGAAGGCAACTAAAAAAAATATATTTTAAATTTATACCTACAATTAAAAAAAAGGCTGTGTCACCCCAAGATTTTCCTATCAAGTAGCCAGGAAATTAATTTATCTGAATATTAATATCATAAATCCTACCACAACCCCCTTCCCCAACCTAGCGCCACCCGTTAACCCTCGAAAATCGAAATTGGCTTCGACTTCGAGTTTTTCGACTTTTCCGACTTTTTCGACTTTTCCGAATTTTCAGACTTTTCCGACGTTTCCGACTTTTTCGACTTTTTTACTTTTCAAATTTTGTGTCTACTGTTGACCGTTGAGGAGTTCCCTCGTCGGGAGCCAACTTGAAAGTTGCTATCATAATTGAATGCGTATACAAAATTTTGGGTCTCTACTGTTGACCGTTGAGGAGTCCCCTCATCGGGAGCCGACCCAGGGTACATCATCCATGTCATAGTGAAACTATCATAATTAAATGCGTATGCAAAATTTTTAGTCTCTGCTGTTGACCGTTGAGGAGTTCCCTCATCGGGAGCCAACCCAGGGTAGATGAGCCATTTCATGGAAGTTGCTATCATAAATGAATGCGTATACAAAATGTTGGGTCTCTGCTGTTTACCGTTGAGGAGTCCTCTAGTCAGGAGCCAACGCTGGGTGGACGGATTTCAACCACAATCTGCATGCCAAATTTCAGCTCAATCGGATGAAGCGTTTCGGCGCTCACAGAAGTGCGTCCACAAAAGAAAAATGCCCAACACTGCGTGCGGATAGGTAGTCCATCATCAGATGCTGGGCATCACACATGGTTATAGTTTTTGTCAAGACAAATCAAACGAGCACAAACATGACAGGTTTATCGTGTGTAGTTTTGGAGTTCCTATGGCCACCTTCCGTCTCCATCATCAGACCCTGGGCACCACACAAGGTTATAGTTTTTGTCAAGACAAATCAAACGAACCCAATAATGCCCTTTTTAATTCTGAGATTCTAAGGAACACTTTGATTGTTTTGCCCAAATCGGTTCAGCCGTTTGAGCCAAGTCAAAGCATACAGAAAGACATACATACATATATGTATGTATGCGGGCGAGATAGCGATAGGCATACCGCAGGGATCTTGTTTGGGTAACACTCTGTTCCTATTATATATGAATGATATTACATCTGCTTCACCGCGAGCTGAACTGATTCTATACGCAGATGACACATGCGCAGTAATAGAGAGCGAGAGTGTACCATAACTTGTGTTGAATGAGTTAGGTGCATGGTTTGACGCTAATGGCCTGATACTCAACATTAACAAAACTAATGATATGTATTTCAGCCTTAGACATACTAAAACCGAAATACATGTGACCGTCAATAACGAAGAACTAACTCAAGTATCATCAACAAAGTTCTTGGGATTCGTAATTGATAATGAGTTATGATGGCACCTACGTATTGATGCTTTATATGATAAATTGGGAAGAGCGTGCTATGCACTCCATCGCATCGCTTCATTCCTCGATTTATCCGCGCTGCGCATGTGTCACTTTGCATATTTTCATTCACTGCTAACGTACGGCGCGGAGTTATGGGGGCGAGCAGCCGAAAGGCAGAGGGCCTTCGTTATGCAGAAGCGTGCAGTCCGCACAATAGCGCGTGTGGCGCTTGATACGCCAGCTAGGCCTTTGTTTAGAGATCTCTGCATCATGACGCTGCCGTCCATTTATATAATGGAAGTAGCGCTGTTCGTACGCAGAAATCTAGCCGATTTCGAAGTGAATGGTGTGCATCACCACTATCCAATAAGATCCCGTAGCATGTTACGTTCGGTAAGTCATGCATTATCCAAGTCGGAGAGGCTAGCCTATATCGCCAGCCCAGCGGTTTACAACAAACTCAGCGAGCACATTAGGCAGGCGCAATCTCTTGAATTATTTAAGAGACGCCTTAAAAGGTACCTAACAGATAAGGCGTTTTACTCACTGGAGGAATATTACTCCAGTGAAGTCTAAAATGCTTTGGTGGCTAAAGTGTTTATTGATTTCTTTGCATTTTGTCGAGTATTTCCTCTTTTTACATTATTATTGTTTTGTTTGTGTATTGTTATTTTTTCTTTACGATAAAAAAAATGTTTGTTTACTAATATGCATGGATGTTTGCCAATCTGAATCTGACTTGTATACCAGTATACTAATAAAATGAATATGAATATGAATATAAATATACTGTCCTCAAGAATTGTATATAGGTAGTAGTATAGATAAGCAACTTAACAATCAATCATTCTTACCTTTGCTGGCACCATTGAATTACACTATAAAATCATTGGTGGCACCCACGACTGACAGTACGCCGACTAATGCTGAGATTATTGTTGAAGCGTGCGTCTGTGTGAGTGCGTTCGTTTCGATCGTTTGTACGTAGTTTCCATACTGCTTTAGCTCATATATCTACTGTGGTAATGTTACAAAGATGTGACTAAAAAGTCATCAATGTTCAAATTCAATTTCCAATTCAAATTTCTTTATTCAATAAATAGGCCTCGCTTGTACAAGATAGGCTTAACCCCTCAAATTTGAGGCGTCCCTTAAGGGATGCCTTGGCAAAATGTATACAAAATGTATATAAATTTATATAAATGTAAATGTGCGCCGCTTTATAGTAATCCGCTCTATAGTAATGCTATAGCTCTATAGTAAACCCCGCTCTATGTAAATGTAAATGTAAATGTAAATATAAATTTATATACATTTTGCCGTAGGCAACCCGAGCTAATCGCCATTCATTTGAGGGGTTAATGCATACATTTAGCGTATGCATTAATGCTTAAGGCTCCCTTCCGAGTTGACGCGACTAAAAATTTAGATATTTTTGCAATGCCACGCGCCCGCGCGCTTTCGATATATACATAAAGATGTATAGGCATACCGCGGCGACAAGGGAATACGTCCGACCGTTGGCAGTGGCCAATTACGAATGACGACTTCGCGCGTCGTCTAATGGCTTTTCAATTATAATATAATAAATTATCAAATGAATAGTTTTTTATAAAGTAAAAATTAGATTACAATAACAAAATAACTTAAGATCACTGTGTTATTTTTTATATCACTCGAAAGTATCTATATAATGAATAGAAAAAAATATATGTTTGGCCATAACATTTCTGGAAACTACGTAATTTCAAACATTTTGTTCTTATATTTTTATATGAAAGTTCCAAAAACTGTCTTGGTACAATGCAAATAGACCATACGCTGGTGTAAATAGTATTTTTTAATATTGAGAATCATTTCTAGGTTTTTGAAAAACTGAAGACAAATCTCGCTCGTCTTTATTTTTTTCGAAAACAGTAACAAAATAAAGATAATTTACAATTAATATGGAAATAATTTACCAATTTCGTTTTGGCGAAATGATAGCTTAAGGACTGGGTATTTAAAATCCGGAATAATTGTATTACAATTATTTTTCGTGTTCTCACAACCAGGCCACAAAATTATGCTTCATATAGTTTTTGGCCGCCACGGCCGCCACGGCCTCGCGACTTCGTTATCGCAGTCAACCTGAGAGATAACCGCGAGTCGCGGGGCCTGAAGGGTTAATGCATACATTAATTTACGCAAGCCACATAGGTCTTAGGCGTAACTAACGGAATCATCTGTTTTTGTAAATAATATGTAATAATATTACATGCATACACTCAACGTCGAAAGAAGAAACTACACTCTAAGTTTAGTTTTTCAATCTGTGGAGAGCAAGCGCTGATTTTTATCAGTGCCATAAAACAGACAACACTTAATATTAGACATTAAAAAAAATATTTTCAGGAAATGGTATTTTGTGAAAGTTTGTGAAATGTAAAATTACATCTTTTTAATTTCATTTTATTTAATTATTTTCATTAATTTCATCTCATTAGATTTATGTCTAGCACTTTACATATTTACATAAATAAGTATTTTTACCTTTTTATGTAAATATGTAAGATTACATAAATAAGTAATTTCCTGTAATATTTTTTTATTTTTAATTACTATAAAACATTGATTTGCTTACAAAAATAACAGAAACCGAATGGCAAAAACTTAACCTTTTGATTATTTGATTCTGTCACCCAACTGGGACTAGCCCGTTCTAGGGTGGACAGAGCTCTAATATTACAATCAAGTGTGCTTGATTGCTTGATTGCTTACAAATGTACAAGTTTTAAAAGCTAATAACACTAAATTGCCATAAAATGTGGTCTTCAACAAAAAATAATATTAATATTAATAATAAAAAATATAAAAAGATAATATAATAAGTAAAATGCAATTCCATTATATAATCGGCAATAATATAAAATTCGATTAAATAATATAAA
The DNA here is from genome assembly GCA_944548615.1 of Micropterix aruncella. Lineage (NCBI taxonomy): Eukaryota > Metazoa > Arthropoda > Insecta > Lepidoptera > Micropterigidae > Micropterix > Micropterix aruncella. The sequence goes on from OX155977.1 coordinate 9,309,034, forward strand.
TAAAGATATATGTGAGAAAAGAAAGAAACACTCATTAATATTTAATATATGTTAAGTAATATAGGATTTAATATAAAAATATCTAGTCAAAAAAAGTACAATTCATTGTCAAAATAATATATAACAACAAAGTCAAATAAGTTTTAGTAGTTAGTTCAATGTTAAAATATACTAAACATACATGTTTAAAAATATGTCAATAATTTGTGCACCTAAGTTTTATTAAACTGTTATCTAACATTCGATGTATGGTTAGTCTGTCATGATTCGATAACCATTTCTTTTTTTTATTTTTGAATTCCCTAAATGTCAAATTCATTTTTATTTCCATATTGATCAGATTGTAAAATCTCGGCGGAATTACAGAGTAATGTCTTTGTCCAAATGATGCTTTCATTCTGGGTATAATTAAGCTATTTTCTATAACTTGTCTCGTTGGTCTTCGGTTCTGAATTATTCCTAAATTTGAGTTGTTGTCCAAAAAAAGCCTTAAGAGGGAAGTTTTTAGAAAAAGTTGCCTACAATCAAGGACTTTAGCTTCTTTATAAAGTTCATTAGTGGGATGGAAATATGGTCTACGTGGAATAATTTTTAATATAAATTTCTGCGCATCTTGCAATGGCTCTAGCAGAGTTTTACCACATCCACCCCATCCAATTATGACGTAATTAATAAGCGATGCACATAAAGCATAATAAACAGTTTTTAGTTTTGGAATCCAGAATATTCCTCAGTTTTTGAAAATATATCCAAGGATTCGCACCTTCGTAGCCACTTCCCACTATATGATAGTCCCAACGGAGAAAGCAATCTAGACTGATGCCTAGATATTTCCAAGATATTTCTCTTTGTAGAGGCTGACAGTTACAAGACTCTACGCTATCGCATTCGTGTACTACAATAGTTTTAAGTGGGTTGATCTCTGGTGTTTATACTAAATGGTGTTTATACTAAATCTCTGGTGTTTATACTAAATTATAGGTTAGCTCTAAAATATTGCCTGCAGGCAATAAGCTCGCCTTTTCTTAAGAATAAAGAGTTTTATTATTATTATTATTAAATGGCATGTATTTGGTTTTGCCAATATTAAGCGTCAACATAAAGTTTCCTAGCCAATTTTTAACCATTTCCATGCCCTCGTTTGCTTTCTCAAATGTGTAATCCCAGTTTGAACCCTTAAATAGTATAACAGTGTCATCGGCATATGTAATGATTTTACCTACTGGTAACTGACATAGGTCGTTTATGTAGACGAGGAATAAAATGGGTCCTATAACGCTACCCTGTGGCACGCCATACGTGAGATGCTGGCTTTTACTCTGGAGGCTCTGGATGGTGACACTTTGTACCCTGTTGGATAGGTAACTATCAAACCATTTAAGACTTGTATAGTTAATTCCAACACTGCTCAGTTTGCACAATAATATATTATGTGGAACGGAGTCAAAAGCCTTTGCAAGGTCAATGCCTTTGCAAGGTTCGTAGAGATAGTGGTGTTATGCTGACTATAAATAAATTCGCGGTTGTTTTATATTATAAAAAGATAAAAAGATACAAACTACACAAATACCGCGAGTAGTTTGTAACACCCGACGTTTCGTTGATGTTGCAACCGCCATTGTCCAGGACAGACAGTCTACCATCTAGTCGACAGCCGATTTCAAACTGCTTTTGACGATGAAGCACCAAGCAAGGCGACAATTTGTAGCTGGTTTACACATTTCAAATACGTTTCTTTCAGTCTCAGTGATGAATATCGTGATCGTTACCTTTTACCACTGTCAACAACAAAAATATCGATGATGTGCGCTGTATGATCGAAACAGACCATGTCATTCGGTATTCTTGGGCATAGGTATGAGTCAGTACAATCAATCCTACGCAGACATTTGCCTGTGAGAAAGCTGTGTTTGCATTGGATCACACACAATTTTAGTGAAATTCAAAAAACCGGGATGCAATGGCATACTTACTTAATTATCTAAATAAAGTAACTGCGCATTGTCTAATATTCGCTGACGATGTAAAAATAACCTATCTACTGGAAATCTTTCGTGTGAACTTTGCCAGCAATATTGACATAGCTTATGCTTAAATCTCCAATTTATTATTAATGAATGTTTCGTGATGGCTTACCTCAGATTATCTACGCATCTGACGTACAATTACCCCATCGCTGGAACTGAAATGTGGGAGTTTTTTCGATTTCTCAGTCGTATGCGAATACTTTTGTGGCACGTTAATACACCACTGTAATAATTATACCTTTAAGCTGCGGCTAGTCTGGCTTTCAGAACGTCGCTTTCAAGATTCTACTCCACTTCCTTTCTGTCTTCGAAAGCGTCATTGATCTGCCTTCCAACTTGGCGACGTTCGGGGATGCCAATCGGTTGCGCATTCTGACTAATTGCTGAAGGAGTCTGGAGACTATGGAAATATAATGTCTCCTAAGCAGTGGGGGTAAATGATGACATGTTGTTATGACACTTTTTTAATGACCTTGGGCCACTCGATCCCGTGAGATGAAAGAACGCCCAGGTCCATTAATTCAAATTAAATTACCGCTGTAATACAACAGGTAGAGGCCGCTTAAAGCGACTTCGAACCCGTAACCTGTTGGAAGGATGGAGGTATACTGAAGGTTAACTCTAGACGGAGATATCCTACCAAAACTGGTAGTTTGGGAACAAGGCTGCCCGCTGGGTACCTTTCCCGGTGCCTCGCCGTTGGTGCCTTCTTTTCTAACGGACCGCTGGCGAGCTAGACAGTAGATTGTCTTGTCTCTATGTCTTCTACGTTCATCCCACGGCTGAAAGAACGATTACATATCGTTATACCAGCCTGGGGTGACAGGTTCGCCCGTTGTAGTCGGCACCGCCCTACTGTCTCCCAGTCTCCCACCAGGAGATTGTCATTGCCCACAAAAGTAGTTAACGCTTACTCCATAGGAGACAACACAACACAAGGTATTTATAACTCCCTGGGGTGGCGGGTTTACCCGTTGTGATTCCCACCCGTCGTACACACAAGGGATATCAAGAATCTGATCTTCTTGGACACCCCTCGTACATACGAGGGGTGTCCAGGAAGATCAGAACAAAATGTAACTTGTCAACAATTTATGGAAAAAACCATTTCTGCGCATTGTTCTTGATTGTAATGATGGAAGCCCGTGAAAGGTAGCTGCTTGCTTGTAATTGGGACATTTCATATTAAATAAGTCATTAATAAATCAAGCCAACGGTTATATATTCCCAACGTACTGAACCAGAAATGAACGTTTCGAGCCATATTTAATCTATACTAATATTATAAATAGGTAAAGTTTGTGAGTTTGTGAGGTTGTAGGAGGTAATCTCTGTGTCTACTGAACCGATTTTGAAAATTCTTTTACCAATAGAAAGCCACGTTTTTTGTGAGTGTCATAGGGCTACATATTAATCTGAAAAATGAAATGACCTTTTCGTGGTATTTAGATTTGCAAAGTAAGTCGGAGAAAAAACGATCGAATGAAAACGTTTCTTACGAAAGCTGGTTTAACGATGTGAGATATATGATTAAGTTCTAGAGAAAAGTTGTAGAGCTTGGTAATGCCTACAAAAAAGTCAGCGACAACATATGTCCAAAGTTTATATTTAAGCCACAAAAAGTAGTTTTTTTTAGCGTTTCGCTTGTAAAGATTTCCACTTTTGGTTTGAAATATCCATTAGCCCCGCTTTTAGTGAAGCTAATCCGGGTATACCGCTATTGTTTGCATAGTGCATTTACTGCCATAAATAATATATTTTGGTTGGGGATTTTGATGCGCTCGGAATTTTAGGCATGACGACACAATATTGTTGTGATGTTTATCATGCCTGCCCGAGACTTCATCTTTTCTTCCCGCAACACTGCATATAATTTCCCTTTTACTGCATAAAATTTCCCTTTTACTGCATAAATGGTTAAAGAGATAAGACTCACAAATAAGACACTCGCAAGAAGACACTCACAAATAAAGGTAATATAGTCAAATTGGCAAGTAAATTTATCGTCTCAAGTGTTTAAAACAAAGGACTTTTCCCTTTTACTGCATATAATTTCCCTTTTACTGCATAAATGGTTAAAGAGATAAGACACTCACAAATAAGACACTCACAAGAAGACACTCACAAGAAGACACTCACAAATAACGGTAATATAGTCAAATTAGCATGCAAATACATACATACATATGCAGTAAAAATATAACCCTTCTTTTGGCAGTCAGGAAATAAATCATAGCACTCAGTACTAACCAAACCACACTCATAATTTTATCACAAGTAAAAAGTTTTGCCGCTCAACGAAGTGGGCACGGGTCAGCTAGTACTGTTTTAATTCTGAAATAAAAAATGCTAAAATTTAGCATTCTGTAAATCTATTAGATACCGATTATAATATATTTAATTAGTGATAATGAAACAACCGCGCAATCTCTCAAACTTTCTCTCCTTTTTAAATGCCAAAAAGTTGTTTCAAAGAAAACCGTCACTTTCTTGACAATTGATGTTACGTGTTGTTGATTATAAATTCACATCATAGTTATTCTTGGCGTCACTCTTTGTGCATTCGTTTGAAAACGTTTATGTATATTGGTGGATTTTTTAAAAGTGTACCAATTTTTGAACGAATTTTTTTACTATTTGTCTCATTAACTACAATTTTCGATATAAGGTTTAAAGGCTTTCTTTTTCTTAAAATTGTTGTAGTGAGTCAGCACTTAACACTTTCTCTGGCAATGTATTTCAAACATCCACTACACGATTTGTTAAATTTTATTTCCTGGGGTTTGATGCCGCGTTCAATTTAATGAGTTGTTTTATTTAATTTCAACGAGCGTCCACGCAGTTGTTTGTTGATGTTCAGTGCCGGTTTTAGCACTACCAGCGCAGCAAAGCCCTGGGCACAGGAGTAGATAGTTTGTTTACTCATGTGCCCTGGGCGAGATTTCTGCGACGCATCTGCCATTCCAACCCATACAAAAAAGGCAAGAGATATAATAAAATAATTTTCCAAAACTTTGAAAAAAAACTTTTCTAGCCTTTCTGTCGGCGAACTCTTTTATTAAGATACAAAAGTCTATGTTTCCCGCAATTTCGTTTTTGATTAACAAAGTTGCTAAGTTTGTCAATCTAGATTGAGATATTCTCAGATTGTGAACGGTTTCGTGCAGCTTGGGCCACAAGATCCATTTTGTTCTCGGATCGGCTCAACTCACGATTCAGCTCGTATTCAGAAGCCTCTTCGAGTGGAAGGCTACCCCGGGTAAGTCATGCCAGTCCTGTTGTCATGCAACTCTGAAAATGACCTTGGGCCACTCGACCCCGTGTGGCACTACGTGCAAAGAACGCCCAGATCCGCTATAAATTCAAACTGAATTACCGCTGTTGATTGCGTAAGCGACTTCGGACCAGTCGGGAGGACGGAGGTATCCTAAAGCTTAATTCCAGACCGAGATATCCTGCCAAAACTGGTAGTTAGGGGGTTAGGCTGCCCCTTGGTACCTTTCCCGGTGCCTCCCCAAAATCGTTGGACTCTAACGGGTTGCTGGTGAACTAGACAGTAGATTGTCTTGTCCCCCGAGTCTTTTACGCTCATCCCTCGGCTGAAAGAACGATCTATATCGTTATACCAGCCTGGGGTGACGGGTTCCGCCCGTTGTAGTCGACACCGCCATCCTGAGATATTCTCAATCGCAGATAGGTTTTTATCAGTTCAAACTTAAAAACCTCCTTTTCCTACTAGCAACAGTTACAAGTATAGTGATCAATATTCGCAAAGTTATCCATACATTTGGATACAGTTCTTTTATGTTGCGATCTTTGATAAAAATAAAGATAGGAGTAATATTCCGATCAAGCAATTAAGAATTCAGACTTATGAGTTTATCACACAATATACAACTATTTATAATAATAATAATAATAATAACAATAAAAAACTCTTTATTTCAAAATAAAAAAGGCGAGCTTATTGCCTTGCGGCAATGTCTATCTTGTGTGATATAGCCAGTAGTGATACTAAAATGATACTAAAGGCGCTACTAAAATCTAAAAGAACGAGAAGAGTCAGTTGTCGTTTATCCATGGCTTGGCGAACATCATCGGCAACTTGGACTAGAGCAGTAGTCGTGCTGTGATTGGGGCGAAATCCGGATTGGAAAGGGTTAATGAGATTGTTGTCAGTGACATAACGAAGAAGCTGGTTATAAACCAGCCGCTCTATTGTTTTAGCAAGCACCGGGAGAATGGAGATCGGCCGATAACTTTGAGTAGTATTGCTGGATGAACCTTTAGGAATAGGGACCACCAGGGCACTTATCCATATTGAGGATACAGTTCCCGTATTAATGGAGTAATTGAACAGGTATGTGATTACATCTGCAATTTCATTTAAAATAGGTAATATTAATTGGAGACTAATTTCATCACAACCCACTGCTTTCGATTTAATGCCAAGTATGGCTTTCTTTACCTCGATCACCGACATAACACAGAAATCAAAGGGGGGGTAATTAGAAAAAAAAAGGTAGCGTACTATTACGTATATCTGCGAGAGTGTTTCACTTGGTGGCACCATCTAATAAGAAAGGAGGAGACGAGAAGTGATGATTCAAAGAATCGATATCCTCATTAGAAGGAAGACAGGTTGCTGTTTTACCAATACCTAGAGAGCGAAAGAGCCTCCACATTTGATTAGGAGACGCAGTTTGGAGAAGTTCTTTAATTTATGTTTTTTTTTTCATTTCGACAGCACTGGTTACATTTATTACGCAGAGTTCTATATAGCTCCCAGGTATCCAAATTACGATCATGCTTAAACTTTGTTTTGGCTCTGTCGCGTTTCCTCATTAATGCCTTAAATGTGAGGCGTCCAATAATGGATGCCTATGGCAAAATGTATACAAAATATATATAAATTTATATAAATGTAAATGTAAATGTAAATGTGCGCCGCTCTATAGTAATCCGCTCTATAGTAATGCTATAGCTCTATAGTAAACCCCGCTCTATGTAAATGTAAATGTAAATGTAAATATAAATTTATATACATTTTGCCGTAGGCAAACCCGAGCTAATCGCCATTCATTTGAGGGGTTAAGGAGCGTATTTCCTCGGTCATCCAAGGGGCAGGCGGGTGCTTCACTCGGCGTACTTTTAGCGGAACATACTCGTTGAAAAGATTAGTTATTGATACATTGAATGATCGGACCATTTCGTCAATACTATTCATGCTGTATAGGGGCGACCAGTCGATAGCGAGTGCGCCTGCCTGCAGTGCTGAGAGAGAGGCTCTTTTGTAGTCACGATATTGTATGGTTCTAGGTTATAATTTGGGAACTTTGGCATTGTAGGCTATATACATCAGATCGTGATGAGAGAAATTTATATTTGATGTAGAGTCCACAGTTAATTTCAATTGGAGATAACCACACAGTTTGAGAAGGTCCGGTTTTTTCCGGAATCTTTTTTAATTTTGTACAAAAAAGACCAAGATTCCGAGAAGTAATTTACCTGTTCAAATATTTCATGCAGTGAAAATAAGGTAGAGTCAAAAAATAGTGAAAAATTTGATAAAAACTTCTTTTTTTTTCTGGAGATGTAATAGGTTCATCGTGGGCAGTTTCACCAGCTTGGCGTTTAATACGTCAAATTTTTGATGTGGCTCTAAACACAGGTTCAATTTCTAGTTCTTCAGCCAACTCCTTCGCAGTTAAAATTGCGCATTTAAAACCTGTATTTCTATATTCTTCCACCATTTTGTCAACATTTCTGTGCATTTACCGATATCCATGTATATTTATTGTAGAGATTTACTGACGATATTAATTTGAAAAGTATGTTATACCATTGATTTTATATAGTAAACAATGGTTATACCAAACAACTAATGAAACTATGAATCTGAAATATTTTATCTGTTCGGCTATAGTAGTGGCCTCATGAGAGACTTAACCATCGGTATTCTGAATGTCAATAGCCAAAGTGTTGTAGCCGGTCGAAGCACTGCGTTTCATTCTAGTTTTGTCACCATAGGTGACAGAGTAAGTAGGAGTCGCTCAATGAGCAACAAATATATAGCAACAACTTTATACCTGGCGCCCTGGGTGGTCGCCCAACCGCGCCCTACCCTAGCGCTGCTACTGTCGATGTTCATGGTATACGTGTTCTCGAGTTTGTGCACACTACTCGAGAACAATAACCGTGAAGCATTTTGTACGTTTCTAATAATTCTCCTCGCTGTATACTTTCGTCAATGTTGTTAGACGTTCTTTCAGTCGTACTTCGTCCGGTTTAGTCCTCAGTGATAGCACCAACTTGTTCGCTCTTCTCTAAACTCTTTCCAGGCTCTTTATATCTTTCTTAAAGTATGGATTCCACACTTGGTATTAGTATTCGAGGAGTGAACGGACTTAAGTTTTATAAAGCTTGAGGAAAATATTGCTGGTGATAATAGAAAATGCCTATCTTATTAGATATTTAAGTGGTTCTTCTATCTTATCTATATCGATTTTGTGGGTATCCCATTTGAAGTCCAGGGATACAGTAGTACCGAGTTTTTCTCAGGCGAAATCTGGCTGTATGTCTTCTCCTCAATCGTATATCCTAGCCTTCGGGATCAGCACACTGAATATGTAGAACAGTGTATTTATCTGCATTGTGAGAAAGCGACCATTTTTTGGTCTACTGCACTGTAGAGTTGAGGCTCTTCTGGATTTTCTGGCGAGCTATGAGTGGGTTTGCGAAGAACATAGTGTCGTCGGCAAATATACCAAAATCCAATTCCATAAATGCTTTTAAGTCAGTCAGGAGTGTACCAAATACAATAGTGCACCCAGCACTGTACCATGTGGGACTCAACTGCGGACTTTATACGATTCAGATAGACATACTCTAATTCTCACTGTGAACGTGCTCCCAGTTAGGAAGTCTTGCATCCTCGCTAGTAGCTTTCCAAGGATTCCGAAGTATTCCATCTTGTAAGTGAGATGTTGTAAAACGACAGAACGCAGATTTCTTAAAAAAAGTTGTTCAATGCTGATTTGGTAGTGAAGTCACGAAGTCGGTTTAAGTAGATATTTTCCCTGTTAAACGGAACTGTATAGTTGCAAAGAGAACCATCGCTGAATCACAATGACCAGTGATCTAGATTTTAATTCGTTCTAGAATTTCGTTTTTGTTAACCAAGATATCGTTACACAGGGGTGACCAACTGTTGGAGTTTTCAATCATGTTTTCATGTATACACACGGCGAGGGTTCCATACCTTATTAAGAAAAGTGTAAACGAATAATAAGAACAGCTACCTCGCTGTTCCAGAAGAGAAGACAGTGTCAGACCAAAGTCGTGGTGACTAAGTAGATGTTATCCACGTTTGTCTGTAGTAAAGAAATAATAAAAAGGATACCATAAATACCTGTATGTATTTTGTCATCTGTCGTGCATAAAAAAATCATATGTGTGATCCTAAGAATTTCCCAGCAATTAGCAAAGGACTGATTACATCAATATATTAATTTCATAAATAAAGCACAAAAAACATACAAGCACATAAGAAGTGCCGAATATAACTTGAAGCTGATTAAAAATGATGTAAAGGCGTTCAGATTAATTCTCAGCTTAAGGTGTCATTTAAAACAATTTGGTTTATATTGCCTTTTAGTCATATAATTTTGTCGTATAAAGCCTTTTAGTCAAATAGAGGTGGTATAATCGCTATAAAGCATATTAATTTATAACCATTTTATAACTAATAATTCTATAGTAGTCAAATAAATAACCTTTATAAAACAAACAAAACAAAAGCTACTACATAACCCTTACTCCACGAAAGGCTGTATATTGGTTACAAGACCCACCCTTATACAGCTTATAGTCATATTAAAGCTAATAGGATCTCACTTACGCAGCTTATAGTTTTATAAAGTTTATATTAAACTTGCAGATGCCATATCAGCAAAGCGCCATTTTTTCTCGAATCTTTATTACCTATTTTTTTAAATTATATTTTTAAAGGCCTTTTACGTCATACAATACATGTATTATAGATAAATCCTATTTTAAAGTGTCTGAACAATACTCAGAAAGTGTTCTTTTTACTGCGAAAAATAAAATTAATGTACAAAAAAACTTTAAACCATAATTATGAATTAAAATTGAGTTAAAATATTAATATTTTGAAGGCGCCTAACATTTTGTTAGATATGTTACTTAATATTGTCGATCAAATGATGTCCGCAGGAGAATTTGGTGTATTAACCCTTCGAGTAGCGGCATAATTTCATGGCAGACAGCGGCAATTTATTGGAATTTCTTGCAATGTCGCCGCGCTCGACAAAAAGTACTATAACTATGGGGCTAATATCGCAATCATAAAAAAAAACTGTGAAATGACCGCATTAAAATTTTGTATATACAATATTTAAATATCATTTTGTAGAACAATTAGATAATTATGAATAAATATGAGATAGTCGAAAAAGTGAAAAAAACACGCATTTTTAAATACTTGTCTTACGGAAAAATACAGAACCCTATTTATAAATTGTAAATGCTATCATGATATTTATTAGATTTTCTATCAAAGGTAATATTTAGTTTTGCTTATTTACATTAAAAATATTATGGTATATGCTCATAAAAACCATTTTTATATGATTTATTGAAAAAAAAAATGATGTTTGACAATGAAATTTTACCAGAAATATCTGCGAAATGACGCTCAAAATTATTCTAGCGGTCGTCTATGTATCTATGGTAATAATGAAATATTTGGTATGGACTTTAGGATGCGTTCGAATTAGAAAATAATATAACTGTGCGCTCCGGGAGCAAACTGCCAATATTGGTCGGTGTTCTGATGTGCAACCAAATTTGGTCGTTACGTAGCCAAAGGGCTACTACAATACAATCATTTTAAAGTCAATAAAATGCAATACATTAGTAGCCATTAGGAATTCTATGTTTACGACGGTAAATGATCATGCAGCTTCCTTTCGTTACCATTCTATATCATTTCAAGCCATTACCCGACTAAAAGTTGTAACAAAGTATCAACTGGAGACACTGTTACAGCCGCTGGCTATATAAAGGTGGATTATACCACCAAAGGTAGCCGTTATTACTGCTATTCAGCGACTATTCAGCTAACAGCTGTATAAACTGCGAATAATCCGGTCATATAGCAGTCATATAAACGTTTATATGACTGCTACATGACCAGTTCTTTGATTAAAAGCTGTAGTGATAACGTTGCAGTGACCGTTCTTATATAGACAATTTGTACTACTTGGAATATTTTCTGAGATACAGTAAGTATAGACAAAAAAAAACACACAGAAACACACACAATCTTACGAACAGAGAGACATTTTCCAGAAATGACTTTTTTTATATTACCAAGATCTCATAATGATGAGATTCATTGCAAAGTCTAATTATATTTTTTTATTAATTTTCCCTGTTTACATACTTTGAACATATAACCAGATGTATTTTTTTGAAAAATTAATTATGAGGGCACCAACGATTGACGATCACTGGTAGCGGCAACGCCTAAGGCGCCAGTGTATGACGTTATATTGTAGAGGCAGGCAAGAAGGTAGCAGGCTACGGTGAGTGAACTGTCTGACGAATGCCTCCTCGGCTAACTATGACCTCAAAAACCTCGCGGTTTCCGCTTCACAAAGCCAAAGCAACTCAATTATATAAACCACAGAATACTCAGGCTGATAAAAAAAAATATGGGGGGGGGGCGTTCTTCTTTCTGTTTGAGACTCCTATGACGTTGGCTGATATTAGATAGATAGATAGGTTTTTATTGTATGTTTGAAGTACTGCGACTACAACGGGCGAACCCGTCACCTCAGGAAGTTTTAACGAAATTTGATTGTTCTGTCTCCCGTGAGGTGAGCGCAGAAGCCTTAGGACAAAACAGTCCACCTTCAAGCTCCGTCACATGCCCGTAAGAGGTAAACGCCTTACCGCGAGATAGCCAGGTATATTACCCAGCGGGCCAACACTCGTGCACTTACTTCCAATTGCGACCAGATTACTCCAGTCTCCCGACTGGTTACGAGTTTGAGGTCGCTTACGCGGTCCTCTCCCTTCCTGTTCCCAGACCCATTCTGTTCAGGGTTGGTCACACTCACGGATCAACACGCATCCGGCGGCCTCCACGCATGAAGTGCGAGCCCGGGTAGGACTCTGGCCTTAGGGCTGTTTCCCTAGGAATCAACCTTCTGGCGCTCCTGGACGGTCTGCTCACCGTGCGGTGTTAGCCAATCGACTGTGCACTCTGACTAACAGTCGGGGGAGTCTGGAGGCAGTACTGTTTCCTATAGAGCGGGGGTGGTTGCGGACCTTACGGCGACTGCTCTTGAAACGACCACCGGCTACCCGATCCCGGGTGAACAGCCGGGCAAAGGACGCCGTGGTACGCGATAGATTCGGTTTACACCGTTTCACCGCTTCGTAAGAGAGAGGACCTTCGAACTCGTAACCAGTCGAGAGACCGGAGTAATCTGGTCGCAATTGGAAGTAAGGTCGTGAGTGTAAGCCCGCTGGGTAACATACCTGGTTATCTCGCAGATAAGGCGTTGGCCTCTTACGGGCATGTGGCGGAGTTTGGTGGTGGACTGTTATGTCCAAGTCTTCTGCGTTTCACTTCACGGGAGAACGACCAATCGTTAAAACTTCCTGAGGTGCAGGTTCTCCCGTTGTAGTTGACAGCTCTATTTGTCTCCTAATCAGCAGGGTGGATGATAGGGCTTAATCACTGTTGAAATGATCATTAGGCTACCTGATCCTAAATTCAGAGCCAGACAAAAGATGCCATTGGTCCGCGATAGATTCAAACAACGATTTCGGTCCCGTAAGCAGTCGGGAGGTTAGTGGTATCCCGATGGTTAATTCCAGACGGAGATATCCTACTAAAACTGGTAGCCAGGGAAGAAGTGACTCCACTGTTTTATCTTCCCAGTGCCTCGCCGTAAGGCGTTGGACTTTGGCGGGCTCGTGACTTTTCTGGACGGTAGGTATGTACCTTCCCAATGTTTTCTACGCTCATCCCACGGCTAAATGAACGATCACATATCGTTATACCAGTCTGGGATGTCGGGTTCGCCCGTTGTAGTCGACCCCGCTAAACTGTTGTTATTTCGATAGAATGAAAATTTTTACCGCTGGCGGATTACATTACACAAGCCTACTTTTATTATTGGTCGTAAAATATATTTGTATAAAAATGGCAATAAAAATAAAATCGCTTTCGTTTAACATTTACAGTAACTCTAACAAAATAGTATAATTTTTGTCTTGAAATCAGGTGAGCCGGTTTTTTGCAGTGTTTTGATATTTATGGAACATTAACACATTTTTTAATGCAAAATGTATCGGAAAAGAAAGTTTTTCTATAATAACACTAAATTAAAGTCACCTATTTTAAAACTAGGCCATATTTTGATTTATAGTGCATCTTCACTCTTTTCGATCCGCCACTAGTATTCGCCTCTTTTAACAAATTAAAAGTTAAAAATAGAAAACTAATAGTTATTACTATCTCTTCTCCGTCGTTCCCTCATTACTGAGGATCGTGGCCACTAGACAACAGTTTGCCTACAAGGCTCCTCCACTTCGATCTGTCTTCTGCATGACGGGTCGCAGATTGTATTGACCCATTTTGTAACTTCTTTGATGAGGTCGTTCCATCTGGCCGATCTTCCTCTGCTTCTTCTTCCCTCCACTTGACCCCCGGAAAGCATTTTCTCTAGATTCTCTGGGTTTCTCCTGGCAACATGACCGAAGAACTGCAGGAACCTTCTCATGCATACGGTGGAGAGCCTCACTTGGATGCCGAGTTCTTCCAGGGCAGATTTGTTGGTGCGGCTTGCTGTCCATGTGATTCCTAGCATTTTACGCCAACACCACATCTCCAGTGCATCGATTATGGTGCGTATCCGAGCCTTCAGGGTCCATGTCTCCGATGCATAGAGAAAGATCGAGAAAATCAGAGCTCGAACCAGCCTGACCTTAGTCCGCTGACTTATACCCCGATTCTTCCACAGCCTTTCTAGCTTGCTCATGGCATCTTGCCATCTAGCTTCTGCGTGAGACCTCCTTTTTGAAGTTTCCGTCGTTGCATATGATGGAGCCCAGATGGACAAAGTCTTTCACAGCTTGAAGTTATTACTATAGTTAAACTAATAGTTAAAGTAAGAGTACTTCATTAGGATACTTTTGATCACATATCGACCTTTCGCAGGCAAATAGAGGGGCTTACCATTAGACGATGTCGGGATTTTCACATACTCGCACTACTCTTTTGTTTACTGCTGTCAAACAGGCCTACTTATTGTATAATCTCTTCTCGCCGCTTTCATCCCATAGCCTTCCATTGCGCTCTCAGGAAAATCTATTATCAACTTTCATGTCCAGGTCTTTCGCAGTGCAGGCGGCCTGACTCTAGAATTCCATGCCTTTGCCCATAAGACAACTTGAAAACCTGGCCGAGTTTAAAAAATCTCTAAAGAGACATTTATTTAACTCATGAATACCCTTCTCCCTTACCATCTCCTTTGCTTGTCCTTATAATCCATTTCTCCCTTCGATATCAAGTTGATATACGTTACTAATCACGGTTTTATATTCTTTACTAGCTGAGCCGGCGAACTTCGTACCGCCTAACAGTCAATGAATGTCGTGTTACAGATTACCTGAACTTAATTTATGATTTTATGAAAGTAATACAATGAATACAAAATAAATATTAAGTTCACTACTTTATTAAGATAATAACACAAAAAGAAATAGAAAAGTACAAAAATTACATATATCAATCGCGTTTCAGCAAGACATGATTGAATTGTACTATTTACATATTGTGCAGCATGGGATGCACTCGGTTTATTTCTCTTCATTGAAGCACCTTGTGACATACGACATTTTTTGTTTTTTTATCAGGCGCAAGAACAAATAAAGGGGATGATTTGCCGACACGTGAACATGCCACGTACAACTGACCATGAGAAAAACACGGATTTACATTTTGTATGGATTTTTTTATTTTATTTTAATTTTTCGCAAACTTTCTAATTATTGTTTTTAATAGTTATTCTGCTATTCGGGACGGAGACAAATATAAGAAATCAAAAACCATGAAAATCGGTTCAGCCGTTCTCCAGTTATAAATGTTCGAACAAACCCGACTTTGTTTTATATATTATATAGATATACATAGATAATGGCAATTACGTAAGTGTATTCATTTATGACTTACGCTGCTTTTTTAAATTGCTCTTTTTTAACCGACTTCAAAAAACGGTGGAGGTTGTCGATTCGGATGTATTTTTTTAATGTTTGTTACCTCAGAACTCCGTCATTTATGAACCGATTTGAAAAATAATTTTTTTATTTATGAGGATATACTTTCAGATTGGTCCCATTCTGAATTGCCAAAATCCTGTTCTGATGATGGCATCCATGAGAAATTAGGGAAACTCCTCAAATATTTTGATATGAAGTTGAAAATTAACAAGTTGATTCAGTTTCGATGACAATGCATTTTTTATGGTAGGCATAACCTGATTCTACACCCAGGGTTGGCTGACGGTCAGAAGACTCCTCATCGGTCAAGAGCACAGAAATTTTGTAGACGCTCTAAATTTTACCATGACATGGCTGCTGCATCCAGGGTTGGCTCCCAAAGAGGTGACTCACCAACGGTCAACAGCGAAGACGCGAAATTTTGTATTATATGCATTCAATTACGACAGCCCGTTCTAAGTTTCACCAAGACAGGACTGCGGTACCTAGGATTGGCTTCCAACGAGGGAACTCCTCAACGGTCAACAGCACAGACATGACATTTTGTATACGCATTCAATTATGATAGCCGGTTCTAAGTTTCACCACGATATGGCTGCTGCACTTATTTATAAATAGTCGTTTTTTTTTTATTTTGTTGAAATTTTTGTTTTGGTTGGAATATCTCATATACAAGCTGCACAAATAATATTTTAACTCCGCCATAAGTGTATGGGGGAATCAAATATTGAAAATCGCGTATTTGATATCGTACGACGCACGTTCGAAATTTAAATCTTCACTGCGTTGTGTCGCTCTTTCGAAATTCCAATATTTTACGCCGTATTTTTCTGCGAGACGAGTTTGCAATTAGATTTTTAACAATTTAGACATTTTTACAGACGTGTCCTAAGCCGGCCCGGACGCGTTAACAAACTAACTATGTACCTATGTGTTATTGGTGAGCTGTTACAAGTGACAAAATTAAGCGATTTCATTCTGTAAGTATGGCCAGGGAGCTAATGGGCCCTTGCTGAGTTGACCACGAAGACCCATTCTGTTCAGGGTTGGTCCCCTAGGAGTCAACCTTCTGGCGCTCCTGGACGGTCTGCGCACCGTGCGACGTTAGCCGATCGATTGTGCACTCTGACTAACAGTCGTGGGAGTCTGGAAGCAGTACTGTTTCCTATAGAGCGGGGGTGGTTGCGTACCTAACGGCGACTGCTCTTGAAACGACCATCGGCTAACCGATCCTGGGTGAACAGCCGGGCAAAGGATGCTGTGGTCCGCGATAGATTCGGTATACGCCGTTTCACCGCTTCGTAAGGGAGAGGACAGCGGAAGCGACCTCGAACCAATCGAGAGACTGTAGTAATCTGGTCGCAATTGGAAGTAAGGGCGTGAGTGTAAGCCCGCTGGGTAACACTCCTGGCTATCTCGCGGTTAAGGCGTTGGCCTCTTACGGGCATGTGGCGGGCTTGACGGTGGACTGTTTTGTCCAAGTCTTCTGCGCTCACTTCAGGGAGATAGAACGACTAATCGTTAAATCTTCCTGAGGTGACGGGTTCGCCCGTTGTAGTTGACAACTCTAGTAAGTATGGCCACGACCTATAATTCTCGTGAAGGTCATGGGTTTCGTTTATTACCAACATTTTAACCATTACGTATTCTTAGATGCTTCTACAACTTATGCACGATCGAAATTCCTGGGAGTCATTTGAGACTGAGCAACTGAAATTCAAGACACGGTAATACGTAATCAAATATTTAAAATTCAAATATTTTTATTTCACTATTTCATTACATACATTTTACTTTCTTGGAAAGTGTTATGAAAGCGCTAAAAAAACGAGATGAAACCGAATATATATTTTTTTCCGCCTTCCCCCCCCCCCCCCCCACCCGCGAGATGAGAACCATTTCCAGACTGAAGTCTGTTTGTGAGTCTGTGTGAGAGCTAATGCGCCCTGTTGGAGTTGGCCACGAAGACCCATTTGTTAGGGTCGATCACACTCACGGGTCAACACTTATGCGGCGGCCCCCACGCATAAAGTGCGAGCACGGGTAGGACTCTGGCCGAGTTTCCCCTAGAAGTCAATGTTCTGGTGCTCCTAGACGGTTTGCGCGTGCGGCGTCAGCCAATCGTTTGTGCATTCTGACTGACAGTCGGGAGAGTCTGGGGGGTAGTTGTTCACGGCGACTGCTCTTCTTTTCGATTCCGGGTTAACAGCCGGGCAAAGGATGCCGTGGTCCGCGATAGATTCGGTAGATACCGTTTCATCGCTACGCAAGGGGGAGGACCGCGCAAGCGACCTCGAAGCTGTAACCAGTCGGGAGACTGGAGTAATCTGGTTGCAACTGGCACTAAGGGCGCGAGTTTCAACCCGCTGGGTGAATTACCTGGCTACCTCGCGGTAAGGCGTTGGCTTCTCGCGATGTGGCGGATCTTGACGGTGGACTGTTTTGTCCTAAGTCTTCTCCGTTCACCTCACGGAAGACAAAACGATCAAATTTAGTTAAAACTTCTTGAGGTGTCGGGTTCGCCCGTTGTAGTCGACAGCTCTAGTTGTGAGTATATTTGTTTGTGTGTGTGTGTATGTGTGTTTGCCTGTATTCTTCCACGTAAGTGAACCTTGAAATATTACAATAAGAGACTTGAAATCGGTACACAGAGACCAAAATCTCAAGTTCGCCATGTTTATTAAAATACTATATGAGTTTTGGAATCATACCATTTTAATACCACGGAAAATTCTACAAATATACTACGAATTGGCCCGCGAGGGGAGGATGGGTTGGCGGGGGGTGGTGGGGGGATGGGGGGTTGGCGGGGGTGTTTGTCTACTAGCCCGTCCTAAGATAACACATTGGGATGACAAGTCTTGGGATGACACATCGATTTTTTTTAAATATTAATGTAATCATGATAACAACTGCCAAAAAATATAATTATATGTTACGTTATCCTTTTAGAATAATATGCTATATAATATGTATATATATATAATTATGGCGATTAGATTGCGTGCCGGTATAATCACTACCACTTTCTAAATACCTAGAGAAGATGTTATTCGTATCTCATATTAATTACATTGAAATTGCTAACGGATTTGAAAAACGCGAGCAACAAAATGATAGACATAACCAGGTAGAGCAATCGTTTCGATTATTATTTTGATTTCGTCTTTTAGTCGAACACATTGCACCTCCGATCAAATACAGTAATAACTTTAAAAAATCCAGTTTTTTTTTCAAATTCAAATTCAAAATTCTTTATTAATTTATAATATTACATATATTTTTAAATTCAAAGCCATCCTAACTAGGCCTCACCTGTACTAAGGTAGGCTTAATATACAAGAAGATAGGGTGGCTTACGTAACTTGCTGTATTATCTTTGTATATTATTATGTTAATTTTAAGAAGATAGATATGTCTCCAAAATAATAAAGCGTAATAATATTAAATTTAGGTATATACATATAAATACACAAGTACATATATAAATAAATATATACATTATTGGTAAGGTAGTTTATTATGATTGTGTTTATTTAAGTTTATTATTATGGTGTTTATTTATGAAAAAATATCGCCATTTCTCGTTTTACACTTCCAAAAACATCTTGCGGTGTCGACTACAACGGGCGAGCCCGTCACCACAGGACGTTTTAACGATTAGTCGTTCTGTCGCCCTGCAGTGAACGTAGAAGACTTTGGACAGTACAATTCTACGTCCAGCTACGTCACGACCCGTGAGAGTCCAACGCCTTACCGCGAGTTAGCCAGGAATAAACCCGGCGGGCTCGAGATACTCGCGCCCTCACTTCCAATTGTGACCAGATTTCTCCGGTCTCTCGATTGGTTTCGAGTTCGAGGTCGCTTGCGCGGTCGTCTCCCTTATGAAGCGGTGAAACGGAGTGCACCGAATCTATCGCGGACCAAGGCGTCCTTTGCCCGCCTCTTACCCGGGATCGGATGGCCAATGGTCAATTCAAGAGCAGTCGCCATAAGGTACGCAACCACCCCCGCTCTATAGGAAACAATACAGTTCCCAGACTCCCCCGACTGTTAGTCGGAGAGCACAATCGATTGGCTTGCGCCGCACGGTGTGCAGACCGTCCAGGGGCGCCAGAGGTTTGATTCCCAGGGGAGACTGGTTGACCCAGTGTCCTACCCAGGATTCGCACCCCATGCGGGGAGGCCGTCGGATGGGTGTTGACCCGTGAGTGTGACCGACTCTGAACACATGGGTCATCGTGGCCAACTCATCATGGGACCGTTAGCCCCCAAAAACAATTATAACTTCCAAAAACAGTTATAACTTTTTCTATACTAATTCGTCAGTGGCCCTAGTGAAGTAACAGTTATGACTCTTTTTGGGAGTGTAAAATGAGAAATGGCCATATTTTTTTTAAAGGAACACTTTAATTGAAATTAAAGTTATTTTGGTATTTGATCGGAGGTGCGACATAATGAGAATGTCCAACTATCTCAAAAATACCTGGGATACATTGGGATATATTTTAATTTTCTAAAGCCTAATTATAATAATAATAATAATATATGTTAGTTACATTCAAAGACTATACACTCACTTCAAGATACATACACTCCACGAGCGACGTCGAATCGAGTCCATTATAGAAATATGCGATCAACAAACACCAATCGAGGAAGAAATACATAAAAGTCGACTATGGTTCGGCCATGTTTGCCGAATGAACGACAATCGCCTGCCACGTAAACTTCTTTGGCGAGACGGTCCGACAAAATGGAGAAGTCAGCGTTCGGCGCCGAAGAAAACCTGGCTAAAGGATATCGAAGATGACTTAAAGAATCAACGGTTATCGACTATCGAAGCTCGAGACGTCGCCAAAAATCGTCAAGAATGGAAACAAATCATGAATGGAGTACGAGATCCAGCGGCACCGACAAGCGTATTGGCTGCGAGAGCGACCTCCTCCATAATCGCCGGCTAGGGAATAAAGAAGAAGAAGAAGAAGACATTCGAAAATACTTAATTTTAATAATGGGTGGATAGGTCAGGTACATCATAAATTCTGGATACGTGGATACGCCAGGTACACTAAAATTATATAAATTACTTATTTAAACATTCCTATTTCTTCCCTCTTTTTTAATATTTTTTTTCTTTATTCACTTATTCAAGAATATAACTGTATATATTTAAAAAAATATGTAAACGCAATGTTTCTGCGTCACTCCAAGTAAAAGAACGTTTGGTACCAACATTTTACCATTGACATTTTACATAGGTTATAGATTGCTGTTGTATCTGGTTGTTTCTTCCCCATTTAACCATTTTAGTACAGTGGAGAGGTGTCAACTGCTTACTTACCTTTTCTTAAAAACGGCCAAATAGGCCGTTTTAAGGAAAGGTTATTTCAGCCGACCAAATTGAAATTTGAAACATAGAATCCTGATGAATCGAGTAAGCGGTGTTGCATAGAAAGCAATCATATCGATTGGGTGGATAACGGGCCGTTTCTTAATATAATTTTATTAGGGTTGGGGAGTTTAGCAAGGCCGGAGTGTGGGTGGGGGGGCTTGCCTGCTTTCCGGGAAAGTCTTGGAGTGACATAATCGTTTCTTTTTCTACACGCTTTTATTTACCTTGCAATGTATGTTTGTTAGTATGTAGTTAGTATGTCATTTTTTGCAAGCTGAATTCAAACTACTTCCCCTAATCCTATGAAGTTAAAATTATATACGTTGGTTCAGTTCCAATGACAATGCATTTTTAAGGTGAGCATGACCTGATTCTACGGCCAAGATCGGCTCCCGACTAGGCTACTCTTCCACGGTCAACAGCACATACAAACAATTATGTATACGCATTCAATTATGATAGTCCGTTCTAAATTTCACCATGACATGGCTGCTGCACACAGGGTTGGCTCCCGACGAGGGGACTTCTCGACGGTCAACAGCACAATTTTGTATACGCATTCAATTATGATAGCCCGTTCTAAGTTTTACCACGACGGGGCTGCTGCACTCAGGGTTGACTACTAACGAGGCGACTTCTCAACGGTCGACAGCACAGAAATGAAATTTGTTGCTGTGCTGTTGATCGCTGAGTAGCTACTTCGTCGGAAGCCAACCCTGGGTGCAGCAGCCATGTCATGGTAAATTTAGAACAGGCTATTATAATTGAATACGTATACACAATTATGTATCTATGCTGTTGAACGTGGAAGAGTATCTTCGTCGGAAGCCGATCCTGGGTGTAAAATCAGGTCATTCTCACCATAAAAATGCATTTTCATAGAAACTAAACCAACATATACAATTTCAATTTCATTGGATAAGAGGAAATTGTTCTAATTCAGCTTTCAAGATTCGACCCAAATGAACTAACAAACATTGAAAAGTAAATTAGGCAAGTAAAAATGTATACAAACATGTCATACTTTCCCACTAAGGCTAGGGTTTTACAATGGGTAACTTACAATATTGTATGCATATTTAACTTATATTATCTTATATTTTACTTATATCTACTTGATCCTACTAATATTATAAACGCGAAAGTTTGTATGTATGTATGGATGTTTGTTACTCTTTCACGCAAAAACTACTGAATGGGTTTTGATGAAACTTTACAATAATATAGCTTACACATCAGAATAACACATAGGCTATAATTTATAAAGATATAGTGTGAATTATCTAAAATATAACGATAACTGTCAAGTAAGTAGGAAAAAATCTAAGAAATTGACATTCGAAATTTAAATTCTATCCTACTATCCTACTAATATTATAAACGCGAAAGTTTGTATGTATGGATGGATGTTTGTTACTCTTTCACGCAAAAACTACTGAATGGGTTTTTTGATGAAACTTTACAATAATATAGCTTACACATCAGAATAACACATAGGCTATAATTTATAAACATATAGTGTGAATTATCTAAAATATAACGATAACTGTCAAGTAAGTAGGAAAAAATCTAAGAAATTGACATTCGAAATTTAAATTCTATCCTACTATCCTACTAATATTATAAACGCGAAAGTTTGTATGTATGGATGGATGTTTGTTACTCTTTCACGCAAAAACTAATGAATGGGTTTTGATGAAACTTTACAATAATATAGCTTACACATCAGAATAACACATAGGTTATAATTTATAAACATATAGTGTGAATTATCTAAAATATAACGATAACTGTCAAGTAAGTAGGAAAAAATCTAAGAAATTGACATTCGAAATTTAAATTCTATCCTACTATCCTACTAATATTATAAACGCGAAAGTTTGTATGTATGGATGGATGTTTGTTACTCTTTCACGCAAAAACTACTGAATGGGTTTTGATGAAACTTTACAATAATATAGCTTACACATCAGAATAACACATAGGCTATAATTTATAAACATATAGTGTGAATTGTCTAAAATATAACGATAACTGTCAAGTAAGTAGGAAAAAATCTAAGAAATTGACATTCGAAATTTAAATTCTATCCTACTATCCTACTAATATTATAAACGCGAAAGTTTGTATGTATGGATGGATGTTTGTTACTCTTTCACGCAAAAACTACTGAATGGGTTTTGATGAAACTTTACAATAATATAGCTTACACATCAGAATAACACATAGGCTATAATTTATAAACATATAGTGTGAATTATCTAAAATATAACGATAACTGTCAAGTAAGTAGGAAAAAATCTAAGAAATTGACATTCGAAATTTAAATTCTATCCTACTATCCTACTAATATTATAAACGCGAAAGTTTGTATGTATGGATGGATGTTTGTTACTCTTTCACGCAAAAACTACTGAATGGGTTTTGATGAAACTTTACAATAATATAGCTTACACATCAGAATAACACATAGGCTATAATTTATAAACATATAGTGTGAATTATCTAAAATATAACGATAACTGTCAAGTAAGTAGGAAAAAATCTAAGAAATTGCCTTCGAAATTTAAATTCTATCCTACTATCCTACTAATATTATAAACGCGAAAGTTTGTATGTATGGATGGATGTTTGTTACTCTTTCACGCAAAAACTACTGAATGGGTTTTGATGAAACTTTACAATAATATAGCTTACACATCAGAATAAACACATAGGCTATAATTTATAAACATATAGTGTGAATTATCTAAAATATAACGATAACTGTCAAGTAATTAGGAAAAAAATCTAAGAAATTGACATTCGAAATTTAAATTCTATCCTACTATCCTACTAATATAATATTATAAACGCGAAAGTTTGTATGTATTTATGGATGTTTGTTACTCTTTCACGCAAAAACTACTGAATGGATTTTGATGAAACTTTACAATAATATAGCTTACACATCAGAATAACACATAGGCTATAGTTTATAAAGATAAATGGTTTTCTATCATCATTATCACACTTTTCCATCACCACGCGGGGGAAACCACGGGGCGCAGCTAGTATACTATACTTTACTTATATTTTACTTGATTTGCGCAAAATAAAATAACTAGTGCAGTCAACTTGCGAGGTGAGCGCAGAAAACTTGGGACGAAAAACAATCCACTGTCTAGTTATGCCACCTGCCCGTCAGAGGCCAACGCCTTACGGTGAGGCACCGGGAAAGGTATCCAGCGGGCAACCTCGCCCCTTGACTACCAGTTAGGAATGATATCTCCGTCTGGAATTAACTACAGGATACCTCCTGCCTCCCGACTGGTTACAGGATAGAGGTCGCTTTCGTGGTCCTTTCCTTGTGTAGCGGTGATTTAGTGTCTACCGAATCTATCGCGGACCACGGCGTCCTTTGTCTAGATGTTCACTTGGTATCGGGTAGCCGGATGGTCTTTTTAAGTGCGGCTGCCACAGGGTTAAAAACCTCCCCTGCTCAATAGGAAACAAAGCCGCTTCCAGACTCCCCCGGCTATCAGTCGGAATGCACAGTCGATTGGCTGACGCTACACGGTGCGTAAACCGCCCAGAAGCGCCTGAAGGGCGATTCCCAAGGAAACCGGCCCGCAGGCACAGAGACCTACCCGGGCTCGCACTTCTGCGCGGACGTTACTGGATAGGTGTTGATCTGTGAGTTGGGCCGACTCAAACACATGCGTCATGGTGGCTTTACTGCACTCTGCCCTTAGCTTCCTAAATGTGTATATTGCATATCAACGGATTGGTAGAAACTGTAATGTTGATTTGTTATGAAAATAAATAAATAAATAAATAAATAAATAAAATAAATAAATATATAAATAAATAAAATAAATAGAATACTAAATAAAATAGTTTTTTCTGGTTCTTTCCCGATTAAGTTCGTTACATTACATTTAGTTACGCTTTGAGTGTGATGAGTATTGTGGACTTGTGGTCCGCCACTCAGCTTCGTTCTCATTCATCATTCATCATCCGTCACCTTTATACGATACACCCCGCGAAGTAAAAGTCGTCCATACCGCCGATGAAAGTCTTTTCAATCGCACGACGCCTCAGTCGAACGTCAGGTCGCGGCTCCGGCAGTATGGGCATCGAAACGCGGCCGTAACATAAACATGGATATCAAAGATTTGATAAAGTGGCTCATTCTATGTTTTCGTCTCTCGGCGAGACGAAGAACGTTTAAAGTGCTCTTAATACTTACAATTCTCTGTTCGAACACGTGTTTGTGTTCGTCTGAAGTTGAAGATGTTCGAAAGAGTGACAATTTCGGTGAAGCTTTCAATGAATTCATGAAAACATTGGATGGCGTTATTAAAACGGTTGTTAATGTCGTCAAGGGTGAGTTATTACAAGTTTTATATAAACTTGCAATGTTCGTATGTAAGTTGTTTCAAAATTTGCAATCCATTTTCAACCACTTGCTGGTATCTGATTGAGCTTAAATTTGACATACATAATATGTAAGTTCGGTGACAATGCAATATTATGCTACTATCGAGCTGATTTGATTATGGAGCCTTAGTGTAGGAACAGGAACTCCCTGATGGCAAATAGTATGAGAATCTAATTCGGGCTACTATATTTTGTTGTCATTGGTACTTTCCATAACACATGATGACGAGAAGTTTGCCACTGGAACTCCTTAATGGAAAATGCTAAGATAGTCGAGTTGGGGCTCGTTTGTTTTGTTGTCTTGAGTACTTTACATTATACATGGTGACAAGGGACTGACGATGTAACCAGGAGATTGCCACTAGAACTACCTAATGGAAAATACTAAGATAATCGAGTTTGGGCTCGTTTGTTTTGTTGTCTTGAGTACTTTCCATTATATATGGTGACAAGGGACTGACGATGTAACCAGGAGATTGCCACTAGAACTACCGAATGGAAAGTAATAAGATAGTCGAGTTTGGGCTCGTTTGTTTTGTTGTCTTGAGTACTTTGCATTATACATGGTGTCAAGGGACTGACGATATAACCAGGAGATTGCCACTAGAACTGCCTAATGGAAAATACTAAGATAGTCGAGTTTGAGCTCGTTTGATTTGTTGTCTTGAGTACTTTCCATTATATATGGTGACAAGGGACTGATGATGTAACCAGGAGATTGCCACTAGAACTACCTAATGGAAAATACTAAGATAGTCGAGTTTGGGCTCGTTTGTTTTGTTGTCTTGAGTACTTTCCATTATACATGGTGTCAAGGGACTGACGATGTAACCAGGAGATTGCCACTAGAACTACCGAATGGAAAGTAATAAGATAGTCGAGTTTGGGCTCGTTTGTTTTGTTGTCTTGAGTACTTTCCATTATACATGGTGACAAGGGACTGACGATGTAACGAGGAGATTGCCACTAGAACTACCTAATGGAAAGTAATAAGATAGTCGAGTTGGGGCTCGTTTGTTTTGTTGTCTTGAGTACTTTCCATTATACATGGTGACAAGAGACTGACGATGTAACCAGGAGATTGCCACTAGAACTACCTAATGGAAAGTAATAAGATAGTCGAGTTTGGGTGATTTGTTTGTTTTGTTGTCTTGAGTACTTTCTATTATACATAGTGACAAGGGACTGACGATGTAACCAGGAGATTGCCACTAGAACTACCTAATGGAAAATACTAAGATAGTCGAGTTTGGGCTCGTTTGTTTTGTTGTCTTGAGTACTTTCTATTTTACACGATGACGAGGGTTTGAAGATGGAGCCGGGAGATTGCTACTGGAACTCCCTGATAGAAAGTAAACCTTGTTTTTAAAAATCTTTTGTTACTTTTAAATTACTACTATTTATTTTTGGACTACCAGATTAGAATTCGTAACCAACTCGTAAACCAACAAAATAATACTTAGTAAATTAGTAATAAATATAAGTAAATAGGTAGTAAAGGACGAGAGCAGAAAGAACCACTTCCGTATAAATTCTCTAGAAAATCGACGCACAGTGGCTGATATGGTATTGTTGCACAAAGTAACCCACAATACTATAGATACACCATACTTTGTTAAAAACTTGTGATTTTTCGTACCATCCCGATTGGTTCGCAATTCTCACACGTTTGAGGTCTATCGCGCCAACTAACCTAACCTAACCCGTTCGGTAGCCTCCCCACATAAGACTCTGTGCGTGTGGGACAGTTCCTCTGAGAATCGTCCTTCGGAAGCTCCTGGACGATTTGCGTACTGTGCGGCGTTAGCCAATCGACTGTGCATTCCGACTGATAACCGGTGGCGTCTGGAAACGGCTTTGTATAGAGCAGGGGTGGTTGTTAAGCTTACGGCTACCGAACAATCGGCTACCCAATACTGGGTGAACAGCCGGGCAAAGGACGCCGTGGTCCGCGATAGATTCGGTAGACACCGAATCACCGCTACGTAAGGGAGAGGATCGCGTAAGTGACCTTGAAACCGTAACCAGTCTTGAGGCTGAAGAAATCTGACCAAAACTAGCAGCGAGGGCGCTGGATTAACTACCCGGCGCTGGGCGGTAAGGGTTGGACTCTTGCAGGCTAGTTTGTGGAGCTAGATAGTGGGTTGTCATTGTCTATGTCCTCTACGCTCATCCCAAGGCTGAAAGAACGATCACACATCGGTATACCAGCCTGGGGTGACGGATTCGCCCGTCGTATTCGACACCGCCCATCTGAACCCAAATACTGATGTCAGCTCAGCTTGGGCAATATGACCTGCTCGTTATCTTGAGTCGGCCCAACTCACAGTTCAACTCCCATCCTGTAGCCTCCTCGAAGAGGGACGACCTGGGAGGACTTTGTTTCCTATGTCACGGCTGTGTCGAGGAAATGGGATCGCATCCTCTGGGGGAAGACCTCGCATCCTCTGGCGGAAGGCATCGCTGGGGGAAGCTATTGAACGGTTTGCGCATAGTACGGCGTTAGCCAATCGAGAATGTGTACTTCGGCGAATAACGATGGCTGGGGGGATATAGAGTCTGGAAACGTACGTTTTCTAAGAAGCGAAGATGGTTGTTGCCCTGATGTCAGCAACTCTTGGAAAGATCGGTTGGGCACCCGATCCCGTGTGAAAGACGGGCAAAGGTCGCCATGGCCCGCGATAAATTCGAACTGAATTACACATAATTTCAGAAGAGGCGGCGCGAGCGACTTCGAACCTGTGACCAGACAGGAGGACGGAGAAATTCGGCCAAATCTTGTAGTGAGGCGCGAGGCTGCTCCGTCGGTCAACTTACCAAGCGATAAGGCGTTGGACTCTCATGGGCATGTTGGCGTTGTTAGACGGTAGACTACACCGTCTCAAAGTCTCTACGAACTAAGATCGATATACCTCTCTGGAGTGGCGGGTTCGCCCGTAGACAACTCTAAAGTGGACTCAGATACCCACATTAGTTTCTATATTATAAAATTTATATAATGAATATAATGAAAATAAAATTAGTAAAAGCTACTTAAAAAGTAGCGAAGGAAATCCCAGCTTGTATTGGGAAATGCTTATGTTTGAATGAGATATACTTACGGATGTGCACGACTTTCGACGGTGCAATGTAAGTTTAAAGGTCCTTTTGCAGTCGACTAACGATCACTATTCATCCATATATCTCATAAATAGGGCTTATCCTTATGCAACACAAAATGCCTTCAATTGAGACGAATTAAGCGAATATATATAGAGTAGAGTGGGGCAAAAATGCGCACTTAGATTTTAATTTGGTATATTTTTTTGTTATAAAAGCTAGAACTCTAAAGTAGATTGATAAACATTCTCAATCTTACTCCTATTAAAATTGTATAACGTTTTCATTTCTAGTGTAAGCACCGGACTTTTGATATTTTTTTTAAAAAAAATTGGCAAAAACGCACTTTTGCCCCACCGGTGGGGCAAAAGTGCGAATCTGGTGGGGTAAAAGTTCGCAGGATTAGGGTTTAATAATTAATAATTAAAATAGCATGGCTTGTTTACAGAATATTGTATTTATTGAAATGTAATATGAATAAGTAATGTAACATCGTAATGTAGGCTACTGTAGGCCTAATTAAAAATACTTAAAAGTAGTTATAACTATATGGCAGGCCAATTCCCTACTCAACAGTTGTCACAGTAGAATTCGCCTTTGCCTTCGTAAGAGGAACATGCCTCGTGCCACCACTCTTTGCAATTTTTGCACTCGATCCAATCTTCCGTTGGAGGATCTTCGTACTCTTCCTCGCACCCTGGACAGATTGCTGCTCTCTTTAAAACCTTATTTTTGATATTTTTTTGGGCTTAGCTTGAGTATCGGTAGAGGTCATTTTTCTTTTAAACTGTGAACCTACTGCCCTGGAAGTTTGTAAATTATTTTTAAATGGTGAGCTGGTAATTATTTCGGACTTTTGTCCTTTTCTCCTTCTTTGCTGTGCATCCTTCCTTTTTGGGAGCGGCCTGATTTGTGCAGGAGAGACTGGTTTAAGTGGCGGTGGCTTGCTGGTGGCCAAAGCATTGTTCCGAGTTTCTCCAGATGGTGAGTTTTCTGTTTGTTGAATACCAGAGGTAGATGGAGCATTTGCTTCTTTAGTTGCTGAGCCTGAAGTAGATGGGACTACATCGCCTCCTCCAGATAGCGGAATTCTGTGATTGACCTCCAAATCTGCTTCTGAGGGTATCGGTGTTTCTTTATCAAGTTGCTGCATATCTGTCACTGCACACGGTGCAAAATCGTCATCCGTAAATATCCCAGGATCAATTGGAACAATCCCACAAATCTTAAAAGCCTTGACAGCCTTTTCTACCGTAGCACTTCTGCAATAAGCTTTGCCAAATAATTCCGCTATCTGGAACTGTGTAATAACTCTTCCTGGGTTACTGACCAACCAGTTGTTGCAAGCTTCTGCATAGTAAGTTTTGAGTGCTTTAAAGAAACATCGGTCGAGTGGTTGAACTTTGTGGCTGCTGTGAGGTGGGATTGACAGCATATGAATGCCGTTATCTCGGCAAAATATTATAGCCTCCAACGACAAGTGCGAACTATGGTTATCAAGAATCAACAAGGCTGGATTGTCCTTGGTCGCCTTAATATATTTTTGAAAGTGCTTGATCCACACCAAAAAAAGGTCTGTGTTCACATATCCACTGTCGGAAATAAGCATCACAGAGGCTGGTGGTGCGCCATTCATTAGCTCTGGTTTCGTCCGTTTTCTTTTGAATATGAGTGCCGGGGGTACGTATTGTCCAGCAGCACTTATTGCACAGATGGCCGTAACTAACTGACCCCTCTCAGCTGAGCTGATTTTTCCTACAGCTTTTTTGCCAGTGGCAGAAATTACTTTTGGTACGTGATTTGGAACAGTTGATAAACCGGTTTCGTCCATATTGTAAATGTTGTCAGACGTGAACTTATGTATCATCATAAGGTCGGACAAATTACTGAAAAACACATTCAGTTGCACTTTGTTGAAACCCATGATTCTGGCAAGACTTGTTTGCTGAGGAGTTCTCAGACACTGATGATATTTCTTCATAAAGTTCAATGCCCAATCTTTTCCTGCTGTCTTAGAATCCTTGTTAAATTTATGGTCGATGCCGTTTGATTCGGCGTACTCAAAGGCTAGTCGTCTTAAATCTTTGAATGTAAGACCATAGAAAGAAGTGTCCATGTCTTTACAATGACCAGCTAATTCAACTTCTTGTTGTTTTGTAAAGGTTGCAGTGAATCGTCCGAGTTTTTCAACGCCAAATCCTTTTTTTAATCTTTGTCGAAGAGCAGACTCTGTAATACCCAAATCTTTGGCGATGCCGCGATTTGAATCTCCCCTTTTTAGTCTCTTTCGAGCTATTTCCAACATCTCTGGAGTACATATTTTTCTCTCGGTCTTCCTTTGGTATTTCCTGAAACAAAATCGATAATCTAATTTAGTAAAATAATCCTGTAATTGAATTTATTGTAATTAAGGCATTATGTTTAAGGACTTATATATGTTCTAATGCACAAACAAATAAATGAAAAAGAAATCCCAGTTGGGGTAAAAGTGCGCGCGCACTTTTGCCCCACCGTACTTTGCGCACATTTGCCCCATTAATACAAAATCTTTATCACCATCAAATGCTGCTATCTATCGGAAATATTTCTAAATGCCTTGTATGACATAACGCATAACATAAACATGTTTATTGAATTGTCCAAACAATTATTCACTTTGGTTTATATTTATTCACAATATACTATTTGCAAACAATCAAAATAATACATCAGAACAATAAAAAAAGAAGTTTACCTCATGGTTTCGACGTTGTTCACGCAAGCCGGCTGTCACTGCACATAACAACAATCCGCCATGTAAAGTAAAGTAAAGTAAAAGGTATTTATTTCCAATACAACCATACAATTGTGTAGGAATGACAGTAATTAATCTTAAATTAGTTACTCAATTTAGACAAGAGATGATATACAATATATAGTTTTAAACTTACCAATTTACAAAAACATAGACTATATGATAACAGTTTACAACAAAACAATTAACGGTAAATAATATGTATTAGATTAAATGGGTAGATACGATGCTATGTATTTTCAAAATATTTTAAGAAGTCGTTATGGGCATACATGTTGATTTTAAGCAGATAGACTCGGATGGATCTCTTGAAAATATCGATGTTTTTAATTTCTTTTAATCTTTCGGGCAATTTATTGAAAAGTTTGAGGCCTAAGTATCGACTAGTCGCCTGGAACTTGGCAGTACGTGCTACGAACGGTTGGAGATACAGGGTTTTATTCCTGGTGTCATGCCGATGTACTTCCTCGTGGGATATGGCCGAGCTCTTATTGCAATAGAATTCGCAAAGAGCTTCTTGAGCAAAAATTGCATATACGGTCAATATCCCTAGTTTTTGGAAGTGTTCACGACATGACTGCCGTGGACCAATACCTACTATCGCACATATGGCTCTTTTCTGGAGAGTGAATACACTGTTGATGTGTGCTGCATTACCCCATAAAAGAATACCATAGCGCAGGTGTGACTCAACTAGCGCGTAATAGGCCGATATTACTTCAGTTCTCTCCAAACAATTTCTGATGCGTAATAGAGCATAGCAGGCTGACGAAAGTTTTGACTTAACATGCTCTATATGTAGATTCCATGACATCTTTGCATCCAGATGTAGTCCGAGGAATTTAACTGATTCCGCAAGTTCAACCGGGTAGTTAACTTTTATAGATGATGTCTTGCTATTAAAATTTAAAATAACAGTTTTAGACATATTTAGAGACATCTTGTTCGCATTAAACCAATCATCAAGTTCACCAAGAGATGTATTGAGATTGGCAGTGAGCGTATTTATGTTGTCAGCTTCAACTACAGCGCTAGTATCGTCTGCAAATTGGGTGACTTCACATTTAGATAGATTTGGACTCAGGTCATTTATGTAAATAATGAAAAGCAACGGTCCAATAATTGAGCCTTGCGGTACTCCAATATTGACAGTAAGTATTTCGGAAGTTGCTACGGACTCGATTAGATCTCTGCCAATATTGGCTATTTCCACTTTTTGCATTCTGTTTTGCAGATAAGTCTTGAATAGGTTATTTGCCGTACCTCGGATGCCATAATAGTCTAATTTTGCAAGTAGAAGATCGGTTTGGACGCAATCAAAGGCTCGACTGAGGTCACAAAAAATGGCAGCCGAATACCTTTTCATATTTAGACATGTATGTATTTGATTGCAACACTTCAACATTGCCTGTTGGGTCGATTTCTTTTTCATAAAACCAAATTGTGTGTTGCTCAAAATATTATTTTTCTTCAAAAACTCACGTATCCTGACTTCTATTATTTTTTCTAGAACCTTAGAGAATACGGTCAATAAAGATATGGGTCGATAGTTTTCGATATTATGTATATCACCTTTTTTAAAGACCGGTACTATTTTTGCCATTTTATAGCATTCAGGAAAGACACCATTACTTAACGACATATTAAATAATATACTGAGGGGTTTAGATAAAATATCACTGGATTTCTTTAGTATATCAACTGGAAAATTGTCTATCCCAGTGGATTTTTTATTTTTCAATGAGTTTATAAATTTGGCTATTTCCATCTCAGATGTGGGTTTCAGGAATATCGAATTATAATTTTTTTTCATTAATTTCAACTTTTCATATGCTGTTGTAATTGGGGTCTGAATTGCAGATGCCAGACTTAAAGGTTTATTGATAAAGAAGTTATTGAATACGTTGCTCAAAACCAGAGCATTTGTTTCGAGTTTTTTATTTATTTCAATGGATAATGATGCGCTAAATCCTTTTCTCAATTTTCCGGTTTCATCGTTTATAATGGACCATGCTGTTTTTACTTTATTTCGTGAGGAAAATATTTTTTGAGAGTAGAATTTTCTTTTAGCTGCGCGAATATCATTTCTTAACCTCGAATACATTTTATTGAAGAGTTTTCGATATAAAGGGTCATATTTGAACATTTTGTTTTTCAATGTGTTTCTCTTCAACCTACAGCGATATACAAGAACTGGAGTAATCCATTGCTTGTTGGTAGGTTGAAGATAAACTTTTTTCCTTATTATTGGAAATGATTTCGAAAAGCAGTCATTTATCCGATTGTGAAACCACGTATAGGCCATATTAGTGTCATCTATTGTCTGAAGATAGTCCCAGTTTAACGATTCAACCCATTTTCTAAACACGGTGTGATTACTTTTAGCAAAGTTCCTCCTTGTTTTAAATACATAATTTTGAGTACGCTTAAAAACATCATCAATCTCAATAACATGAAATGCATGATCCGATAACCCGGGATCTATGGTCTTTAGGCGTATGTCATGACACCTTCTAAATGAAATTAGCGTTGCCAACCCATGGTTCACCGAAACGGAAATACTGGCACTGCGCACTTTTAGACGCCGCGCACTTTTACCCCACTCTACTCTATATATATATATATATATATATATATATATATATATATATATATATATATATATATATATATATATATATATATATATATATATATATATATATATATATATATATATATATATATATATATATATATATATATATATATATATATATATAAATATATATATATATATATATATATATATATATATATATATATATATATATATATATATATATATATATATATATATATATATATATATATATATATATATATTTATATATATATATATATATATATATATGTATATATATATATATATATATATATATATATATATATATATATATATATATATATATATATATATATATATATATATATATATATATATATATATATATATATATATATATATATATATATATATATATATATATATATATATATATATATATATATATATATATATATATATATATATATATATATATATATATATATATATATATATATATTCATATATATATATATATATATATATATGGATAAATACATAAACCACAGTTATTTGGTAAAAAAACCGTAATAAAAATATAAATCCCAATACAATAGTTCATTTTCTGTAACGGCAGTGGTGTTTTTTATTCTTTTTATTATATTAACTCGTTTGTTTTCTTTATTCCACCATAGGTTGAACTTATTCAAAATTCCGATTAATACCTATGGTTCCAACGAATAATTAACAAAACTGTCCAAATAATTTTATAAACGTTTAATAAATAATTGCCACAACCCCAGATGCATTTAAAAATCTAATTATGAATATATTACAATTTAATTAAGTAATGTGTTTATTATGGAAATAGTTATTCTCCTCTTATCTTTGTATTTACATAACTTATTCCTTTTTTCTATTTTTCGTTCTCATAAAATGTGTCATTACATAATTATATATTTTATTTTCTTATTACTATCTATTTAATAATGATTTCATTTATTACCATATTAATATCATGTTTATGTATCTATTTACTATATTTTTTTTCTGCTCTATTTACTTTATATTTACTCTTTTAATACTTTGGACTGTTTAGTAACTTAGCAATTACTTTTCAGAATATTTTCTGTTTATTTAAAAAACCCCAATAATTTAACTTTAAAAAATGCTTGTATATTTTAAGCTTTTCTTTTATTTAGAATAACGCATTATATGACCGTTTAATTGGTGGAAACATATTACTGGTTTATGTTTGTTATATTTTGATTAAGTAAATATGTTTTTGTACTGACTGTTTCTTGAATAAAATAATAATAATAATAATAAAATAGCCAATTAACAATAAATTGAGGGTCTAAAAAAACAAATGAAAGGTCTGATTGAACATATTCCAAAAATATTTTTTTTTATGTTTCTCTATGGATAAATACTTAAACAGCGCAGGGAAACCTTTGTTTATACAAAGGCTGTATAAAGCGTCACGAGTGGCGCGCAATCGTCATAAGATTCCTGCCGCAGGGCGGGCACCCTTTGACGCCATATTCACAACAGATACGAGCCCGAATTCGACTATTTTAGCACTTTCCATCAGGGAGTTCCAGTGGCAATCTTCCGGCTCTATCTTCAGACCTTAGCCATCATGTGTAATGAAAAGTACTCATAATAACTTATACTGGCCCGAGTTCGACTTTCCTACAAACTCTTGTCATTATGTGTAAAGGAATGTACTCAAAACAACAACAGATACGAGCCCAAATTCGACTATCTTAGCACTTTCCATCAGGGAGTTCCAGTGGCAATCTTCCGGCTCTATCTTCAGACCTTAGCCATCATGTGTAATGAAAAGTACTCATAATAACTTATACTAGCCCGAGTTCGACTTTCCTACAAACTCTTGTCATTATGTGTAAAGGAATGTACTCAAAACAACAACAGATACGAGCCCAAATTCGACTATCTTAGCACTTTCCATCAGGGAGTTCCAGTGGCAATCTTCCGGCTCTATCTTCAGACCTTAGCCATCATGTGTAATGAAAAGTACTCATAATAACTTATACTAGCCCGAGTTCGACTTTCCTACAAACTCTTGTCATTATGTGTAAAGGAATGTACTCAAAACAACAACAGATACGAGCCCAAATTCGACTATCTTAGCACTTTCCATCAGGGAGTTCCAGTGGCAATCTTCCGGCTCTATCTTCAGACCTTAGCCATCATGTGTAATGAAAAGTACTCATAATAACTTATACTAGCCCGAGTTCGACTTTCCTACAAACTCTCGTCATCATGTGTAAAGGAATGTACTCAAAACAACAACAGATACGAGCCCAAATTCGACTATCTTAGCACTTTCCATCATGGAGTTTCAGTGGCAACCTGTCGGCTCTATATTCAGACCCTCGCTATCATGTGTACTTAAAAAAACAAAACAAACGAACCCAAATTCGACTATCTTAGCTCTTTTAATCAGGGAGTCCCGGTGGCTTTCTTGGGGCTTTATCTTCATAACCCTCGTCATCATGTCTACAGAAAAGTACTCAAAACAACAAGATAAACTAGCCCAAACTCGACTATCTTCGCACTTTCCATCAGGGAGTTCCAGTGGCAATCTTCCGGCTGTATCTTAAAACTCTCGTCATCATGTGTAAAGGAAAGTACTCCAAACAACAACAGATGGGCAAACAGCAAACGAGCCCAAACTCGACTATCTTAGCACTTTCAATCGAGAAATTTCAGTGACAATCTTCTGGCTCCATCTTCAGACCCTTGTCATTATGTGTAATGGAAAATAGGTACTCAAGACTGTCGTCTT
Organism: Micropterix aruncella; assembly: GCA_944548615.1. Classification (NCBI taxonomy): domain Eukaryota; kingdom Metazoa; phylum Arthropoda; class Insecta; order Lepidoptera; family Micropterigidae; genus Micropterix; species Micropterix aruncella. The sequence continues at coordinate 9,345,490 of OX155977.1, forward strand.
GAGCAAGCAAATGAGCCCAAATTCGACTGTCTTAGCACTTTCCATCAAGGAGTTCCAGTGACAATATTCCGGCTCTATCTTCAGACCTTCGTCATCATGTGTAAAGTACTCAAAACAACAAAGCAAACGAGTCCAAACTCGACTATCTTAGCACTTTCCGTCAGGGAGTTCCAGTGGCAATCTTCCGGCTCTATCTTCAGACCCTAGCCATCATGTGTGATCAAAAGTACTCATAATAACTTATACTAGCCCAAATTCGACTTTCTTACAAACTCTCGTCATAATGTGTAAAGGAATGTACTCCAAACAACAAAAGATGCGAGCCCAAATTCGACTATCTTAGCACTTTTCATAATGGAGTTCCAGTGGCAACCTTTCGGCTCTATATTCAGACCCTCGCCATCATGTGTGATCAAAAGTACTCATAATAACTTATACTAGCCCAAATTCGACTTTCCTACCATTTATTATCAGGTATTTCCAGTCCCTACATTCTGGTTAAATCATCAAATCATACATACCAACGTTCAAAGATTTTAAAAAAAAGCTTGTAAAAAGTTGAACTATATATCCCAATTAATTATTTGAAATCTTAAATAAAAAACCTGACTGATAACGGTCGCTGCGTCTATTAAACATCTCTTAAAAAATCGAATTCGTAATTTTCCAGTTTTTTTAAATGTCAGTAGTCTTTAAGGAACAGTATTCGCTGATTTATATTCAAACAACTTTTTAATTGTTACTTCGCTGAGTTAATCAAAAATAGGTTTTTGCAAAATGGGTTAGTTTGAGGACGAATTTTTATTTTATTTATTTATTACAAAAAAAAACAAGATTACTGCATATGCGATATTCGGTATACATTGTTACAGATCTTGCAGGAAAAACTAATTAAACTCATAGCCATTGGCTCATCGCATACCTAACAGATAGAAAAACGGGTAGCTAATGGGCCCTTGTTGAGCTGGCCACGAAGACCCATTTGTTCAAGGTCGGTCAAACTCACGGGTCAACACCCATACGGTGGCCTCCATGCATGAAGCGCGAGCCCGGGTATGACTCTGGCCTGAGGGCTAGTTTCCCCCAGGATTCAATCTTCTGGCACTCCTGGACGGTCTGCGCACCGTGCGGCGTGAGCCAATCGATTGCGCATTCTGACTAACAGTCGGGGGAGTCTGGAAGCAGTACTGTTTCCTATAGAGCGGGGGTGGTTGCTGACCTGTCTGCGACTGCTCTTGAAACGACCATCAGCTTCCCAATTCCGGGTTAACATCCGGGCAAAGGATGTCGTGGTCAGCGATAGATTCGTCTGACACCGTTTCACCGCTTCGTAAGGGAGAGGACCGCGCAAGCGACCTAGAAATCGTATCAGTCGGGAGACCGGAGTAATCTAGTTGCAACTGGAAGTAAGGGCGCGAGTGTCGACCCGCTGGGTACCTACATACCTACTTACCTGGCTATCTCGCGGATAAGGCGTTGGCCTCTTACGGGCTTGTGGCGGAGCTTGACGGTGAACTGTTTTGTCCGAGTCTTCTGCGTTCACTTTACGGGAGATAGAACGACCAATTGTTAAAACATCCTGAGGTGACGGGTTCGCCTGTTGTAGTTGACAGCTCCACATTAGTTTTATTCTGCGCCGCTGATCAAAAAACTACTTGACGGATCGAATTGTTCCAAAAAAAGATCTCGTATTTAATCGATGATATTATAGTCGTCTTAACCAAGCATTTAACTTTTCAGGTAACGGCGATGTCAAATATAACCTGTCCGGTTATTACGGGATAAACAGCGTTGGAGAGGATGGCGGTGCGCACACGCAAACCGGTTACTACGAGAATCATTACACACCAAAAAATAGGTCAAGCGGAGACAGCTTCGGAGATGGAAGCATCGGAGGTACGTGATTCATCAACTAAATCATCTGAAGTGAAAGTAGACAACCATCATCATCATCCATCATCATCATATGACATCACAGAGACACGAGATAAAATAACTATTTAAACAGATATTTCAGACAAATGAGGGGATTCTCCATTTCTGACTAAAGATAAAATATACTATGTACTTAATTCTATGCTTTTGCAAGCCGAAACCTTTGATCAAATAGAATAGTAAGTTGAAAAAATTTAACTATAGTGTTTCTTAAGCCGAGTCTTTCCGAGTTGACGCGACAAAAATGTTGATATTTTTGCAATGCCACGCGCCCGCGCGCTTTCGATATATACATAAAGAACGAATTAATGTATATACATTCAATTAGGAAAGCCCTTTCTAAGTTTCACCGCGACAGGGCTGCTGCACCCTGGGTTGGCTTCCAACAACGGACTCCTCAACGGTCGACAGCACAAACACGAAATGTTGTATAGCATTCAATAATGATAGCCCGTTTTAAGTTCCAATATGACATGGCTGCGGCACGCAGGGTGGCTTGGGACAGAGCATTTTAATTAAAGCTTTTAAGCTATTGCATAGCTTTTATCGCGGGCCTAGGCCAGCGCGGCGACCGAATGAAGAAATTTCTTAACGAAAATTAATGCTTTTAAAATGATAATAACGTCTAAACGAGTACTGCTTACGATTTGAAAAAAATATATGTTAAACAAGAACATTTTCCTAATATTCTTAGCTCTGAATATTTTAGATTTTCTTTATATTACATAGTGTAATTAATTTGTGAAATTAGGTCTAACCGAACACAAAAACGACTACTACGCAAATACTATCTGGCGTATTATTATGAAACCTGCACAATTTTAAAGATAATTTAATTATCTATCTTTTTATCTACGATTTTATTCGAATAATCCGTTTTTTTGCTTTATCGAATAAAAAATTCGTGCGCGGCGCTCTATGGGAAGACGTTTAAATTATTCCGAATCATTTGCTTTCGCAGCCGCAAATGATTCGGAATAATTTCAACGTTTTGGATAGAGCGCAGTTATCTGATATCAGAAAAAATTAAATAAATAAATAATTATAATTGCTTAAGTTGTTAAAAATGCTATGCAATAGCTTTACCGCGGCAGTCCACGAGTGCCACACGTATTTTTTTTTTTTTAAATCTGTTTTTACTATTACCTTATTTGACATTTACTTTCAAATTACGTGTTTATTAAACTTTTTGCGTCAATTATCTATATATATATATATATATATATATATATATATATATATATATATATATATATATATATATATATATATATATATATATATATATATATATATATATATATATATATATATATCTATATATATATATATATATATATATATATATATATATATATATATAAATGAATCGCCGTGCGTTAGTCTCGCAAGATCTCGGAAATGACTCGACCGATTTGAATTATTTTTTTTTTGTTTTGTTTGCCTTGATTCAGGAGTGGTTTACAAAAAAAAATATTTAGGAAAAACTCAAAGAAACAACTGAAAATCGAAAAAATCGAAATTGATCATTTTGGGAAATAGGCCACTTTCAATAAATGGCGTTCGCGGCGATCCTATTGTTTGACAGCTGCGCCATCCGTAACTGTTATTCATTCCGTGCGATTGTGTAAAATTTCAAAAAGTCGAAAAGTCGAAAAAAATCAAAAGAGTCGAAAAAGTCAAAAGAGTGGAAAAGTAAAAAAAGACGAAAAAATCGAAAAGTTGAAAACGTCGAAAAAGTCGAAAACGTCGGAAAAGTCGAAAAAGTCGAAAAGTCGGAAAAGTCGAAAAAGTCAATAAAAGACCAAAAAGTAAAAAAATGCAAAAAGTCGGAAAAGTTGAAAAAGCATTTATATTTCATAATGTAAATTAAACACATTGAATTGATTTTAAATACAAACGCCTTTATTTAATCACCAAACAAAACTCAAGCCGTACATGATTCGGCCATATTATAGATTTCAATGAATTGGATTTGAAAGGTTGATTAGGAATAATAAACGCTTATGAAGAGTTACAATCAAATCAATTTTAGGTGGTACGAAGTTCACCGGGTCATCTAGTATAACTTATATTTTAATAAACCAGTATTTCGGATCGGTTAACGCACTAACACAGGTCATTTTGGTTTGAGTGTTTAACCCAAATAACTGAGGTCAGGTAACTGACGATAAATATGCATTAAAGTTCCATCTAATGTGATACAACAGTGCAAATAGCTACATAGTTATGTGGCAATGTCCGACTACTGAAGGTCAGTCAACCATTAAATAGGTACATCTAATGAGCTACTTAATCAGTGAAGCACAAATATTATGACCATAGCAATGATATTGATATCAGTTGAACTTGAAAGTGTAAAAATGAACATTTTAAAACTCTTTCAATGTCTAGTTAATGAAATAAAGGCCGCCTTGCATAACCATATCCAGGTTCCGATTGAATCGCCATTACTTAAAACTAGCTGACCCGTGCCCACTTCGTTGGGCTGTAAAACTTTTTACTTGTGATGAAATTATGAGTGTGGTTTGGTTAGTACTGAGTGCTATGATTTATTTCCTGACTGCCAAAAGAAGGGTTATATATTTACAGCATATGCATGTATGTATTTGAATGCCAATTTGACTATATTACCGTTATTTGTGAGTGTCTTCTTGTGAGTGTCGTATTTGTGAGTGTCTTATCTCTTTAACCATTTATGCAGTAAAAGGGAAAAGTCTTTTGTTTTAAACATTTGAGACGATAAATTTACCTATTTTGATAATTATTCATAATTGTTGATAATATGACCAATAAACATGACCTAACGATTTAAATTATTTTTTTAATATAAAATACTACTGTTTGTTACATAAATATAAAAGCTAAATATATTATCAAGCTCTACTCCCCAACCCATCCCTTAACTAACCCCACACCTCGCGCTTCCTCCCCCAGCCTCCCCCCAGCCATCCCTTTTCCATCTAACACCCGCTGTCCCTGCCCCCTCCATCTCCCCCTCTCCCGACACCATCCTCCAACCCCCCCCCCCCGCCATTGTTCTGCTCACCCTTCCCCCTCAGCTAACCTACCCCCACCCATCCCCCTCACCCTACATCCCCCTTTCACTCCCTCATCTACCCCCCTTCTGCCCGCCCTTCCTGTTCCTCATCCCACCGCCCCCCCCCCCTTTACTTCCTATTGCCTTACCCCCCTTTAACCCTTTCCTTTCTAACTTACCCCTCTACCTACCCCCTTTAACATCCCCTCTTACTCACTTCTCCCCCCCCCCCCCCCTTCCCGCCCCCCGTCTTTCAGCCCTCTCCTTCCCCTGTAAACTCCCTTTCCTTTCCCAATCTCCCCAAAGCTCATAATCCCCCTACCCCTACAACCTTCTCCCCTCCTAATCCCCTCTTCCAACGCCCCTAAAGCCCCCACCCAACGCTACCAATCCCCCTAACGCTACCCCCCCCCCCCCCGCCCCCCTCCCCCGCCCAATCCACTTTTGCATCCTAAGCACTTGGGCATCTATTAAAGCACTCTATATTAGGCGGGATAGGAACCCGAAGAAGAAGAACATCAGAAGAAGAAGAATATTTTCGTCCGGAACTTTACACATCCCGAGTACTTTGTCTATTTTCTTCGAAGCCAAAACATAGATAAGGCAGACCAGGAACCCACGGAAGAAGAAGAATACCGGAGAAAGAATATTTTCGCCCCCCCCCCCTCTCTTCTCTAACCTTACCTCCCCCCTCTCCACCCAAAAGCAAACCTAATATTTTTGTATTATTTCCGTGGTATTAAAATGGCTATTTTTCAATATGGTTCGTTTCTCGGCTAGCCTTGGGCGGCTCGACATTATTATTTGTTTAAAATGTATGTCGTTTTTTTTGTCGCTTGTTTAAGAGATATTGACAATGTGGTTTCGACCCTACGACGCATCCGTGTACCGGGTTTCAAGTCTCTAAGTCCAATATTTCAAGATTGAAATATGACTAGCGCGCCCTATGGTGGACCGATTTCAACCACACATCTTTTCTACTCTTGCCACTGCCAAATTTCAGCTCAATCGGATGAAACGTTTGTGCTCTATCGTGAAGGAATACAAACACACTCACACAATAATACCAAATTGATTATATATGATTTATATATGACTAGTACTCCCCCTGATGAACCGATTTTTACCACAACCATTTCAACTTTTGCCATGACCAAATGATTTATTTATTTATATATTTATTTATAATAGTAATGGGTGCAAATAGTAATAGGTAGGTAAAACGTAATAGGTACGCAAACAATACTCTAATAAAACATTGGTTATCGCTAAGATTTTAACATTATTACTAATTAGAGTATAATATCTTATGCATAATCGGCATGCTTAATTAATAATTGCGTATTTATTATTAATTAATAATTGCGATTTATCTCATGATTCACAAAAGAAGTATCAGTACAAAAATTATTATCCTTAAAAATTATCAAAACAAAAAATCTAAATTTTGGAAATAAATTTACAGCAAAAAACACGTCATAATTGTCCTTGTGGATTTTAGCAAGGCTTTCGACACAATTAATCATGATCGACTCATAAGGACCCTTGACGATGTAGGTATAAGAGGCAGATACAAAGAGTTACTGCGCAGTTACCTAAGTGATAGAGAAATGGCGGTAAAAATAGGGGCTCGATTGGTAATAGTGTTAGGATAACAGAGGGTACACCACAGGGCTCCGTATTGGGACCTATGTTTTATTTGATATATTGCAACACTATATCGAATATATTTTTTAAATCAAAAGTGTACCAATTCGCCGATGACACAGCGATAGTGGTTGAGCACGATGACGTAAATACTGCAAACACAATCATGAACCAACAATTCCTACAACTGTTGCGCTGGTCCCATGACAACGGCCTCGTTATCAACCATACGAAGACAAAGGTATTGTACGTCACCTCTCCCTATAAAAAAAGGGGCGAGATAGCTATTAAAGCACACTCGTATACGTGCATTCACGATAACGTATCACATCTAAACTGCTCCTGCAATAGTCTAGAGGTTGTGAGTACACATAAATACCTGGGCTTAATACTTGACAAAAACTTTAATTGGGAAAGTCACATACTTCTACTGTGTGGAAAACTCAGGTATTTTTTAAAACTATTCTTTCACCTGAAATCCGTAGTACCTCATAATATTATGAAAATCATATACTTTTCACTTGTAAATTCTATACTAGGATATGGCATTCAGGTATGGGGACTTACATTTCCCACGTACGTTGGGAAAGTGGAAAATATTCAAATTCGAATACTGAAACAAATGGCACCAAAAGGCTCAATACAAATTAAGCAAAATAATTACACAGAACTCTACTCCTCAATTGATGTCTTGCCTATAAGTTTCTTCGTATGGTATAAAATTCTGCTTGACAACAACGAAAACGGTTCGTTACGAATACCTGCCGATCATATACACAGAACTCGGCTACGTGAAAAGGGGTATTTGAAATATAACAAGCAAAACAATTATTACGGCGATAGAACTCTTGAATTCATTGTTCCAAAATTATTCAATCACTTTTCAATAAAATTAGACAACTCAATCAGCAAATACTTACTAAAGAAAACATTGAAACTTATACTACTAAGCAACCTAAATAATGACTTACCCAGGCGAGCTAATTGAAATAATTTAAATATTATGTAATATAAATACTATAACAGAGACATTAAAAACTATATTAGTGTAAATTAGCATAAATATGTAAAAGAAGTAGCATAACTGTGACAAGTAAAAATTATATTAGACTAAATTAGCATTAACATCAAGTAGAATAATTATGGTAAACCAAGCTAATTAAGATAAGTTAGGTTAGGTTAGGGTATAAGTATAGATATCTAGTATGAATCATTTTATTAGTGTAATCATTTGTTATTGTAATTGTAAACAAAGTAAGTATACCAGGATAATTATTATAGGTTAGGTTAGATGAGTAAGTAGGCATATCAATTTAGTGGAAAAGCATATTTATAAGTGTATATTCAGCTAGTTATGATAGGAGATATAGGTCAGATTAGGTTAGGTTAGAAAGTCAATGCATCTACTTAACGTAGAAAGTTATAATAGTTAATAAAAGTATAATAGGTAATAGATAATATAAGTCAGATATAAACACATTATTGTTAGTTACCCACTGAAAAGGCACTAGCCTTAGTGGGGAACTGTGACATGTAATTTGTATCTTTTTTTATGAATAAAGACTACTACCAAAAAAAAAGTAAATTATGAAAAACAATTAAATAGAAAAAAAATAATTTTATATCAAATATTGTCCTACTACTATTATAAACGCGAAAGTTTGTAAGAATGTATGTATGGATGTTTGTTACTCTTTCACGCAAAAACTTCTGAATGGATTTTGATGAAACTTTACAATAATATAGCTTACACATCAGAATAAGACCTAGGCTATAATTTATAAAGATATATAGTGTTCTATCATCATTATCACAATTTTCCATCACTAAGCGGGTGAAATCGCGGGGCGCAGCTAGTCTGAAATAAAATAATAAAAACATACGGTAAATTATCAATTTGTCTCATAATATGCTATATAAATGGACTTAACTGCTAATGGCCACAGGTTAATAAAATCATTATTATCGGTTATAGTGTTGTATAACCGGCATGTACGTGTGATAGGATTGTGGACAGATTGATTTGTCCGCGAAGTGTGCTGTTGCTGCCTTGAAATGTTGCTGCCAACGTCTGGATGGCACGTTGAAATTTAATGCTTCTAATGATGAATAAATGCCAAATTTCAGCATAATCGGATGAAGCATTTGTGCGCTATCGTGGAGGAATACACACTCGCAGACACAAACCCCCCCACACACACACACAGACTCACAGGCTGACAGACGCCATTTCATCCGAAAATGGTCCTTATGGTCTCATGGTCGGTCAAATAGATATTTCCGTCTTCATCTATACTAATACTAATACTAATACTAATAATTTTATAAAGAGGTAAAGTTTGTGAGGTTGTAGAAAGTAATCTCTGGATCTACTGAACCGATTTTGAAACTTCTTTTACCAATAGAAAGCCACATTATTTGTGAGTGTCATAGGCTATATATTAATCCAAAAAATTAAAAGGCTTTTTCGTGGTAGTCGGATTTGAAAAGTAAGTCGGAGAAAAAACGGTCGAATGAAAACGTTTCTTACGAACGCTGCCTTAACGATGAGATATATATGATTAAGTATGGAGAAAAATAGTAGAGCTTCATAATGCCTACATAAAAGTCACCGACGGCATATGTCTAACTTTTATATTTAAGTCACAAAAAGTAGTTTTTCATATTAAAAAAATAATTTAAATCGTTAAGTCATGTTTATTGGTCATATTAACAACAATTATGAATTCTTATCAAAATAAGTAAATTTATCGTCTCAAATGTTTAAACCAAAAGACTTTTCTCTTTTACTGCATATAATTTCCCTTTTACTGCATAAATGGTTAAAGAGATAATACGACATATCTTGGGTAACCGCGACCGTATCTTGGGTTGGAACTCCTGAAAGACAATATATTTTGGTACATTACATCTAATATATAATACAGAGAAGTTTTGAACAATTAAAATAAACATAATTTATTCAATCATAATCATCTCATTCACTCATTTGAAGCTCAGTATCTGATTCCTGCTTAGCTTTAATAGCTCGGAAGTCTTTTGTACACCCTGTGTATCAAAACTTTAAGTTGCTGTGTCTCTGATTGTTAATTAAAACTTTCACAATATTCCATAACACCCTATATAAGTAGTAATTAAACAAAGCTGATAAACAAAACAGACATTGTAATAAACAAAGCAATATCAACATAGTTTGTAGTCGGATTTGCAAAGTAAGTCGGAGAAAAAACCGGTCGAACGAAAATGTTTCTAACTAACGCTGCCTTAACGATGAGAGATATATGATTATGTTCTAGAGAAAAGTTGTAGAGCTTGATAATGCCTACAAAAAAGTCAGCAACAGCATATGTCTAACTTTTATATTTAAGTCACAAAAAGTAGTATTTTATATTAAAAAAATATTGGTCATATTATCAAAAATTATGAATTTTTATCAAAATAAGTAAATTTATCGTCTTACGTGTTTAAAACAAAAGACTTTTCCCTTTTATTGCATATAATTTCCCTTTTACTGCATAAATGGTTAAAGAGATAAGACACTCACAAATAACACTCACAAGAAGACACTCACAAATAACGGTAATATAGCCAAATTGGCATGCAAGTACATATATAAATCTGCAGCAAAAATATAACCCTTCTTTTAGCAGTCAGAAAATAAATCATAGCACTCAGTACTAACCGAACCACACTCATAATTTCATCACAAGTAAAAATGTTTACCGTCCAACGAAGTGGGCACGGGTCAGCTAGTCTCGAATAAAAGATTTTGCGCGTTCACAATACTTTACCTCAAGCCGGGAAAGTAGAGTGCAGTACTTTCGATTTCATTTCACAACTAGCAACGCTAAAGCTACCATATCGATGTATCTACAAGCTATCTTGCACTGTGTTAAGTTACATTTGCAATCACACTTGACCGACTGATCTTAATAATTTTCACAAATAAACAATTTCTTCTCGCTACCGGAGAAAATCATACAAAGAGTGATAAATGAATAGAGCTAACGTGACTCATCTGTGTAACCGTAGCCGGTATCCAAAGCGACGACACGATATACGATTGTCGTCACTCGAAGCGGGAGCCGAAAACTTTTATCGTATGTATGTTGACGTTAATCAATAAATAGAGAGAGACATTCTTCCTCGTCTGCATCAAAATTGTTCGGGAGATTTTCGAAGAGTTACTGCGTAATCAATTTCTTACAATTCGTAGTAAAACACTGTAAAAAAATCTTCTCACAAAGTCACATCGGACGTACGATAAAATAATAAGCTAATGCATCACTCTAGCTAAGTCGGAGCCAGAGAGGTAACAGAAATAGAGAACGAGAGCGCGAAGATTGGCTGTGAGTGAATGCGTTCACCGAATAGAATGAGATAGGGACATATGAGACTCCCTCTATCCTTGTCTAGTTGCGTATGCGCGTTTATCCATAGCATAGCAGACTTAGGGCGTCGAAGCGTTGCCATAGTGATATAAACGCGTTGCCATGGTGATTTATTTTATAAAATTATCCAATACAAGAAAATTGATTTTGGCAAAAATAAATAACAAAGGTATAAATAATAACATTTTTGTTTTTTGCGAAGCAGATAAGATTACATTTGTGTGGATTTTATCGCCCCACTAGATTGTATATCTGTTCTGGGGTGATAGTATTCAAAACATAGTGACTTTTGTTTTTTTTTTTCATTCATTCATTTCGATTGCTCATTCATTCTTAAAAAAATAAGCTTGATAAAATATATATAAATATTTATATAAATAAAGAACTAATATTAAATAAAAAAAAGAAAATATTTAAATTTATAGATAATTAAAATAAATAAATATATAGTTAAATAAATAACTAAATTGACCAATTGACTAAGTAGCCTAAAAACTTTTCTTACTATGCACATATAAAATTGTAAATCTAATTAATTAATATAATATTATCAATTTATTTTAAACATAATCAACCGAAACATATTTCTTGTCAAGTATCAGGTGAGAGATATGTCAAATATGGCCTAAGTCAGGATGTGAGTCACCATTTCTTTGCACTGGCTTCTACTTTTCGTCATGAGCCACTTGATAATATATTTCTTCAGCGTCAATCTGCTAAATATCTGAAAAAAAATTGCTGATATATTATTATTATTTATTATTTATTAGTTTCAAATAGTTATATTATTATTACTATTATTATTATTATTTATTTTGCGCGTTCACAATACTTTACCTCAAGCCGGGAAAGCAGAGTGCAGTACTTTCGATTTATTAGTTTCAAATAGTATTCGAGAGCATTACAGATGAATCCAATTCGCCCTTGAATATTAAAGCTAGAGTGCAAGTCTAAAAATAAATGACTTACATAACTAAATTAATGCTAACATTGAACAAGAAAAAAAACGTAAAAATATAAAACTAAATAAAAGACAGATTATGATAAACATGAGATAGCAGGGAGTTGCCTTTTTAGCTGCCAATTATGTACGTGTCTCCGTGAATGCACGACTAGACAAGGATGAAGGGGGCACTGTAGGCTGCTGTCTCTTTTTATTCGTCTGACGCATTCTCAGGCTGGTCACGGGGTCTAGTAGTTATACGGTCATTGGTCGGAGCCGAGTTATCAATAGTCTTTGAATCGTCAAAACCCAGAGTTATTAGAATAGAGTGCGGGAGTGCGAAGTTGGACTGTGAGCGAATGCGTAACCGGAAAAGAAAGAGATAGCTGCATATGAGACTCACTATATCCTCGTATAGTTGCGAATGCGAGTTTATCGATAGCATAGCAGACTTATGGCATCGAAGCGTTGCCATAGTGATATATAAATCAAATCAAATCAAATCACATTTATTGTCTTTTAAAACTTTTCCATAGTTGTTTAGACACAATACTTAATAAATCCGCCTAATATTAAAATAACTTTAAAATGGATACTACATGTTTCTTAAGAGACTCACCACACAATTGATAATAGTTGTATTAGATACTTAAATTACAGTTTGAGTTGTCAGTAAATGTAATATTAAATGGTCCTACAAATAGGAAATACATTTGATTATCGGAGACAATTATAAATAATAATAATAATAATAATATAATCAATAAAATGGTACAAATGTCAAGTTAAATAAATAAAATCGAGAAATTGTCAGTCATCTAATTATAATTCGTCGATATTATATAATTCTCTCGCGATAAGGTAGCCTTTTAATTTCGATTTAAACTGGGCTATTTTCCCGTTTCTACATATAATTTTAATAATTTTAGGCAATTTATTGTAACACACCATTCCAAATTAATTTATATCCATTTTTAATAATTCCAAAGATGGACGGGGTAGTGCTAAATTGTGCCTACCTCTGGTAAATTGCGAGTGAATTTCATTTTGGGTCTTCAACTTTCCTATATTTTTTATTATTAACTTTATGCATTCAAATATATATATATATATATATATATATATATATATATATATATATATATATATATATATATATATATATATATATATATATATATATATATATATATATATATATATATATATATATATATATATATATATATATATATATAGTGATGGTAGCGTGAGAATACTGAGATTACTGAAGTGACCACGATTTGATTCAATATAGTTAAGGTTTATCAACATTCTTATGGCTCGTTTTTGGGAAGAGAAATTATGTTGCCTTAAAACCGGTGCACTGTAACCAGAAGGGATCCCGTAACGAAGAATTGACTCGAAATAGGCAAAGTATATTATTTTGGTGTGTTTAACGTTGATCTATTTCAGTATTTGCCTTAGTAAGAAATAGGCGCTGGAAAGTCAATTGCCATAGTGATATATTTACGTCTGTCCCGTGCATGCGCGCCTAAACAAGGATAGAGGGAACGTCATATGCTGCTGTCTCGTTCTATTCTGCTAATGCATTCTCAGGCTGGTCCCGCGGTCTAGTACTTATACGTCTTCGCGTCAAAAGTATGGTTAAGAATGACTACAGCTCATAAGATGCCGTCTGGGTAATAGCCGCAATTACGATAAGTCTAGACTAGCCTTGAGTGACGGCTTGGCTTTTATTTTATCGTAATTTCTCATAAACATTTTTGATGCAGACGCGGAAGGATGTCTCGCTCTATCTATCGATCGACGTCGATCGTCGATCTAAGCGCAGTGCGATAATTTACAGTCTGTCAACATACGATAAAAGTTTTCTCCTTCCGCTTCCAGTGACGACAACGTATATCGTGCACAGAGGTACCTATAGAACAGAGAACGGGAGTGTGAAGGGGGGCTGTGAGTGAATGCGTTCACCGAATAGAAAGTGACAGCAGCATATTGTACCCCTCTCTAGTGTTTTTATACATTTATATCTGACAACATGACAAAAAAAAATCTTTTTGTAATTGTTTTTATTTCTATATATGGCAGTTTGTCAACATATCTTACCCCATCAATGCCCAATAAAGCCAATGACCTTTTATGTTCCAGAATCAAGAACCTTCGGAAGGCCGCTCAAGAAGTTGAGCATGGCTTTGATACCCCTAGCGTTCAAGTTGGGAGCGGCTTCCACATGGCTTGTGGTCATCGCTATTTTGGCCTTCAAGTCTGTCTTGATAGGCTTGGCGTTGTTGATGTTCAAAGTGGCCGCTGTTGTTGCTAAGGTAGGTTCATGTTGTAGGGTAGGGGGCGTATGTTGGGGGGGGGGGGGGAGGGTTGGGGATGGCAGTGCCGGATTAACCCATGTAGAGGCCCTTGAGTAGTCGAAATCTCGGGGCCCTTTGCACTTTTAGGGGCCCTGGAAAGTGAATACTATATCGTGTCAAAGATTCTGACGACGATATAGTATAGAATAGACGTGTATATAAATAAAACACGATCGCAACGGTAAAGTGAGCCGTTAAACATTTCTGACAATGCTTACGTCGCGTAGCAAAAAACGCACATATCAACATAAGAAAATATATTAAAAAGAATAAAAACATACGACTGTCGTTACAGAAAGTGGATTATGTATTTATAATTATTTTTAATACAGTTTTTTTTAATGAAATATTTGGGGTGTATGTATATAGTTGCCTTGGAGGCCAATAGAGTTAACCCTTGACTACACTCGCGGGGTACAAACGTATCCCACGTACCCCACAATCGGAATAATATTAAAGACATTCGATTCTCAAATGGCGTTTTATTCCTATGCTAAAATAAGAAATATATATAATTTCTCATTTATATTACAATTTTCCTAAAAAAGAAAAGGGGTACAAAACAACCCCACTAGTGGACATACGTGTGCCAAAACCGCGAGTGTAGTCAAGGGTTAAACCACAAAACCAGTAATCGAGAAAACAGCGTTTAAAGATTTGCGCGGACAAAAATGACAATAAATCTCTGATATTTCTGTATTTACTGTATGGATTACGATGAAATTTTGTGCATAGATACAAAATTATGTATTCTTTTAATCAGTGTAAAAGACAATTTTAAAAACATATTATTTTAGGTTTTATGTGGCTTAGAACCATTGACCACTACCATTTATGTTTTATGTTTAGCTACAAGGTGGTGGTAAAAGGACTATGTGGCTTAGTATTACTATTATTATATTTTTGAATTAAAGAGTCAGAAGCAGATAGAGTTACTTTATTTCAGCAGCAAATTAAAAATACCACAGAGTTGGGGAGGGGCGGAAGTGAAGCAAGAGTAAACATGCTTTTGGGCCCAGATGTTGGGGCGACGAAATCCACAAAATAGTTTGTGAGAGGGCATGAAACTCGGCCACACACAGAGGCGTAGCTACCGCCGTATCTGCCGTATCAATTATACGGGGCCCCCGGGCCACGGGGGCCCCCAACCTGACTTGACCTGACCTGGCGACCTGAGTAGTATGTTCGAAATATTACAACCGGAGAAACTCCTGTATTCTTCAAACGAAGAGATAATAAACTCTTCCGGAAAACTGTCGGCTAAATACAGTAAATACACCTCAGTTATTCTTTATGACCAATTAAAGGCTCTAAAAACATGCTTAAAATCTGAAATACAAAAAATTCATTCCATTAAGGAACTTCTGATAAAATTCAATAGTCTTGCATTCAGTTTTCCGGAGGTAATAACAGCATGCTTTTTATTCTAGACCCTTCCAGTTACAACTGCAACTGCTGGAAGAAGTTTTTCAAAATTAAAACTGATAAAAAAATACCTAAGAACTTCGATGGGACATGAACGCCTGTCAGACCTGTCACTATTGTCCATAGAGGCAGAAACTTTAGAAAAACTAAAGTCATTATCAGCTATAAATGATTTAATAAATCAGTTTGCCGAAAAAAGGCAAGGAGAGTGTATATTTAATTTGAATTGTTTGTAAAAATTTTGGAAAAAGTGACAGATAGATAATTATGATGAATAAATATTTCTTTTAATTTTATGCAAACATTTTTTTTTTCTTTTGTGAGAAATCTTTACCCTTCCTAAGGGCCCCCAAACAATTTTTTATACGGGGCCCCGCCAAGGCACGCTACGCCACTGGCTACTTATTATACCCCCCGCCCCTTCTTGTTAATTATACTGCACCGTGGTAATAATCATAATAACTTAACCAGAAATACCTAGCATTTTAACATAATACATTTAAATACAAAAATTACATGCTCCTTAGATTGATGAAATAATGTATGATAAAGTCAAAAGAATATAATACACATATACGCACTAAAATCGATGCACTGGAGATGTGGTGTTGGCGTAAAATGCTAGGAATCCCATGGACAGCACGCCGCACCAACAAATCTGTCCTGGAAGAACTCGGCATCCAAGTGAGGCTCTCCACCGTATGCATGAGAAGGGTCCTGCAGTTCTTCGGTCATGTTGCCAGGAGAAACCCAGAGAATCTAGAGAAAATGCTTTCCGGGGGTCAAGTGGAGGGAAGAAGAAGCAGAGGAAGATCGGCCAGATGGAAGGACCTCATCAAAGAAGTTACAAAAGGGTCAATACAATCTGCGACCCACCATGCAGAAGACAGGTCGAAGTGGAGGAGCGTCGTAGGCAAACTATTGTCTAGTGGCCACGATCCTCAGTAATGAGGGAACGACGGAGAAGAAGAAGATGGTATACTGCCATTACAGCAAAGTGTCTTCAAATCTTTTCCTCGGTTATATTGAGTTTCTTACTGTAAAGTTTTGGAATTTCTTGAGTGATCTGATTTTATTGGCGACGTTTGTTGCGTGGCTGAATGCCACGCTGTAAGTGACAAGTGGCAATGCCACGCTGAGGAGATCCGGATCGAGAGAGGCGTACGGCACGATCTCCCCTCTTTTCACTCTGGCACTGAAGGACATCTTCAAGAGCCTGCCTTGGGAAGGAAAGGGTATCAACGTGGTAGGGTCGTACCTGAACCACCTCAGGTTCGTCGATGATATAGTTCTGATCAGCAGTGACCCATTACAACTCAAGAACATGCTCGGGGAACTCCACGCAGCATCATCGAGAGTGGGTTTGAAGATGAACCTTCAGAAAACAAAAACCCTGAGCCCAGACCCAGTCCAGATCATCGTTGAGAGCCAGACACTCGAAGTCGTCGACCACTACATCTATCTTGGCCACAAATTTATACTGGGCAAAGACAACCAACGCGTGCAACGTGCAGAAATTATCAGACGCAGCCTTGGGTCTCGCTTCTAACATGACAGCATGTAGTAGTATACGTACGGTTATAATCGGACCCATGTTGAAACCACAGTATACTGATATTTCTGTATTAACCGTAAGGAAAATGTTGAGTCATGGCAATTCAACAAAATTACGATTGAAACATCGTTATTCTGCATAAAACCGCAATAACTAAATTGCAATGTAATAATCCATGCAATATTTTTCTCAGAGTGGTTGGAGGTGCGAAGCAGTTACTTTATATTAGTTTTACAACAGCTCACAAGATTGTATCTATTTGTGTTCGTTAATATAGGTATTTTTGATGGGTATTGTAAAGATTTGTTGGTATTGTATTTCAGATTTACAGTCTTACTGAAAAACATGGTCACCATGAGCATCACGGGTGGTCTCCGCATCCTCAGAAGGAAATTCACCTACATATTCACAACAATGGACATGGAGGACATCCAGGACATTCTGACGGCCATTCCGGTATATAATATTAATTATACGTTATACATATTTTATACAGGTTGAATTTTAATAAACCAGCGTCCTTACAGTGGTTGAGGCGGTACGAGGCTTAATTTTTTTTTATAAAAAATTTAGAAAAATCACATAAAACCTTTTTTTTTTAATTGAAAAACTTTTTTGTTGAAAAAACTATAAAAATATAGCGAATATTGCCATCGCCAACGCGAAAATTGCCTATCCGCGATATTTTAACTACCGCTAGATGGTGCAGCGCGCTCAAGGCTAGTCAAACATTTATTCAAGGGTTAAGTTTACAAAAAAAAATACAAAAACAAGCATGTATATTTTTATTTTTTTACAATTTCTATATTTTACATGAAAAGTTGTATATTTGCTCGTACTGATTCACATAAAATCACACAATTAAACATTACCTGTATATTTTACTACCTCAATAAGGAAGTCGAACATATTAACACATCGAACAACACTTAATATTTTAAATTTAATAATTATTATTATTTAAAATTTATTACTTATTATCAACTGTTTGCACTTGTACTTATTCATACAAACGTACCTGTCTCAACTTCAAACATCGTACTGGTAAATTTGTTAAATACGTGGACACCCATCAACATAATGTATTTTTTTTTTCCTATGTTCCTCCTTCCCTTCCTGGTCCCTCCCTTCCTATCCTCTTTCTTTTCTCGTTTTTTTTCTGTCTCTTATCATTTAGATAATCTTGATTTAGTGGAAAATTGTCTCTGGTGTAATTTGTATATCTATCTTGTTTGGCTACTTACTTTTATAGGTACACTGTTATTTTCCTGAATAAAAGAAAATAGAAAAAATAAAAATATGCCACCCAGGTTAAAATAGAGTTAGACGTAAACTCTAATAAAACTTTTATTGCTCTTTTCAATGTAGCGGTACATTTCTTTCGAAAACAGACAGTAATACTACTTTTTTTACACTGAAAGTCGGTATTGGTTTTAAAAAATCGCACGCCTAACCACGAGTTTGGTTTCGAACTCTGTCTTTTTGGATGGTTCAAACTCTGTCTTTTTGGAAGTTCCACTGTGATATAGCGGCTGCACCCAGTGTTACCTTGGAACAAAGCATTTTAATAAAAGCTTATTTAAAAAAATGTATTTTTACTTATTATTATAATCCATTGCCGCTTTCAGCTAACGATAGCCTATGATACTGAAATACTCAATTTAAACAGCGCGATCTAACGGACGACGCAAGAACTGTCAGCGTTGTGTAATCTAACGAGATAGGAGTACAAAAGGGGTCCGGCAGAGGGCTCTCTTCTAATATTATTTTTACACGACTGCCGAAAAAAGGAGAGTTACGTGTTATTTAGGAGTTATCCATGTATGTTTTCCGTTTCTTTATTCCACCACAACTTCTAAACGCTTACACCGACTTAGAAGTGTGTCGTATTGTTAGAATTGGTATGTCCTCCCGAGTATCATAGGATACCTATAATATCCAAATGACAAAGAAATACTTGTCTAAATGTCCAAAATGCCAAAACATTAACGTAAATATATGGTGTTCAGTGTCAAATGAAATGAATGAATGGTTCCGGAAATATGCATCTATTTATATGGATAAGTACACAAACCGGGATACACCGGTATACAAATCAGATTCGAAATTTGATGTTACTAACTGTCGTCCTATTTCGAAACTCTCCATCATCAGTAAGCTATTTGAAAAAATAGTTTACGATCAATTATATGCGGCAACTACTCCTTGTATTTTACCCCAACAGCATGGATTTAGATCTGGCAGGTCTACAGTATCTAATCTTACTTTGTTTGCGAGTTTCCTGTCGGTTCAAATGAGTAATCGCAATCAAGTGGATGCTATTTATACTGACTTCAGCAAAGCTTTTGACAAGGCGGACCATACTAATCTCATCTTAAAATTAAGTTCCGTTGGAATTCACGGTGATTTACTACGTTGGTTTGCATCGTACATACAAAATCGTTGCCAGCGTGTGGTTATTGGAGGATTTAAGTCCGACTGGACAAGTATATCCTCAGGTGTGCCACAGGGTAGCCTTTTAATTAGAGCCTCTCCTATTTACATTTTATATCAATGACATAAATACCTGTTTTAAATTTTGTAAGTTTTTAATTTTTGCTGACGATATGGAAATGTACGCACCTGTTAATTCCCTTGACGACTGTCAATTGGTCCAAGATGATCTAGATAGACTATCTCTTTATTGCGCCTCGAATTGCTTATTCCTGAATGCTGCGAAATGTGCTACCGTTAGTTTTACGCGGAAAAACAATATTCTACCATTTATTTATACTGTCAATAGTTTCTCGATAACCAAGAAAAATGCAATCCGGGATCTAGGTGTTCTTTTAGATAGTAAGTTATTATATAACTCCCACATAGATAACATCACAAAAAAAGCATATAGTATGTTAGAATTCGTACTTCGAACTTCAAAACATTTCGCAGTTAAAAATTCCCTATTACTCTTGTAGGTACTACTCTTTCTTCCGCAGTCACCTCGAATATGCTTCTCAAATATGGTCTCCTAGCTATAATGTTCACATAAAGAGAATTGAACGTATTCAAAATGTGTTCCTGAAACATTTGAATTATCGCTCCTTCTTGTCCTTTCCCAATTACAACGAAGCAGCTACCTTTCATGGGCTTCAATCCTTACAATCAAGAAGAAAATGCGCAGACGTGGTGTTTTTCCATAAAATATTGGCAGGTTACATTGATTGTTCTGATCTTCTTGATATCTTTCCGTGTACCATCGCGACTCACTCGCTAAACGGAGTCATTCCACCTTCCGCAGGTTAGTACTAATTATACACAAAACTGTTTCATGTATAGGGTATGTAAAATTTGTAATACGCAGCTCGGCGATATTGACGTATTCAACACGTCATCATTCGCTCATCGAAAGCAATTATTAATGACGGTATTGATTTATCAGTGTAATCGCAATATATGTATAATATATTATAAATAATATTTATTAAAAAATATCTTTAAATAATATGTATGACTTAAACGTGTATTTAAATAAAATTTTATTTACTTATTATGACTCCTTTCTTCCCAGTTCCCACCTATCCCTATGTGTGTTAATTCTTCAAAAAAAATTATATTATTGTGTTTAAATTATGAATGTTTAAGTGGAAACATGTAAGTAGCTTTATTTTTTCAACTTAATAATTTTTTAACAAATTTATTGTAACAGCTGTATGTTTCCTTAATAATAATAAAATTTAAAAAAAATAAAAACAAACCACAAATATTTTATAAAAAAGTTCTTTCTGTAAGGCGGTCGTGTTTTTTATTCTTTTCAATAAATTTACTTGTTCTTTCTTATTTTGTTCACAGATCATTGGAGTAGAGACGATGCACAAAGTCAATACAATGCGAATACAGGACCTCAAACGATCAACACGCCGTATGGCAACTATGTACGAGTCGGACCCCCAGTCACAAGTTTTTAAATATTACTTAAATATTGACATTATGATATCCTTCCTGTGATTCTCGTTATTTATTTATTTATTAAGTTATGTACTTTAATTGTACTTATTTTTATAAAATGAAATAAAAATATCTTGTTACTTACTTGAACTCCTAAACTCGACATGATGTGTCAGTCTGAAGGGGCAATTATATTATCAGACGCGTCCGTAAGCGTTCACAGTCGTTTGGGACGCGGCTTGCAGATCTCTATCGGACGTCCAAAGCCTCAAGGTCACGTCCGCGACTGACGTCCGATAATGTGCACGGTTCAATATAAATTCATTACGCAGATAACCTTTCAGTCGCGTCCATAAGCCGCGGCTTTAGACATTATGACAGTCTAGAAATAAGTTTCATTGGGTGTATTGCCAAAGGGAAAAAAGAAAGAAGAAGAAGTAGAAATAAGTTTCATGACAGTATTAAGGTGCATTTACACGGGCAATTTTTTCAGCAATTATTGCCCGGCAACAAACGTCGGAGGTAGTGGAGCAATTAATGGTGCAAAATAGAGTTGTCAACTACAACGGCCGAACCCGTCACCTCAGGAAGTTTTAACGATTAGTCGTTCTATCTCCCGTGAAGTGAGCGCAGAAGACTTGGACAAAACAGTCCACCGTCAAGCTCCGCCACATGCCCGTAAGAGGCCAACGCCTTATCCGCAAGATAACCAGGTGTGTTACCCAGCGGGTATACACTCACGGCCTTACTTCCAATTGCGACCATATTACTCCGGTCTCTCGATTGGTTACGAGCTCGAGGTCGCTTGCGCGGTCCTCTCCCTTAGGAAGCGGTGAAACGGTGTATAACGAATCTATCGCGGACCACGGCATCCTTTGCCCGGCTGTTCACCCAGGATCGGGTAGCCGATGGTCGTTTCAAGAGCAGTCGCCGTAAGGTCAGCAACCACCCCCGCTCTATAGGAAACAGTACTGCTTCCAGACTCCCCCGACTGTTAGTCAGAGTGCACAATCGATTGGCTGACGCCGCACGGCGCGCAGACCGTCCAGGAGCGCCAGAAGGTTGATTCCCAGGGGAAACTAGCCCTAAGGCCAGAGTCCTGCCCGGGCTCGCACTTCATGGGTGGAGGCCGCCGGATGGGTGTTGACCCGTGTGTGTGACCAACCCGGAACAGAATGGGTCTTCCAGGCCAACTCAGCAAGGGCCCATTAGCTCCCTAAATTAATGAGGAGTAAAATAACAATTGCTGCAATTGTTTCGGCAACATTGCTTATAATTGCTCCATATATTTTGTATTGCTCAGTGTCGCCGCCACGAATTGCCGAATACCAACGTGTTTGGATAATGTCAGGCAATTTTTCTTCTCCCTCGCTCGTGTGTATAAATATGTCTGGCTTTCGCGTCGCCGACCGCTGGCGGGGACGCAGTACTAGGGTAGCCAGGCATACCGCTTCTGTTGTGAAATACAGGCGGACAAAATGGCGTCATCTTCATGGAATAACGAAACTATAATAAACTTTATTGACGCAGTGCTTACGCCTTTGCTTATGGAATAACAAAAGTTCGGAATTCAAAGATCGCATGTTAAAGACAGATGAATGGACTGCTATTGGCCTGCAGTTCCAAGTATCTCACGATGATGCAGCAAAAATAAAAAAAACACTAAAACACGCTTTTATAAATGCACGTAAAAACAAAACAAAAAATAATATTTACACTCTCCATGTACAGGTCTATATACATTTTATACAGGCACCTATGTCAATATTTACACTATTTACACTCAATATGTACAAGTCAATATATAATAGATGCAACGTGACCTTTCTCACAAGTGCAAACACGACTATGATACGATATTCCATCATGGAATGCCAATTCCTGTCTTCCGGCTTCATCATCAGACCTTGAAACTTTATCGTGGTCAAAGTTCATTACAAGACCTTTCTAACAAGTCCAAACACAGCTATGATACGATGTTCCATCATGAAGTTCCAGTTCATATCTTCCGAATCCATCATCAGATCAGTTCGACAGTACCAAATTATTGTATTGTCATCAGAACTACATACAGCTGCCAATTTTCATGACGCTACGATCCTTGGAAGATGGTTAAATTAGTTACCTTAGATTCCATTACATAGTTACATACAGGTGGACCTAATAAAAGCGTGTTAAATAAATTAATAGTTAAAAAAAAACACTAAAAACACGCTTTTGGGCTATGATACGATATTCACATACACACGGCTGTGATACGATATTCCATCATTAAATGCCAGTGCCTATCTTCCGGCTTCATCATCAGACCTTGAAACCTAATCGTGGTCAAAGTTCATTCCAAGACTTTTCTAACAAGCCCAAACACAGCTATGATACGATATTCCATCATGAAGTTCCAGTTCATATCTTCCGACTCCATCATCAGATCAGTTCGACAGTACCAAATTATTGTATTGTCATCAGAACTACATACAGCTGCCAATTTTCATGACGCTACGATCCTTGGAAGATGGTTAAATTAGTTACCTTAGATTCCATTACATAGTTACATACAGGTGGACCTAATAAAAGCGTGTTAAATAAATTAATAGTTAAAAAAAAACACTAAAAACACGCTTTTGGGCTATGATACGATATTCACATACACACGGCTGTGATACGATATTCCATCATTAAATGCCAGTGCCTATCTTCCGGCTTCATCATCAGACCTTGAAACCTAATCGTGGTCAAAGTTCATTCCAAGACCTTTCTAACAAGTCCAAACACAGCTATGATACGATGTTCCATCATGAATCATGAAGTTCCAGTTCATATCTTCCGACTCCATCATCAGATCAGTCCGACAGTATTAATAAAATAAATTAATAGTTTAAAAAAAAAACACTAAAACACGCTTTTATAAATGCACGTAAAAACAAAACAAAAAATTATATTTACACTCTCCATGTACAGGTCTACATATATACATTTTATACAGGCACCTATGTCAATATTTACACTATTTACACTCAATATAGCTATATACACTATTTACACTCAATATATAATAGGTGCAACGTGACCTTTCTCACAAGTGCAAACACGACTATGATACGATATTCCATCATGGAATACTAATTCCTGTCTTCCGGCTTCATCATCAGACCTTGAAACTTAATCGTGGTCAAAGTTCATTACAAGACCTTTCTAACAAGTCCAAACACAGCTATGATACGATGTTCCATCATGAAGTTCCAGTTCATATCTTCCGACTCCATCATCAGATCAGTCCGACAGTACCAAATTATTGTATTTTCATCAGAACTACGTACAGCTGCCAATTTTCATGACGCTACGATGCTTGGAAGATGGTTAAATTAGTTACCTTAGATTCCATTACATAGTTAGTTACATACAGGTCGACCTAATAAAAGCGTGTTAAAAAACGAAATCATCGGAAATTCTAAATAGGTGCAGAAATTGGATCCTTCACATTGGTCGTCTGTTTAATAATTAATGGGCCAACTATATTTAAAAGTAATTCAAAATCAGTTCGGGAAATTCTGGTGAAGTTTTTGAATAATATATCATCCAATTCGATGCACAATAAAGATGGCTTTCGCCTTGCTAAATATGTTCGCATCCAAATCCATCTATTCCTTTTCTTTTTTTTCGTCTTAGAATCATGGTAATAAAAGCACTACAAGCCGCCGCCGCAATGACACACTCGTCCATGGCCAGCAGTTGCTCATCTGAATTGCTATAGTACGGGCCAAAGGAACGTTCCGGTGAGGAAATAAATCATTAGGTCGGCCCCGCCCCTTTTACTACCTGCTTGTAGGGATGCGTGTCGTAACCATCGGATTATTACAGATTATCTATCAGATTATTATATTATTGACATTGAGCAGCGAACCTTTTGTCGGGTCACTTTTCAGTTCGTCAAAAAATTACAAAATATTTATAAAGCACCAAGTCTGCATGTTAATATCACCTTTCAACTTCAATAGCTCCAGGTTAGAAAATATGGTCTCCATTGCTCAACTGATAGGCATGTATTGATGTTTATCATTATTACAAAATGCCGCGATACCATTTTACTAATAACTGTTTAGAAGTTAATAATGACCTATGATATGCCATGCTATGATAATCAGTTATCTATTAGGTACTCATTTAATAACTCACATTACATAATTAGGTCATTATTTAATTACTCTAATTCTAAAATAATACTTTAACCAAAAATATTAATAAATATAGCAATCGGTACTATAATAAATGCAGATGTGTAATACTGTTTCATCGAGCAAGCGTAATTCATCGATAAGCAATATCGACGTTAGCCGCATCCTTGTTGACAGCTCGATTTATTACCCCATCGGAACGTTCATTTGGCCCGTACTTTAGTGTATTCAATGCATTGCCGAGTTGCTCTATATCGCTCAAAGTTGCTCCATATCGATCAACTTGGTGTGGCGGAATCTCTAACAATAATTGCTACGTATTGGTATCGCAGTAAATTGCTCGATGTTGCGTGACGTCATAATTGAACAATATTGCCTGGGATTGAGAAATTTCAGTTGCCCGTGTAAAGGCACCTTTATGGACGGACCAGGCTAGACGAGCGGAGCTGAATAGACCAAAACGTTCATACTTGAAGCGACGGTCGATATTTCTGTGGCTAATTAGGTGTGGGGGTAATGCGAGTTGGTTGTCAATTTGTTAACAACGACTCTTTTAAACGTGTAGCTATAATTATTAGTTAATCTATACTAATATTATAAAGAGATAAAGTTTGTGAGGTCATAGGAAGTAATCTCTGGGTCTGCTGAACCGATTTTGAAAATTGTTATACCAATAAAAAGCCACGTTATTTGTGAGTGTCATAGACTATATATTAATCCGAAAAATGCAAAGACTTTTTTGTGGTAGTCGGATTTGCAAAGTAAGTCGGAGAATAAACGGTCGAATGAAAACGTTTCTTACGAACGCTGCTTTAACAATGAGAGATATATGATTAAGTTCTAAAGAAAATTTGTAGAACTTGGTAATGCCTACAAAAAAGTCAGCGACAGCATATGCCTAAATTTTATATTTAAGTCACAAAAAATAGTTTATTATATAAAAAAAATTATTTAAATCGTTAGGTCATGTTTATATTATCAGCAATTATAAATTCATGTCAAAATAAGTAAATTGATCGTCTCAAGCGCTTAAAACAAAAGACTTTTCCCTTTTACTGCACATAATTTCCCTTTTACTGCATAAATGGTTAAAGAGAGAAGACACACTAATAAGACACTCACAAGAAGACACTCACAAATAACGGTAATAAATAGTCAAATTAGCATGCAAATACATACATACAAATGCAGTAAAAATATAGCCCATCTTTTGGCAGTCAGGAAATAAATCATAGCACTCAGTTCTAACCGAACCACAGTCATAATTTCATCACAAGTAAAAAGTTTTACCGCCCAACGGAGTGGACACGGGTCAGCAAGTGTAGTAATATATTCTTTCCCGGAAATAAAAGATCGACGTGTAAAGCTGTAGCAAAGCCAGATTGTAAAATTTGCTGGAGCTAAGGATTGTAGGTGTGTACTGTGTGTTTTGTGCGTTGCCTACACTGGCTGTATGTATTTTATATTCTATATTGATATGTATGGTTTTCGACATGGATGAGTGAAGGGTAGTGAATGCGATCTTGCATTAATATCTTTGCAACTTGGGTTGTCGACTACAACGGGCGAACCCGTCACCACAGAAAGTTTTAACGATTAGTCGTTCTATCTCCCTGGAGTGAGCGTAGAAGACTTGGGACATAACAATCCACCATCTAGCTACGTCACAAGCCCGTAAGAGGCCAACGCCTTAACCGCGAGTAACCAGGAGTGTTACCCGGCGGGCTTGCACTCACGCCCTTACTTCCAATTGTGACCAGATTACTCCGGTCTCTCGATTGGTTCCGAGTTCGAGGTCGCTTGCGCGGTCCTCTCCCTTACGAAGCGGTGAAACGTTGTATACCGAATATATCGCGGACCACAGCGTCCTTTGCCCGGCTGTTCACCCAGGATCGGATGGCCAATGGTCGTTTCAAGAGCAGTCGCCGTAAGGTCCGCAACCACCCCCGCTCTATAGGAAACAGTACTACTTCCAGACTCCAGACTTCCGACGGGATTTGCGAGATCATAATAAATATTATGATCTCGCAAATCCCGTCACCCAGCACGGCTTCATTGTTCATCTTGACGCGGTGGAAGTTGTCGCTCGTGGCCTGTGAGCAAAGTCTCTATTTCACCTCTTCAAAAATTTTGGCCTTACCAGGAAAATAATCAAATCCTTCCAAAAACTGTCTAAAACGGCAATTTAGAATATGAAAATCTATGATTTCGAAGGAGCAGTTAATGGTTGGTAGGGTGGACGCTCACATGAGACTAGACAACTGTCGTAAACCTACCACAACCGGTCGTTAATCCGGAGTCCACCCCTCACCCCCAGAATTGTAATAATAGTATTATGATAGGCCCGAACCCCGTCGGTGAATTCCATGGCAGCTCCAATCCGGTTGAGGATAGAAAAAAAACGCGGTTGTGCCTAGCGCATGGAATCACGTAATGAAATGATTAGGCGCGCGTTTAACGAAGTGGTAATACATTTCGGTGCAAATGGAAATTGGAGTAGAAGTAAGACACTTATTTATTATTTAATGAACTTTAATATCAATAAGTACACAAAAATATACAATTACGAAATACGAATTTGTTCTACCAAGTCTCAAATAATCATAATGTTATGTGTTTAAAGTACTCTACTTTGGTAACGTTTATGGATGTGGTCAGGCCATCAACCCTATTGTAAAATCTATCTAATGATTGGTATGACCTATTTATCAAATGATAGAAATTATCTAATTATATTTATGACTGTTTTTATAAATTATGAGTAGTCAACACTTGATAGATACATCTTATAAAATAAACCTAGTATATAAGTGCGCTATATATTTAACTAGAGAGTTAATGGTAATATTAAACAATAACTATTTTTATAATTACATTAGTTATGAGTCAAAGAAAAGTTAAAATTGTACATGAACTTTGAATAAATTGGCAGTATTCGTCTTTGCAATGTCTAACTGTTCCTCAGACGATTTTACTTTAAAGATTCCTGTATCAATCGATATATATATATGTATATATATATATATATATATATATATATATATATATATATATATATATATATATATATATATATATATATATATATATATATATATATATATATATATATATATATATATATATATATATATATATATATATATATATATATATATATATATATATATATATAATTGATTGTAAATGTGTAAATTATTATTTTTTCAAATTTAAATTATGTTTATCACTAAATAAATGAAATGATAAAATAATGAAAGGGCACTTATCTGGTCTGTGGTGACCAGGAGTGACTCCACGCCTTCTTCTTCTCCTCCCTCAGTGTTTGCTGGTGCTTCCTGCTGTGGCACCAGAATCCGATCAAAATGGCCTCACACAGCGGCAACACAACAATGCGAGACGAGAATGAATGCTGGAAAATAATAGGCGATTAGTGTTTCTTAAATATTAATGATTGTTATAAAATGTATATCAATATTTCGGCTCAGCCGTCGTCAAGAAATGTCACATATCTTGACGACGGCTGAGCCGAAATATTGATATACATTTTATAACAATCATTAATATTTAAGAAACACTAATCGCCTATTATTTTCCAGCATTCATTCTCGTCTCGCATTGTTGTGTTGCCGCTGTGTGAGGCCATTTTGATCGGATTCTGGTGCCACAGCAGGAAGCACCAGCAAACACTGAGGGAGGAGAAGAAGAAGGCGTGGAGTCACTCCTGGTCACCACAGACCAGATAAGTGCCCTTTCATTATTTTATCATTTCATTTATTTAGTGATAAACATAATTTCAATATATATATATATATATATATATATATATATATATATATATATATATATATATATATATATATATATATATATATATATATATATATATATATATATATATATATATATATATATATATATATATATATAAATGGGTAAGATATCGTTGATTGAAATTAATAGGGGATAACAATATTCATTGTGGTTATCGATTTATCAATCGAATGAAGGCATCTTCGTCACAGCAATACAATCTCACTTCGAGATCGAGTATAAAATAGTATGAAACAAAATTAAGCAGTCCAGTTGAAGAAACATATTACCATTGCAAACGGTCCCCCAGGAAGAAGTGCTTTCAACAAAGCAGAGATGTGAATGCCTCATCTGATACGCGGACAGACGGGCATAATATAAGATATGCGTATGACAATAATCTTTAATGCTATGCAACCGCAGTGGCGACAATTTGTTTTTTTGAAAAACTTTACCCGAGTACAACATGTTGGGCCTATTGCCAAGGCAATATTTTACTACCATACAGCTAGAGTTATTGTGACTAAATGTTTATGTAAGCAAATGTAATGAAGGCAAATAAAACAATATTTCATTAATTAATTTTAATTAGTGATATCCCTGTGGGTGAATAAGTAACATGAACTAAGCAACTTTATATAAGATATTTTTGAAAAAATGTTTTTAACCCTTTTTTTTAAAGATTTTTTAAAAATTTTATTTTATTAAAGAAAGCGCTGAGTTCAATGCGCCCTCTAGCAATAGGTAAAATATTGCTAATAATGTTTATTAGCGATATTTTACCTACCGCTAGATGGGGCAGCGCCCTCAACGCTGGTCAAACTTTTCTTTAATGTATATGATTTACAAATTAAAAGAAAATATAAAGTTGCTTACTTCGTCGTACTCATTTCACCCACTACAAGGATGTAACTAATTAAAAACTCACTCTGTATGGTCTAGGATGTGGTGGACCTACCTTACAATTTGCAAGGTAAACTTCATTTTTCGGCTGGTTTGTCTGGACTACAATCATGCTCAAAATGAATATTTACGCATTCTGCCGATTTCGATGCTCCTGCAGTCGCAGCCGAGCTTCTTTCGGATCGTACGGTGGTCTGCGCCCCTTCCTCTGTTTGAACATCGTCGTTCTGTTCCGTATCTGCTCCAATCGAGTCGTTTCTTCGTCGATTGTCGCGTCGAAGAACTGTTTACCGTTGACGATCATCGCCTCCGCTGACTCAGTCGTTTCCGTTTCAGGCGATTCTGGTCTCTGTCTCTCTTTCCGCAGTTGCTCTTTTGAAATTCGCTGAATGGTCGCGCGATTCATCGCCGTCGCGTTGCGTTGCTGTGACGTCACGAGCTGCCTCGCGTCGTTCTCGTTCTGAGAACGCTTCTCAACCAGCAAACCGCGCTGCTTCGCGCCTAAAAACCGACCGATTTCCTCGATCTGTCTCACTTCCGAATCCAAAAGTTCAGCGTTCGTCTTCTGCGTACTTCTCTTTTGCTCTCCCAAAGAGATAACTTCTATATTCGCCTCGTCGTCATCGAAGAATTCCAACTGATCGCGGATACCGTGCGCCACAGGCCACGCATTGTCGTCACTCCTCCTAGTGACGCTCTTATCATCCGTTCCAACTTTTATGGAGCTTTTCTCCGTATCTTCAGCGGGATTATCAGTCGTGTTTCTATCATCTGAACTACTAGAAATCAACACCATAACATCGTCGGTATTCGAGGATTCGGCTACAGAGGCGTTTGTGATGTCTTCCTCGTCTTTTCTTCCATTTCTGGAATCGCTAGGAGTTGAAGACGGTGCGACAGTCGTATTACGATTCTTGGAGTCGGAGTTGCTCTTGCTGGAGTCTCCGTCGTTTCTAGTTTTATTTTTTTCATCCGGTTTTTTATCGGCGATACTCGGTCGTCTTTTGTTATCCTGCTCTGGTCTGGTATTAGGTCGGCGATCGTCGTAACCGGGTCGACGATCATCGTGGCCGGGTCGACGATCATCTTGGCCGGGTCGACGGTCATCCTGACCGGGTCGACGATCATCATAGCTGGGTCGGCGATCGTCATACGTGGGATGTCTCTCGCCGCTGCCGCGACGATCGTCGTAGCCTGGTCGTCTTCGATCTTCGTACTCGCGTCTATCGTAATCTCGATCACGGTCTCGGTAATCCGGCTTTCTATGCCCGTCTCGATCTCCGATGGAGTTAAGCCTGTCGTCAAAGGTTCCATTCGGCGGCTTCTCCCGATGCAGATAAGCGACCGGCCAATATCTAAAACAAAGGAAAAGTTATTTGATTTTAAGATTATTTATTAATTTATTAATCTTCAATCATTTATTTGTGTGACTATGACTTTATGGAATGTCCGCCCAAACACAAGCTTTTCTTAGTTTGGCGACTTCGGCCATCGAATATTGAGTTTAATTTCTAGCTCTGGATAAAGGGGTTTAGATATATGATATTTTATGTGATGTTTTATTTTACACTGTAAATTGTAATATTTGTGAATTGCTTTAAAAGAATAAATAAATAAAATTAAACTTCCGAAATTCAAGCAATGGTATCTGATTTTTTTTAAAAGTCAGGGAAAAAGCATAATACGAAATTAATCTATACTTAAATCCCCTCTGTTTGATAAAAGAATCCTTTGAATAGTTATCCAATGAGGATTTCGGATCAGCAAAGTACTTGTAAAAACCGCATAAATCGAACGACAAGGCCATCTAGGCCGTATATTTTCGGAGAGAAGTATCCTGACCTGGCTCTGACAAGTTTATGAACGAGCAGCCTAAAGCTCCATCAAAGCGTTAGACAATAACAATTTCCGCAAATTAAAATTATATTTATTTATCTAAAGAAATGCGCATTTGTTTAAACTACAGTATATTACATATAACATTATCATTAGAGGCTCCGTTGTAAATAGTAGCAAAATAGAGAGTGCCACAGCCCAGTTCTTCTTTAGATCAACGCCGCCTAACTAGGCCTGGGCCCGTACTAAGGCAAGCCTACCAAGAAAATAGTGGCTTGTGCATACTTCAAACTACATAAAAAGAAAAAAAAATGTATCTAATAATATTAGGAATCAACTTAAGGCAATAAACAAGGTATGTACAAATTAATCATTAATCTATAAACTTATTTTATTTCCATTTAATTTTGATTACCCTAGTCGTGATTACACACCGCAGTTTCTAACTAAAAAAAAATCTTCATTTGCGTTGATAAATTTGAAACAACGACATATCCGTTGCATCTATATATATAAAACAAAGTCGGGTTTGTTCGAACACTTATAACTCGAGAACGGATGGACTGATTTTCATGGTTTTTGATTTGTTGTATTTGTCTCCGTCCCGAATAGCAGAATAACTATTAAAAACATTGCAAAATTAATGAAAAAATAAAAAAAAAGGAAAAACATTTTCCCATATATATTGTTTCCGAAAAAATATTCAAAAGAAAATTTTCCGAAATAATAAAATAAAAGAAAAACATTTTCCGAAAAAATAAAATAAGAGAAAAACATTTTCCCATACGTTTTATTTTTTCGGATTTTTTCCCATACATATTTGTTTTATACATATCTATATACATAATATATATAACAAAGTCGGGTTTGTTCGAACACTTATAACTCTAGAACGGTTGGACCGATTTCAATAGTTTTTGATTTGTAGTATTTGTCTCCGTCCCGAATAGCAGAATAACAAAAAAAACAAAAATTGGAAAATTGACGAAAAAAACAAAATAAAAAAAAATACACATATAAAATGTAAATCCGTGTTTTTCTCATGGTCAGTTGTACGTGGCATGTTCACGTGTCCACAAATCATCCGCTTTATTTGTTCATGCGCCAAATAAAAAAACAAAAAATGTCGTATATCACAAGGTGCTTCAATGAAGAGAATTAAACCGAGTGCATCCCATGCTGCAAAATATGTAAATAGTTTAATTCAATCATATCTTGCTGACACGCGACTGATATACTTAATTTTTGTACTTTTATATTTCTTTTTGTGTTATTATCTTAATAAAGTAGTGAACTTAATATTTATTTTGTATTCATTTTACTACTTTTATAAAATCATAAATTAAGTTCAGCTAATCTGTAACACGACATTCATTGACTGTTAGGCGGTACGAAGTTCGCTGGGTCAGCTAGTTTAAAATAAATAAATAGGTAAATCTGGATTTAGAATTTACAGTATATTTTCTATTGATTAAAAAATATATTTTTTATTTTTACATTCGATTGAGGAGTATGAAGCAGCAAAAAATATTTACCTTAAATATTTTTTCTACGTTTTTTATATTATAAAATCTCCTTACCTCGGTATATCGAATCCTCCAGGTCTCGGTGGTTCTAAAAAGTCCTGTGGATTTTCATAGCTTGGCGGTTTGACTGGGATCCATCTCTGGTCTCCAGATTTGTCGGGTCCGTAGTTGTGATGGTAGTGGATGTGGGTTTTATCCATTGTTGGAATCCAAACGTAGCCTGTAATGTGTTAATAACGATAAAGTTAACACTTTGAAGTTTTGATCTTTGATGGTTTAGAATTGTGGGTTTTGAAATTAAGGACTATTTTCTTAGTGATACATAAGACCTTCATTTTCAAAAATGAGTTTTTAATGTTTTCATTTTTTCTCTTGGAACAGGAGACATCAGTGTAAAAATTTGTAGGAAACAATACAAAAACCTTTTTATATTGTTATTGATAGACATATTAGTAGATAATAATAAAAAGACCCTACTATGTAATTTTTCTTATTTAACCCTTCGAGTAGCGGCATAATTTCATGGCAAACCGCGGCGATTTATTGGAATTTCTTGCAATATCGCCGCGCTCGACTAAAAGTACTATAACTATGGAACTACTAAAGCAATCATAAAAAGAATAACTATGCAATGATTGCTTTGAAATTTCGTATATAGAATATTGAAATGTCATATTGTAAAACAATTAGATATGAGACAATTCATGACATTTCTAACTTGTCTTACGGAAAAATACGGAACCCTATTTAGAAATTGTAAAAACCATCGTGATCTTTATTAGATTCTCCATCAAAAGTAATATTTCGTTTTGCTTAATTACATACAAAAATATATAGGTCATAGCTCATAGCTCATAAAAACCAATAAAAAATTTTGTTTTCTCAAAAAAAAAAAAATATGTTTGACAATGGTATTTTACGAAAAATATCCGCGAAATGACGCGCGTAATTATTCTAGCGATCGTCTATGTATCTATGGTAATAATGAAATATTTGGTATGGATTTTAGGATGCGTTCGAATTAGAAAATAATATTACTGTGCGCTCCGGGAGCAAGCCGCCAATGTTCGTCGTTACGTAGTCAATGGTGCTCTGATGTGCAACCAAATTTGGTCGTTACGTAGCCGAAGGGTTATTTTTTTAAATATCTTAAAAAAATAGTTCATTTCTGAAACATTTCAGTCAATTAAGGGACCGTTGAATTAGGCGGGTTTCAGATAGTATTTATTTAATTTAAATATAAGTCTTTGGAAACGTTTTATGAATAAAAATGTTCCTCCTGTAAAAAAATATTTTTTCTGATATAGCATTTAGAGCAGAGGTACCAAAACGTATTCGGCGTTCATAACCAGTGTTTAATGTATGCTAGACAGCACCTCGCAGAAACTGCAATGAATGCAATGAACTCTCTTATGTGTACCGCGAGTACGACTAGCAAAAGTACAGAAAGCTACTTCCCTAAGTTAAGACATGAAAAATTATTCTAACATAAAAATATTTAAAGCAAACCGCAATATGTAAATGGTTACCTATGGCGGGGTAAAATTTCTGCCCGGGATAGTTTTGCGCATAACTTTTAAACGACTATACGGATCGTTAAAAGAATAACTGCAAAATGATCACATTGAAATTTGAAATATTATAACGTTACAACATTATCTCGTAAAACAATTAAGATAATAATGAATAAATATTACAGTTAGCACAGCGCGGAAAGCGTCTAACCAAAAATGGTTAGCTTATATAGGAAGGGTTAACAAGGGATATGTAAAATCTGATCAACTTCTTCGCAACGCACGGCAATTTATTTAGTATCACTTATCTATTATTCTTAATTAAATTTTATTAAATTTGAACTATAAATGTATTTATTTATTTCATAGTTATATATTTTATAAAATTGATATATTTATGTGTATATACAGGTTGTGGGTCCAAATAATTTATTGTTAAAAAAAACATTTAATTTCTTAAAATTGCATAAAAATATGCACATCTAGAGACGGGCCAAATTATCGCCTAGTTAGATATGCTATTGGCAGGAAAGGTCATGTAAGATGTGTTAAACCTCCCTATATTAATTATTAAATAATTTATATAATTATTATAAGAAGCAACCGTTACATGAGCATGAAACTTATACCTTAGCATGAAATTCTATTATTTACTCCATAACACTGCTAAACATCTGGAGGACGTAAAATATTTTAAAAAAAACATCAAGGAAATGCTGATAGGCCACCCTTTCTATGATTTGACCGAATTGGAGGGCCATGACTTTTCAAGTATTGTGCTCATTTAAATTACTTTAAAAAGTAGAGCCTTATTTTCTGGTTATTTTATTTGGTCTTATATTTGTACTTCTTTTTCAATGCATGGCGTAGCTTTAATATGATTATTTAAAATTTTACTGATAATTTGTACATTATATTAGGCTTCTATTTTGATTACTTATATTTATATTTATAGTTTGACAGTCTAAATTCATGACTACCTATGTATGTTCGGTAAAGAGTAGTAACGAGACTTACTACCTAACACAATTATTTTGACACGTCCAATAACGGTTTTTCAGCAGTCAATTGGACACGACGAAAATGTAATGTAATGAAATGTACTGTTTCAGAGAAAACTGTCCTTAATTATTGAGGATCGGTCAGATAACTAACCTGGCCTGGGATTTCCTCGTTCATCATAGTAAGACTGCGGTCCATTTTTGTACAGATCATCCCAGTACTTTCGATCCGCATTGTCTAAAAGTTAAAAAAGCAAAAACCATTGGCAAATTTCTTTAGGTAATATCAGTTTAGTTTTTGTATTTCTTCAGTAGTAATTTCTTTATTATGCTATTGATTATATAAGGCATTAGATTGTTCAGCTCCATAGTATTATTTGAACACCTTTCTGAAGCGGCGAAATGCAGGTGGCGCTGATAGCATTGACGACCAAACTAATAGCAATTCGAAGTTGGGGAGGGATTTAAAATAACCATTTATTTAAAAAAGTAATATTTTTTCTTTTCTAGCCTTTCTTATATTAAGATACAAAAGTCATGTTTTCTGCAATATCATTTTCGATTGACAAAATTGCCAAGTTTGGCAATCTGGCATTGAGATATTGTCGATCGCAGATAGGTTTTTATCAGTTTAAACTTAGAAAAACTCAACAGGTATAGTGAAAGCAACCGTAACAGGTATAGTGATCAATATTCGCAATGCTATCTATACATTTGGATATAGTTCTTTTACGTTGCCATTTTTGATAAAATTTAAAATAAAGACAGGAGTAACATTCTGATCAGGCAAAAAATATTTCAGACTTATTTCATCACACAACATACAACCATCTATATCTGATGTTACAACATACAACCATCTATATCTGATGTTACAACATACAACCATCTATATCTGAGTCTACAGTTAATTTCAATTTGAGATTACTACAAAGTGTGAGAAAGTTGGTTTTTCCGGATTTTTAAGCTATTGCATAGCTTTTATCGCGGGCCTAGGCCAGCGCGGCGACCGAATGAAGAAATTTCATAACGAAAATTAATGATTTTAAACTGATAATTACGTCTAAACGAGTACTGCTTACGATTCGAAAAAAATATATGTTAAACAAGAACATTTTTCTAATATTCTTAGCTTTGAATATTTTAGATTTTGTTTATATTACATAGTGTAATTAATTTGTGAAATTAGGTCTAACCGAACACAAAAACGACTACTACGCAAATACTATCCGGCGTATTATTATGAAACCTGCACCATTTTAAAGATAATTTAATTATCTATCTTTTATCTACGATTTTTTTCGAATAATCCGTTTTTTTATGCTTTATCGATTAAAAAATTCGTGCGCGGCGCTCTATCGGAAGACGTTTAAATTATTCCGAATCATTTGCTACCGCAGCCGCAAATGATTCGGAATAATTTCAACGTTTTCCGATAGAGCGCAGTTATCTGATATCAGAAAAAAAATAAAATAAATAAAATAAATAAATAATTATAATTGCATAAGTTGTTAAAAATGCTATGCAATAGCTTTACCGTGGCAGTCCCTGAGTGCTACACGTATTTTTTTTTTTATTTTGTACAAAAAACAGTTTACCAGTTCAAATCTTGCATTCAATGAAATTACCAAAATTGCCAGTTGAAAAATTCAACTCCAAATTGCTTTTCTCTTGGTATCTGGCGCCCTGGGCGGTCGTCCAACCGTGCCTTACCCTAACGCCGCTACTGGCAATGGATGACCATCTAGAGTACTTCAGTCTGACCTGGATAACGGCGGTTGCAACATCGTCGAAATTAGGTGCCACAATCTTCACGCGGTAAATTCGTTTTTATCTTATTTATAATGTCAAACAACCGCGATAGTCTTCAATTTCGTAATTCATAATGAACTATGAATAGGCAATGGCCTAGTCAATAGTTTGGATGTATAATGTCAGACCGAGCATACCTGGGTATGATCCGTGGCTGAGCTCGTTAGTACTATGGTACGAGTGATGGCTCTCCCCGTGCAGCCTGTGATGATGGTAGTCCTGCTCGTCGCGATGATGCTGATGATGGTGATGTTGACTCATGTATGGGAAGTATCTATCACTGCAAGGTCGCCATTGGGATTTAGAGTCACCAACGTAACACCTGGAATTAATGTTACTACTTTACAGATGTCTGTTAAACCGCCAGTTCTGGATTTAGGAACATATCACTTTTTCCAGTTTTTATAAATCTGAAGACCGACCCCATCCTCAGTATTATCGACCGTCGCGATGATGCTGTTACTCATGTAGAGGACGTATCCAATATAGCACTGCAAGGTTGGCAATGGAATTTAGAAGAACCAACTTAACACCTAAAATTAAAATAACTACTTTACAGATGCCTGTTATACCACTAGCTAGAGCTGTCGACTACAATGGGCGAACCCGTCACACCAGGGAGTTTTAACGATATTAGATCGTTCTGTCTCCCGTGAGGTGAGTGTAGAAGACTTGGGGCGAAAACAGTCCACCGTCTAGTTACGTCACACGCCTGTAAGAGACCAACGCCTTACCGCGAGATAACCAGGTTAAATCACCCAGCGGATCGACAATCTACATTACTGCGGTCTCCCGACTGGTTACAGGCTCGAGGTCGCTTGCGCGGTCCTCTCCCTTACGTAGCGGTGATACGGTGTCTACCGAATCTATCGCGGAACACGGCGTCCTTTATCCGGCTTTTACCCGGAATCGGGTAGCCAATTGGTCGTTTCAAGAGCAGTTGCCATAAGGTAAACAACTACTTCCGCTCTATAGGAGATAGTACTGTTTCCAGACTCCCCTGGCTGTCGGTCAGAATACACAATCGATTAGCTGACATCGCACGGTGCGCAAACCATCCAGGAGCGTCAGAAGATTGACTCTTAGGGAAAACTGGCCCGCAGGCCGGTGTCCTACCCGGGCTCGCACTTCATACGTGGAGGTCGCCGGATGGATGTCGACCCGTGAGTTTGACCGACCCTGAACATATGGGACTTAGTGGCCAACTGCGATAGGGCCCATTAGCTCTCAGTTAAACCACCATTCCTGGATATTGGATCCTATAACTTATGCTAGGTTATATAATTCTGAAGTGTCAGCGTTTGTGGTGGATCAGACCTCAACAAACACCATCTTCAGCATCATCGACCGTCGCGATAATATTAAACACTTTAAATATTTTTTGTGTCGCTTTTATACGAGATATTCTAATCAAAATTTAACCACGGGATTTCGGTCCTACATCAGTGTACCGAATTGCAAGTATTAAAGTCCAATATTTTGAGATTGAGGTATGACTAGCGGACACTCTGGTGGATCGACTTCAACCACAAACTTTTTATTATTTATTATTATTATTGTTATTTATTCCGTAGCCGGCGATTGGGGAGGGGGTCCCCCTCGCAGCCAATACGCTTCTGTCAGTGCCGCTGGATCTCGTACTCCATTCACGATTCGCTTCCATTCTTAACGATTTTTTTGCCACGTCTCGAGCATCCCTAGCCGATAATCGTTGATTTTTAAGGTCGTCTTTGATGTTATTTAGCCAGGTTTTCCTCGGTGCCGATCGCTGAATTCTCCATTCTGTCGGACGGTCTCGCCAAAGAAGTTTACGTGGCAAGCGATTATCGTTCATTCGGCAAACATGGCCGAACCGTCGTAGTCGACGTTTTTGTACTTCTTCTTCGATCGTTGTTACTAGATCGCATCTTTCTCTAATGGTCTCGTTTCGAATTCGGCCGCGGAGTGAGACACCGAGAATCTACCTCCAGCATCGCATTTGGAAGACTTCGAACTTTTTGAGGTCCGATTGTAGTAACGTCCACGTCTCCGATCCATAAAGAAGAATGGGAAGAACCAGCGCTCGGTATAGTCGTACTTTGGTTTTGATGGTAATATTTGTTCGCTTCCATATGCACTACTTTAGCGAGGTGAATGTTGCTGTTGCCTGACCGATCCGGCTATGGACATCTTTTTAACTCTTGCCATGGCCGAATGATGCCTGCATGCCAAATTTCAGATCAATGGGATGAAGCGTTTGGGTGCTATACTGGAGGAAACACACACAGATAGTCATCAAACTTGAAATGGTCCTAATCATCTCGAAGGGGGGGGGGGGGGGGAAATATATACATACAATATATCTTGTCCACTTTAGAACGGGCTAGTCCCAGTTGGGTGACAAAATCAAGGTTTTGTCATTCGGTTCCTGTTAGTTTTGTAAGCAATACCCTTCGAGTATCAGCATAATTTCATGGCAGAATGCGGCAATTTATTGGAATTTCTTGCAATATCGCCGCGCTCGACAAAAAGTACTATAACTATAGAACTACTATAGAAATCTTAAAAAGAATGACTGTTCAATGATCGAATGGAAATTTCGTATATCGAAAAAGTGAAAAAAACTCGGCATTTCTAACTTGTACTTATCTTGCGGAAAAATACGGAACCCTATTTAGAAATTGTAAGTAATATCAGGATCTCTATTAGATTATTTATCAAAGTTAATATTTCGTTTTACTTATTTACATACAAAAACACTTCGATATTAACTCATAAAGACCATTAAAATTTTTGATGACTTCTCGAAAAAAAAAATGATGATGTCTGACAATGGAATTTTACCAGAAATATCAGCGAAATAACGCGCGAAATTATTAATAATAATAATAATAAACTCTTTATTTGCACTTAATAAGTATACAAAAAAGGCGAGCTTATTGCCACATGGCAATGTCTTAGACTAACCTAAACATAGTGGTATACATGCGCGCATTGTGAAAATAAAGATTATTACATAACATACAGACAAGTGGAAGAATTTAAGACTAATAATGCCCGAGGAGAGGAAATTGGGAGAGGAACAGGAGAGAAAGGGAAGAACTGGTTACTTCTTAGAAAGGTAGTAATCCTGAAGGTGAGTCTTAAACGATGGTAAAGAAGGCGAGTTTCGTATATTTGCTGGGAGATCGTTCCAGAGTCTTGCACCATGGACACAGAAAGAATAGGAATAGAAATCACTATTATGACTCGGAATTTTTAATAAACTGTCATAGGCTGACCGAAGTACGAGACCGTGGGAACTTAGTGGTTCAAAAAGCTCCTGGAGATAGGTTGGTGTTAATTGGATGAGTACACGATATAGGAGAGCCAGTATATGAACATTTCTTCTTTGGCGTATTGGCAACCACTGTAACTGTGCCCTATAGTCGGACACGTGATCATACTTACGTAGACCGAAGATGAATCGTATGCATACATTTTGCAAACGTTCAAGTTTGTTGAGCAGTTCCTCTGATAAATCGAGATAAGCCACATCTGCATAGTCAAGGAGAGGCAAGAGGAGAGACTGTGCAAGAGATTTTTTTGTGTCCATAGGAAGAAATCTTCTGAGTATTTGCAGAGGGTGAAAACTAGCAAATATTTTACGACTTACCCCGTCCACGTGTGGTTGCCAGGATAAATGTTCATCGATAATTAGACCAAGATCTTTCACTTTTTGCGACAATGGTATGGTGATATCGTTTAGTTTTAAAAGCGGAAGGGATTTTACATTTACTCTGGAGAGCAATTTACGACCTCCAATGAGTATAGCCTGGGATTTCAAAGGGTTGATTAGTTCTTATTGATTATTCTATGATATTATTGATTGTTCTTATTGATACCATAGATACAGATAGACGGCCGCTAGATTGATTATTCTAGCGGCCGTCTATGTATCTATGGTAATAATGAGATATTTGGTATGGATTTGAGGATGCGTTCGAATTAGAAAATAATATTACTGTGCACTCCGGGAGCAAGCCGCCAATATTGGTCGTTACGTAATCAACGGTGTTCGGATGTGCAACCAAATTAGGTCGTTACGTAGCCGAAGGGTTGTTTTATAGTCATTAATTCTTAAATAAATAAATATATAAATATATTCATCTTTATCTCAAAAAAAAATGCGTATTCACAATACTTTAACTTCTTGTAGGGTGGTAGACCGGTAAAGTAAAATACTTGTTCGTATATCTGTCGGTCTACACCGTTTGACCGATCACAATGAAAGTTGTCACATATACGTATTTTTTCATTGGGAAGGTTTTAATGCGATATACTGTAACTCGCCACTAGATGGCGCTGCAGCACATCAACTTCTATACTGTTCAACCGATCAAAATCAAAATTGGTATACGTAGGTATTTCAGCACGGATAATATTTTCTCGCCGTCCACTTTGTCGTAACTCACCAGAACATGGCTCTGCGGCACTGATGTCTTGATTCTCTGCCGTCGTAAATGAAAACACAGTAACTTGAAAAAAGACGTTTTGAGAAAAACGCGGTCGAAATTCATTTGTTAAATATTTGTTTTCATTAACAAAGTAATCAATATAGATTATTTCTTTTGATCTTTAATGTTAAAAAATAGTTAGAACTTCAATTCTGCATAAAAATATATATTAAATTATAATTGTTTAATTAATTAAATTAGACATTATGTTTTAAATTAGGAAAATAATTTGATAAATTTTATATTTTTAAGCTATAACACGGTTTTACCCATTACTGTGTTCTAACCATGTAAAATAAATATATTTTTTTAAATAAATAAAATTCTGCAGGTACCTTAAACACAGTGAGATACTGTGATTAATTCGTGTCTTAATAAATTACCTTTTAACAAAATTTTACCTAAAACCACAGTATCTGAAGAAGCCGTGTTGTAACCAAACAAAAATATTTCTTAAATGCTTATAAGTATTAAAAAATATCACAATAATAGGTTACTGTATTTTAACTTAAAAAATAATACATACTGTGTTTTTTATTTAAAATATTCAGTTTTTTTTTTTAAATACTGTGTTTTTATCTAAGGTATCTCGGTAACTATACATCGACAGACAAACCGAAAAATTTGCCTTATCCTCCAACTCGTAATTTTAAAGAACCAAACTTGTATAAACAAAGTAAATGAAGTTACTGTGTTTTCATTTACGATGGCAGATCTTCTATACCGTTTTCCGATCGCCATGAAAATTGGTATATACCTATAGGTATTCCGAGCACGGATATAACACGGACAACACCGAGCAATACCACTAGTGTAATATGTAAATACGATTATAAAAATAATAATAAAATATATATTAATTATAAATTCGATATAACTTACCAGGGGGTATCTACTCCATCGCTATAACCACATTTGTGAGCTGGTGAGCAGCAATAGTCCCAGCTTCCAATCTCACCGCCTTCGATTTCGCAGCTCCAGAAACCAGCTATGTGGTTAGGAGCACATCTGGTTCCAGCACGGCATGGATAACCCTTGACGGTATACACCGACCATGAACCAGGGCCTAAGAGAGGACAGAACAGTTTATATGCAATCAAATCAAATTAAATCAAAATGTTTTTATTCACAATAGAATTTGTAAAAAAATTGCTTTGTGACGTCAAAATATGAAATACGATTTATGGTTTTATTATAGATAATTTGTCATTTAGCTTACATTTCAAATACTTTATAGATACTGTATAGGTACATTATATAATCATGATACAATGTAATATATGGTGAGCAACAGAAATATTTTAAAACAATTTAAACTATGGGCACAGTTAGAATTTAAAATAGTCATAAAATTTAAAATAGTCGTAAATAACAACAATGGTAAAAAAAACAGACAATATACTTACATAGTTAACAATTTTCAATAAAATAAGAAAAGAATATTAAATCTCGATTTTATAATCATTCCAAAAAAAATCAATATCATTTATAAAATCTACTACTTTGTAGTAAGCTTTCTTACATAGAAATCTTTAATTTTACTCCTAAACTGAATGTCTGATAGACCCTGTATGTCCTCTAGAATATTATTATAAAACCGTATACAGTTTCCCATGAAACATTTGCTTAGCTTACTTAGTCTAAATTTTGTCGCTATATATTTATTTTTGTTTCTAGTATTGTATTTGTTAGAAAATATATCTCATTATTCACAGTTTTATGAATAATGAGATATATTTTTTCGTGCATGCATAATGTTTTCAAATATGTATTGAC
The DNA here is from genome assembly GCA_944548615.1 of Micropterix aruncella. Taxonomy (NCBI): domain Eukaryota; kingdom Metazoa; phylum Arthropoda; class Insecta; order Lepidoptera; family Micropterigidae; genus Micropterix; species Micropterix aruncella. The sequence continues at coordinate 9,389,544 of OX155977.1, forward strand.
TAGGTACAGTAAGAATGTTAATTTCTTTGAATAATTCTCACGGAAGGGAATCACGTCTGCATGTATATATTTTTAAATCAGTAGTATCACCCCAAGACTTTCCCGGCAAGTAGCCAATGACTGGTTTATCTAAATAAATATTTAATAAATAAAATCGTTGACCGCCCTTGCTCGGTTGGCGCACGATCCCGATTGGGTTCCGTTGAAACCGTCTCGGCGTTGCGGTTCGTTTCTCGGTTAAGGGCGGTTTCCGGCTGAGCGCCAACAAATGGCGTTAATATGGAGGGATGTGCGGGATGCGCGGAGAGGGGCGGCGACGGCCCCTGCACCCATCGGGCCGGGACAGGCTCCCGGGCTCTGACCATGCAGGCGCACCAAAAATATATCAGTGACGAACGACACCATCGCGCGATAAACATTCAAATGTATGGCGGAGTGTATCTTGTATATGAGATATTTGAATCAAAATTTTAAAATGTGATTTCGGTCCAATGAGGCATTTGTGTACGAAGTCCAATATTACTAGATTGAAATATGACTAGCACGCCCCATGGTGGATCGATTTCAACCATAACTTTTCAATTATTACCATGACCAAATGATGACTGCATGTTAAATTTCAGCTGAATCGGATTAAGCTTGAAAGCTATCGTGGAGGAATAGACACACACACTAACACCACAGTATACCAGACAGTAGCTACTCTTAGAACAAAATTGAAATCGAAGCAAGTGACGTCAGGAATCTTAAGGGCTACCACAAATTGTATTATGATTACTTGTCTTCTTCTTGAAGCGGTGCCCCGGCGACACAGAAGCTATTATGCTACCGATTTGTTCTGAGAATACCATATGGCGTCGACTCGTAAATATGCACAAAAAAAGTACGACGTAAGAGCGAACACAAACTGCGCTCACAGTGCGTCACACCACACAGCGCCGTAACTATGGGCCTAAGGACGCGACATGACTTATCCCCTTTCGTCGCACCCTCTTCCCGCATTGCCTTGTAGCTCTTGAGTGACCTTACTGGGTGTTATACTGTGCTAACACACAGACAGACAGACACAGACAGACTATAATCTGGAAATGGTCTTAATCGTCTCAGGAGGCTCAAAAAAGATATTTCCGTCTTCATCTCGATAATAAATTTTAGCGCGTTTGCAATACTTTCCCTCCTTGCCAGTTGGTGGGCAAGGAAAGTAAATATCTGTATTATAACAATTCTTGTATTTCCTGAAATTTCGAGACACGTAAAGAATATCTGGTAAATCTGCAAGAGTCGACTATTTAAATCGGTGTTCTAAGGGGCTCTCTAGACTCTAGACGATCAAGCATGCTTGTCAAGCATCGCGTCGCGGGCTGGGAGGGGATCGTAAACTGCAGGATATATGCAAATATATTTTTTAATATTTACCATAAATGCCTAATTTTGTAGTGTATACCAGGGAGTCAGGTTAATTCGACGTAACTGATTGATGAATGGCGTGATTCCCTGGTATAAACTGCAAAATTAGGCCTTTTTGGTAAATATATAAAAAAAAACATATTTCCTGCGGTTTACGACCCCTTCCCAGCCCTCGACGCGATGCTTGACAAGCATGCTTGATCGTCTAGAGAGCCCCTAACGGTTGAAAAAAGAATACGATGGAGAAAAGTATAACTTATTCTTACCTTCATCATAAATATCGTAGCTCCTGTCCTCGTAGCTGCTAAATCCGCCACCGATTCCACTCCCAGAACTACCCGAAAATCCAGAACCTCCAGAAAATCCAGAGCTGCCAGAACTCCCGGAGAAATAATCGCCGCCCGAAGACCCGTACCCAAAACCATGGGCGTAAGTCAGGTCGCGGTCAGAAGCGGTGGGTCTTGGAGGTCCAGAAATGATAGGTCCAGGGCCGATCGGCGGCGCCAGGTCTGTGATTGGCAATATAGGCGGAGGACCCAAGGGACCGATTGATAGACCTGGTCCTAGGGGTCCCGATGGGCCTGGAGGTCCTAGAGGTGGACCAGGTGGTGGGGGCGGTGGCCCTGACAAGGGTGGATATAAAGGCGGAGGGTAAGGTTCGCTGAAAATAATAATTTGAACATAATATTAATATATAGAAGTATCAGTCTCGTGTCTCTGGCTTTACAATCTGAAAACGACAACTTAGTTTGGTCATTGGGGAGGGGTCGACTTCAACGAGCGAACCCGCCACCCCAGGCTGGTATAACAAAATGTGATCGTTTTTTCATCCTGGAATGAGCGTATAAGACTTGGAGACTTATACTATCTACAATGTAGCTCCGTCAACTAGCCCATGAGAAGCCAACTCCAAACCACGTGGCGTTAGGTAAAATCCACCAGTTATGGTCGGATTTCTCCGTCCTCCCGACTAGCGTCGGGTTTGAGGTCGCTTGCGCGGTCCTCGCAAAGATCGGGTAGCTGACTGGTCGTTTTAAGAGCGGCTGCTTTCAAAGTCGTTTCCAGATACCCCCGGTTATCAGTCGGAATGCACAATCGATTGGCTGACGCCGAACGATGCGCAAACCGTCCAGGTGCGCCCGAAAACCGATTTCCAGAAACTGACTCGCTTGCAGACACTCTGATAAAATATTGGATTGATTCTTACATTACCATTTTGTTATTACAATTTTATACAGAATAACGATGTTTCAATCGTAATTTAGTTGAATTACAAGGAATTTTGTTGAAACTCCATTACAAGATTATATGGAGCAACATTTTCCTTACGATTAATACGGAAATTACAGTATACTTAGTTTCAACATGATTCGTGCGTCCGACTATAACCGTACGTATACTGCTACATACTGTCATGTTAGAAGCGAGATCCCAAGGTCGCTAGTATTGAAATAACGTTATGTTTAAACATTACGACACGGTAGTTACCGTCATGCCAATGCCGGTACGCGTCATACTAATTCATACGCATGGACTACAGTCCGAGTTATATACGTAATCCTTACTGAAACATGCGTATTTCCGTTTATCACATCATGATATTTTTCTCAGTGCTGTTGCAGGATGAAAACCGTGTCCTTACCAGGCTCGAACTTCTACTTAGAGGCTACCGGATAGGTGCTGATCCGTGAGTTGGGCCGACCCAAAAATAAAGCGGATCATAGTGATCCAACTGTACAGGATCATTACCACCCTGATAAATCATTAGCTCTGAATATTAAAACCAAATCCTTTGCCTGACTCCTCACTCGGGATCGGGTAGCCGACTGGTCGTTTCAAGAGCGGCTACCATTAGGTCAACAGCCACTTCCGCTCTATAGAAAACACAGTCGCTTCCAGATACCCCCCGGTTATCAGTCAGTCTATTGGCTGACGCCACACGGTACGCAAACCATTCAGAAGCACCCGAAGAAGGATTCCGTGGAGAAACTGACCCAAGGACACAGAGTCCTACCCGGGCTTGAGCTTCCACTTTTGGATGGGTTGCTGACTCCTTGAAATTGGACGACCCTAGACACAATGGGTCACAATGACCCAATTACACTGGGTCCATTAGCTCAGTGTTAGTAAGTTTGATCATGTGGAGGTGTCAACTAAAACGGGCGAACCCGTCACGCCAGGAAGCTTTAAAGTAATTTGATCGTTCTGTCTCCCGTGAGGTGAGCAAAACAGTCCACTGTCTAGTTAAACCACTCGCCCGTAAAAGGCCAACGCCTTACCGCAAGACACAGGTAATGTTTCTACTCCTTATCTATACTAATATTATAAAGAGGTAAAGTTTGTGACGTTGTAGGAAGTAATCTCTGGATCTACTGAACCGATTTTGAAAATTCTTTAACAATAGAAATCCACGTTATTTGTAAGTGTCATAGGCTATATAATAATCCGAAAAAAAATACTTTTTCGTGGTAGTTGGATTTGCAAAGTAAGTCGGAGAAAAAACGATCGAACGAAAACGTTTCTAACTATTTATTTTATTTATTTATTTTAAACATAACATGCAGAATTCATAAAATGGTCATACTAAGTAATGGTACGAAGTAAACGACGACCCACATTCAAATGACCATGCTCAGCGCATGCCCAACTAGGCCGAATATAGCCTGTATCTGGGCATACGATTTTCAGACTTGGGTGGAGAAGCATAACTGACGTATGTACTCGTACACATACATATACACATATATAGATACATAAACTTAAATACACACATATATAAATATATTAATAGATATATATACACATATATAGATACATATAATTAAATACATACATATATAAATATATTCATAGATACGCATTCACATATACATATATATACACATTTATGCAGGTATTTTATTTTTAAAAGATGATTTGCAGAAGATCATTCTCTGTCCTTGAACGACCTATATCGTCAAGAAGCCATTTTTTTATTTTTTTATTGAATAAAAAGGTACTTTCAATTTTTTTTATGTCGTCATCAAGACGGTTGAATATTTTGGGTGCTATAAAATTTAATTGTCTTTGGGCAAATGATGAATTAACTCGTGGAACGGCATAATTCAAGCCTGCAGATGCTCTTGTAGTTCTGTGTTGCTGGCTTCGTGGTCGTTTATCAAGGGTTCGATGGAAGAACATGAGTGATTGTTTCACAAACAGCTGGCGTATATCTAATACCTTACTTTCTTGGAAAAGCATGTTGGAATCATATCGTGGGGGCCTTCTATTGATTACCCTCAACAGAAGCTTTTGGGCTTTCACTAGAGGATCCAAGACAGATTTTGCACATGCTCCCCACGCTATTATTCCGTGCACCCATAAACCCTGACATAGGGCCATGTAAACCATTTTTAGGGAGTTCTTGGAAAGGACGTTGCGTAATTCTCTGAATACGAAAACCAGCTTCCTAGACCTCGAGGACAGTTGTACTACTTGATTATCCCAGCTCAGTTTTGAGTTTATTAAGACGCCCAGATACTTAACTTCGGTTTTTTCTTGAATATGGTAACAAGCGCAGGTTGGTTGCCTATTACAGTGGTAAGAGTGGATTATTAATGACGGAGGAGGTGTGATGACTACCGGACGTAAACCAAACGTAATGAAATTTGTGCCTGCTAACTAACGCTGCCTTAACGATGAGAGATATATGATTAAGTTCTAGAGAAAAGTTGTAGTGCTTGATAATGCCTACAAAAAAGTCAGAGACAGCATATGTCTAACTTTTATATTTAAGTTACAAAAAGTAGTATTTTATGTTAAAAAAATAATTTTAATCGTTAGGTCATGTTTATTGGTCATATCAACAATTATGAATTCTTATCCAAATAAGTAAATTTATCGTCTCAAGTGTTTAAAACAAAAGACTTTTCCCTTTTACTGCATATAATTTCTCTTTTACTGCATAAATGGTTAAAGAGATAAGACACTCACAAATAAGACACTCACAAGAAGACACAAATAACGGTAATATAGTCAAATTAGCATGCAAATACATACATACATATGCAGTAAAAATATAATCCTTCTTTTGGCAGTCAGGAAATTATTTATAGCACTCAGTACTAACCGAACCACATTCATAATTTCATTACAAGTAAAAAGTTTTACTGCCCAACGAAGTGGGCCCCGTGCCCACTTAGCTAGTTGTGAAATATGGCAATGGGCGGGTTTATTGTCATATGACAACCTCTTACAACCAACCCTACTGTGAAGTGTTTATATGTGTGTAACATGTGTTTAACATGTGTAACATATGTGTAAGTCTGTCTATTGTCATTGCATTTGATCGACAGAATTGAAAATGCAATTCCGTTAATTTTATCCCAACGGAAAAATGGTGACCCAGCCGGGAAACGAACCCGGGACCTTACAATGTAAGATCAGGCGACCTAACCACTATGCCCGCGGGTCGTCCTATGAGCACCGGTAATATTTAAATACATTTTGTTACAAAGCCACACTCAAACATACAGATACATATATTGTGTTAAACATACAGATAACAAATATATTAGTACACATTACAAATTTTCTATAATAACATAAAATTCGAGTCATATGTTCGGGTTTAACCACTATTGAAATTGTCACGATGTCTTGGACTTTTCAAGGCTACCACAGTAACATACATTATTTGTTTTATTTCCTAATACCTCGGAACAATAAATATTGGTTTCGCTAAGTTGGCATAACCGGATGTCCAGTACCAGTTGGAAGGTTTGAACGACGAATGCTCGTGTATAAAGTTATGATGGTGAAGATCTAAGTCATTCCGATCTGAATGTATCCATGATGACCTGGGAATTGATAAATAAGTATATAATCCACCATGCTTCAAATGCAACCTACGTTAGGATACCAAATGGTGGCCTTCTTCGTGATGCTCGATGATCTTAATTTCAATATTGAGGACACTAACAGGAGGGGTTTTGAAATTGAACATTGTATACCAGAAGTTATGATGTTATAAAAAGTTATGATGCTGACGTTCTATGACATTTCGGTTGAACATATCCACGATGTGCTGAGGTGACTGATAAAATGATGTATATAAACCACCATGCTTTAAATGTAGCCACCTCGTTGGGATACTAAATGGTGGTATTCTTCATGATGTTCGATGATCGTAAGGTTCAATATTGAGAACATCAATAGGAGGGGGTTTGAAATTAATCATTGTATACCAGAAGTTAATCAATGAATATCGTAATGGCATTCTATGGGGGAGGCCTATGTCTAACAGTGAATGTCCACCAGCTGATGATGTTCCCTATATTGTGGCTTCAGCCACCCATACTAAATCAATCCTGGTCGCAAAACCCACTTGATATGAAATAGGTGGATCTTTCACTACAGTGAAAGATCCACCTATGTCATATACCTAGGGCTACAGCCCCAAAGGGGTGCTGGTGTCCCTGAATTGGACCTTGTTGTTTCTCTTTCCTTTAAAATCTGAATCTCCTTGACGAAAAGCCTGGAAAATACCAGATATTGCTTCGCGGTATTGTTCTACTGTATGGCGTAGAAACATGAACTCTCACTCAAAACACTACGAAAAGGTTGGAGGCTTTCGAAATGTGGATATACCGCCGTATCTTAAAAATCTCATGGCGTGACAGAGTCAGTAATATTGAATCACTGATCCGACTTCAGAAGAAGATGGAACTTCTGAACCCCAACAAATACAGGAAGATGTCGTACTTTGGTTACGTCATGAGGCATGACAAATACAAATTGCTCGACCGCATTGTCCAAGGCAACATCGCCGAGAAAAGAAGCGCCGGCAGGAGGCGGCATTCGTGGCTAAGGAACCTTCGGGACTGGTTTGGCTGCAGTACCACCTCGCTGTTCAGAGCAGCAGTCTCTATAGCTACGATGTTGTCCAATCTCCGATAGGAGTGGAACTCAAGGAAGATTGCTTCGCAGTTTGATAGTCTTCGCTCCATATTGTAGGTATGTATCTTTGACCAAAAAATTGACTTTCGAATTCCGGTAAAAATCACGACAAAAAGCATTAAATAAATATTACCTGTGACCTTCGGCGGATCCTCGATGTCCGTGATGATGATGATGGTAATCTCCGTGTTTCCGTTCAGCCCAGCAGTTGGGGTTGAACATGTCGAAGGCAAACAGCCAATCATCTATAGAATTCTCGTAGTCTAGACCCATGCGCAGGTCACGCAGCCGAACATCGGACATGAAGCAATTATCCACATCTGAGGGTAGGAGGCGATCCGAACTAAAACATATTACATACTTGAATGAATGAATTAATTTTGCCACCCCAGTCAGGAGTACCCCTGAGACAGTAAACCGAGTACATCAATTGTCACATTACAAAGTTTTCCTTTTATAATTATATTTATTTATATCAGGCAGGCAACTTTGTAAATACAACCATCTCAGATATGGTAAAGCTAGTCATACACAATATCAACAAGTTTTTAGGTACAAATCGCGTCTGTTTGTTAATTGATTGACATAGCTTTTATTAATCACTTCAAATAGTGGTTTATTTTGCAATTTTACCAGTCTATTTTGCAGAATATTCTTATGAGGATTAGATTTAAATTTTATGCGGTTGGGTTTTTCCTGTGACTTGAAAGATTTGACGGTTGGGTTTGGGTATGCGGTTGGGTTTTTCCTGTGACGTTGAATTTGTAAATATTCTCTACCCCAGGTATATCGTAATAATTTTATATTTCTTAAACAGGTCTCCTCTTGGTCTCCTTTAGTAAATCCAAAAGATCTTCATAATTCCGATTGTTTAACTGGCGAAGTTGAAATTCGGACCTCTTCTGACGTATAGCACGGTTCAAATCGATCAATTGTTGATGTTAGCGTGCACCAGTAACTGTTTCACCTGGTTTTAGTAGCTCATACCAGATAACACCACGCTGATCTCAGAAAATAAACAGGATTGTCTTTCGGCCGAAGCGATCTGGCCTTGGCGTCGATTGGGGCCGTTGGCCGAGGCTCAAATATATTTTTTTCGTTTGGGATTGTTGAAATAAATCCATTTTTCATCGCCAGTGATGATTCGATGGAGAAAACATTGTCTCTTTTGCCTGGGAGCTAATGGGCCCATGATGAGGTGGCCACGATGACCCATGTGTTCAGGGTCGGTCACACTCACGGGTCAACACCCATCCGATGGCCTCCACGCATGGGGTGCGAACCTGGGTAGGACACTGGGTCAACCAGTCTCCCCTGGGAATCAAACCTCTGGCGCTCCTGGACGGTCTGCGCACCGAGCGGCGCAAGCCAATCGACTGTGCTCTCCGACTAACAGTCGGGGGAGTCTGGGAACTGTATTGTTTCCTATAGAGCGGGGGTGGTTGTCTACCTTACGGCGACTGCTCTTGAAATGACCATTGGCCATCCGATCCCAGTTCAGAGTCGGGCAAAGGACGCCTTGGTCCGCGATAGATTCGGTGCACACCGTTTCACCGCTTCGTAAGGGAGAGGACCGCGCAAGCGACCTCGAACTCGGAACCAATCGACAGACCGGAGAAATCTGGTCACAATTGGAAGCAAGGGCGCGAGGGTCGGCCCGCCAGGTAACACTGGCTATCTCGCGGTAAGGCGTTGGCTTCTTGCGGGCTGTGTCGTAGCTGGACGTTGGATTTGTTATGTCCAAAGTCGTCTACGTTCATTGCAGGGCGACAGAACGACTAATCGTTAAAACGTCCTGTGGTGACGGGCTCGCCCGTTGTAGTCGACACCGCAAGATGTCTTTTTTGCCTGGCGAGCAGCATTTCACAAGTGGTTTTTCGGTTTTCTTGCTGCCTGTCGGTCAGTTCATGTGGCACCCATCTACCGACCTATACAATCTTTCCCTTGGCTTTCAAACGCAAGTAAACGGTTTGTTGTGTCACATTTAGTTGTTCAGCGAGCTGTTGTTGCGTTTCACCATCATCTTTATCCAATAATGCTTGCAATTCGGCATCTTCAAACTTTTTCGGTGGCCGGCCACGCTCCTCGTTTCTCACATCAAAATTGCCACTTTTAAATTGATTGAACCACTCATTGCACTATGTGCGACCAAGAGCATGCTCGCCGTAAGCTTCGACAAGCATTTGATGCGATTCAGAAGCGTTTTTCTTTAAATGGAAACAGAAAATCAATGCTTCCGCAAATGAGAGTTTTCAGGCTCGAAATTCGACATTTTTACGAGCGAAACAAAATGCGTTGTTATATGAAACCAAAAATAATATAATAAGGATAATATAATAATAATGTATGAAACTTGACAAATTGTGAACTGAATATTGTTGACAGATAATAGAATGAACAATTGAGACAATTGGTACGGTTCAGAAGCTCATACATATTATACATACATACATACATACATATACATATACATACATCGACCGCTAGATGTCGTTACCGGTTTCATATTTGTACACCTGCCTAGTATACGATATGTATATTCCATCGAAAATTTTACAACGTGATTTGGATGTAACAAGGCATTTATCAACCAAAGTTAAAGTCTCTAACTGCAATATTTCGAGATTAAAGTATGACTAGCGCGCCCTCTGGTGGACTGATTTCAACTAAAAATTCTTTAATTCTTGCATTGACCAAATGATGTCTGCATGCTAAATTTCAGCTCAATCGGATGAAGCGTTTTGGGTGCACACACACAGACAGAGTTCAGTCTGGAAATGATCTTAATCGTCTCTATGGGGGTTGGGGGGGGGGGGGGTCCAATATGTATATATTCATCTTCATCACGATTTTTTTGGCGCTTTCACAATACTTTCCCTCTGCTGAGAAAGTAAAATCCCGTAGGCAGACGGGTTTTTTCATGGAATCACAATTTTTCATGTAAAATCGCATGGTTACTTAAAGATATAGTGCAGTATAATATCTTACTCAAAGCTGAAGCTCATACAGTAGTCGAGCAGGTAGCACGTATGCTTGCAGTCATCTTCATTAGCAACCCTGGCGGATGCCCTGATAGCTGCTGGTTTCAAACGAGCTCCACTGTTGCCTCCAGGATACACAACGAAGCATTCTACAAAAAGAAACATGTACAAAATGAAAAGAAACAATAATAAAAAAATAAAAAAATGTTTAGATACTGAAGTTTTATAGAACTGCAAAGAAAACGTTAGATTTAGACTGCGGTTTCGGTCCTTTTAATTAAATAGGCAAGTAACAATAATGGGTTGGGAGGATAACAAATTAATAGACAAAAGATACATCTAACTGCATAGGTTTTAGTTGTTCCTTTATTTTACACTATTCATACCATATCAATTTTCAATTTCAATTTCAATTTCAATTTATCTTCAAAAAAAAAATCTTAACAGATTGTAGAAACTTAATATCTAGGTACATTTAAATTACAGTCTATTAGTCCTTTTTTACAATATCTGAATTTATCACCACGTACATACAGTTCAAACGTACTTCATTATTGCTTTTAGGACATCAAAATCATTTTTAAGATGTATTTACTAAAACCACAAATTAAAATAATCAATAAAAATAATCAAGAAATTAAAATCAGATAAAGTCTGAATAATTAAAAAATGCTACTTAAAATTGTAAAAAAAAAATAGCCAAAAAATTTAAAAAATAATTTAAAATTAACAAACTCATCGATCGAATAAAAGGCTTTGTCTAATATGAATTCTTTAAGTAATTTTTTTAATAAGCTTTCTACTTGAAATGTTTTCAAACTTTCCGGTAGCCTGCCCTTCCTATGTGAGCTAACCATTTTTGGTTAGACGCTTTCCGCTCTGTGCTAATTGTAATATTTATTCATTATTATCTTAATTGTTTTACGAGATAATGTTGTTACGTTATAATATTTTAAATTTCAATGTCATCATTTTGCAGTAATTCTTTTTACGATCCGTATAGTAGTTTAAAAGTTATGCGCAAAACTATCCCGGGCAGAAATTTTACCCCGCCATAGGAGGGGTTAAGTACATAATATGGCCCGGAGTATTTTGTGTCTCGCCTTGCTGTGTTTAGTTTAGTACATGGTATAAAAATGATTAATTTATTTCTCGTATTTTTATTATGTGTATCGGAAAACTTTTTATAATGTGTTTCTTTAATCTTAAAAAACTCAGTCAGTAACTTAAAGAGATGGTTAAGGTGAGGATTCTTAGCCTTTTAAAAATGGGTCGACACGACTCTTCCCTTTTCACCTTTGCATTTATTCGCACTGCTCTCTTTTGAAGTATAAATATGGGTTCCCTATGACAAGCATAACAATTTCCCCAGATTGTAATGGCATAACTTAGGATAGCTTCAATATAGCTGCAATAAACATTTCTTGTTTGCAATTCATCCAACGACCTTCTTACAATACTCAAAGCATAACATGCCCGACTTAACCTATTGAATTGAAATCAATCAATCACACGACTTTAATCAATCATCTGAGTACATTATGTTGTAGCAATGTCCAGCAGTGAAAAATTGTAAGAGTAAAACTTAACACAAGGGCTTGCAACGGTCACAAAATATTTCTGGATTACGTCGTGATATCCAGGCTGATTCTAAAAGCCTAAAGGTGATAGACGACCCAAGATACCCACTGCATAGGCAATAATAACACCGCCTCAAATTGAGAAAATCATTATTGAACCGCCCACACTTGCTCCAAGGTAATGAATCTTCAAACTGCGTCACTCAATGGAGAGCTTCGCTGGGCGAGGACGTAAAGGAAGAGAGCATCGGGTATAAATAAATTAAGCATCAGGAATAAATAAATTAATAGTTTAAAAAAAACACTAAAAACACGCTTTTATAAATGCACGTAAACACCAAAAAAACGACTATTGTATCAGAACAACGACATCTTATCTGTAAACGTATCTTTGCAAAACCATAATAAAATATGAAAAGATTGTACACATATCTATCGTTGTTACAATACCTTTCTAACAAGTCTAAACACGGCTATGATACGATATTCCATCATGGAATGCCAGTGCCTATCTTCCGGCTTCATGATCAGAACTTGAAACATAACCGTGGTCAAAGTTCATTCCAAGACTTTTCTAACAAGTCCAAACACAGCTATGATACGATGTTCCATCATGAAGTTCCAGTTCATATCTTCCGACTCCATCATCAGATCAGTTCGACAGTACCATATTATTGTATTGTCATCAGAACTACATACAGCTGCCAATTTTCTCGACGCTACGATCCTTGGAAGATGGTTAAATTAGTTACTTTTGATTCCATTACATAGTTACATACAGGTCGACCTTATAAAAGCGTGTTAAAAATGGCAGAAACATGGGTGGTACAAAAATGATATCTAAAATGTTATAAATTAAGTACAGACGGCTGCTGCCAGCCTGTGCGATCGTATTTTATTTATATTCGCGTCTTTTCTACGCGTTATAAGCGTTGTCAGCACCAGGGTTTAACGGCCAACTTTGCCGGTGCGATCGTGTTTTGTTTACATACATGTCGTTGTCAGTATGGTTATCAGCTTAAAGGAGGCCTCGAAAATTGCAAAACGGGGGGGGGGTGATATTTCAACGGCCTAAAGGCCTTTACATGGATTGTAAGGCACTGCACAAAAAATGGGAGAGTGAATGCCAGAATTCTGCTAGGTTAACACGGACTTAGTAGCTAATACTTAGTAATTGTCATTTTCACTAATACCTTGTGTGTATAAATGCTGATTCGCTTGCTTGTGTTTATTATTAGTGCTTAGTGTTAGTAAAACTGCCGATGCAAGTGAATAGAAGCCGATCCTATTTACTCAGAGACAAGCGACTACCCCCATCTCAAATTAACAAGCACTTGTCGCTCGCTGACTCATGTGAACAGCCACGGCAAGGGTTAGTGACAAATTGAAACGGCAAGTGAAACACGTTTGTCTCTATCTGTTTTGTGATTATGGCGGCAGAAAGGTGGAATTCCGAAACAACTATACATTAAATCAAGGAATTTAAATCCTTTTAAAAATAAGGCCGTGGTGGTGTTCCATCCATTTCGAACGGATGTCGTGCCGCTAACTTTTCTGTTAATACCGACGTATTAACGGCTACGTCTCTCGATAACTAAGTAGGTTAGCGACAAGTACTACTAAGTAACAAATACTGACAAATACTAAGCCCGTGTAAACCAAGCATTAGTTACGGGTTCTATTAGGTGTTATCTGACATAAATTAAGCAGTGGTACCTTGACTAGGGGTCTCGATCAGAGGTTCGCATCCTCTCCCGAAGCTGCCCCTGGCGTATAGCTCGTGCCCAAACGCCGTCTCGATGGACCCACGTCGACCCTCGTTAGGACCATCGTGGGGACCCAAAGACCTTCCGTCTCTTGGCGACAGGACACAATTGAAAGCGGAGTCGCCCCTAGTTGGTGGACCAAACCTAGAACAAGTAATATATATAAAAAAGTATAAAAAGCACGACTGCCGTTACAGAAAGTATTGTATTTATAATTATTGTTATTACGGTTTTTTATGAAATATTTGTTTTTTATGTAGTTATCCATTTAGATACATATATATTTTCGGAATGTACTTAATCAGACCTTTCATTTAATACTAAACACGATATATTTAAGTTAATTTATTAACTTTTGGACATTTGGACATTTAGACAACTAGTTACTTGATATTTTGACAGCTAAGGTACTCTATAACACTCCGGCTGACAATACGATTCTAAAAATACTACACACTTCTAAATCGGTCTAAGTGTTCAGAAGTTATGTGGAATAAAAAACAGCAAAAATATATAGATGAACCCTGAACACATTACACTCCTTTTTTGTTGGGCAGTCGTGTAAATAAAAAGCATTCTTGAAAGAAGAACAAGTGCCAAGAAACATAATTTTTAGAGGACACGATTTTATCATCCTTCTAACGGTGGTATTATTACCTATTCTAATTTATATTCAAATAATATATTTTAATGAATATCTGCGAAACGATATTTCTAAAGTATTATTAAACTTGGATTTCATGCTGTAGGCCAGCGGATCCCAAACTTTATCAGTCCGCGGCGCACTTACAGCTTTACTATTTTGTTCCGGCGCCCTTGTCAAAATATAATATACGTGCCATGACATAAAACATGCACAGAAATTAAAACAACTCTAAAGATAAACCTCACAATGGGCTCGATTGCGTTTCTTCGTAAACTAAAATCGGAAATTAATCCGTGTGAACGAGACGGGGCAATACGCTAGAGCGAAGTGTGAGATGACCGGTTGTCACTTAACGCCCACCTAGCTGTGTCAATCTTACACTATAATAAATGGCGCTGCTGTGAAGTTTTCATTATTTTCGTATGAAAATAAATCACTAGCTTGTCTCCCTTATGAATAAAATTAACCATTTTTAAACGCGAGTACCTAAGGGAATAAACCATTTTTTTTAATATTGCGAGAATTGTATATACTGTAAATATTTAGTAATATACAGGATAAGTTTCGATTTCCCAGCTCCGCCAATCTGTATCGAGTGTTGTCTAACAGTGATGTCAAAGGTAGTGTGTGTGTGTTGTCTGTCAGTCAAAAGTGCGCGAAGGTCACAAGTCAGACGCGGTAAGGTCAAATCTTACACCGCATGAAATATGCTAGAATTTATTCGGATGAGTATAAGTTCAACAGGTAGTATTTATCGACGATCGCTCGTTTCATATTCTGCTCTAACGTATTGCTCTGTCTCGTTCGTTTGGACTAATTTTAGCTTTAGTTCATAAAGAAACGCAATCGGGCCCAATGTGAAGCTCACATTTATTAAAATTGAAACATAAGGACTATCAAACCAAAAATGCAAAAGAAATAAAAATGGAAAACCTTCAACGATAAGCAAGTTAATGAGACGCGTGAGCTTGCTGATCGACACTTATTGTTTTGAAAACGCTAAACTTTCTCATTTCTCGCTCCTTAGTACCTCGAGCGCTGACGTTTGAATTGTAGTTTCTCTTAGAGAACGCGAAGAAGAAGATTACATCACAACAAAAATATAGCGTTTCAGGAAAACGACGATAACTCCGAAACTACTATACGGATCGTATAAAAAAGACCTGTTTTATGTTCCTGTTGAAATTTGCTATTAGATACGTGTAACGTCGTTTTGTAAAGCAATAAGCATTATTCAGAATTATCTGTCAAAGTTGTGGTACAGAAAAAACTGCATTGTCCAACATTTCTATGTTTTTTCTGGAAATAAATCACCCTATCCAAGAAATTGTGAATACTTTTATAATAATTATAATATGCTTCATTCAACCTATGACTTTGTTTTACTTATACCCATACAAATGGTGTTGAAAATCAACATGAATATTGAAGTTTTTGGTTTGGTTTGGTTCAATCATGGACTAAAAAATGGCGACTGTATGAAAAATAATGAACCAACTAGTTAACGACAGAGAATCTTCTCCTCTTTTCGCACATACCACAGGCCGTATGATTTATGTGAGGTATCAAGGGTAAATCATTGGAAAACATCGGCGCCGATCTCGGCTGGGACAGATGTCCCCTTTGCCGCTCTACGGTAATTTCAATTGTGGGACAATTGTCCCGTTTACCGCTCAACGGGATATCGATTTATTTATTTATTTATTTATTTAAGAATTAATTACTATGAAACATTGATTAGCTTATAAAAATAACAGGAACCGAATGGCAAAACCTTAACCTTTTGCTTATTTGTTTCTGTCACCCAACTGGGACTAGCCCGTTCTAGGGTGGACAGGACTTTTGAACAGTATTTGCTATTTATTACAGCTACAGCTGAAAATCTGGCTTCGCATAGATAGGTTGTCGCAAAGGCAATAAGAATCCATACAGCTTTTGAACTCACAGTTCAAAATTCAAATTTTGATTGATATCCAAATTAACACTAACTAGGATTGAGCAAATTTTGTTTTCAAGGTGTTGTTGCAAGACAGTCAATTAGGATCCTTTCTTCCTGTAAAGTACATTGTGGTGGAGCTTGAGCAGAGAAAGGATCCTAGATCAACGCAAAATCTCGACATTTTATTATATTTTTAAAGTATTTTGGAATCCAAGCAGTGAGCTTTGAGAAGTGTTCCCACAAATCAGTGAGTGAGGTTTGAGAACTGAACGGATTTGGATCCCTATTTTTAAATATATGGAGTATTTCTCCTATTTTTACACGACTGCCCATAAAAAAGTGTAATTTGCTCAGGGTTCATGTATGTACGTTTTCCATTTCTTTAATCCACCAAAACTTTTAAACGCTTGAAACGATTTAGAAGTGTGTGGTAATGATAGAAACGCTATGTCATCCCTAGTGTCATAGGGTATGTGCGAAGACCCATTTATCTCATTTAACCCTTCGAGTAGCGTCATAATTCCATGGCAGACCGAGGCAATTTATTGGAATTTCTTGCAATATCGCCGCGCTCGACAAAAAGTACTATAACTATGGAACTACTATAGCAATCATAAAAATAATAACATCAAATGATCACATTGAAATTTCATATATAGAATATAAAAATTTCATTTTGTAAAACAATTAGATAATTATGACTAAATATGAAAATTCGAAAAATTGAAAAAAACTCGGCATTTCTAACTTGTACTTGTCTTACGGAAAAATACGGAACCCTATTTTGAAATTGTAAATACTATCGTGATCTGTATTAGATTCTCTATCAAAGATAATATTTCGTTTTGCTTATTTACATACAAAAATATTTAGAAAAAACCAAATAAAAATGATGATGTTTGACAATGGAATTTTACCAGAAATATCCGCGAAATGACGATCGAAATTATTTTAGCGACCGTCTATGTATCTATGGTAATAATAAGATATTTAATATGGATTTTAGGACGCGTTCGAATTAGAAAATAATATTACTGTCCGCTCCGGGAGCAAGCCGCCAATATTGGTCGTTACGTAGTCAACGGTGTTCTGATGTGCAACCAAATTTGGTCGTTACGTAGACGAAGGGCAAGAAAGCAGCTTGGTGTTATGACAGTCATCATTTGACAGTTTGTTTTTTTTTCGTTTTGCTTCTACGCGGTTGCCAAGAATAAAAGCAGTAGGGCCAGTAACGAATAGAAGTTTTTGGAATATTAATTTATCAAAACAAATAATATAAAATGTTTCATCCAACTGATGTTACCCGTCCAACATTGGAAGCCTACCCACGGCGGAATGTGAGCGATCCAATATTGGGTATGAAATCCAACATAAACTATCACACGCAGAAGTGACGGCTGAATTTTTACCCCGCGATAAGAGGGGTATACAAAATATTACCAATGTTTTAGTAATCGTATTTGTTTCTAACGAATTTATTCCATTATGACATTTTGAAAAATTATAAAATTACCTAATTTTACTCAGAAAAAAACGAGTTTACGATAAAACCCAGATTATTTATGAAGAATAGTTCATTTATTACATGACTGGGTTGAGGTGTGTGTATGTTTTCCGTTTCTTTATTTCACCATAACTTCTAAATACTTAAACCCATTTAGAAGTGTGTGGTATCGTTACCATCGATAATTCATTCCAGGTGTCATTGGATACTAAACCGTCTTAATTTCGAATTTGTCCAAAATGTCCAATTGATTATCACAGAATGCGCAATCGCCTTTAAGCATTGGATGTCAATGGGGCCGTAACGGAGGATTTTGTACAAATATCGTTTCAATGAATAACTTTATTCCCTAAAATCGTGCTTTCCTGCGCGAACAAATTGTTTGTTGTAACTGTATAAAAGTGTACAAAAGTTCACTTTTTATACCGGCGGTCGAGTATTTTATCTTTTTGAATTATCTTTCGTCTGGCCACTTACCCTTCCCCACTAGGAGAGGGGTTGTATCTTTACAAATATCGTTTCGCTATTGGTTGTTGCCAAACCTATCGACTATTAAATATAAATTAATAGTTAAAAAAAACACTAAAAACACGCTTTATATATACAGGCACCTATGTCACTATTTACACTATTAAAACTCAATATTTACAAGTCTTTGTCAAGTATTTACACTCAATATTTACAAGTCAGATCATGATAGCTGAAATTCTAATTCTCATATAATTTACCTATTATATATCTATTTATGTTCAAAAAATACAAAGGCATATTGCTAGATTGACAATAAAATTATTTTATGTTGATTATTCGACATAGAATTTGCTCTTCTATTTTAATATATTATTCTCTCTTACTGTTTAATGACATTAGTATATTTTGATTAATTGTAAGTAGGTAATATTGAATGTAATATTACGGCCATGGCAGCTATCATGATAGTTATGTTTTTAATAATTAAATTTTAAGCATTTATTTCAAAAACAATATAAAAAATGGCTTCTTGATGACATAGGTCGTTTAAGGACAGAGAACGAACTTCTGCGTCATATCTTTTTAAAAAAATATTAATATTTCTGCATAACTTTACTATTATAATATGATATAAGATATTAAACAAAATGTACTATATTGTAATATAATGCAAAAGAATAATAGTATAATATATTTAGATCGTTATATTTATATAGGTATTTGTGTATGTATGTATGTATATGTATGTGTCACTACGTCAGTTAGGCTTCTCCACCTAAGTCGGAAAGTAAGTCGTATGCCCAGATACAGGCTATATTTGGCCTAGTTGGGTATGCGCTGAGCATGGTCATGTGAATGTGGGCCGTTGTTCCTTCGCTCCATTACTTGGTATGACCATTTTTATGTGTTTTATAATTATGTTTGAAACAAATAAATAAATAAATAAACTAAATTTAATTTTGTGACGCATCCAAGTGTAGGAATCTACTGGAGTAGTTGATATATTGTATTGTATTGTAAGACATATTGTTTTATGTCTATCTATTTATTATAAAGGTTTTTTTTTCATTTTTCGATATCGTCCTCTAATTGTAATAAATGAAAGAATACAAATTTTAAGTTCCTATCGCAACTGTCATTCAATTTTACAAATATTGCTCACCGAAAACTGAACGATCGACAGAAGAAGGGCTTGGATCTGACACATTCTGCTTGACAGGCTCCCAAAGAAGAGACAGACAATGACGTACCATCCACCAGCCTCCTGTCAGAGCGCACCAACCAGAAACATTCTGAAAAAAGACAATTTAATAAAATGCATAATGTCACATTTGACGGCTTAGCGATCAGTGGTAGTTCAAAAAATCCCTGATTTTGTAGCTTTCTACCAATGATTATATATGCTAGCTGTGCACTCCGGTTTCACCTGCCGTTAATAGGGAGCTAATGGGTCCTTGCTGAGTTGGCCACGAAGACCCATTCTGTTCAGGGTTGGTCACACTCACGGGTCAACATCTATTCGGCGGCCTCCACGCATGAAGTGCGAGCCCGGGCAGGACTCTGGCCTTAGGGGTGGTAATCTCTAGGAATCAACCTTCTGGCGCTCCTGGACGTAAGCCAATCGATTGTGCACTCTGACTAACAGTCGGGGGAGTCTGGAAGCAGCACTGTTTTCTATAGAGCGGGGGTGGTTGCAGACCTTACTGCGACTGCTCTTGAAACGACCATCGGCTACCCGATCCTAGGTGAACAGCCGGGTAAAGTTCGGTATACATTGTTTCACCGCTTCGAAAGGGAGAGGACCGCGAACTCCAAGCGACCGTAACCAATGGAGAGACCGGAGTAATCTGGTCTCAATTGGAAGTAAGGGTGTGAGTGTAAGCCCGCTGGGTAACACACCTGGTTATCTCGCGGTTAAGGCGTTGGTCTCTTACGGGCATGTGGGGAAGCTTGACGGTGGACTGTTTTGTCCAAGTCTGCGCTCACTTCACGGGAGATAGAACGACTAATCGTTAAAACTTCCTGAGGTGACGGGTTCGCCCGTTGTAGTTGACAACTCTATTTGCCGTTTAATTTAAAAGAAATCAGATTATTTATAAATAATTTAGAGTACTTCGGCATAGACAATATTTTTAGTCATACATATTTTCTTTTCGTATTAGTATACTGGTTTTCTCCGCAACCTGATCTAGATAAAGCATGCACATCTAGGGTTGTCAAATACAACCGCGAACCCCTCACCTCAGGAATTTTTAACAATAGTGATCGTGAGGTGAGCATAGATGTATTAGAGACAATACAAATCTACCATCTAGCTAAGCCAACATACCCGTTACAGACCAAAAGAGGCACCGGGAAAGGTACCTAGCGGACAGCCTCGCCCCTGGATACCAGAAAGGATATCACCCGCTAAAATTAACCATCAGGATACCTCAGGATATCTCCAACCATCAGGATAACTAACCATCAGGATACCTCTATCCTCCCAACTGGGGACGGGCCCAAAGTCGCTTGCGCGATCTCTATCTGCCGTATATTTGGCCGTTATTTAGGTTGAGTCTATCGCGGATCAATGCCATCTTTTGCCCGGCTCTGAATTCAGGATCAGGTAGCAATTTGGGTATTTCAAGAGTGGTTGACGACAGGTCAAAATCCACCCCCGCTGCTTAGGAGACAGTATATTTCACTAGTCTCTACACTACTTCTATAATTAGTCAGAGTGCACAACCGATTGACTGTTGCCGAACGGTGCGCAAATCGTCTCCTCCGGGGAAAACGATCTACCAGCCGCAAGGGCTGAGATGTGAAAAACCTACCTGTGGTAGTCTTCCACGCGAGGAGGCTACTGAATAGGAGCTAAATGGTGAGTTAGATCGACCCGGAAAGACAGTGGATCGTATGGCCCTAGCTGCACGAAACCGTTCGCTACCACCAAGAAGTGCAGTATGCGTGGTTAAAACTCATCCGCAAATGGCGGGACACCATTTAAGACTACACCTCCCCTCCCCCCCCCAAGTTGTCGGCCTGCAACTGCACGCACCCCAGACGAAGTACAGAAGTGAAGGAATTTTTGGCCCGGGATCGTCGTGTGAGAGTGTGAATGTAGCGGAGGAATTGGCCGTGAGCCCACCTCATAGTGACCCAGGATTTGGGTAAACGCAAGCTTTGCTCCCTACTCGTGCCCCACACTTTTACGCCAGAACCAATGCAACTTCGGCTTGACGTCCGTGGAGACCTTATCGAAACCCATTTATCTGAAACTGTTTTCAGCATTTAATGAGTCTCTTTCGATGCATTCCAAGTTAGAAAAGAACAGCATATTTGTTCGCTGATCCATTTTGAGTTTGGACCGCGCGCACAACACCTTAACCCCTCAGGCCTCGATTGGCCGATATCGGCCACAAGACGATTCAGTGTGACGGCCCCGTTTTAATTTTATTTTAATTTAATTTGATTTATTTTATTATGTTTTATTAAGTTAATACGTTTTATTTTAATTATGGGTACAATGGTTCGGCAGTAATTAATGTTTTGGTGAGACAGTGTCATAATTCAAATTTTTTACTAATTTTTAATAATTTTTTTTGGGACATCAACTTGTCAATCGGCTGAGGGGCCGAGGCCTGAAGGGTTAAGGCGACATGATACCTGGGAACGACCATATCTGAGGAATTTTCGTTTTATGAGTATTTTGAAAAATATAAGCATTAATTTAAAAAAGTTTCTAAGTGAATTCCTCTATAAGGAACCAATTTAAAATTTGGACTCAAAAAAGTTGCTCATTGCCTTGGACATTAAGGCTTTAAACTGACTTCAAAAACTTTCAGGCGCGTTTATTCATACAATATAAGCGGTGAGTGTGTTTTATTACAATTTTATTATATTGACTGGTTAATATTCTAGGGCAGCACTTAGCCACATTTTTTATTTAGGCCCTATATTAATTATAATTAATGAAAAAGTAAAAGCGCTCCGAGAGTTACGCTAAATATGATTTGCTATTAACACCCTTATACCACCACTGCGTAAAGATAGTTATTCTGTGCTAGCGCTGCGATTGACCGTTTAGTATGCGACTGGTTCCCGGCGCTAGCGGACGTGGAATCTGCGCTTGACACTTCGTCAACGCTGGATTTTTATTGGTCAAACCCTACAAAATTGAGTCCGCCTATCGGATATTTTTCTGAGGTCTCATGTCGCCTAAACTCCACAATTTCCACACAATAAGTACACTCGCAGCGCCGCCGCTTGGGAACTGGTTCAGACTACTCTCGGCCTGTCCAGTGCGGGATGCGCCGGTTCCTACTCTCACGCATGTGAGCACTATGGCGTCATTCATCAAAATTTATGGTCGTATATTATATACGACAAACGGCCACAAATGTTACTTCTAGCGATTTTCTTCTATCGCAATTTTGCTAGGTGGGTATTGAGGACTAGTGCAGGACATAAAGTTTCCTTTCATTCTTACCGCTCTCCAGCCAAGGGCCTTTCTTCCTGTGACGATCTTCGCAGTATCTAGTATTATCCATGGAAAATACGTCAGAATAGTCATCTTCATTAAATCCGAGACTAGCGAATGATCTATCGCTTAGAAAACAGTTGTCGTCAAAGCCGTGGGAGTATCTGTTGATAAATATAGTAGATACTTAATGGTACAAATTTATTGAAACGTTCTTGTAGCGGTCCTAGGCACCGCCGGCTTCGCGGGGGTGCTGTAGTTTAAAACAAACGGGTAGGCGGTATAAGATAGGCCACCGCAGTGATTTCCGTGAAACGTCTTATTATGTGAAGCTCAATAAGATGCATAGTAAAGAAGTATATCGGTAAGTAGTAAAATGAATGAAACCAAATAACATACACAATTAAAGTCTATTGACGAAATCTCATTTTAGGCGCTTCCTGCTGTTTTTGAAGCATAATGGTAAGTCTGGGTGGCGCCATAGCCGAAGGAAGTCTCTCAACTCTATTTTTATATACTGTATACTGAGGCGACCAAATGCTAGATCCGTATTCGAGAATGCTGCGTACATAGGAGAATGCGTTTTTCAATGCTCTTCCTGGTGATATAAAATCGACGCAAAATAAGACCCAGTTTAAAAGGCTACTTACAAAATGGCTTATAAAAGAGGGACGACAAAAAATCACAAAAATATTGGACATTATATATTAATATACTAATTCGATCACATTAATATTTAGAATTTTATGTTATACTATATTTTATATCATATTAAAATTACTTTTTATTATTGTATTTAATATTATTATTTTTAAATATATCTGTATGTGTATGTATGTATGAATATATGTGTATATATATTCTTAATCTTAGTTACATGTTTATTTTCTACTCCTAATTTTAAGTATTTAATAGTTTTTAAGGTAGTTGTTGCATGTTTATTCTTTTGTGACCAAATAATTATTTTATTACGACAATTTATTATTATTATTTTTTTTTTTGTTACAAAAATATTTTGTTTTAGTAATAATCACAATTATGAACAAGCACGCACAAAATTAAACGTTCACCTTAGAACAGGTCCCGGCCTAGTTAGGTGGCGTTGTCACTGGACTTTGCTATGTATTCATTTTCTGCTATTTATTCAATGTTTAAAATATTTAATGCATAGTTCCTAAGATAAAATTGTTTTAAATTATTCTTGAATTACTTAAATAAATAAATAAATAAATAGGAGAAATATAAAATCTTAAGGGTTCTTACATCGCTAAACGGTTTACACACTCGCTGGATGAATCCTAACATCTTATGAGCTTTTCCGGTAGCATAGTCAATGTGCACGTCAATGTGCATAGCACCTAACTCTTTTAACTTAGAGGGAACCCGCTCGATTTGAGTTAACCATTTTTGGTTAGACGCTTACAAATGCTAAAATTGTATCTAACCAATATTGGTTAGGGCGCTCCGCGCTGCGTAAAATGCCAACTTTGTAATATTTATTCATTATTATCTTAATTGTTTGACGAGATAAGGTTATAATGTTTTATATGTCAAATTTCAATGCGATCATTTTACAGTTATTCTTTTTATGATCCGTTTACTGGTTTACAAGTTATAGTCGTTTATATCAAGGTCGTTGACTCGCGCCATTTTACGCGCGAAAAAGTGCCGCCCAAAAGTGACAGCTGAATGTTTACTTCGCGAGCGAAAGAGTAAGTTAATAAACGAAATTTATTTTATTGTTTTTTCTTGTGAAAGTAATTTTGTGAAAGTAGTGTTGTCCATCAAGTATTTACGTTCACTTCACGGGAGACATAATGGCACAATGTCGCTATTACTCTCTGGGATGGCGGTTCACCCGTAGTAATAGATACCCTCAATGACAATTATCATAAGTAGATTTAAGGTCCTGGCCTGAAAACAGACATGACGCGGAGTCGTTCGACCTAAAAACATGTGAATTCTTTAATGTACTCAAAAGATCACTGAAATCAGACATTCTCAATATTCCACTAATTTAGTAAATTAATATGATATAATAACCTGTAACTGTAGGAGACGCATTTGAAGCTGGATTCACTGTAGCATGCAGTTTCGCAGGCCAATACTCCTGATGTTCTGATGGCTCGGCGAACGTTGCTGTGACCCAGAGAGGAGCCAGAACGTCGCCTTGAGGAACATTCTGCAATCATATGTTACTTACACTTTTTATACTGCTCTTGAAGCTGCAAATTTTGTATAATAAGCAGAGTGAGTGTTTCTTTCGACACGCAAAACAATATTATCTTTGGAACTGATGTTAAAAGTAAATTAAAAGTAAAATATGATTTTTAAAATCATGCTTTCCTTTCCACGAAGGAGTTCCAGTGGCAATCTCCCGGTTCCATCTTAAGACCCTCGTCATGATGTGTAATGGAAAGTACTAAAGACAGCGAAACAAACAAGCCCAAACTCGACTTTCTTAGCACTTTTCATCGGTGAGTTCCAGCGGCAATTTTCCGGCTCCATCTTCAGGCCCTTGTCACCAAGTGTAATGGAAAGTACTCAAGACAGCAAAACAAACCAGCCCAAACTCGATTATCTTAGCACTTTTCATCTTCAGGCCCTTGTCACCAAGTGTAATGGAAAGTACTCAAGACAGCAATGAGCAAAACAAACGATCCCAAACTCGACTATCTTAGCACTATTCAGCAGTGAGTTCCAGCGGAAATTTTCCGGCTCCATCTTCAGACCGTTGTCACCAAGTGTAATGGAAAGTACTCAAGACAGCAAAACAAACCAGGCCAAACTCGACTATCTTAGCACTTTTTATTAGGGAGTTCTTGTGTAAGTACAGTCAAAGTACTCATAATAACTTAATTTAAAGTCAAAGTACCTAATTTAAAAATAATATTGTATATTTATAAAAATTATTATGCATATATTAATAGTATTATATTTTTATTTATATTATTTCATATTTTTTAGCACTGCTTTTATAATTGTATTTATATATAATATTGAATTATAAATATGTTTATACCATATAGCATTTATTATTTATTAAAATCGTATTTACGTATATTATTATGTGTATTTGCCATGTTGTATTACCTACATTGTAATATTCTCACAAATTTAGTATTTTGATTCGTATTATAGTGTTATTTATTTATTCTGATGTATTATTTAATCTTAATTAAGTACATTCATTTAATATAAAAATAAAAAGTTTTACGTTAATTAGGCTAAATGCTACGTTAGTTGTTTTACTTATTTTAATTATTTACTCTGACCCGCCTAGATACGGGACATTTTAGTCCTAGTTAGGTGGGCACTGAGCATTAGCTGCATTCGGTGTTCAATTTTTCCGAGTTACTTATAACATTGATAACAATGGGGCTAAATGTACAAACAAATAAGTGAATAAAGTATTAAAAAAAAAAAAAAAAAAAACATACCATTTGTCATCAGGGAGATTCAGTCTCTACATACCGGATCCATCATCAAATCAGCTCGATAGCTACATAATATTACGCAGTCACCGATTTTCCATAAGTAGGTATGCCAAATTTAAGCTCAATCGGGTACCAGCAAGTGGTTGAAAAATACTTTGAAAATTTAAAAACGGACAACTTGCTTACGAATATTGCAAGCTAATACAGGGTGCGGCAGTGAGGACGGACGGTTTAAAAAAATCATAAAATAGTTACTTTTTACTCAAAAACATATTTATTGATGGAATCAGGTTCGCAAGGAAATAGCATTTGAGACAGTCAAGTGTGGAAAATCACATCAGGCATGTGGTGGCCGAAATCGTTGATGCAGTGCTGGAGGCGTTCTTTGAAATTCGCGTAGACTCTCTCCAACATCGCTCTTTCAACTTGGGCGACTTCCACGCGAATTGCGTGGGATGATTTTTTCTTATGGGGACACCGCAAGGCTAGAGTATATAAGAACAAGCCCCGAACTCTGGACGAATTGAAGGACGCAATTCGCGTGGAAGTCGCCCAAGTTGAAAGAGCGATGTTGGAGAGAGTCTATACGAATTTTCAAGAACGCCTCCAGCACTCCATCAACGATTTCGGCCACCACATGCCTGATGTGATTTTCCACACTTGACTGTCTCAAATGCTATTTCCTTGCGAACCTGATTCCATCAATAAATATGTTTTTGAGTAAAAATTAACTATTTTATAATTTTTTTAAAACCGTCCGTCCTCACTGCCGCACCCTGTATAAAGCTTGTACAAATACACATTTTAATGTGGATGATCCCAAGGACGATACTCATTTAAAATTAATTAGTATTCTATTCTTAAAGGGCTGTCTAGACGATCAAGCATGCTTGTCAACCACAGGAAATATGCAAATATTTTTTAAAATATTTACCAATTATGCCTAATTTTGTAGTTTTATACCAAGGAGTCACGGCATTCATCGGTCAATTGCGTCTAATTAACGTGACTCCCTGGTATAAACTACAAAATTAGTCATTATTGGTAAATAATCCCTTCCCAGTCCGCGACGCGATGCTTGATAAGCATGCTTGATCGTCTAGAGAGCCCATAATTACTTAGTTATTCGCAAATTAAATGCATGCCTTTCTTTTTCTAGCATAATATATGTGTATAGCAAGTGAAAGAGACAAATAGATTTTGTGTCTGAAAAATCGATTCTAATATTGAATATCGATTAGAATATATTTCAACTAAATCTCGTACATCGTGCAAAATGAGCTACGTGCTATTTCAATTATTGAAAAATTCTTGAAATGTTTTGAATCTACCAAAGTGTAGTTTATTTTTTTTTAATAAAAATGTTCTTTTAAGATACCGCTGCGTGATCTTCTTTTCAACCTTGTATCTAGCCTAGTTTTGCAATGATCGATATTTTATTATGCTTACGTCTGTCATAATCGTTCCAGCCACCGCCGCTATATCCGTCATCAAAACCTTCACCATATCTTCGGCCGTATGGTGGGCCTCTACGACCCTGGTGATCTGTAAACAAAAGCAGCCAGTGAATGAATATGGATATCACCGTATATGCTAAAAAAAACAATATACTAGAGTGTACGTAACGACCAAATTTGGTTGCACATCAGAACACCGTTGACTAAGTAACGACCAATATTGACGGTTTGCTTCCGGAGCGCACAATAATATTATTTTCTAATACGAACGCATCCTAAAATCCATACCAAATATCTCATTATTGCCATAGATACATAAACGGCCGCTAGAATAACGCGTGTCATTTCAAGGATATTTCTGGTAAAATTCCATTGTCAAACATCATTTTTTTTCGAGAAATCATCAAAATTTGTATTGATTTTTATGAGCTAATATCTAAATATTTTTGTATGTAAATAAGCAAAACGAAATATTACTTTTGATAGAGAATCTAATAAAAATCACGATAGTATTTACAATTTCTAAATAGGGTTCTGTATTTTTCCGTAAGACAAGTACAAGTTAGAAATGCCGAGTTTTTTTCACTTTTTAGACTTTCTCATGTTTATTCATAGTTATCGTTTTTTTACAAAATGAGATTTCAATATTATATATAGGAAATTTCAATGCAATCATTGCAAATTATTCTTTTTATGATTGTTATAGTAGTTCCATAGTTATAGTACTTTTTGTCGAGCGCAGTGATATTGCAAGAAATTTTAATAAATTGCCGCGGTCTGCCATAAAATTATGCTGCTACTCGAAGGGTTAACATGCAAGTACGGTAATGTCTCCAGTGAATGAACGAACCCCAATGAATGAACAAAACATAGTTTTTGCCGAAAAATAAAAAAAAGAAACAGCAAGTCTGAATAATATTAGCTATTTTTCTTTCAGTAGCAACATTTTCGTTTTGTATTATAGCAACACGCCTTTTACCTGTCACCGTTCACTTTTGACGCGACATTCACATAAAGTTGACGTGTTCATCGTGTGATCTGTATCCATGGGCTGGAATTCACGACATGAGGTGAGACATGACAAACGCTTGATGACGATTGCTGACATACGAACTAACTAAACCAAAGCAGTAAGTCACCATGTATACCGATGTTGCCGAGTTTGCAAATTAAAATCCTATCCTTAACTCGATCGAATGCCTTGCTAAAATCAGTATGTATGACATCGACCTAAGAGCAATTATCCATTTAGCGAGATATATAGACTGTAAATTCACACAATTTGGACAAAACAGAGCGTCTCTGTGTAAACCCTGTGGTTGTTGGGAAAGAGAAAAGGAAATATAAAATTTCTCTGTAAACCAAATCTGTTTGAGTTTCTAAAATACAAATATGTTATGAGAAGTAAATTTTGCTTAACCCTTCGAGTAGCGTCATAATTTCACGTCAGACCGCGGCAATTTATTGGAATTTCTTGCAATATCGCCGCGTTCGATAAAAAGTACTATAACTATAGAACTACTACAGCAATCATAAAAATAATAACTGTGCAATGATTACAATTTGACATTTAGTATGTAGAATATTGAAATCTCATATTGTAAAACAATTAGATAATTATGAATAAATATGAGAAAGTCGAAAAAGTGAAAAAAACTCGGCAATTCTAACTTGTACTTATTGTCTTACGGAAGAATACTGAACCCTATTTGGAAATTGTAAGTACTATCGTGATCTTTATTAGATTCGATATCAAAGATAATATTTCGTATTGCTTATTTACATACAAAAATTTAGATATTAGCTCATAAAAATCAAATAAAATTTTTATGATTTCTCGAAAAAAAAAAATTATGATGTTTGAAAATAGAATGTTATTAGAAATATCCGCGAAATGACGCGAGAAATTATTCTAGCGGCCCTCTACGTATCTATGGTAATAATGAGATTTTCTTGCAGTATCGTCGTTCTCGACAAAAAGTACTATAACTATGGAACTACTATAGCAATCATAAAAAGAATGACTGTGAAATGATTGAATTGAAATTTTGTATATAGAATATTAAAATCTGATCTTGTAAAACAATTAGATAATTATGAATAAATATGAGAATATTAAAAGTGAAAAAAACTCGGCATTTCTAACTTGTACTTGTTTTACGGAAAAATACGAAACCCTATTTAAAAATTGTAAATACTACCATGATCTTTATTAGATTCTTTATCAAATGTATTATTTCGTTTTGCTTATTTATATACAAAAATATTTATATATTAGCTCATAAAAACCAATAAAATTTTTGATGATTTCTCAAAAAAAAAAAAGATGATGTTTGACATAGGAATTTTACCAGAAATATCTGCTAAATGTCACGCGAAATTATTCTAGTGGCCGTCTATGTATCTGTGGTAATAATGAGATATTTGGTATGGATTTTAGGATGCGTTCGAGTTAGAAAATAATATTACTATGCTCTCAGGGAGCAAGCCGCCAACATTGGTCGTTACGTAGTCAACGGTGTTCTAATGTGCAACCAAACTTGGTCGTTACGTAGCCGAAGGGGTTATAACTCAGGAAAAAACAAAAACTATAACATATGAATATTATACATTATTAAGATTATTTGAGTTTCTAAAAATATATGATTTACGTAATGCGAACGTAAGTGATACGTCCGCTATATTATCACATCGAAAATTTAAATAGAAATATATAAAAAATATATACATATAAGTTTATATACAAGCAATATATAAAAACCGCTATATATTTTGTCTGGTACATTTTAAACACGTATTTTTATTGAGAAATCTTATAAAAAACAAGAATTTACCTACATTTTGAAAAAAGCGAAAACGTGGAAAGTCATTGGCGTTGATTAGTATTTCCGCTATCACATTTCCTCCTCAGCGTCGACCGGAGGGTCATCGAAGTACTTCACCTACGGACCTGACGGGAAATACTGATCAAGGTCCACCGTCAACGCGTGGACCTTCATCTCCCTTTATTTAAGGGGCAGACAATGATAAGTCTTTCAAGAATCGATTATGGCTTCGATTTGTTTGGGACAAGACACGAGATGGAAATAGTATTTGATTTTCGAAAAAAAAAATATTGATCGTTTTCCTTCGTGACCGTTCATATGGAAATGTAAAAAAAATATGGAAAAAAGCTCACCTAGGGAATTATAATCAAACTCCTCGGAGCTGGTGGGATTCCAGTGGTGTTCATCGCTCCTGCTATGCCCGTGACCGTGGCTGTAACCGTCTCGGTCGAACCTGTCATCGTGTTCGTGATCATGGTCGTGGTCGTGATCGCCGTGACCGTATCCATGTTCCCTATCACCGTGCTCGTGGTGATGATCGTGATGGTGTTGGTGATGGTGACCCTCACCGACGCTGTATGGCACGTAGTTATGACGATCTAGATGCACTAGAAATGAAAATATTTAATTTATTTGATTAATTTATTGATTTTCATTGATATATGATATTATGATGATGCACAATGTTGAAATTCCAACAGTGGCAGACGCAAGCATTTTTGTATCCGACTGCATTTATCACTAGCATGGTCGTCTATAATCCTCTTTATGTCAGAAGAGAAATGCTGAACATGTCCATCACCATGTTCTTAGTCTGGTTTAAGGTAAACCTGATAACCCTAGCTTACTAGCTAAAGTGGATCTTTTCGTTCCTAATAATTATTTTCTCGCTCGGTCGCATCATCTTTACGCGAATCCGTTCTCGCGCACTATTCTTATGAGGTGGAACTGTTGGTCCGTGATTTGAAGCGATTAAATGGCATTAACTCGATGGCACAAGATTATATTTTTACCACCAAACCGTCAATCGTTTAAATTTCAGGTTATCAATTATCTATTCTTATATGATCGCTTGTATTTTACACGACATTTTATTTGTATAGTAACTGGTTATTATTTTTATTAATTTTATATATCAATGCATTGGTTCTTTTGTTATTTTATTAGTATTAATTATTATTTATTCCGTAGCCGGCGATTGGGGAGGAGGTCGCCCTCGCAGCCGCCGCTGGATCGCTGCTGTCAGCGCCGCTGGATCTCGTACTCCATTCACGATTCGCTTCCATTCTTGACGATTTCTTGCCACGTCTCGAGCATCCCTGGCCGATAATCGTTGATACCTAAGGTCGTCTTTGATGTTATTTAGCCAGGTTTTCTTCGGTGCCGATCGCTGAATTCTCTATTCTGTCGAACGGTCTCGCCAAAGAAGTTTACGTGGCAAACGATTATCGCTTATTAGGCAAACAAGGCCGAACCATCGTAATCGACGTTTTTGTACTTCTTCTTCGATCGCTGATCGCATCTTTCTCTAATGGTCTCGTTTCGAACTCGGTCGCGGAGTGAGACACCGAGAATCTGCCTCAAGTATCGCATTTGGAAGACTTCGAACTTGTTGAGGTCCGATTGTAGTAACGTCCACGTTTCCGATCCATAAAGAAGAATGGGAAGAAACAACGTTCGGTATTATACCGAACGTTGTTTCGATTTAAAATAGCAGGCTTCGTTCACTTCTATTGGTGCCATCTCCTTGCAAAGGTTGTCAATCATACTGATTGTTTGCTCACTCTATTTGTTATCTATTGTAGCCGTCGTCTTCTCTGAGATTAATTATAAGTGGTGGTGTAACATCTTATGATTTAATCTTTTGGTAGTCCTCTTGCTGCAGTTTCTCTGCGTGTTTAAAGTACTTGGTCCAATCTTCCCGCGTGACTGGTCGTTATTTTGGTTTTGATGGTAATATTTTGTTCGCTTCCATATGCACTACTCGAGCGAGACGAATGTTGCTGTTGCCTGACCGATCCGGCTATGGACATCGGCCGTCGTTGCCACTTACTTTTCAGTAATCAACGATCCTAAATACTTGAATTGTGGAACCTGTTCGATTTGGATTCCATCGAGGTAAACACTGTAATGATTCTTCTGTAATATTGATTAGTAAAAAGCGAATACACAGATAAATAAATAAAATAAAATACAAACACTTGAATCATCATTATATCTTAATCGAACACTATTCATAAGATTCCTCTCTTAATAGTCCAGTCCATGAAAGTTGTAGAGGGAAATTGAAGGAACCCAATTTTTGACTTTGGGGCTTTGTTTGGACTTGTTAGGAGGTAAACTTTTTTTTCTTTTTTCTTGGTTTTGGAAGGATCTGAGAAAATGACAGAAGCTTTTGGAGGTCTTGGGATTTCAAATACAGATCGATAAATTCTAGCTTGCTCTTTCAGAAGAGTGCTATTTGGTATCACACACAGTGGAGTGTAAAAATACTATGTTTCTGGGCCTCTGGGTCTGAAGCTCCCGGCTAGAAAATATAATAAATATTTTATGTTTTAACGTCCAGCCTTGACGAAAATAATGTCCCTATCACCGGGTGTTTTGGGCATCAACAGGTCTATTAAGTCGACATCTTCAACAATAACATCAAGAGCGGTGGCATGTGATAACTCCACAGCCGGTTCTACAATGAAGATGTCCGCATCGTCACAGTATAACAGAGAGTATTTTTTTATTATTTGTTGAGTGGGGCTTTTGTAGGGTCTTTATGAACCTTGTAACACTGCGACCATTGCTGATCTATTGTGTTCGACAGCAGAGCAGCACTGGACCCTCTGGCTAAGGCCCTTACAGAATCTGCTGTGGTCTGGGACTGCATGCAAGAGCTCAACAATTTGGAAAAAGCCAATAAAATCACCCTAATATGGATACCGGGTCATCAAGGCATACCCGGCAACGAAGAGGCCGACATACTGGCATAACTGGGCACACTGGAATGCCCGATGGAGCCAGTTGTAGGGGTCCCCTTTGTTGCAGGTAAGAAAATCATCTGGGACTCGCCAGGCAAAAGCCATGATGGAGCAACCAGTACAAAAGAAAACCAAGGCCCTACTTGACATGAGCAAGAAGAACCTTAGAACCACTATCGGTCTCCTCACCGGACACACGACCCTTAGATCACATCTATTCAACCTTGGCTTGACCGCGAGCAAGGTCTGCCGAATATGTGGCGAAGAACCTGAAGACAGCATACACATCGTTGGTCGCTGCCCAAACCTCGCCGCAAAAAGACAAAGTTTGCTGGGACGAGCCTTTTTTGAACCCAGCGATCTGCCCAACTTGAAGGTCAGTGATCTACTTGGACTGGTAAGAAGTACTGGGCTGCTAGCTGACGACTTACCTAACCACATAGTGGGTAGTTTCAAAAGATCCTGTAGCTCTAGGTGACATCAAGGGTTGGAAACAAGCTCCCTACTCCATTTACAACTACTACTACTACTACCACTAAATGGCAACCTGTGATATTACTTTCCTGGTAGAGGGGAAAGTATTGTCAATATGCTAAAATAAGTCTCGAGATGAAGACGGATGTATCCATTTTGACACCTCCCGATGCGATTAGGATTATTTCCAGACTAAAGCTTGTCTGTGACTATGTGTGTGTATTCCTCCACGATAGTGTCTAAACGATTTATACGTTTGAGCTGAAATATAGCATGCATGCAGCATTTAGTCATGGCCAGCTTTGATAAGATTGTGATTGAAATCGGTCCACAAGGGGGCGCTAGTCATACTTCAATCTCGAAATATTTGACATAGAAACTTGAAATTCTGTACACAGATGCGTCGTTGACGCATAGCGCTGAAACCACATTGTGAAATATTACTTGAAATATCTTGTAACGATCCTTAAGTATCGTACATGCCAGTCAACAAATGCATTGAATTCCAGTGAAATGCACTGAAATGTCAATACAGCCATTGTTCCACCTCGTGCGGCGCTGAATTAGCATGAATTTTAACTACTTTATCAAATCAGTTACATTGAACAACATTTTTGCTCGGAATGTTTTGGATCTCGTCATTTTTCGGCCTTTATAAGGCGGCGAAAATAGCACCAGGGTATCATTTCTCGAATGATCACTCCCCCCAAGACAGTGGCGGAATCAACCCGGTAGAACTCGAGTTGGGTCAAAGGGTCCGACCATTTAGGGTACCTCTTCCTTCCTTCCTCATATCGAGACGAACAAGCCTCAGTCTGAACTCCTACAGACTCGAGCCGTATCGAGTACAAGATACTCTGAGCACAAACTATAATCCTTATACATAAACCCTCGTAACTTCAGGCAGATAGCCACCGCATTCGCGTCAACCCCTAACATATTCGGGAAGCGTTAACAAACTGGCAATATAAATCACCATAAATTCCTTCTGATACAATAAATACCTTCTGATATACATTCAATCGACTTTCAATGCGGAGATTACATGCAAGTTGACACCACCTCCTCACATCAAACAACGCGGAATCTAGTGAGGGGTGGCCCGTCACAATCTTATATACAGGCAACACAAATAATTTTCAAACTCTGTCAAGTTGTCACTATTAGAAATAAGTAGGTACTTAGCAACGTAGGAAACGCCGAATGCCATTGCGTCGCCTTACGATAATGGAAGGTGTTTGTGCGTAAGTATAAGGTTATTTGGAATGGCACAGCGGTTGTGCTGGATTGGTATGGCGAGTGGCGGTGGAGGGGTGCTGGCGCGGGGAAGTAAGGATGCGGGGTGCGGTTAGGGCTGGCGTTGGGTGAGGGAAGGGGGGGGGGGAGGAGAGGCTGGCGCGGGGGCGACGGGACGGGAAACGATGACAACGACTTGGCTACTGGCCGGGAAAGTCTTAAGGGGGGGCAAAATAATTTGTTTCTTTATTCATTTGTTCCCTAATTTATTGAGTTTTCTCAAACTCTAGGTGTGTTTTCACGCACGCTTAACGCTTCTCTGAATTATTACCTCTGTGTTCGAATTTGGTATGGTATGGATGTTCTCTCCTCTCTTCGTATAGCACGTGAGGATGCTCGTGTTCATGGTGCCGGTGATGATGATAATGATGATGTTGACCAGTGTCATTGTGTCTATCCGGGGGACGGCTGCCGTCAGCCTTCACAACTCTGTAAAATTAAAAGGAATCGTTTCCGTTAATTATCTACAACTAGAGCAGCCAACTACAACGGGCAAACCCATCACCTCAGGAAGTGTTAACGATATCAGACCGTTTTATCTCGTGAGGTGAGCGTAGAAAACTTGGGACGAAAACAGTCCACTGTCTAGTTACACCACTCACCCGTTTATCACCAACGCCTTACTATCGCGGCAGAAACGACCATTCAGCTACCCGATAACGGGCGAATAGCCGGGCAAAAGATGCCGTGATCCGCGATAGATTCGATAAACACCGAATCACCGTAACACAAGGGAGAGGATCGCGCAAGCGAATTCCAACCTGTAACCAGTCGCAAGGCCGGAGAAATCTTGCAATAACTAGTAGCGAGGGCGCTTGGTCTGCCCGCCGGTACCGGGCGGTAAGGGTTTGTCTCTTGTAGGTTAGTTGGCGGAGCTAGGTAGTGAATTGTCATTGTCTAAGTCTTCTACGCTCATCTCACGGCTAAAAGAACGATCACATATCGTTATACGAGCCTGGGGCGACGGGTTCATCCGTTGTAGTTGACACCGCACAACTGTGAAATTTTATAGCGTCAGGGTAATTAATATTGGATTGCAAATAACCGAGTAAAACATTTAAATGACTAAATTGCATTCAATGAATATGCGACAATATTTTTGACAATATGCTAGATATGCGACAATATTTTTACTTTAACTTTTAATCAGGTCATCCTCCTTCCTGGAGGGATATCACGCTTTAAATTCTTTCATGAGTCCTTGACTGCTTATCGGAAAAGTCTTGGGCTGACACAACTGTTTTTTTTTAGTTTCTAGAAAATTTCAAGGAGATTAACGCGACATGATACCTGGGAACGACCATATCTGAGGAATTTTAGTTTTATGTTTTTTGAAAAATATAAGCATTAATTTAAAAAAGTTTCTAAGTGAATCCCTCGATAAGGAACCAATTTAAAATTTGGACTCAAAAAAGTTGCTCATTGCCTTAAACATTAAGGCTTTAAACTAACTTCGAAAATTTTAAGGCGCGTTTACTCCTACAAGCGGTGAGTGTGTTTTATTATAATTTCATTATATTGACTGGTTAATTCTCTAGGGCAGCACTTAGCCACATTTCGCTGCTTAAAAACTAAAGTGCCACAAATCAAAATTTTGTTTTTTTCAGGAGAGCAGTTTTAAAATTTTCATTTAGTTTTTTTGCTTTTTTGGCACTCTTACTTACAATAATTTTGTGTCATTTTATTTGATTCGATGCGTATTTTAATTCCCTATCGCTTGTTTACTTCAATTTTGTGGTAACTATATCCCAAAGAAGATTAGCAGCACATAAGTCCCTTTAGTTTATATTTTTTTTCAAGCAAACAAATTAATATTTTAAATAAAAGGCCACAAGTCGAAAAAAAAAATATGTTTCATTAAAAATTTTGGTCACAACCTTGTTGGATTGAGACAAACTTATATCTTAAAAAAAG
The DNA here is from genome assembly GCA_944548615.1 of Micropterix aruncella. Classification (NCBI taxonomy): domain Eukaryota; kingdom Metazoa; phylum Arthropoda; class Insecta; order Lepidoptera; family Micropterigidae; genus Micropterix; species Micropterix aruncella. The sequence continues at coordinate 9,426,609 of OX155977.1, forward strand.
AAAATAAAAAATTCGCACATCGAAATTACAAAAAAACAAACATATTATTATACATAGCTTTTTATTACAAAAATAAGGTTTTGGCACCATACAAAATAGGAAACAAACAAAAATAACTTATTCTAAAACCTCATCAGGCACAATTATCACTAATTATAAGTAACATAATAATCATAGCTTCTGCAATTGTAATACTACAGGTAATATGGATAAATGCTCTGTACTAATAAACAAGAGATCAATATTTTAACTTAAGATAATAGTTGTTTTTATATACGGTTTCTAAGTAATTACTAAATAACAGTTTCAAATATAACTATATTTGTTATATAAAATCTGTCTGTGTCCATGGCTACTATTACATTTAAAGATTAGCATAAAAAGCTTCGTAATACCTTGGTATCACATTTTTTTCTATCAGGTTCAGAATACCCTGTTTTTTTGTCTCAGAAACTTTTAGTTTTTGAGCATATACTTTTTTCAGTGTCATGGTTATCACGGTATTGGTCTTCGCTTGTTTTTTGGTCAAAGTAGACACTGACTTAAACTCTGCGTCGTCGTAAGAAGTCTTAAAAAAGAACTTGTTTGGGTTTTCTTGATAAATTTTTATGACTTTTATGTCGGTCCATCTCAGCTCTTTCTCCATCTTCTGTAACGGTGTAATTACCAGCAGTCAGAGATTTTAAGTCGTAGAAACTGTCGTGTGCCAGTTCGTGGACGGTGTAAGGTGTGCCTTTCTTCTTTGCCGTTTTAATTAAAGTAATGTACTGATCTGGTACATAAATGGCCGAAGATTTCAGTGCATTTGAAATATTCCTTCCAATAACGGAGTGTACAGAGTCACCCTCGTTTTGGGTATGGTTTAAAATTCTTTGTGTTCGGTTACTCATTCTGCAGGAGAAAATGAATTCATAAAAAAAAACGGTTATAAGTATAGTGAGTAAAATTATACATACAAAGTAAATTTATTATCATATTAAACAACATAAAATATTAATTATCCATCATAAAGCGAAGTATTCCATTATTAAATAAATTTTAATTTTTGTGAAAGCCTTTTGTCTTAAAAGAAAACACCCCAAGCACAACCATGTCTGAAGCAAAACAGACGTTTCACAGGAACAACTATAAAGCTTATAACAAAAATAACATAATTGGGCATTTTTTATTTGCTAAATGGCCACTTTTCAAAACGTGGCACTTTTGATTTATAAATGATTGTGTACTTACTTGTGCTTTATATGCGGAACAGACGCATTCCGAAATGTGGCCCTGTTGCTCATAAAATTTACACTCAATACAGGTAACTTTTCGCGATGTGGCCGTTTAGCAAAAAAATGACGTGCACTCGCGCCGACTGTTGGGTCGCAACTAAAAAGATGGCTGCTTTGCTCTGAACTTAGCTTCCAATCCTTGAAAATGCCAAAAGGGCGTATGCGTAAATTTGTTATTTAAAGGCCGATTTCGACGAGTGTCTTTGTGTTATATGAAAATAAGGGCGATTTTGGCCTCATTTTTTAAATAAAAGTAATTTTGGAAAATTTTGATTTGTGGCACTTTAGTTTTTAAGCAGCGATTTGTTATTTAGGCCGTAAATTAATTACAATTAATTGAAACGTGAGAGCGCTCTGAGAGTTACGCTAAATATGCTTTGCCATTAACACCCTTATACCACCACTGCGTAAAGATAGTTTTTCTGTGCTAGCGCTGCGATAGACCGTTTAGTATGCGTCCGGTTCCCGGCGCTAGCGGACGTAGAATCTGCGCTTGACGCTTCGTCAACGCTGGATTTTTATTGGTCGAACCCTACAAAATTGACTCCGCCTATTTTTTCGCGTGTCCGCCCATTTCGGATATTTTTCTGAGGTCTCATGTCGCCTTAACCCTCCAACCGCGGGAGACGCGCACGTCGCGTCTAGCATTTTCCATGCTATATCGCTGGGTACGCTATTCCCCTTTCTACAAAATCTTTGACCTATAAAAGCGCTGGGAAGCATCATTTCCGCATCGAATCCTTTTATGTTGCCCTGCAACATCGATAGTCGAATTTTCACGTTTCCAAGTCGCTCGCCCATAGGGAACGGGTAAGTATCATAGAATATACAACAGTATCATAGAATATACACAATACAGGATGATTTTTTAATTAGTTACACACTTGAAATTGATGAATCAGTACGAGCAAATAAGCAACTTTTGACAACAAATTGTTGAATGAAATAATATAATAAAATTATTTTAAAATTATATTTTATTCTAACAGTTTGAGAATCAATCAGCTGTTTTGTTTGACCTTGCTTATGGATCGAGGTCGTTGAGCTCGGCGGCATTAAATGGCGTTCAGTAACACAATAGTCCGGAAGCGAGGCCACAGATGGCCCTGCACTATTATTTCTTATCGGTGAATTTTGAAGATTTGAGACATTTATCCCCACTTATTGCACCATTTTTAAAATGGAATAGACATTACAAGTAAGACAGAGCCTAACATATACCCAATAGTTACAAAAGCAGTAACTTCATAAGAATAATAACAAAAGAAATCAATTAAAAAACACAGATTGCCATCTACCGATTCGAATGATTAATTTCAATAAGCTTACAATTACATATGACAATAGTCGCGTGAATAACCGATAGATGGCAATAGTAAAATAGAATTTAAAAAGACGTTTTTTAACTGTTAGGTATATTTTAGGCACTGTTTTATTTGTAATAACTATTTTTTTTTAAAAGTTTCAATATGCTGTGGTAAATGTCTCAATTAATATTCCAAATATATCTTTTCATAAATAACAGCGCAGCGCCATCTGTGGGTTTGTTTCGCAACCATTGTGTTATTCAACGACCTCGAACCATTAGTAAGGTCAAATAAAACAGCTGATAGATTCTCAAACTGTTGTAAATTATTTGGAATGAGAATTAATTATAAAATAATGTTATTATATAATTTTATTTAACAATTTCTTGATAAAAGTTGCTTATTTGCTCGTACTGGTTGGCCCATTTCAAGGATGTCACTAATTAAAAACTCACCCTGTACACCAGTATCATAGAATATACACAATATACCCTGTATCATAGAATATACACCAGACGCCGCACAATTTACATTCAGTTGTGCAGAAGCAGCCTTCAGATCGTGTCGTTTATTTAGTCGTTGACTTTTCATCGTGACTGTAGATTCTCAATATGTCGAAATGTGAAATTTCATCTGATTACGAGACTGATGGTACTCAATACCTTGAAAAATCTATACTAATATTATAAAGAGGTAAAGTTTGTGACGTTGTAGGAAGTAATCTCTTGATCTACTGAACCGATTTTGAAAATTATTTTATCAATAGAAATCCACGTTATTTGTGAGTGTCATAGGCTATATATTAATCCGAAAAATTAAAAGAATTTTTCGTGGTAGTCAGATTTGCAGAGTAACTCGGAGAATAAACAAGCGAACGAAAACGTTTCTAACTAACGCTGCCTTAACGATGAGAGATATATGATTATGTTCTAGGGAAAAGTTGTAGAGCTTGATAATGCCTACAAAAAAGTCAGCGACAGCATATGTCTAACTTTTATATTTAGGTCATAAAAAGTAGTATTTTATATTAAAAAAATAATTTAAATCGCTAGGTCATGTTTATTGGTCATATTATCAACAATTATGAATTCTTATCAAAATAAGTAAATTTATCGTCTGAAGTGTTTATAAAACAAAAGACTTCCCGTTTACTGTATATAATATTTCCCTTTTACTGCATAAATAGTTAAAGAGATAATACGCTCACAAATAAGACACTCACAAGAAGACACTCACAAATATCGGTATTATAGTCAAATTGGCATGCAAATACATACATACATATGCAGTAAAAATATAACCCTTCTTTTGGCAGTCAGGAAATAAATCATAGCACTCAGTACTAACCGAACCACAGTCATAATTTGATCACAGGTAAAAAGATTTACCGCCCAACGAAGTGGGCACGGGTCAGCTAGTTATCAATAAGTTCAGAATAATGTCAATAAAATATCACTTGAAAGATTCTGCAATCCTTACAAATGTTTCAGATACCGAATAAAATTGGCCCGCGATTTTGTGTAGATAAAGAATAGGAAAATCGCACGAGGTTGGAGGGTGTAGGAGCCTACGGCCCCACACACCCACAACAAAAAAGGTAATTTCACAGAATTGAAAACTGCAGACTCGCTCAAACTTACACGAGCAGCTGCAGTTAATTTCCAGCTAAATTTGGCAAATATTGCCCAGGCAAGCGACACATGCGTCGCCCCACTCGTAGCTATTGCATCACCGATCACCCTATAAAACGCAGTACATTTCATTCGATCATCATCATTCCTTTGGCAGACAGTTGCCCCTCTACATCTTTACTTCGGCAGACAGTTACCGCGCTCTACACATCGTCCCCTCAGTGGACAGATATCTCGACTACACACTTCGCTCCTCGACTACACACGCACCGCCACGGCTTCACCTCGCGCCCACACTACAACACAACGGCGAACACAACTCAAGGCGTTAAGAACTGGCGACTTCGACTCACTTCTCTTCAATCTTCTGAATAAACTCTTCTACACGGACATCTACGACTCTCATTAACGGAGCATCCTTCATGCTGAGAACCACCCTTCGCACACAAGCAATTGGAGTCCAGTGAAGGGTGGCCATTCTCACAAGGGTTAAAGATGTCTTACCTGTTGTCCTTCAGTTTAGAACCTTCTGATAGGCAGTCCGGAAGCAGTGTGTTCCTATCCACTTCATAGATGTCATAAAGTGCGTCTCTTATCAGGTCATCTGGGTGTATTTCTTTGACGGGTTTGGACATAAGCTCGCAGCCGCCCTTACCGCCGTTCGCTGGATCCAATCTGAAATAGAAAGCAGGAAACTCGGTTAAACAAAATTTTATTTAGCTTCTCTTGTACTGTATGAATGGGCACTTTGGTGGTGAACGGTTTCGTGCAGCTTGGGCCACAAGATCCATTTTCTTCTCGGATTTGCTCAACTAACGATTCAGCTCCTATTCAGATTAAGCCTCCTCGAGTGGAAGACTCCCGCGTCTCAGGGCTCAGACCTGGTGGACCGGTTTATCCCGGCGGGATTGCATCCCGGCCCACTGGACGGTTTGCGCACCGGTCGGCGAAGCCAATCGGTTGTGCATTCTGACTATTGCTGAAGGGGTCTGGAGACTATGGGAATACACTGTTTCATAAGCAGCGGAGGCGGATGTTTCACCTGATGTCATGCCACTCTTGAAATGACCTTGGACCACTCGATCCTGTGTGGCACTACGGGCAAAGAACGCCCAGGTCGGCGATAAATTCAAACTGAATTACCGCTGTTTATAAAACAGGTAGAGGTTGCGTAAGTGACTTCGGTGAACCGAACCAGTCTGGAGGACGGAGGTATCCTGAAGGTTAATTCCAGATGGAGATATCCTGTCAAAACTGGTAGTTAGGGGGAGAGGCTGCCAGCTGTTCACCTTTCCCGGTGCCTCGCCGTAAGGCGTTGGACTCTAACGGGTTTCTGGTGAACTAGACAGTAGATTGTCTTGTCCCCAAGTCTTCTACGTTCATCCCTTTGCTGAAAGAATTATCTATATCGTTATAGCTTTGGGGTGACGGGTTCCCCGTTGTAGTCGACACCGCCATCCTGTATGAGGGGGTACAGATTGGCAATTTTGCTTTATTGGCCATTTTTCTTTTTAACCGATTTCAAACCTTTTTGACACAATCTTGACACTCCAATAAGACTGAGGAAGTGAGCTCGCCTTATCACAAGAGTGCTTAGCTAGGCGGGCTCAGTTGCACTTTACTGAACATATTAACATAAAACGAACATATACATTTAATTTATGAACTATTTAACCTGGCCACAGACAGATGTATACCTAAATTTAAAAAAATATAACCAGGTTTTTTCAGGATCGTAAATTAATTTTTAACCGACTTCAAAAAAGGAGGAGATTATTAATTCGGTTGTATTTTTTAAAAATATTTGTTACCTCAGAACTGGGAAAGTTGGTATACATAGACATTTAAGCATGATTAATATTTTCATGCTCTTCACTTTATTGCAACTCGCCACTAGGTGGCGCTGGGCGCTGCAGCACATCAATTTAATCACTGTTCAACCGATCGACATGAAAATTGGTATATATAGGTATTTGAGAACTGATATAACACGGACAACGCCGGTTAATACCAAGAGTATCATAAATAATCAATGACGATGCTTACAAATATTGTTGTATTTGTTATCGATTATTGTATTTTTGCACTTTTTGATATGTGTATTTGTCGAATATAATAGACAAAATTTTACCAAAAGAAACGACTCCATTTTTTTAATAAGTACAACAGCCACGTCATAGTGAAACTTAGAACGGGCTATTATAATTAAATACGTATTCAAAATTGTGTGTCTGTCCTGTTGGCCGTTGAAGAGTCCCCTCGTCGGGAGCCAGCCCTGGTGTAGAATCAGGTCATGCTGAACATAAAAAATGCATTGCCATCGGAACTGAACCAACATATAAAATGTCAACCTTATATGATAATATTTATGGAGTTCCCTCATGGATCCTATAATCAGAACAGGATTTTGATAAAAATGGGACCAATCTGGAAGTGAATCCTTTTAAAAAAACCGATTTCCAAATCGGTTCATAAATGACAAGTTCTGAGGTATTTTTTTTAATTTTGCTGTTCGGGGCTTTTCTAAGGTCTTTATGAGCGTTGTAACACTGCGACCATCGCCACCTCGTGTCATTTAAGAACCACAACAGGCTTTTGGTGCCAGATTGTTTTACCTCCTCAGGTTGGAGGTAATGACCACCCAAGTAAGTGTATCTTTTTCGCATCAGCGGGCCACACTCGCACGTGCGGGGAAGTTTCCTCTGTCCCTTGGCAGAACCTGGACATTTTTGTGTCTCGGAGCTTGAGGTTGATCATGTGTTTGTTCAGACCACAATGCCCCGTGAGCGCCCTCACCAGTATGCGTAGATTGTTCCTATTTAGCGACAAGGCCTCACGGGCCGTCTTACGGTCGTAAGCTTTAATTAGCGCGTTGGAATGATTCAACCCTGGCGTGTTGTTCCAGTGGTTGACGGATTGTTCTAAACATATTTGTTTGAGCATTAGGTTTGCAAGGCTTTTTGGTACACCACAGCAAGGTTCAGCGCCATATAACGTTCCCTTTGCTCCAGTCTTAGCAAGTTCGTCGACCTTTTCATTTCCCTCGATTCCTGCATGGTTGGGAACCCATCTTAGAATTACCCTGTTCTTTTCGCCCAGGGAATTCAGTAGTAATACGCAGTTTTGCACGAGCTTTTAATTAATGGTATTCGAGGCTAGTGCCATAAAAGCTGCCTGGAGATCCGAGTGGATATGATACGGTGGTTGGCGTAGTTCTTATGGAGGTTTATATCCACACATTCAAATATATTCACATACAATAACAGTTATACTGAATACTTTTTTGTAAAGTACTGATTGCTTATAAAAAAACAATAAGTCAACTGATGATAACAGTTAGTGCATGAATGATTTTTCCAAATTATACCCCCTAATAGAGATGCCAAATCTACCTAAATATAAAATATTTGTATGGTTGGCTAGCACTGCGTAATAGTATGCAAATGATTGGATCAATTTTGTAGACAAAAAGGTGCTAATATATTATATTTTCGCATCAGCGATCGCAGGGTAAATCATTTTTAAACAAAACGCTACTTACGCAAATTGTATAAACACGTGCCATATTTTGTGCAACATACAATAAACCGAACTTGAAAGGCATGAATTCGTAAATTTAAAATGGAAATATGTACGCATGTACATACTCTGAACATTATCATTTTTAAAATTGCTGTTTCACAAATTATGTTTAATGACATGTATCGTAAACTTGCATGTTTGTATTCTTTTACGACTTTGTGTAGTTTATAGTTTAGATAAAAAAAAATACGTGTGGCACTCGGGGACTGCCGCGGTAAAGCTATTGCATAGCATTTTTAAAAACTTATGCAAATAAAATTATAAATTTATTTTATTAATTTTATTTTTTCTGATATCAGATAACTGCGCTCTATCGAAAAACGTTGAAATTATTCCGAATCATTTGCTGCTGCGTGCGGTAGCAAATGATTCGGAATAATTTAAACGTCTTCCGATAGAGCGCCGCGCACGAATTTTTTATTCAATAAAGCATAAAAAACGGATTTTTCGAAAAAAAATCGTAGATGAAAAGATAGATAATTAAATTATCTTTAAAATGGTGCAGGTTTTATAATAATACTCCAGATAGTATTTGCGTAGTAGTCGTTTTTGTGTTCGGTTAGACCTAATTTCACAAATTAATTACACTTTGTAATATAAACAAAATCTAAAATATTCAAAGCTAAGAATATTAGGAAAATGTTCTTGTTTAACATATATTTTTTTCGAATCGTAAGCAGTACTCGTTTAGACGTAATTATCAGTTTAAAATAATTAATTTTCGTTAAGAAATTTCTTCATTCGGTCGCCGCGCTGGGCCCGCGATAAAAGCTATGCAATAGCTTAAAAATATTTTTCTTCAAAATTATATTTAATTTCACGGAAACAGGAAAGCTAGCACGTGTATTTACAATGCAGGCAGAGATAATGCATCTCTTTTAGCACGGTGCGTGGCCATCTAGGTGAAATAGTAAAGTTCCAACACCGTTGGAATTAGAACTAGGACCTTCTCAATTCATCCAATTACGTCAGAAGCGTAATTACAGTGAAAGTCAAGTACGTAATGTTATTTTAACAATAAAACATAATTTTAAAATTCTGACTAGTCTGTTAGATTGAGAGAAATATTTAAAAAAATGGTTTGTGTCACCCCAAGACTTTTCCGGCATGTAGCCAGGGACTTATTCCATTCGAATATTTCTTTCATAAATAAGGTCGATGAGCAGTGGTCTAAAATTCCTGTTAATACGCGACGCAAAGCAATGAAAATTTGAAGTTCGAACGCGCGTCATCTCATTCAATTTAAAAATCAAATTGCAAACGCGGGTCTCCGTGAGCTTTTAAATTCAAATTTCGAGCGATCCACGCAGCGCAATCGTTGCTGATTTTAGGGGTCTAACTAAATTATGATTGTATGGCAGACAATAAATATTACGACTTACGTTAAATATTACAAAATATTTACGACTATAAGTATGACAAGTAATTATATCTCATATATTTACGACTACCACTTAAAATATTATGTCTTTAATGCCAGCCAAAATTTCATAATGTCATTTCGGCCCAACGAGGCACCTGTGTACCGAATTTCAAGTTTCTAAGTCAAATAATTCGAGATGGAACTATGACTAGCGCGCCCTCTGGTGGGCCAATTTCAACCACAGTCTTTTCAACTCTTTCCATGACCAAATGATGCCTGCATGCCAAATTTCAGCTCAATCGGACGAAGCGTGGGAAGTTTTAACGATTGTTCGTGCTATCTCCCGTAAAGTGAGCGCAGAAGACTTGAACAAAACAGTCCACCGTCAAGCTCCGCCACATGCCCGTAAGAGGCCAACGCCTTATCCGCGAGATAACCAGGTATGTTAGCCAGTGGGCTAACACTCAGGCCCTTACTTCTAATTGCGACCAGATTACTCCGGTCTCTCGATTGGTTACGAGTTCGAGGTGCCGAATCGGGTAGCCGATGGTCGTTTCAAGAGCAGTCGCCGTAAGGTCAGCAACCAACCCCGCTCTATAGGAAACAGTACTGCTTCCAGAGTTCCCTGACTGTTAGTCAGAGTGCACAATCGATTGGCGGTTCGCAGACCATCCGGGAGCGCCAGAAGGTTGACTCCTAGGGGAAACTAGCCCCAAGGCCAGAGTCCTGCCCAGGCTCGCACTTCATGTGTGAGTGTGACCAACCCTGAACTGAATGTGTCTAGTCAATCATACAACAACTAAAAATCGTAGATCTGGTGCTGATATATATATATATATATATATATATATATATATATATATATATATATATATATATATATATATATATATATATATATATATATATATATATATATATATATATATATATATATATATATATATATATATATATATATATATATATATATATATATATATATATATATATATATATATATATATATATATATATATATATATATATATATATATATATATATATATATATATATATAAGCTCATAATAGTAGGGTTGGCTGTAAGAGATTGTCGTGTGATAGTAAACCCGTGTATTGAAAAATTTCGTAATAAAAACAAACAAAGAAGAAACAATGTTATGCCTATCTTATAAATCTATGCACTATGCATAATCATATGCACCTATCTTATAAATCCTATTGCTTATGACCTTGTGCAAGTTTCTCCTATTTTAAAGCTGTTATCATTTTAACCGACTATGGGTCCAATTGCGTTTCTTCGGCGGTTTAAAATAAAGTCAAGGAATGCGTTAAATTTATTGCAAAATTCGTAATAAAAATTTTAAGTAACATGGGTATTGCGATTTATCTGTCAGATTTTGGTTGGTGGGAGCTAACGGGCCCATGATGAGATGGCCACGATGACCCATGTGTTCAGGGTCGGTCACACTCACGGGTCAACACCCATCCGATGGCCTCCACGTATGGGGTGCGAACCTGGGTAGGACACTGGGTCAACCAGTCTCCCCTGGGAATCAAACCTCTGGCGCTCCTGGACGGTCTGCGCACCGAGCGGCGCAAGCCAATCGATTGTGCTCTCCGACTAACAGTCGGGGGAGCCTGGGAACTGTATTGTTTCCTATAGAGCGGGGGTGGTTGCCTACCTTAAGGCGACTGCTCTTGAAATGACCATCCGATCCCGGTTCAGAGTCGGGCAAAGGACGCCTTGGTCCGCGATAGATTCGGTGCACACCGTTTCACCGCTTCGCAAGGGAGAGGACCGCGCAAGCGACCTCGAACTCGGAACCAATCGAGAGACCGGAGAAATCTGGTCACAATTGGAAGCAAGGGCGCGAGTTTCGGCCCGCCAGGTAACATACTGGCTATCTCGCGGTAAAGGCGTTGGCTTCTTGCGGGTTGTGGCGTAGCTAGACGTCGGATTTGTAATATCCAAAGTCTTCTACGCTCACTGCACGGTCGATAGAACGATGAATCGTTAAAACGTCCTGCGGTGACGGGTTCGCCCGTTGTGGTTGACATCTCAGTATGTCAGATTTTGGTACTACCGTGTTTATGGATTTTGGTGCTACAAAATGCATTAAAATGCATTTTGTATTAAATTTATTTCATTCTCGCAGAAACGCTATTCCGTTTCTCAAAATTTTGACAGTTGTACGAATGAAAACCGGCTTGAACGTGACAATTTTAAACGCGCGTTTTCGGTGCGACTTAGTGGGTGACGCTTGTGCTTTTACTTTCGAATTTGCCGTTTTTGCTGTTACTGCTGAAATATTCCCGTATGTTGGGATATTACAAATGAGATCGAATGAATAACGACAACGGTACGTACTTAATTTTATTTTGATTTTTATTTTATTTTATTCTGGAACCAAACAGAACTATATACAATGCAATGAAAACCTATTTAAAAGTGACAAAAATCTATTAATGTGATTCCGTATATAAAGTATACAAAATGAACGCAATTTAATTTTATATTGTTTCCGCTTGAGAATGGGGGAATAAGGATGGGAAGTGAGGTGAAAGGAAGAGAAAAAAAATTTCGTGTGGCACTCGGGGACTGCCGCGGTAAAGCTATTGCATAGCATTTTCAACAACTTATGCAATTATAATTATTTATTTCTTTTATTTCTTTTCTTTTTTCTGATATCAGATAACTGCGCTCTATCGGAAAACGTTGAAATTATTCCGAATAATTTGCGGCTGCGAAAGCAAATGATTCGGAATAATTTAAACGTCTTCCGATAGAGCGCCGTGCACGAATTCTTTATTCGATTAAGCAAAAAAACCGGATTATTCGAAAAAAATCGTAGATAAAAAGATAGATAATGAAATTGTCTTTAAAATGGTACAGGTTTCATAATAATACGCCAGATAGTATTTGCGTAGTAGTCGTTTTTGTGTACAGTTAGACCTAATTTCACAAATTAATTACACTATGTAATATAAACAAAATCTAAAATATTCAAAGCTAAGAACATTATGAGAATGTTCTTGTTTAACATATATTTTTTTCGAATCGAAAGCAGTACTCGTTTAAACGTAATTATCAGTTTAAAATCATTAATTTTCGTTAAGAAATTTCTTCATTCGGTCGCCGCGCTGGCCTGGCCCGCGATAAAAGCTATGCAATAGCTTAAAAATATGTCATGTATGTATATAATTATATTTATATTTAAAATTAGGTATGATATATAGGTATTATAATGAATATACTTGAGATAAAATTATGTCCTTGAACTAAATTAAATGAAATATAATATGTATAAATGTTTTGTGATCATCTAGATAGACTCTAGATTTTTTTTATTGAGTTCTTATAAGAGGTTTTTGATGAGTGTAATATGTCCACGCTTAAAAAGTCTGTATTATATATATGACACGCTCTGTATAGAAATGCATTTTGAGATGCGTTGGTTTTCACCACAGGGAGATGAAATAGTCGATGCGATCGAACAGGGCGGGGAGGAACATAAAATGCATCGATCTATACATTTATTATATTAAGTGTATTATACTTTTCGCGTTTGCATTGATCTATACTTTTATTATATTAAGTGTATTATACTTTTCGATTTCGAACAAAATTCATCTTCTCTCATAACCTGTAAATTATAATATGTTGTCTTTTAGTAAGAAGAGGTTAGGTTCACACACCGCCACATCAGATCAAAACAAATGCCAAACAAATCTGCTAGCCAGCTGCGCCCGAAAAATGGATTCAGAGCGCCGATTTTGACGTTTCGAAAAAAACTGTGTTGCAAGCTTTTTAGTACATTACCATAGACACAGAACGAAGTCGCAGATTTTGTTACGTGTGGTTAATCTGACAGAAACGCGATAGCTATTATTTCAATGCACGCACTAATCCTACTTACATTTTTACATACATTTTCCTTGTGTCCAATTGACGGCTAAAAACCGCTCGTGGACGTGTCAAAATAATTGGGTTAGGTAGTAAGTCTCGTTACTACTCTTTACTGAACATACATAGGTAGTCAAGAATTAACTACTAGATTGTCAAACTATAAATATAAATAATCAAAATAGAAGCCTAATATTTGAAGTAGTTAGTAATTCGAAAAGATACGTAGTAAAATTATTCATCGTAATATTCAAATTGTCAGTAAAGTGTTAAATAATCAAATTAAACTTACGTTATGCATTTTAGACTAAAAGTACAGATATAAGACCATATAAAATAAGCAGACAATAAGGCTTAAATATTTAAGGTAATTTAAATGGGCACAATATTTGAAAAATCATGGCCTCAAATTCGGCCAGATTATAGAAAGGGTGGCCTATCATCATCTCCTTGATGTTTTTTTTTATTTTTTTGTCCTCCAGCTGGTTTAATTTTGTAGGGAGTAGATTATAGAATTTAATGCTAAGATACAAGTAGCTTTTCTGTACTTTTGCCAGTCGTATTCTGGGTACGCATAAAAGGGAGCTACTACTGGTATGATGGGAGTGAATGTCTTTAATTGCAGTTTCTGCGAGGTGCTGTCTAGCATACATTAAACACTGGTATATGGACGCCGAATACATAGTCATTACGCTTGCCTTACTGAAATATTCTTTGCATGAGGTCCTAGTCGTTACCTGATACATCCAGACTACACTAAACGTTGTCATAAATTTCACCTCTTACCTTTAGCCACAAGACGCCATATTGCAGATGTCGCCTACCTATTGAATATAGCAAATGGCTCAGTTGACTGCCCGGATTTATTGGAGAAGGTTGGGTTGAGGGTCTCTGCTGATCCGATCAGAAGACCATGCACCCTGTTTATCCCCAGAGCTAACACCAATTACAGGCTAAACAGTTATCTATTGAGAGCAAGCCAAAGTTTCAATGATGTAGCTACCCAATATGACATTGACTTATTTAATATGTCAGTCCAGCAGCTCAAGAAGTTACTGGCTGACGCCTTCTTTGGCTAATCCTTTGTTCTATTTTGTTTAGTTTTTTCTTAGTCTACTTGTTTTTCTTTTTTTTTCTCCCCCTTTTACATATCTATTCATACATTTTTACTTGTGGAACCTTGTAATTGGCCTTATATACATATTAATTTGTAATAACCGTATACCTAGCTGTAAGATTCCTAAAATTAATAAAATAAAATAAAATAAAAAAATCCTCCGCAATGCTTTTTTGCAAAAGAAAGATTCTTTTACTGGTTGCGGCATTTCCCCAAAATAGTAGTTCATAAGATTATTTATTATTTTATTTTTAAGATTACTTATTTTTAAAGCGACTTAATTTTAACTCATTAGAAACGTAAATGGACCCTATTTCTATTGCTGTGTGACTATATTAATGGGTGCACTCAGCGGTCGACTCAAACCAGATACATTATGACCATTTCGTCTAATTGGATCAGATAACCATCGGTGCTACCATTGTTTTTGGTTTAGTAGGGGCAATGGGCGGTTACCTTGTCTGACACCTAACCGTGTATTTGACCTCGTCCACACCGCATTATTTCAAACTGAATAAAAGTTAACTCACTGATACATTTAATTTAATAAAGTGAATAAATATATTCAGACCTATGAACTTGTTAAAATAGTAATGTAATTGAAGGTCAAAACTTTGAATGAATTCATTCATAATGTCCAAGGCAATGAGCAACTTTTTTGAGTCCAAATTTCAAATTGGTTCCTTATCGAGGGATTAACTTAAAAACTTTTTTTTAATTATTGCTTATATTTTTCAAAAATCTCATAAAACTAAAATTCCTCAGATATGGTCGTTCCCAGGTATCATGACGCTTTAAAATGTGGTCCTCAAAACAAAAAATCGCAATTCCATTATAAAATATGAATTAGAATTGAACATAAGATTTCGTTAAATTCAGTGAGACAAATATAATAGACCTAAAACAAAACGAATGAAAAAAGAAAATTACGTGAAAGATGATAAACAGAAGGAGAACGAAAAACCCCACTACCGTTACAGAATTTTTATTACAGTTTTTATGAAATATTTGTGGTTTATGTATTTAGCCATAACATGAATATATCTGGAATATACTTAATCAGACATTTCATTTGACACTAAACACGATATATTTATATAAATTTATTAAAATTTTGACATTTAGTCATTTAGACAACTATTTACTTGACATTTGGGGAGTTAATGTTATTTATGACACTCGGTATGACATAAAGAATCTAACAATAATATACACTTCTAAATTGGTTTTAGCGTTTAGAAGTTATAGCGGAATTAAAAAACAGGAAACATACATAGATGAACCCTGAACACATTACACTCCTTTTTTGTTGGGCTGTCGTGTAAAAAGTCATGAGAAAATGTCAAAGTCACTATAAATATTGTAAAATTTTAATTATAATACCAAGTCAAAATAGAAAGAATGCATTGTCGAAACATTAAATAAAACCAAATATTAATACATGGAAATTGGTAAATTCGTCGACTGTAAAACTCTTGTTCGTTAAAAACATATATCAATGTGTTGGCGATATTGATGGGGCCATAAATTAATATGATATAAATTATAAGATACTAGCTGCGCCCAGCGGTTTCACCCGCGTGGTGATGGAAAATTGTGATAATGATGATAGAAAACCATATATCTTTATAAATTATAGCCTATGTGTTATTCTGATGTGTAAGCTATATTATTGTAAAGTCTCATCAAAATCCATTCAGTAGTTTTTGCGTGAAAGAGTAACAAACATCCATACATACATACAAACTTTCGCGTTTATAATATTAGTAGGATATATAAATAACAGAATAACCAGAAGATAAGTGTTTAATAAATATAGAATAAAGTATGCAAACAATCCAATTTTAAATATTACATGTTAATTTTGAGTTTCTTAGCCAATCGACAATCGACAAATCCAAACACCGGACATTATTGAAACATTTAGTTCAGAATCCCATATATAATAATAATAATAACAATAATAAGCTTATTGCCTGCAGGCAATATTTTATAGCTAACCTATACTATTGTATGAACATTATTTGCGAGTAGACTACATAACTTAACCTATATAAAGAGTATGACAAATAAAATAAAAGAGGATAGAAAGAAATATATACTTAACTCTTTGTGAGCACAGAATGTACCACAACAAAATAATCTAACACCTATAAGGACGCTATAGTTGTAAAAGGAGGTGTACGGGAGGGAAAAGGGAATTTATCTGAAAGATTTCAAATGTTCTCCGAGTCTGTTTTTAAAACTTGTTATGCTTGGCGCGGTTATCACATTTTTCGGCAAAGCATTTCAAAGACGGGCTCCATGCACGGTGAAAGAGAATGAGAAGAAGTCACTGCTGTGACTAGGGATAGAGAGTAGCAGGTTGTCTTTTGATCTCAGAGGGCGTCCATGAGCCGATAGTGCAGTAAATCTGCCGGTAAGATAATTGGGAGCGACGCCATCCAAGATCTTGAAAAGCAGACAAAGAACTCGCATGTCTCTTTTCTCCCGGGTCGACAGCCAGTGAAGCTTCTCTGTGTACTCCGTGATGTGGTAAATATTTCTGAAGCCATGGATATAACGAATGCAAACATTTTGGAGACGCTCAACTTTGGTGGATAACTCCTCTGTGAGGCCGAGAAATGCGACAACTCCATAATCCAGAAGGGGAGGAGAGCAGACTAACAAATCTTAATCTTGCTCTCCTTCGGGAGGATATTTTTCAGCCTATCCAGCGAGTGAAATCGGCCAAAGAGTTTCCCAGAATCCAGTGCAATCCCTAAAGCTTTTGTCAAGGCTAATTAATAGAAGAGCCCTACGATATAATTCCAACATGCTATTCCAAGAAAGTACGGGGCTCCAGCTGTTTTTGAAATCGTCACTCGTGTTTTCCATCGAACCCTATATATACCCTACATCGAACCCTATACATAAACCAACAACGCAAACCCTAAATAGAAAACCCTATCGTTCGGGATTAGATTTCTATTTTACCCGTAAAAAATTGAAATTAAGAAACCGTACGAAGCCAGCAACACAGAACGACAAGAGCATCTGCGGGATTTAATTTTGCAGTTCCCCGAGTTAAATCTTTATTTGCCGAATGAGACATAATTGTTAGTTAGGCAAGTATAAACTTGCTAGCTAGTAAAGTGTGAACTTAACTAGCTGTGTCCGCGGTTTCATTCGCCGTTTGATTTAAAAGAAATCGGATTATTTATGAATAATTTAAAGTATTTAAACATGTACAATATTTTTGGTCATATTGTCGTGTAGCATTAGTACATACTGGTTTTAGCAACCTGATTTACATAAGGCATACAAAGGTCGGATCTTCTCGGACATGCTCAGTTCTCGTAGGGGATCCGCCCTCGGCGCCGACCCACCGCGTCGCACCGCTCGTCCCGTGCTATTACTTTGTTTTCGCTTAGCGTTCTTCTTGCTCGGCTCCTAAAGGTCCATCATATTATGACCATTAGAGGTCATAATATGATGTTCAATAACCTAGAATGTTAATACTCAAGAATTGGGCTCACATGCGAAAAAAAACAAACAAACCCTACAGCTTTAATAAAATATACAGCAAAAAAGTGATACAGCACCAAAACATATATAAAAGATATATACATACATATAAGGTCTATCACATGACATGGTTTTTCGCTATTATGGGTAGGCTTAAAGAGCGGCATGCCCCCTTAACCCTCCTACCTACACGAACGTACGTGATACATTCGCTATATTATCGCCCGTAAGCAACAGAACGTATCCCGTACATTCAAACACAAAAAAATGCCACAAAGCGTACGTGATACGTCAAATTATTCCTACAACTCTAAATACAAAAAAGGGTCATAAATATAGGTTTATTGTGTAAAAAACTTTTCTGGTATATTGTAAACAAATAATGTTATTAAGAAATCTAATGAAAAACCGCAATGATTTCTTAATTAACCCTTCGAGTAACGGCATAATTTCATGGCAGACCGCGGCAATTTATTGGAATTTCTTGCAATATCGCCGCGCTCGACAAAAAGTACTATAACTATGGAACTACTATAGCAATCATAAAAATAATAACTGTGCAGTGAACACATTGAAATTTAGTATATATAATATTAAAATCTCATTTTGTAAAACAATTAGATAATTATTAATAAATATGAGAAAGTCGAAAGAGTGAAAAAAACTCGGCATTTCTAACTTGTACTTGTCTTACGGAAAAATACGAAACCCTATTTAAAAATTGTAAATACTATCGTGATTTTCATTAGATTCTCTATCAAAGGAAATATTTCGTTTTGCTTATTTATGTACAAAAATATTTAGATAAAACGCTCATAAAACCAATATTTTTTTTTATGATTTCTCGAAAAAAAAGATGTTGTTTGACAATGGAATTTTACCAGAAATGTTCGCGAAATGACGCGCGAAGTTATTCTGGCGGCCGTCTATGTATCTATGATAATTAGATATTTTGTATGGATTTTAGAATGCGTTCGAATTGGTGTTGGTGTTTGCGTTGGTGGTAACGTAGTCAATGGTGTTCTGATGCAACCAAATCTGGTCGTTACGTAGCCGAAGCGACTTAACTACTTTTTTAATAATAATTAAAATGTAGAACGTTTAAACTCTTCCGAGAAGGGCAGCTTACATTTCTAAAACGTCGTGATTACGGAGCGTCTGATTATGATTACGATGATGATGATGATGACAAAGAGCTGTAGGAAAAGTGAATTCCCACATACCAAATTTAACAATAAACAGACGCGTTTCAACTTATAAAAATAATATTATAATGAGCCTGTATACTTGTTGGCAGCAATTAGTTTGATGAAACAGTCGATATAGCCGAATACAATCATCGACACTGTAAAGCCAGTGGGAGTTGTATCACTCGTAGCGATTATGGCTTATCTGTACGATCTGCCGAAGGCTCATTATGGCGATAATGGCATCAAAACGCGTAGAAATATTCGATCTTGCGGGAGATTGCAACGGCTGTTGCACTTTAAGCAGGCTCTACATTGTATAGAAATACATTCATAGGAACTACCAAATATTGGTACCAAATTACGACAACCATTCATTTATTTTCTTTCCCGGTTCACCAACCATTCAGAAGAAAAGAATTGAGAAAGCGCGTTTTTTTCTATTTCTCGGAAATATCCAGTTTGACCACCCCTAAGACCAACCCTTCGGCTACGTGACGACCAAATTTGGCTGCACATCAGAACACCTTTGACTACGTAACGATCGATATTGGCGGCTTGCTCCCGGAGCGCACATTAATATTATTTTCTAATTCGAACGCATCCTAAAATCCATACCAAATATCTCATTATTACCACAGATACATAGACGGCCACTAGAATAATTTCGCGTGACATTTAGCAGATATTTCTGGTAAAATTCCTATGTCAAACATCATCATTTTTTTTTGTTGAGAAATCATCAAAAATTTTATTGGTTTTTATGAGCTAATATCTAAATATTTTTGTATATAAATAAGCAAAACGAAACAATACATTTCATAAAGAATCTAATAAAGATCATGGTAGTATTTACAATTTTTAAATAGGGTTTCGTATTTTTCCGTAAAACAAGTACAAGTTAGAAATGCCGAGTTTTTTTAACTTTTTCGACATTCTCATATTTATTCATAATTATCTAATTGTGTTACAAGATCAGATTTTAATATTCTATATACAAAATTTCAATTCAATCATTTCGCAGTTATTCTTTTATGATTGCTATAGTAGTTCCATAGTTATAGTACTTTTTGTCGAGAACGACGATACTGCAAGAAATTCGAATAAATTGCCGCGGTCTGCCATGAAATTATGCCGCTACTCGAAGGGTTAAGACCATTTCCAGATTGAAGTCTGTCTGTGTGCCAACTTCAGTCTACGAAACGTCGTTTCACCCAACTCTGGTAGGAATCTAAGGAAGCCGAAAAATGGATGTCTCAAAACTGATTGATGATTTTGCGAAGTGCAAATCAATAAGAAAACCACTTTAGAATTGTATGTCATTGTTCATATTTGTTATAAGTAATACATTAAATAGTTAATTTATGCAAATGCAAAAATTGTAATATTAGTAATAATATTATGTGGAATTTTTTTGTCTTACCAGTTCGCACTTTGAAGTTCTACTCAAAAAATTCACCAACATTCAAAGGTGGAGGAATATAATTCAGTAGTTAAATTAACAGTAAATATTCGTATTTTTGGATATGTGGAAGGAAGATTTTTTCGAACATTCTCCCGCAACCCCAAATGAATACGCCGATTTATAATATAGTTACAATATAAATATGTAGTGTATCTATATAGGTATACAGTAATTACTTAATATACATATATGAAATCAAGACGTAGCAGCCGCAGTCTACCGTGGACAACGGTCCAGGGTAGACTGCCCTGGACAAATAGAGTTGTCAACTACAACGGGCGAACCCGTCACCTCAGGAAGTTTTAACGATTAGTCGTTCTATCTCCTGTGAATTGAGCGCAGAAGACTTGGACAAAACAGTCCACCGTGAAGCTCCGCCACATGCCCGTAAGAGGCTAACGCCTTAACCGCGAGATAACCGAGTGTGTAACCCAGCGGGCTTACACTCACGCCCTTACTTCCGATTGCGACCAGATTACTGCGGTCTCCCTATTGGTTACGAGGTCGCTTCAGCGGTCCTCTCCCTTACGAAGCGGTAAAACGGTGTATACCGAATCTATCGCGGACCACGGCATCCTTTGCCCGGCTGTTCACCCAGGATCCGGTAGCCGATGGTCATTTCAAGAGCAGTCGCCGTAAGGTCCGCAACCACCCCCGCTCTATAGGAAACAGTACTGCTTACAGACTCCCCCGACTGTTAGTCAGAGTGCACAATCGATTGGCTTACGCCCACTGTGCGCAGACCGTCCAGGAGCGCCAGAAGGTTGATTCCTAGGGGAAACTAGCCCTAAGACCAGAGTCCTGCCCAGGCTCGCATTTCATGCGTGGAGGCCGCCGGATGGGGGTCGACCCGTGAGTGTGACCAACCCTGAACAGAATGGGTCTTCGTGGCCAACTCAGCAAGGGCCCATTAGCTTCCAACTGCCCTGGACAGAGGCGGCTGCAACTTCGCCGAAACGTCGGATGCTACAAACTTCACGCGGTAAATTTGTTTTAATCCTATTTATTACATCCTATATGCCATAATAAATATAAGTCATGAGGGGGAGGAGCCACTCGTTCAATTTTGCACCACGGCCCATTTACGCCAGTGGTTGAGAGTATCATCAAGTGAACAGTAGCCTTAAGTTTTAGTAAGGTATTTTTCGCAAAGCAATTGTTTCTCGGGAGGCGACACAGTTATCAATATTACCTCCTACTATGACACATACTTCTATTGCACAACGTGTATTCACTGTGAGAACATCGACCACGCAAAAAATCGATCATGCACCTCACTATACTATTATTTACCGACTTTATGAGTCGCGCAGTATCAAAGACAATCTTGGAATTTTAGTACGGGAGCCGATAGTCAGTACCGTAGCAGTGCGAGGGAGAGAGGAGGACTGGGGAAGGGGTCGCGCCATCCTAGTCGGCACTTTTTTGGAGACGTCATTTATTTTTACTTACCCGGCCCACAAACCAACGAGGAGGGAAAGTATTATGAATGCATTTTTTTAGATAAATACGGAAATATCCGTGTTGAGCCCCCTAGACCGTTTCCAGATGAAAGTCTGTCTGAGTACAATACAATACAATACAATTTAGTTCTGCTCCAGTAGGTAGGCTTTCCTACACTTGGATGCGTCTTTGCCTCTAAAATTTTAAATAATGCAATTAGTTAAAGAATATTAACGATCATGATATAGTTTTGGCAATATAAATTAATTTTAGTAAATTATAATTGGTTTGAAAAACATTGATAAATAGAAAATAATCTAATAATCAAAATTGCTGATCAAAAAAAGAGCTCAATGTCTGTAGTCATAATTATCAAGGCAATAATATGATGGTCATGAAAATAGATAAGCGTATACTATAAATATCTACATTTAAATTAATTGTCAAATATAGCAACATAGCCGTCGTCGATAAAAATTAAAATTAAAATTACGCTCTTTGGCAAAGTTGATTATCATGAATTTTCCGTTATTTTACATTAGGATGCTCTGGGAATAAAAATTCAGCATTATCCAAATCTCTTAAGTCATGTACTGGATTCTTGACTAGGCCATTAAATAGGATTTTTTTGAATTGGTTCTCGCCAAGACTTCTGATATGTGTTGGGACCTTATTATAATAACACAGGCTTTGGTGAAGGAAACGTTTGCGCAATTTGCTAAGCCTGTGCCGATTTAGATGTAGATCAAATTTATTTCTGGTATTGTGTTGATGGAAATCGCTATTCGCCGGGACATCCGATATATGCTTACGAGCAAACATAATATTTTGATGGATATAGCACGAGTACATCATCATGATTCCCGAATCGATGAAAAACGGCTTACACGAAGTTCTTGGAGAAGCTCTGTAAAGATTGTCTGTCAGTATATACATATGTATCTGTGTGTATCAGTATATATCCTGTCTGTGTCTATAGCACCCAAACTGATAGACTTGAAATTGTTACACAAACGCCATTTTGGGACAACCAAAATTACATTGTGAAAGTTTAGTTTGAATATTTAATATTTATTTATTTATTTATTTATTTATTTTAAGGAAAACCAACAGCCATATAAAATATTAAATAACAACTTAAATAATAAATGATAGCCAATAACAGGTTCTCACATATAGAAACAGTTTAGAGAATATGGAATTGCCAGCAAAAACGCTTGGCAGGGTCCGGTACTATAAATTTAAAAAACGCAAATAAAAATTAAACAAAAGGGACAAGAAGGCAAAAAAACAATATCGAGAAATCGAATACAAAAAAAATAATAACAATAAAGAAAAGCAGAAGAGTAGGTACTAAAAGAAATTGTTGCTGAGGATACGTCTCGCTGATACAACACTAGTGCTAAATAGATCGATATCAACGTCGCCGCAAATCAGTTTATTGAGGTTGTTACTCGCACGCCACATATAGGTGTTTTGCATGTAATTAGATGTAACAACAGGTAGCCGAATTGGGATGGTGTGTCTCATGGATTTAACCGGGGCATTAAAAGATAGGTATGATAATAGTTCGGTACAATCTAAAGAACCTTGGGCAATTTTTTGCAAAAAAGTGAGGTCACCGATTTCTCGCCGTTTTGCTAGTGGAAGCAGGTGGTGTTTTTTACATAATTTGACTTTCACTCATATTCAAGCACTAATAATATTTACATATTAAAGTATTACCTACCTATCTAACTAAAAGCTTTGCATTCCAGCTGTAGTCATTACGGTTGTGACAAGCCTCTTTCCCAAACGGATGTTACTCTAAAAAATCCTTCCACTTGTCTTTGACCACTTGCCTTGAAAGGTTTTCATAAGAAACAGCTGATTATTTGTTTGTTGTTGATGCATGTTGTTAGTACATGTGCCAATATAGATCAAATTTGCAGCTCCGAAAAACTGTTGCACTTGTTTCAGTGTTTGCCCAATATCTTCGAATGGATGTTCCTTGCAAAAAAGTTTATTTTTTATTGTTTTAGGAATATTTAATTTTCTGTAATTCAAGCCTAAGCGCCCCACGTGTCCAAAAGTGTTCGAGATACAGGTCTTCAAAAATTTACAATGTTTTCTAAAAAATCACAGCAATTAAAAAACGAATTTAATCTGCTTAAAAAAAAGAAAAGAATAACTTTTTCTGTAGGACGTATACCTTGGGAAATAATGAGTAAAATCCGAAAAAAAGTGTAAAAGTTTCGTTGGGTCTTTCGTAGATATGAAAATGGTTTTTGCCCTTACAAATTGAAATACCTCGACCTTTTGCCTGGTCGAGGTATTTTTCGTGTACAAATTGACTGACCTATTCACAAAGAATCAGAAGAGAGGCAAGTGGGGGGTTATATTACTGCCCCCTTCAAAAAATACAATAATATTTTTATAAATATAACGAACATAAGAAACGAATTTACCGCTCGAATTTTGTAGCATCCGAAGTTTCGGTGACGTTGCAGCTGCCGTTGTGTAGGGTAGACTGGCAACGTCTACCCTAGACGAAACGTCGGGTGCTGCAAACTTCACGCGATAAATTCGTTTCTACCCTATTTATAATGTCAAACAACCGCGATAGTCTTCGATTTCATAATGCTATTTTTAATGCTATTTGAAAATAAGAGATAACATGACTTAAAATATGTTTGTGGTAGTTATTTGATTGTTGCAAAAGAAACCTCATTTCTTGTGATAGTTGGTATCTAACTGCTCCATGCAGTTTGGACCTGATGACCTACCTTACATGCCTTACCTTGGGACGGCTCAACTTACGGTCCCACTTCCATCCGGTAGCCTCCTCGAAAAGAAATTATCCTGGAATGGACTCTCTGAACACTACCCGCGGCTGTACGCCTCTAGTCGTGGACAGGTGAGATCGGATGTTCCAATCTTGTGAACACCTCTGTCGGGCGATACTAGGCGGTTTACGCATCGCGCGGCGTTTGCCAATGTGCAGTTTCGTGAATAACCAAGAAAATGTGGAAACGTACTTTTCTTAAGATGCGGGGGTTGTTGTTGACCTCAGATCAGCCACATTTGAAACGATCCTGTGTGATATTGACGTGTAAAGGGCGCACCGGTCTGCGATAAATTTGAACTGAATTTTCGCTAACATCAGGTAGAGGCCGCACAAGCGACTTCGAATCTGGGACCAGACTGGAGGATGAAGAAAACCGTTCAAATCTGGTAGTATGGTAGCGAGGTCATCCTTTGATGGCTTTGTCAGGATGATTTTGGATGCTGCTTTTGTCAGTACCCAGCGGCAAGGCGTTGGACTCTTACGGGTTTGTCGGTTCGCTATTGTTCGCTAGGTCTTTCACCTTTACTCCACGGAAGGCAGAACAACCTGATGCGTTATAACCCTATGGCGTTATAACGCATCAGGTTAGAACTCGGTGACGAATTCTCCCGTTGTGTTTGACAATATCAGTTGCTTGTGGTAGTTATATACAATAATCGTCATACGTTCAACCGCCCTCCCTCCCCCCTTCCTTCCCTCCTCCACGACCCGAATATGTGATTATTTCATGTGCTCGATGACGTAGAGTAAACTACAACAGTCTTCCGGGCCATTGCACTTTCGTTGACAGTTTAAATTAAAGCGGATGAATCGCATGAATTCTGAAAACTAGGCTAATATTCAATTCAGATTACGCATTCGTGGATTTTGTATAGGCATTTCTCATGCCTTTTTATTACGCATGACAAATTCATTAATTTTAGGAGCATCAAAACTAGTAGGTATGGAAACCATAATATTCGTAATACCATTGATTATAAAATAGGATATCAAATAGCTCAATACCATAAAACTTTCTGGCAACTCTTCTACGCCTGTGACACGCAGGTGGTGCTGTTAGCATTGTCATTGTCAACATTTTGAAAAATTATAAAACTAGGCAATCGTAGGTACTCGGAAAAAAACGGTAGGTATTTGTTAAAGATGAAATCATGATCTTTTTTTTATTCCACCATAACTTCTAAACGCTTGAACCGATTTAGAAGTGTGTGATATTGGTAAAATCGTTGTGTTATCCTGAGTGTAGGGTACTTAAACTGCTTAAATGTCAAAAAAATAAATGTAATATATATATATATATATATATATATATATATATATATATATATATATATATATATATATATATATATATATATATATATATATATATATATATATATATATATATATATATATATATATATATATATATATATATATATATATATATATATATATATATATATATATATATATATATATATATATATATATTGTGTTTTGTGTCAATTTATTTGTTTATTTTTCTTCTGTAATTTAGTATCTCATCCACACTAGCTGAGTGGAAGCGTGCCATTGTTGTTACTGTACCTAAATGCTCTAATCCTCCAGCTTTCAAGGACTTTCGACCGATCTCGATTCTACTGACACTTTTTAAACTACTTGAGCGAATTGTCTTCTCTCAGTTGAACGATTTCCTCGATCAACATAGCATACTTAACCCTCTGCAGTCGGGTTTCCGCTCTAGCTACAGTACTACAACCGCTGTCACTAAAATTACTGAGAACTTCCGAGTTGCTATGGATCACCGTCAGCTGACGGTCTTAATCCTCCTCGACTTCAGCAGTGCCTTCAACTCGGTAGATATTGACCTGCTATTAGCCTGCTTGCATAGTTTAAACCTACCTTCTTCGGTAACTGCCTGGTTTCTCTCCTACTTACACGGACGCGAACAACGGGTATCGGTCAAAAACTTGCTCTCGAGTTGGTCGAAAATTATCGCCGGTGCGGTGTGACCCAAGGTGGAATTTTGTCACCTATCCTTTTCTGCTTGTTTACTATCTCCATCTCTGAAAACTTGTCATGTAAATACCACCTATATGCCGACGACGTTCAACTCTATGCGTTTCGCTCCCATGGACGCGGATAGTGCTATAACCGTATTAAACTCCGATTTAAACCCGATAGCGGTATGGTCTCGTAACCATGGCCTGCTTCTTAATCCGTTAAAAACCCAAGCAATCGTCATCGGAAGTCGCTCACTCATTGCCAATTATAAAAATAATCTCCCTCCTATCAATATCGACAACGTCGTTGTCCGTTACAGCAGTTCTGTGAAAGACCTTGGCCTGTTCATTGATGAAAACTTATCTTGGCATCATCAAGTAAGTGAGGACAGTCGCAGAGTCTTTGCAAGTCTCCGTTCTTTTAAACCTGTTCAGAATCTCTTACCTCTTTGTATTAAACGCCAAATGGCACAATCTTTTCTTTTACCGCTAATTAACTACGCTGATGTGGCCTACCTAGATGCGAATGAAGAACTACTCGATAAGCTAGATAGGATTCAAAACGCGTGTATTCGCTTTGTTTATTCCCTGAAGAAGTTTGATCACATATCAAACTTTCGCAGGCATTCCCATTAGACGATGTCGGGATTTTCACATACTCGCTCTACTTTTCCGCGTACTACAGTCAAACTGTCTTACTTATTTGTATAATCGCTTCTCTCCACTTTCATCCCATGGCCTTCCATTGCGCTCTCAGGAAAATCTATTACTGGCTATACCTCAGCCTTCATCAACTTTCATGTCTAGGTCTTTCGCACGACTCTGGAATTCCGTGCCTTTACCGATAAGACAACTTGAAAACCTGAGCGGGTTTAAAAAATCGTTAACCCGCTCGGCACTTAACATCCCTTGCGGGATATGTATGGCGGCCGGCTGAAATCCAAACTATCCCATACGGGATATCGCGCTCGCCGCTCAAGAAAATGTCGTTTAAATTTCGAAATGCGATTGTATATTCTATCGAATGATGCCATAATATAGCCAAATATGCAACACTATGAAATTGCTCGATTGCCGCATGCGATGTTAGAAATATGAATTACTACATCCCTTACAAAATCGGTGACCTCATTTCTGACGACAGTCGCGAACTGCCCACCGCTGGCGGCGTATAATTCCGCGACGTGTTGTGTTGTGAATTGTTTTGTGTATATAAGTGAAGTGTATACCGGATAAAAGTAAGTAATTTCCATTTTTAAGTAGTTTAGGCCTTAGGATTAAACAATTTACACAGCCCATTTGCTGTTTTTCACGAATTTTCGAAGAATACACTTTGGCGAAACCAAACGGCTCTCGAAAAATGGCCGTCTTTATTTTGTAATGTTTGTGAAATATCCCGTTATATCGCGAAACATGACGTAATGTCGCTTTAATTTACTAATAAAATAGGTATTGCTTCATTTACATCCTAAGTTATCACATAATTATGCGTATTTTGAACATTATATGTTGTTTTCTAATATGGCTGGCGAAAATGAAACTTGTTTTGATAATTACTATGAGAGAAAAAAGTGCAATTTTCCATAGTTTTTCGATGAAATGTGACTCTTTGGAGTATAGTAATTAGTTATTAGACATATAATAAGTCTATGATAAGACAATATAATTGAAAAAATCTAACGAATTTTATATTATGGGCATTCAAAGTTTATTATTAGGTTCGGAAGTCGGAAACTCTCAAAACTTTAGATTTTTCTATAATATCAGACAAAGCTCAAAGTTCTGGTGTGATTTCTAAGAAGAAGTGATGTAGTAATAAAGTTATTTTGAAAGAATTTCATATAAAAAAATACCATAAGTAGTCACAAATTAAAAATTAAAAAAATTTTTTTTTACGAGAATACATACAATTTTTCTTGGCTGAATAAATAAATATTTTTTCCGTATTTTTGTATGCAAATAAGTAAAAAAAAAATATCGTTTTGGTAAAGCATTTAATAAAGAACATAACTGTATTTACAATTTTTGATATTTACAAAAACTGTATTTACAAAAAAATCGAAATGATTTTATAGGCGAGTTTTTTCAGTTTGCCAATTTTGTAATATTTATTCATTATTATCTTAATTGTTTTACGAGATAAGGTTATAATGTTTTATATGTCAAATTTCAATGCGATCATTTTTCTATTTATATTTTTTTAATCCGATTAGTGGTTTATAAGTTATGATCGTTTTTCTCAAGGCCGTTGACTCGCGTCGATTTTTTGCGCGAATATGTCGCGCGCAAAAGTGATGTTTTTGGGCGCGGTGAGTTTTTACCTCGCAACGTGAGGGGTTAAAGAGACATTTACTCAACTCATGAATACCCCTCTCCCCTCCCGTC
Organism: Micropterix aruncella; assembly: GCA_944548615.1. Lineage (NCBI taxonomy): Eukaryota > Metazoa > Arthropoda > Insecta > Lepidoptera > Micropterigidae > Micropterix > Micropterix aruncella. Next base: position 9,455,593 of record OX155977.1, read on the forward strand.
TCCTTTGCTTGTCCTTATATTCCACTCCTCCCTTCAATATCGAGTTGGCATACGTCACTAATCACTGTTTTATATTTCATACTATGATGATAATTATGTAAGTGTATTCATTTACTACTTGTAAATCAATTTGCCCACATAAAACTTTAGTCACAATAACCCTGGCGGTATGGCCGTAAGATATTGCCACTTGGCAACAGGCCCACCACATTGTACTCTTATGTGTGTGCAATAAAGGTTTTCAAACAAACAAACAAACTTAAGTTGTTTCCATTATTTGTTATATGGATTGATGCTTTTTTTGTTATAGAAATGCCAGCTCTCAGTTAGGTTTTTGTTCATCCGCTAGTTTTGTTTCATCGTAGTAGTATTAATCGTATCGTTATCGTTAGTAGTAGTAATATTAACACCGTTCGTTTGCATTAATATAAGCTTGTAATCGTTATTTTGTTCATCGACCGTTAGGTTTTTGTTTTTGGAAAAATAAACTCACCTAAAGTTGAACGTTTCGCAGTGGAATCTAGGTTCATTGAAGCAGGCCCGTTCGCAAGAGGAGAGCGTGCCGGCATTGCGTACTACCCTCTCGACGTAGCGACTAGAGGCGCGGCTACCCGGTACCACCCGGCGGTAGCAAGCTGAAAAGAAAAAATATCTTTAAATAATCGTTTAACATGATCCCCTAGAATGTGTGACGTCCCTTCCGGGATGCAAAAGGTACGGCCGAGTTTTTACTTCACAATTTTTGGGAAGAGTTGCCAAATTCAACGGTGGTGAACGGTTTCGTTCAGCCTGGGCCACGAGGTCCACTTTGTCCTCGGATCGGCTCAACTCACGATTTAGCGCCTCCTCGCGATTCCAGTGACTCTCGCGTCTCAGACCACAAAGCTAGTGGACCAGTTTCTCCCGGCGGGATTACATTCCGGCGCCACTGGACTGTTTGCGCACCGTTCGGCGAAGCCAATCGGTTGTGCATTCTGACTAATTACTGAAGGAGTATGGAGACTATGGAAATACACTGTCTCCTAAGGAGCGAGGGTGGATGTTGACCTGTTGTCAAGCCACTATCGAAATAACCTTGGGCCACTCGATCCAGTGTGACACTACGGGCAAAGAACTCCCAGGTCCTCGATAAATTCTAATTGATTTACCGCTGTAATACAACAGGTAGACGTCGCGTAAACGACTTCGGACCCGCAACCAGTCGGGAGGACGGAGATATCCTGAAGGTTAATTACAGACAGAGATATCCTACCAAAATTGGTAGTTAGGGGGCGAGGCTGCACGATATGTACCTTTCCCGGTGCCTCACCTTAAGGCGTCGGCTTCTAACGAGCTGCTGGCGAGCTGGACAGTCTTGTCTCTAAGTCTTCTACGCTCATCCCACGGCTGAAAGAATGATTACATATCGTTATACCAACCTGGCGTGACGGGTTCGCACGTTGTAGTAGACACCGCCCTACTGCCAACTACATCGGGTGAACCCGTCACCACAGGAAGTTTAACGATATGAGATCGTTCTGTCTTTCGTGAGGTGAGCGTAGAAGACTTAGGACAAACCAGTCCACCGTCTAGTTACGCCACACGCCCGTAAGAAGCGAACGCCTTACCGCGAGACAACCAGGTAAATCAGCGGGCCGACACTTGTGCCCTTGCTTCCACTTGCAACCAGATTACTCCGGTCTCCCGACTGGTTACAGGTTCTTTGTCGCTTGCGCGTTCTCTCCCTTACAAAGCGGTGTTACGGTGTCTACCAATTCTATCGTGGACCACGGCGTATTTGCCCGGATCTTCACCCGGGATCGGGTAGCCGATTGGTCATTTCAAGAGCAGCTGCCGTAAGATGAACACCTACGCCCGCTGTATTGGAGACAGTACTATTTTCAGACTTCCCCGGCTGTCGGTCAGAATGCAAAATCGATTGGCTGACGCCGTACGGCGCTCAAACCGTCCAGGAGCGCCCGAATATTAATTCCTTGGGGAACTGGCCCACAAGCCAGAGTCCTTCCCCGGCTCGGACTTCTAGGTGGAAGCTGCCGGATGGGTTCAGTGGGCAAACTGCAACAGGGCCCATTAGCACCCAAATGCTCCAATTTTCCCTTATCAAAAAATCGTTTGTCTCACCCCAAGACTTTCCCGGTAAGCAGACAATGACACCCCCCCCCCCCGCACAGTAAAGCCTTTGACAGGATTGACCACAGACTACTCTTGATCAAGCTTAAGTTTATGGGTATACAAGGGGACCTCCTCCGATGGTTCTCCTTCTATATCAATAATCGCTCTCAAGCTATCGTCATCAAAAACTATATTTATAGTTGGGTTGCTATCCCTAGCGGTGTACCGCAGGGCTCACTACTTGGTCCACTGCTGTTCTTAATTTTCATCAATGATATAGCTAGCTGTTTTCTAAATAGTCACTTACTATGTTTTGCTGATGACGTGAAGATTTTCAAAATAATTAAATCGCTCGATGATGTCTCCGACCTTCAAGCGGACCTTTCAAGATTGGACAGTTACTGTCTCTCTAATAAAATTGACCAAATTAAATCCAAGTGCACCGTTGTCACCTACACCCGTAAAAAACTATTAACTCTATCCGCATACTCATTTAAGTCTCAGACCTTGCAGAGATGCAGCGTGGTTAAAGATATTGGTGCCATTCATGATTCTCATCTACTGTTCGATAATCACGTTCAATCTATTGTTTCTAAAGCTTCCAAAGCTTTAGGTTTTGTCATGAGGAGTGCAGCTTGCTTTCACCGTGCTAAAACTTTCAAGATCCTTTACTGCACTTTTGTCAGAAGCATCTTGGAATATGCATCTCAGGTATGGAACCCTTGTTATGATAAATCTATATAATAAAAATGAGTCGGGTTTTATGTATGTTACCTAATAACTCACGATCGGCTAACCCGATTTGGATGATTCTTTTTTTGTTTTATTCATAATCACTTCGGTCTTACTATAGGCAATAAAAAATCCGGAAAATCTCTCGGAAAAGTGAGAAAAATGTGAAAAACCGAAAATTATTTTAGTACTAAGCTTGATCATAGATGGCGTTGCTTGATAAGAATAAAAATTCGAAAATCAAGGTGGCGGTACAGTTAATATTTGACAGTTAAGTTGAATTTTACGATTTCTTGATAGCGTTTTCGTGATTCTGAAGGTAAATCAACTGAATTAAATGAATTTGTGTAACTCGTGAAGAGAGGTTCGAGCAACTGAAAGCGATGAGCGTCGCCAAAAATTGAATAAAGCGGCACGGATCCGTAATGTTGCAGTGCGAAGACGATTGAATTTGAGACAAAACACATACAGAGAGCCAATCTATTATGACCTGACGAAACAATACAGCGATTATAAATGCATGCAAATTGGAGAAATGGACCATTTGTGCCAATATTGCAATGCATTGAAGTACCGCCACGAACCACTCGCTTTGTGTTGCGCAGGGGGTAAAATGAGATTGACACCATTGGTTCCATTAGGATCGTTCGTGTCTGGAAATGCACCAGATTCTAAGCATTTTATGTCTAACATTCTCTGTCAAACAAAATCGTACTTTTTACACACTTTTCTCCTCCATTTAAGACACAACGAGCACTAGCAATCCACAAATGGCAATTGATGAAACTGCTCTTTTGGTGAGACAAAAAATAAACAATCAGACTGCTTTCAATGAAGAATTTAAACAAACAATGCAAATTTCAAACAACTGTCGATGAAAATTACCTATGGTAACGCCATCTGCTGCTAAGCGAACAAATTTATTTATTTATTTATTTGCAGCTGTTATAAAAAACATGTACAAAAAAAAACAAGAACACACAGATTAAAAATTAAAACTATAAATAGACAAAGACTATGAAATAAAGCTACAAACGCTGCAAATTAGGGGTATCCTCAGGATATCTCTTATCCTGGTTTTCAGGACACACCTATTAATTATTGATACATAGGTATATGATTTTTAAAATAAAATAACCAAATCAAATAAATCTTAAAACAAAAAATCCAAATAATCATAATCAGATAAATGCACAAATCGAAATAATCAAAATCAAGATATTTAACATCAAATGATATTAAAAGAAAATAACGTAATTACATAAATTTAATAATCTACATATAATAAATCAAAAATAATCAAAATCAAAATATTTAACATCAAATAATCAGGTTACAAATTAATAAATAAACGAAGACAATAGTAATAATCCAATTAGCAATAGTTATAAAAAAAAAACAAATTATGACATCTAAATATCTTCCTTTAATAATAAACTTTTAAAGTGGTCCTTAAATACTGCAATTGATTTCGATCGCAAAGCCATTCCCAACCGATTCCATACAACCGCAGAATAATACGAAAAGCTGCACTGGAAATGTGTAGTTTTGTGCTTGGGTATTATAGCAAGTTGTTCACGTGCCCGTGTTGAATGGACATGCCGGTTACGGGACCACGTCATAATCGAGTAAAGATATCGCGGCTGTTTATTCAACGAAATCAGTCGACAGGCCATTTAGAACGGCCTGTGACGTCTACCACTAGGCCTTTTGCCTTTTCGTGGGGCTTCTCTTGAATCGGGCCCATAGGCCCGGCTTTCATGGGTATGGCGTCTCAGGGCTATTCACCCTGAGGCAGACTTAAATAGGTATGCTGCTCTCGAGGCACGAGGCAGGTCTGTCTGAAGGACCATATTCAGCAGCCTGGTGTTCTCCTCCTTCGTGCCGATTTGGCACGCGCGAACGAGTTCCAGCAGCTGAATTACGTTCAACAAGACCAGCTCGTCGCTCTCGAGGCAGCGCATCTCGTCCAGGTAATCCTCTGGATACTCCGGTACTTCTGGCTGGGGTTGTGGGGGTGGTGTAATTGCACTTTCTTCGTCCGTTTGTGTGCATGCGGACGCTGTGGTTGCTGTGGGCGTTTGGGAGCCGGTGGACTGGGCGGTCGCCTCGACCTCCATCCCCTCCTCCTGCTGCGGATGGGGTCCTGTTGGCTGCTGCTGCAGTGGCTTCGAGCGGCGTCGCCGGTTCTTCTTCTCCACAGCTGGCTGCTGTGGAGTGGCCGGCGGCGCCGGCTTTTTCCTCCACGACAAGGGCTCCGTAGGGGCGGCGGCAGGCTGAGACTTCCTCGGCGCTGGGCGTGGAGGAGGCGACGAAGGCGCGGCGGCGGTCGAGGCGCCCGGTGAGGCGCTTCGCGGTGTGGCTCGCGGAGGAGCGGTGGCTGCTGCACGCGGAGCACCCTGCTGCTTCCGCGTCGTCTGGCGGATTTCCGCTAGGAAACTGGGGCAGCGCCGGTTGTTGGCGGGGTGCTCCTGCCCGCAGTTTCCACAGGTTGCTCGGGCGGTCTTTGGCCGAGGGCAGTTTTTGGCAGCGTGCTCCTCGCCGCAGCAAACGCAAACCTGCGGCCGGTGGCAGTTGTGGCTGCTGTGCCGGAACTTTTGACAGCGGTGGCACTGCTTGGGCCCGTTCCGGCCTCTCCAGCTCTCGATGGTGACGGGCAGGTACCAGATGTCCGGGAGACTGAATACCTTGCGCCAGCCCTCGATCTTACGAATGACAACGAAGAACAGCGCGCGCCGCCCTCCATGGATCAGGCGCGCGTACGTCGCTTCGATGTCTTTAGCCGCCAGCCCTTCGATGACCTCCTGCTGGGTGGTGTTAGCCGGGAGGCCCCGAATGGCTATCTTGGCGTCCTTTTCTATCGGCGGCGTGTAGGTGTGCCACGCCACCGAGTTGCCAAGGGTGTGAAGGTAGGCCTGGACGACGCGGTACTCTGCATCGTCGGCCGGGCGGAATCTGAGGCCGCCGCCGCGTCCGAGCGGTGCGACGTTCGGCGCACGCCCCAACTTCGCGCGGAGAGCCTTCAGGTGGTCGGGCCACCTATCGAGCTTGTCCACGACAATGGGTCGGGGGCGCGGCGCCTGCTTCGGCAGAAGCGGCGCGGGCGGCAATGGTGCTGGGGCCGCATCGCTGCGGCACGGCGTCGGGCTTTTCCTCGCCGCTAGTTGGGCGTAGGTAGGCTCGTCTTCGGAGTCCGAGGGTACCGGCGAGCCGAAGATCTGTCGATGATCGACGAAGGAGTCAGAGGAGTCGGCTCGGCGGCGCTGCGACTCCCTCTGCCGCTCATCTTCTGGAGACGCGGGGTCTCTCACACGTTTCCTCGGTGTCGCGATCGGAATGAGCATGTCCAGGCCCCGAGTCACTGGTGGGCTGTGCGGGGCGGCAGCCGCTTCGGCGGAGTTGGCAGCAGACTGCATTTCGAACCGGAGATACTCGACGGCACGAACTTCACGGCGAGGACCGGAGACGGCGCTCGACGGTCGACTCGCGGCGGCAATATTCAGCGCGGGCGGCGGAGCGGAGCAGGCGACCGTTCGGAACGGACGCCGAGCACTGAATGGCTGTTTATTGCGTACTACCTTGAGTACAAGGGTCGCAAGATGGAGCTGCCTTCTTTTACTCATATTCAACATGGAAGCTTTCGCAAGGAATGGTGACACATGATGACGTGGAGGAATCCTAAAGCAAAATCTTGCGCAGGCATTTTGCAGTCTCTGAAGTCTCCGCTCAGTCTTCCTATATAGACAGGGGCCGTACACACAGTCGCCATAGTCCATTATAGACAATATAAGGGCATTTACAAGTAGTATTCTGATTCTGACGCTGAGGTACTCCCGAATTCTGTATAAGGCCTTTAGATGTGAGAAACCCCACCCAACGCTTTTGCTGACATGTTCCTCAAACCGTAATTTTCCATCAAATAGAATACCCAGATTTTTAGCCGTAGTGACCAGTGGTATTGGCAAACTGTCCACCATTATAGGAAGAGAGCCATAGTTAGCAATTTTAGTCCTGCCCCGTTTCGACCCAATAATCATAAAACATGACTTCGAAGGGTTGATTTGTAAGCCATGTTTATTGGACCAAGCGGATAACCTTTCAAGATCGGCATTGATTAGGCTGACTGCTGAAAATGGACAATTCGTGTCTATGGAATGCATTAATTGAGTGTCGTCGGCATATAGATGATAGCGACAGTTTTCAAAATTTGCAGCTATGTCAGAAGTATATAGTGGCGAGACGAAGTTCGGCGGGTTCCGCTAGTATATAAATAGAATCGAGCGCATTCATGTGGAGTTCGTGAAATATCTCTGCTTCCGTCTGAAAATCCCATACAGCTCATCTAACTATTTCAATTTATGCAAGAAATTTCATATCCTCCCCTTGATTAAGCGACGTCACACCGCGGACTTGACCTTTTTGCTAAAAAACACCTCCAATAATATTAACTGTCCCGACTTACTAAATAAAATTAAGCTCCGTGTTTCCTCCAAACTTAACAAAGACCAAATTATGAATGAAAATAAACTGGAAATAAATGGGATACCCGCCTTAAGTCAACAAAACCATCGCCTGGTCGTTACCCAAATTGCGTCTAAAATTGGGCTGAATTTACAAGAAGATGATATAATCTCCACATCCCTACTGGCTCGTAGATCCATAGACAACAGTGGCGGTGACACCGCGACCGCTTCCCGCGGCGCGCGCGTGCTGCGAACGAGTGCAGAGCAATCGAGAGAAACGTTGGTTGTCTCATTTAAATCTAGTCAAGTACGCGATGATTATTTGGAGCCCAACAAAAAATACAACAAGGGTAAACGTACTCAAGAACAAAAATTAAATACTTCTGATATTGGCATGTCAGTGAATCAACCCATTTATCTGCAAGAAGCACTCACTCCCTTTTTACGCTATCTCTACCTACAAGCGAGGAAAATAGGGAAAAGCAGAAACTACATGTACGTCTGGCTAAAAAATGGGATCACACGAGTCAAAAAAGACAACAACAGCCGTCCGATCACCATCAAATATTTAAGCTCTCTAGATAACATTTTGTGAAGGTTGTGTGCTCGTACCAATTTTGGAAACTCGAAAACTGCCACTGATAATTCCTTATTTTTGATTACGAAGTTCTTCTACTCTAAACTAGTTTTCCTTATTCCCACGATGATTCGTTTTTACCTGAAGGATTTTTATTATTTTTTTATTATGATTTCTCATTATTTTAATATTAGAATACATTTTTGTATTTATTTTAATGATCATTACAATTTTACTTTCCACTATATTATTTTACTCTACTATTTTACCATTTTAGACTTATTTTGTTTTGCTGATTATATACTTACATTTCACTATTCGATCGTACTCCACTTATTTGCTTCTGTAAAATTGAATAAGATTTCTCATATTTCATTTTTTGACTATACTTATATGATGGTATTACTTTTTAATATTTTTGATGACTATCTTAATTTACATATATTTTTCTATTTCGCAATTTTAATCTTAAATTATTCTACTAACTATTACAACCATTCTGTTATTTTTAAAAATGTCGTAATTTTATTAGCGGACTATATAAGCAATATCGTAATTTTTCTAATGAGCAAGTATAGAAATAGCCTATTTTTATTTCGTTATTTCTGCTACATACAGTTAAACGTATATTGCAATATGGCATTTTTATTCCTGTATTACACTGGCATTATGACGCTCCTGAAAAATTATGCATGTCTTTACTACGGGCGCGATTAAACTAGGTGAATTAATAGAACTTGAACCCCGGCCTACCCTGCAGTTACCTACTTGGGATTGTATAAAAGTGCTATTGCAGTCCGGTATAAAATTACTCAGCTTGAACATTAGAAGTATAAATAAAAACTTCGATAAATTAATTGTGTTATTGTCTTCGCTGGATACGGAATTTGATTTAATAATCTTGACAGAATTTTGGATAAAAAATAAGATTCCATCTCAGCAACTAGATACCTATAACACCTACTATACTATAAATAACAACAGCCAAAATGATGGCGTCATAGTTTTCTCGAATAAATCCAGAAATATAAAAATCGAAGAAGTAATAATGCCAACGGCAAATTGTTTAAAAGCTATTATGAATAACTCAATTACCATACTAGCAATTTACAGATCCCCTTCTAACCCAATAAAACCTTTCATAGAGTCACTTTCAGATTTAATAGAGGTAAATGGGGGTAGAGACTGTGTGATTACTGGCGACATGAACGTGAATATCTTAGAATCGAATACTATTACCAATGACTACCTGAGTATGCTTGCGGAATTTGGAATGAAATCAACAATCAATATGCCTACTCGCAAAAACGCGTGCCTTGATCATATATTTACCTCTATTAAAGTTGATACAATAGGAATTGTTTGCCTTAGTGAGCTTACGGATCACTTTGCCACTATATATTTATCTACAAATAACAGTAATGTTCAAAATTGCAACGTTAAATCAAGAGTTAATATTATTGACTATAAAAGCATATGCAAAGAAGTTGAAGGAATCGATTGGAGTCCATTACTCTCCATTACTGATACTAATGAAGCTACTGACTATTTTATAAATATTTTAAAAAGAATAATTGTAAAAAATACCAAAGGGAAATATGTCCCCCATTCCGAAAGGAAAATTAAGCCATGGATGACTCAAGCACTACTTAAAAGTATAAGACGTAGAGATAAACTTCATGTAGCTCTTAAATTAGATCCTTCAAATAGTATTCTAAATCACGAGTATATCAGAATTCGAAATACCTGTAAAAATATTATAAATAAAACAAAAAACATGTATTACACTAAGGGATTTTCGGAAAATGCTGGTAATTCAAAGGTAACTTCGAATCTTATTAATGAATTAACTGACAGGAGGAAAACAAATTACACAAATATAAAAGAAGTAAATATTGATGGGAAACTGACGTCCATTGGTACATGTAATACTAAAGATGTTGCAAACTATTTTAATGATTATTTTTCAAATATAGGATCCAAGCTAGCCAGGAAAACACTGGATAACCTTGAAACTACAGAATCAAAATTGTCATTTAACCTAAAGAATGTAAAATATCTACACGAGACTATATTTCTGAGGCCCACCGATAGCAGTGAAATTGAAACAATCATTAAAAGTCTAAAAAATAAAACGTCTACTGGGGAAGATGGTATTTCTGCTAAATTTTTTAAAGAATGCAGCGAAAATCTGATAAACCTGATTAGATATATTATTAATATAAGTATATTTTCTGGAGTGTTCCCCCGTTGCCTAAAAAAAGCTGAAATTACTCCAGTATTTAAGGGCGGTTTAGCTAGTGATGTTAACTGTTATCGGCCAATCAGCATATTGAATGCCTTGTCGAAAATTCTGGAAACGGCGGTCAAATCGAGGTTGATGTCTTTTCTAAATAAACATAACCTATTATCTCCTACGCAATACGGATTTCGTCCTGACAGGTCTACGCAGGATGCTATTGCGTTTCTATCCGATAACATAGTAAATAGTCTGGATGAAAGAGACAAGTGCCTTGTAGTATTCCTGGACCTTTGCAAGGCTTTCGACACAGTATCGCACAAAATTTTATTAAGTAAATTAGAAAAAAATGGCATTCGTGGGAAAGAATTGCAATGGTTCACCGACTACTTGTTTAATAGAACACAAGTTACGAAACTAAATGGAGCACAGAGCGTCGAAGGTCGTATACGTTACGGAGTACCGCAAGGAAATGTCCTAGGCCCGATTTTATTTTCAGTGTACATAAATGATCTCTCCAACATTACATTAAAAGGCGGTAAAACAGTTCTATTTGCTGATGATACTGCCTTAATTTTCCGAGGGAAGACCTGGTCGACGGTTTACGAAAACGCAGAACTTGGTCTAAACAATATTTATATTTGGCTCCAGAATAATCTATTAACATTAAATAGCGAAAAAACAAACTATGTTACCTTTTCTATTACTGGCAAGCAGGACTTTATGCACACAGGTATAAAAATTCATACATGTACCCCAAAACCTCAAAATCATTTATTATTTAATATGCAATGTAACTGCACAACTATACAACATAAAACTCAAGCTAAATATCTCGGTCTCGTATTTGTTAACACCCTTAAATGGGATGCTCATATAAACGATGTGGCGACTAAAGTAAGGAGACTTATATACGTGTTTAAGTTACTTCGGCACGTGTTAGACTTAAAATCTCTCAAAAATGTCTACCATGCCCTTGCAAATGTCTAATTTCATACGGTATCCTAGGTTGGGGAGGGTCTACACGTAATGTTTTAAATCCGCTTATGACAGCGCAGAAGGCGCTTCTTCGGGTTATTGCCAAAAAGCCCCGAAGGTACCCCTCAAATGACTTGTTTGCAGAGCTGAAGATATTAGACATCAGGCAGGTATTTGCAAAGACAGTCTTTCTTAACTACATAAAAAGTAAAGATATTCACGTTAAAGCTGAGCATAAAATTTCAACGAGGAGCGCCACAACCTGTAAACACATTGTACAGAAAACCCGAACATCCTTCGCCCAAAGACACTTTGGCTTTATAGGGCCAAAAATTTATAACCATCTAAAAGAATCTATAAAAACATGCCAAAACACTAAGTCAATCCAATTACAATCTATAATTACACAACATTTACTTAAACTTGGTAGAAATGAGGTGGAAAAAGCAATAAGTCATATTTTAAAGTAAAGGTCTGCATTATTATTATTGTCATACATTGCACTACACTTTATATTTTAATACTATTTATTTATTTGTTTTACAAACTTCATATTACGACATTTTATATTAATATTTATTTCCATGATCATGCTATATCAATATTTTAAATATAATTATAAGTTTAATTTGCATTCGCTTATCTATTTTCTATTTTATCATATTTTGTATTTTTCATTTTAATATTATGAGCATATGAATAAATCTTTGCCATACATAGAGTTTTCCTTGGTACGGGCTATGGCCTAGTTAGGCAGATTCTGCAACTAATACAATTGTAAATTTATGTTTTTGAATGAATAAAATTATTATTTTTATTATTATTATTATTAATAGATTTAACCCTGCTCTTCATGTTCCTTATGCTGGTACCAACTATAGGCAAAATTCATTTCTGTGGCGAACAAGTGACAATTTCAATGATTTGATTAAACGATTTGACTTTGATCTATTCTGTACGAGTATTAACTCAGCTAGGCAGCGGCTGAGCAGTGAATTCTTTAGCACTAACTTTTGAATATTTTTTGATGTATTTTTAACCGAGAGCTTTAATTGAAAGGTCACATATGTTTCTACAACGTTACTTAAATGTGAAAACCTTTAATTGGCTCTCTGTTATACTACTCCTTATTTTTGTTAAATTATAATTAGCTGTTGGTTTTCCTAAAAATAAAAAAAAATAAAAATAAATTAGGTACTAGCTGTTGCCCGCGGCTTCGCTTCGCGTAAAGTTTTAAATCGGTTTTTGAGGTAGGGTGGCGTTTATTTACCTTTTTAGACGCTACCTATGGATATATAGTTCAAGACGCCCCCCTCTCCCTCAGATGAACACTACTAGAGCCGTCGACTACAACGTGCGAGCCCGACACGCCAGGAAGTTTTAATGAAATTTGATCGTTCTGTCTCCCGGGAGGTAAGCGTAGAAGCCTTATTACAAAACAGTCCAACTTCAAGTTCCGTTACATGCCCGTAAGAAACCAACGCCTTAACGCGAGATAAGGGCTCTTCGCCTTGCCGGGGAGATTGGCTCGCAGGCCAGCGTCCTACCCTGGCTCTTCCTTCTGCGTGGAGGCCGCCGGATGGGTGTTGACCCGTGAGTATGACCGACCCTGAACTGGTCTGACCATCCCTGAATGGGTCTTCCTGGCCAACTCAACATTAGCCCCGCAACATCAGATGCACAACTAGAGCTGTCAACTACAACGGGTGAACACGTCATATCAGGAAGTTTTAACGAAATTTAATCGTTCTATCTCCCGTGAAGTGAGCGCAAAGACAAAAGCAGTCCACCGTCAAGCTCCGCCACATGCCCGTAGGAGGCCATCGCCTTATTCGCGAGATAACCAGGTATGTTACCCAGCGGGCTTACACTAACGTCCTTACTTTCACTTGCGACCAGATTATTCCGGTCTCTCGACTGGTTACGAGTTCGGGGTCGCTTGTGCAGTCCTCTCCCTTCCGTAGCGGTGAGACGGTGTCAACTGAATCTATCACGGACTACGGCATCCTTCGCCCGGCTGTTCTTTGTGTCCGTCTCTTTACCGCCCTGAAGGGCGTTTCGTTCTTTGCAGGATCCAGGAATTCCTCCCCCCCGTGGCTGCTCCGAGACCTGCCCACGGACCGTGCGCCTCCACCATCATCGTTTCTGGAGCGTCCTCTACCCCACTTACCGGCCCTAAATTTGTTATTTGTTGTTTTATTTTTTTTTATTTTGTGAATATGGTAAATTTAGTATTATTTTTGTAAATTTTTACTTTGTAAATTCTTTTATTATTATAAATAAATGGGTTCTCGGGGCGGTAAGGGGGGGGTGGTTTACCCTATTTCACCCCCTGCGCGTTCTACCCTTCTGGTACGCGCAGGGTTGTCGTAGCACGACATCCCGGGCAGACAAGACGACCCTCGTCGTTATAACTGCCCGGGCGGTGGGCGGGGTTTGCTGCCCTCACCTATCGCCTTGAAACTCTAAACTGTTCTCCCGGAATCGGGTAGCCGACGGTCGTTTCAAGAGCAGTCGCCGTAAGGTCAGCAACCACCCACGCTCTATGCTCTCGAATGCACAGTTGATTGGCTTTCGCCGCACAATCCGTAGACCGTTCAGGAGCGCCAGAAGATTGACGCCTAGGGGAAACTAGCCCTGGCCAGATGCCTACCCGGGCTCGCGCTTCAACCATCCGTGATAATGGATTATTTATTTTGATAGGTATTCTTATGTTATTGCTTCGGAAAACACTGCTACTTATTTTTCTTATTTTTTTGAGTTATTACTACTGAGTTATTATTACTGAGTTATACTACAATAACTCTTATTTAATAGAGTTATTGTAGCTTAAATATAAAAGATAAATACAAGCTGTCGCCGACTTCTTTATAGATCTCTTTGAGGCCGATGTTTTTGTCATATTATTATGTTATTTCACATACATATATCAAACAGTTTTGCCAGCGCACGCCGATAAAGCAACTCACCTGATCATTTTTCTCCGACTTGATTTACAAACATCGTGATTTCGTATTGAAAACCTATATATATATTGCAATAAAATATAGCCTATCTATAGTATCCATCGATAATAAAGCTTTCCAACCTTAAAAGAATTTTTGAAATCGAATGAGTAGTTTCAGAGACTACCCCTTACATACAAACTTGCAAACTTTCAAACTTACAAACATAACTTCTTTATAATATTAGTAACGATATGCATGTCTTTTTGATCTTTGAAATTGCCACGGGTGTTAAACAATGATAAAATTAGCCATTTACTTTAAGTTTTTAGGTGATATAGTTAGATATCATGAAATTAGTAACGCGTGCAAACACCGCGTGCTGCTTGCCCAGCAAGGTCAGCGTTCAGCGAAAGGCGGCGCGGGTGGCGAGGAATTACGACGCCTACGTCTACGAGATAGGTATCGTGCATCTGAGGCCTCGCCAAACAGAACGCGTACCTAACGCCGCGTTAAGCGTAACTAGCGTCGCGTTTTAACGTCGCGTACTTTAGATGTGACACAGAAATCGACTATAGTACGGCCAAAATGAACGTGCCCTGGAGTCATAAATCATTAGGCCGGACCTCTCGCTCACACTCGCTGTCTTTCGCTCGCACTATGGGGATGCGTGTTTTAAAAATAATAATAGCAGTATCGATGGATTATCGATGTATCGATGGAATATCGATGGATTATAATGGATCGATGGCTGGATCGATATAGATGCCAAGATATTATAGATTATGATGAAAATTTTCGAAAATATAGATTATGATGAAAATTTGTAATAAATGGTTTAGTTAGTTTTAAACTCATTTATTAAGAAAATTTTTCGTAAATACAAACTAACGTATGTAACGGCTTCGTGAAACAATTTCTCGACATCTGCTAAATTAAACGTATTATTCTTCGAAGCGACTTCTCCTTTAACCTGAGCCCAGATGAGCTCAATAGGATTATATTGACAGTGGTATGGTGGTAAGCGTATGAATTCGTGTCCTAATTCGTTTGCCAATTGATCCAAAGCATACACTTTCGAAGGATTACTTGCTTTCACATTACGTATACGACTTTTAAAAAACGTTCGAACCACTCCATGTATGTGTCACCATTCATTTCTGTATGATAGTCTAAGTTCTTAGATTTCCTCGATCTAATAGATCCTTTTCCGGTTTTCTGGTTCCTGAATCCGCCTTCATCGTTTTTGTCGTGCCACATACGTCTTCTTGAATGATTCTGGTTAACCCAGGTCTCATCGAGGTAAAATCGGGATCGAGGGTGGTAATTAAGTTGTGCATTTTTCTTAAAAACTCCATTCTGGCACACAATGTCACTCCTTTCCATTAAATATTTCCGTCCGTCGTCTCCATTTCGATATTTGTAACCTATACCCTACAAAATGGTTTTCATGGAACTTTTCCCGCATTTAAATTCAGGTATGGCATCCTTAAATTTGTTGAGTATATTGTCCACTGTAGGATATTTTCCGTTATCATAATATGATGTGATGATACGTCTCAGCACATCGATGTCGAAGTTATCTAAATCGGTTACAGTTGCCGGCTTAAACGTCTCTCTTGGTGTAGTAGGAAGCCCTGATTGTAAAACTTCTTGTTTTATTTTTTTGACAGTCCGCAAAGATACTCCACAAATTGACGCCGTCATTTCTTGAGGTTTATTAAGATTGATGACAGAAATTTTTGCATGGTCTCTTTAAAGTTCGTCAAAAAATGTCAAAACGTTATGGATAAGACACCGAGTTTGTATGTTTTAATATCGCCCTTCAACTTTAGTAATTCCACGTTACAAAATAATGTCTCCATTGAGGGTTGTAAATCCTCCTTAGTTGCACTGTTAGAAATTATACTGCACCGCACTGCTCGACAGACATACTCTAACTGACTGCCGGCAAACTACAATTGATTACAGAGCTACATTTAATTAGGTGACAATGACACAAATGCTTGAATTTGGTCGTTAAATATTTTGCAATCGCTACTTTTATCTATCAGAATATTTGAATCCATCAGTTATGTATTTCGCAAGACTGTAATGTTTTGGCTTAGTCATTATTGATTTCTCTTGAATTCCCTTTATTCCCTGAAAGCTTATTATAATGATAGTGATGAAAGCGACACGGAGAATTTCACTTTTAATGCCATTTAAAATAAACATACCAAGATACTCCACATTTTAAAATAAGTGGTTTAAAAAACGATTTCTATAAAAAAATCCCTATGTATTTTTGTACGACATTCTAAATAATAAATATTTTTCATTTTGTTCGGCAACATTATAGGGAATTCAATAATGTAAGAAGTATAAATCTAAGCAACGATACAATGTCTACGCAACTACATATAAGTTTTTAAGAGAATAAATTATTTTATTTGATTTGAGTAAATTATCGATAAGCAACGTCGACTTGTTGGAATCCTTACGCGCGTCGTCCGGCCTAATGCTTTATGACTCCAGGTGCACGTTCATATTGGCCCTATAATAGATATTGACGCACACAGAGCGTACCGCAAATCGATAACACTCTTTGGAAAGTTTCTTTATTGTTGGGATGTCAAGTGATTCAAGTGATTCAGATGTGGAAAAATTACTACTTTTGTTCGCTTTATCACGATCGCAGATAAAAAGAAGGTACACGACATTAATAAAAGGAGAAAGGAATTAGGAGAATATCACCGTTTGTGTCGGGAGATTTCATGATATAAAGATCGTGTTTTTATATACTTTCGTATGACGCAAGATTTATTCGAAGAATTACATAAAATACGTGAAAATTTTCTAATTTATTTTAATGAACAATAAAGAGACTGATAAATTACTTACCAGTCATATTAATTTATTTTCCATTTTCTTCCCACAATTTTGATTTTATCGCCATGTTTTATATGAATCGTATTATATAGGCAGGGGTGTCAGTTTATCAGTTTTTCAGTCATAATGCTTGTATTTTCACGCGTACGTCGGACGCATTCAATGAAATTTGTAAACAAATACAACGCCCGGCGCAAAGCGTTCTAGCGCGACGTCAGAGCGCCGCGTACTTCCAGCGCCCGCGCTCTGTTTGACAGTATAATATCTTCACAGTTCAACACAACTCAGCGCTATAACGCGGCGTCAGGATTTACGCTGTAGCGCTCTGACGCGCGCAGGTAGCGAATAAAAAAGCAAACAAACGCCAACCCACTTGAATTAACGAATCGATTCGAAACTTTACGCGACGCGAAGCCGCGTTAAGTTTCGTTTAGTTGTTATATATAAATAAATGGTTGTTATATATAAATAAATAATATTATATCAAGTCATTAACGAATTAGGATTTCAATTATGATATCGGAGTTAGAAATCAAAACAATTACTTACTTTGTGCATCTTCGACAAGAATGACTCTTGATCCAGTAGAAATCCTCAGCAGGCACACAAAACTAATCACAGCCCCGAACAACATAATATGACTATTACAGTTTCTTTCGCCGCGTCACAAGAATATTGTAGAATCACATAGTTTTTTTTTAATAATATTAATGTTCTTTCACTGAGATTAAGGGCAATGGTAATTTTAGATTTCTCTACTGAAAACAAAGCACATATTACTTAACCCTTCGAGTAGCGGCATGATTTCATGGCAGACCGCGGCAATTCATTGGAATTTCTTGCAATATCGCCGCGCTCGACAAAAAGTACTATACCTATGGAACTACTATAGTAATCATAAAAAGAATAATAATTGAAATTTAGTATATAGAATATTGAAATCTTATTTTGTAAAACAATTAGTAGATAATTATGAATAAATATGATAAAGTCGAAAAAGTGAAAAAAAGGCATTTCTAACTAGTACTTGTCTTACGGAATTCTATTTAAAAAATGTAAATACTATCGTAATCTTTTTTATATTTTCTTTTTTATATTTCTTTTTAATCTTTAATTTATCAAAGTTAATATTTCGTTTTGCTTATTTACGTACAAAAATATTTAGATTAGTTTATAAAACCAATAAATTTTTTGATGATTTCTCGAAAAAAAAAAATGATGATGTTTGACAATGGAATTTTACCAGAAATATCAGCGAAATGACGCGGGAAGTTATTCTAGTGGCCGTCTATGTATCTATGATAATAATGAGATATTTGGTATGGATTTTAGGATGCGTCCGAATTAGAAAATAATATTACTGTGCGCTCCGGGTGCAAGCCGCCAATATTGGTCGTTACGTAGTCAACGGTGTTCTGATCGTAAGCACAGTAATAATAAACCATACCAAAAATCTCATTATTACCATAGATACATAGACGGCCGCTAGAATAATTTCGCGCGTCATTTCGCAAATATTTCTGGTAAAATTCCATTGTCAAACATCATATTTTTTATTTTCGAGAAATCATCAAATTTTTTATTGGTTTTTATGAGCTAATATCTAAATATTTCTGTATACATATAAGCAAAAAGAAATATTACTTTTGATAGCGAATCTAATAAAGATCACTATAGTATTTACAATTTCTAAATAGGGTTCAGTATTCTTCCGTAAGACAAGTACAATTTAGAAATGCCGAGTTTTTTTAAGTTTTTCGAATTTCTCATATTTATTCCTAATTATTTAATGGTTTTACAAAATGAGATTTTAATGTTCTATATACAAAATTTCAATGCTATTATTGTATATTTATTTTTTTACGATTGCTATAGTAGTTCCATAGTTATAGTACTTTTTGTTGAGAGCATCGATATTGCAAGAAATTCCAATAAATTGCCGCGGTCTTCCATGAAATTATGACGCTACTCGAAGGGGCAAGCGCGAAATGTAATATAGGCCAATGCATTCGTAATTGCCAATACCTCCCAAGGCATATAATATCTATACTAATATTATAAAGAGGTAAAGTTTGTGACGTTGTAGGAAGTAATCTCTGATTCTACTGAACCGATTTAGAAAATTCTTTTACCAATAGAAAGCCACGTTATTTTTGAGTGTCATAGGCTATATATTATTCCGAAAAATGAAAAGACTTTTTCGTGGTAGTCGGATTTTCAAAGTTAGTAGGAAAAACGGTCGAACGAAAACGTTTCTAACTAACGCTGCTTTAACGATGAGAGATAATAATGATTAAGTTCTAGAGAGTTCTTGATAGAGCTTGATAATGCCTACAAAAAAGCCAGCGTCACCATATGTCTTAATTTTATTTTTAAGTCACAAAAAGTAGCTTTTTATATCAAAACAATAATTTAAATCGTTAGGTCATGTTTATTGGTAATATTATCAACAATTATGAATTCATATCAAAATAAGTAAATTTATCGTCTCAATTGTTTAAAACAAAGACTTTTCCCTTTTGCTGCATATAATTTCACTTTTACTGCATAAATGGTTAAAGATATAAGACACTCACAAATAACGGTAATATAGTCAAATTGGCATGCACATTTATACATCCATATGCAGTAAAAATATAACCCTTCTTTTGGCAGTCAGGAAATAAATCATAGCACTCAGTACTAACCAAACCACACTCATAATTTTATCACAACTAAAAAAATTTACCGCCCAACGAAGTGGGCACGGGTCAGCTAGTTGATTTATATACCTAAAGTGCGGATGTATCTGCTATCCAAGAAAGAGTGTAAAAGATTGACCTCGTGATACTCTTATTACTTATTTCAATTGCTTCATCAGCACCTCTGCGAATTGCGTTAGATTATTTATTATATCGGCCAAAACGCACATTTTGGATCCCAGGTATTGCGCGCGCGGTTACTTTTGGCTATCATTCGTTTGTATTCCTCGGCTGAGTGGCACAGAGAGATAAGATCTATAGCATTTTGGTAATATCCGCTCTGGTATTTCGCAAGATCGCCGAGAGAGGGCGTTGTATACTTGAGGAATGGCTACGAATGGGCGTTCGCGAATGATTTAGTATGCCGATCGTTTTTACTAGATCAGTGGTGATACGGCAAAATCTTTAACAAAAAAGCACTATAGTATACACAAATAAATATATGAAAAGTAATAAATAAATTATTAATATAAAAAACAAACAAAAAAACACGCTTTTGGGCTATGATACGATATTCACATACACACGGCTATGATACGATATTCCATCATGGAATGCCAGTGCCCATCTTCCGGCTTCATCATTAGACCTTGAAACCTAATCGTGGTCAAAGTTCATTCCAAGACTTTTCTAACAAGTCCGAACACAGCTATGATACGATGTTCCATCATGAAGTTCCAGTTAATATCTTCCGACTCCACGATATATTTATGTTGATTTATGGACATATTGACATTTACTTTATAATTGAGCAGTTAAGGTACCCTATGAGACTCGAGATGATATAACGATTCTAACAATACCACACACTTCTAAATCGGTTCAAGCGTTTAGACGTTATGGTGGAAGATAGAAAAGGAAAACATACATTGATTAACCCCGAAAACATTACACTCCTTTTTATCTGGCAGTATTGTAATAAATAGAAACAGTCGGAGATGATCCGGAATATTCTGCCCATAATGGGCCGGTGTTATAGTGGTTAGGTCGCCTGATCTTATTGGCCCTTTGCTGGGAGCTAATGGGCCCATGCTGAGTTGGCCACGAAGACACATTCTGTTTAGGGTTGGTCACATTCACGGGTCAACACCCATCCGGCGGCTTCCTTGGGTGACATCACCCAAATTTCCTTGGGTGACAGGATCGCTCATTGTAGTCAACACCTCTATAACGCCCACTACACTACTCGCGAAGTCGATCGAAGTTGGGCGAGGACGAGAGTGTGGAGACGCACTTCGACTCGCTTCGGGCTACTTCGCTTCGCTTCGGGCGACTTCCGATCGGTGTCGGTTGTTATTCAGTTTCATTATATCGAGGACCAAAGCGCCTTTTGCCCGGCATATTATTCATATTCATATTCATTTTATTAGTATACTGGTATACAAGTCAGATACAGATTGGCAAACATCCATACATATTAGCAAACTAACATTTTTTTTATCGTAAAGAAAAAATAACAATAAACAAAAAATACAAGAATAAAGTAAAAAGAGGAAATACAAGACAAAATGCAAAGAAAACAATAAGCACTATAGCCACCAAAGCATTTTAGACTTTATGGAGTAACATTTCTCCAGTGAGTAAAACGCCTTATCTGTGAGGTACCTCTTAAGGCGTGTCTTAAATACGTCAAGAGATTGCGCCTGCCTAATGTGCTCACTGAGTTTGTTGTAAACCGCTGGGCCGGCGATATAGGCTAGCCTCTCCGACTTGGATAATGCATGACTTACCGAACGTAGCATGCTACGGGATCTTGTTGGATAGTGGTGATGCACACCATTCACTTCGAAATCGGCTAGATTTCTGCGAACGAACAGCGCTACTTCCATTATATAAATGGACGCCAGCGCCATGATGCAGAGATCTCTAAACAGAGGCCTAGCTGGCGTATCAAGCGCCACACGCGCTATTGTGCGGACTGCACGCTTCTGCATAACGAAGGCCCTCTGCCTGTCGGCTGCTCGCCCCCATAACTCCGTGCCGTACGTTAGCAGTGAATGGAAATATGCAAAGTAACACATGCGCAGCGCGGATAAATCGAGGAATAAAGCGATGCGATGGAGTGCACAGCACGCTCTTCCCAATTTATCACATAAAGCATAGTCACTCGGGATCGGGTGGCCAACAGATCGATTCATAGATAGATGACGTCAGGTCCCCCGCTGTCATAACAAACATTTATCTTTAGATTCCTCTGGTTATTTGTCGAATGGGCAGCGTGCCTAGAAAACCAGACACAGCTCCAAACACCCAGTTCCGCCCAAAGTATTCCCCCGAATCAGCAACCTTCCGATCCCAAACGCTTTTCGTCGTTCCGATTGCAACCGTGGTAGAAGCTCACCGCGGCCTTGTCATGTTCAGTTCCTTTACGATTAGGCTACCAGATAGCAGTTTAACAGTTGTGACATGTCAAGGTATGACATGGTAGGATACAACAGTCTAGAAACGCGTCTATATATTTCCCTAATTATATTTGAATATAAATTAATTCAAGGAACTATTTATTTGCCAGAGATATTGGGCCCGATTGCGTTTCTTTCTGAACTAAAACTAAAATTAGTCCAAGCGAACGAGACAGAGCAATGCGTTAAAGCGGAATATGAAACGAACGATCGTCGATAAATACTGGGCTCGATTGCGTTTCTTCGTGAACTAAAATCGAAAATTAGTCCGTGTGAACGAGACAGGGCAATACGCTAGAGCAGAGTGTGAGATGACCGATTGTCACTTTTTCGCATTAAAACTGCCCGCCAAGGTCAAATCTTACACCGCACGAAATATGCTCGAATTTATTCGGACGAGTATAAGTTCGGCAGGTAGTATTTATCGACGATCGTTCGTTTCATATCCCGCTCTAACGTATTGCTCTGTCTCGTTCGTTTGAACTAATTTTAGGTTTAGTTCACAAAGAAACGCAATCGGGCCCACTACCTGTCGAACTTTTACTCGTCCAAATAATTTCGAGCATATTTCGTGCGGTGTAAGATTTGACCTCGACGAGCAGTTAGTGACAACCGGTCATCTGACACTCCGCTCTAGCGTATTGCCCTGTCTCGTTCACACGGACTAATTTCCGATTTTAGTTCACGAAGAAACGCAATCGAGCCCACTATGTATGTAAGTTTGAATTGTACGTACCGGTAAATTACACAGCGAGGAGATCGCATATATTGTTTAATGTGACGTACCATCGTACAAATATTTTTGTAGACAGGCCAGTGGGAAGTGTTATAGCTTTTCCTAAGTCCTTACCCACAGAAATAGACATCTTTTGTATATCCCTTTGGCAACTAAAAATGCCTGCTATCTCATGTTTATCATAATCTGCCTTTTATTAATATTGGATCGCTCACATTCCGCCGCGGGTAGGCTTGCATCCAATGATGGACGGGTCACATCAGTCGGATTAAGTTTTATATTTTTATGTTTTTTTTAAGCTATTGCATAGCTTTTATCGCGGGCCTAGGCCAGCGCGGCGACCGAATGAAGAAATTTCTTAACGAAAATTAATGATTTTAAACTGATAATTACGTCTAAACGAGTACTGCTTATGATTCGAAAAAAATATATGTTAAACAAGAACATTTTCCTAATATTCTTAGCTTTGAATATATAAGATTTTGTTTATATTACATAGTGTAATTAATTCGTGAAATTAGGTCTAACCGAACACAAAAACGACTACTACGCAAATACTATCTGGCGTATTATTATGAAACCTGCACCATTTTAAAGATAATTTAATTATCTATCTTTTTATCTACGATTTTTTTCGAGCCGCATTTGCTTCCGCAGCCGCAAATGATTTGGAATAATTTCAACGTTTCCGATAGAGCGCACTTATCTGATATCAGAAAAAATAAAATAAATAAATAATTATACATAATTGCATAAGTTGTTAAAAAATGCTATGCAATAGCTTTACCGCGGCAGTCCCCGAGTGCCACACGTATTTTTTTTTTCTTGTTTGATGATAGCATTAATTTAGTTATGTAATTCATTTCTTTTTAGACTTACACTCTAGCTTTAATATTTAAGGGCGAATTGGATTCGTCTGTAATGCTCTTGAATAATATTTGAAACTAATAAATAAATAAATAAATGTCGAAGCAGTACAAAAAATTGAAATGGTATAGAAAGTGACGATCAATTTCCGCTAGTTCTTATGAACAACTTGAGATCATCGGCAAATAGGAGGCAATGCGATGTCTACGCGGTATCTGGCAGCTCGTTCACAAAAATATTAAATAGCAGCGGACCGAGGTTTGATTTCTAACTTATCGCCGAACGAATGTATCATACTCTAGAGGTCGTGTGTGGTAACGTGAAGGACAATGTTAAGCACAAAGCCATTTTGATGACATCATCGTCAAATGCAACATGGCACCTAGTGGTTCCGTGTAGCTAATTCCTGATGACAGGTTTGTTATCTTAGATCGGCTGAACTCACGTGTCAACTCCCATCCGGTAGCCTCCTCAAAAACATACTAACCTGAAGAGACTCTGTGAACCCTGGCTGCGGCTATAAGCACAGTTGGGGACAGGTGGGATCAGAGATTCAAATCTGGGGAACACCTTGAGCTGTGCTAGGCAGCTTGTGCACCGTGTGGCGTAGGCCAGTTGACTGTGCACCTCGGCGCATTACCGGGGGAGTCTGGAAACGTACGTTTCCTTAGCAGCTGGGGTTTTAGTTGCCCTGATTTCATTTACATTTGAAACGATTAGTTGCCGCTAACATCAGAGGACTCGCAAGCGACTTCAAATCTGTAACCAAACAGGATGGCAGTGTCGACTACAATGGGCAAACCCGTCACCCCAGGCTGGTATAACGATATAGATCGTTCTTTCAGCAGTGGGATGAGCGTAGAAGACTTGGGGACAAGACAATCTACTGGCTAGTTCACCAGCAACCCGTTAGAGTCCAACGCCTTACGGCGAGTCACCCGGAAAGGTACACAGCGGGCAGCCTCACCCCCTAACTACCAGTTTTGGCAGGATATCTCCGTCTGGAATTAACCTTCAGGATACCTCTGTCCTCCCGACTGGCTACGGGTCCGAAGTCGCTTACGCAACCTCTACCTATTGTAATTACAGCGGTAATTTAATTTGAATGTATCGCAATCGCAAAAGCAGATCGCTAAAGCAAAAGAAATATTTTTTTTGAATTCTAATGAATAATATGACGACAGTACCAATAATGAATCTCAATGTAATATAAGAAGTTTGGTAACAGATAAATATTTATATTGCCAATTTTTGAACGGGACTCCAAATTTCCGACAAACCAGACCTCTTCCGGTAGCCAGATATATACAGGAAAACAACTAATACATAATACTAAAGTAGTTCATTATGATAGATTTGCGGGAACGACTAAAGGAAATATATTTTTCTTACTGAAATATTTTTTTTATGCTTACCGAGAAGGTTTGGCACCCACCCCCCCCCCTCTTCCCCACAGCCTCCATATAATAAAAAAATGTTTTTTAAGCTATTGCATAGCTTTTATCGCGGGCCTAGGCCAGCGCGGCGACCGAATGAAGAAATTTCTTAACGAAAATTAATGATTTTAAACTGATAATTACGTCCAAACGAGTACTGCTTACGATTCGATATGTGTAAAATATATGTTAAACAAGAACATTTTCCTAATATTCTTAGTTTTGAATATTTTAGATTTTGTTTATATTACATAGTGTAATTAATTTGTGAAATTAGGTCTAACCGAACACAAAAACGACTACTACGCAAATACTGTCTGGCGTATTATTATGAAACCTGCACCACTTTAAAGATAATTTAATTATATACCTTTTTATCTACGTTTTTTTTTCGAATAATCCGGTTTTTTTGCTTTATCGAATAAAAAATTCGTGCGCGGCGCTCGGCGCTTAAAAAGTTTTCGGGGGTTTATTTTTCCTGAATTTTTGTAATAAAACGATAACATTTCGAAAGACATCCATTTTTTTAGAGTATTATTTAACTATTTCATTCTGAGATTAATGAAAGATTTTGAATTTTATATCTTCATAGCGTTTAGACCATTTTTCCTAATTTAGTCCATTATGTTTTAGTTACATAGAACTTGTTGCGAAATGTTAAACAACTGGAGGATGCAAAATTAAAAAATAAAAGAAGGATATGCTGGTGTAAGCCACCCTTTTTTTGATCTGACCGAATATGAGGGCCATGATGTTTCAAATATTGTGCCCATTAAAGTAGAGCCTTATTGGGCCCGATTGCGTTTCTTTGTGAACTAAAACTAAAATTAGTTCAAGCGAACGAGACAGAGCAATATGTTAAAGCGGAATATGAAACGAACGATCGTCGATAAATACTATCTGTTGAACTTATACTCGTCCGAATAAATTCGAGCTTATTTCATGCGGTGTAATATTTGACCTTGGCGCGCAGTTTTAATGCGAAAAAGTGACAACCGGTCATCTCATACTCCGCTCGAGCGTATTGCCCTGTCTCGTTCACACGGACTAATTTCCAATTTTAGTTCACGAAGAAACGCAATCGAGCCCATTGTCTGGTTAATTTAGTTTGCCTTATATGTGTCTTTTTAGTTTTTAATGCATGGCGTACCTTTAATTTGATTATTTAACATTTATCTGACGACTTTAATAATACAATGAATAACACGGCCCGGTGGCATAGTGGTTAGGTCGCCCGATCTTACATTGTAAGGTCCCGGGTTCGATTCCCGGCTGGGTCACCATTTTCCGTTGGAATTGCATTTTCAATTCTGTCGAACGAATGCAATAACAAGACACACACTTACAGACATGTTACACGCACACATACATATAACACGTCATAGTAGGGTTGGTTGTAAGAGATTGTCATATGACAATAAACCCACTCATTGTGACATTTTCACAATAAAGAATATAAACAAACAAACAAACAAACTTTATGGTAAATAAAGAGAAGTAACGAGAATGACAACCTAACACAATTATTTTGACACATATATTATATTATTTTGACAATGAATTGTACTTTTTTTGACTTGATATTTTCATATTAAATCCTTAATTACTTAACAGATATTAAATATTAATGACTGTTTCTTTTTTTCTCACATATAATTTTATTTATATTATTTAATCGAATTTTATATTATCGCCGATTATATAATGGAACTGAATTTTATTTATAATATTATCTTTAAAATATTTATTATTATTATTATTATTTTTACTTCTTTTTTTATTTTGAAGACCAAATTTTAGGGCAATTTATTGTTATTAGCTTTTTACTAAAACTTGTACATCTGTAAGCAATCAAGCAATCAAGCAAACTTGATTGTAATATTACAGTCCTGTCCACCCTAAAACGGGCTAGTCCCAGTTGGGTGACAGAATCAAATAAGCAAAAGGTTAAGGTTTTGCTATTCGGTTCCTGTTATTTTTGTAAGCAAATCAATGTTTTATAGTAATTAATTCTTAAATAAATAAATAAATAAACATCCAAGATCGGTTTTTAGATGTCAATTGGACATGCCGAAAATGTAATGTAATGTAAAATATGTTTATTTACATTGTGCCTTAGGTTTTTGGCTACATACGACAAAACCTTAAATGGTCAGTTAATAAATCTGATAAAATCTCAAAATCAAAACTCTACACTACCACAATATTTTCCTATTCCAGAGAGCAATAAAAATCCTTGGTCGAGATAAAGAAAAACAATATTCACAATGTCTGCTATTGTTTTAAATTCGCGCGCTTTTTTGACAGTTCACAGGTTTGGCGGGTGGTTTTTCGCGCGCGTCTCACCACAGCGGGCCTTCCGCTCCGACTGACTGACTGACTGACTGACAGCATGACTATTGTTGTACAACTTACCAGCGAACGCCATGTTGCGGCGCGAGACGACCTCGAGATCTTCCGATAGTTTTGTGTACAGGGGGACCTTATTTTCACACGTCAAGTATGGCTGTGTGCGAATTGCCCTGTGTTGAGTGTATCATGTTAAATGCAAGTAGACGAGGACGTTGAAAAACTAGGGTTTTTACAACATATGAGGTGGAGCCGCGGGAAGAGAACGCATATTTTAATGAGGGTTTGCTAGAATATATTTCTAAATTTCATCTCCGTTTTCCTCATATAAACATTCTCTCATTTGGGGGCCTCTTTAGGTAGCGAATGGTTTTGTGCAGCTTGGGCCACAAGATCCATTTTGTTCTCGGATCGGCCCAACTCACGATTCAGCTCCTATTCAGAAGCCTTCTCGTGCGGAAGGCTACCCCGGGTAAGACTCCCGCGTCTCAGGCCTCACAAGCTGGCGGACCGGTTTCTCCTGGTGGGATTGCATCCCGGCGCTACTAAACGGTTTGCGCACCGTTCGGCGATGCCAATCGGTTGTGCACTTTAATTTCTGAAGGAGTTTGGAGACTATGGAAGTATACTGTCTCCTAAGCAGCGAGGGTGGATGTTGACCTGTTGTCATGCCACTCTTGAAATGCCCAGGTCCGCCCAGGTCCGCGATACATTCAAAATGAATTACCGCTGTAATTACAAGAGGTAGAGGCCGCGTAAGCGGCTTTGGACCCGTAACCAGTCGGGAGGATGGAGGTTTACTGAAGGTTAACTCCAGACGGAGATATACTACCAAAACTGATAGTTAGGGGGCAAGGCTGCCCGCTGGGTACCTTTCCCGGTGCCTCGCCGTAAGGCGTTGGCCTCGAACGAGCTTGTTGGCGGAGCTAGACGGTAGATTGTCGTGTGTCTAAGTTTTCTACGCTCATCCCACGGTCGAAAGAATGATCACATATCGTTATACCAGCCTGAGGTGACAGGTTCGCCGCTGTAGTCGACACCGCCGTACTGGGGCCTTTTCTATTCCTATAGTCGCATACATCACTCCAATATCCTGCATGATAGACGCTGATACCACAAAGATTTACAAGGAAATAAAATCCGCAAACGGCTGGTACCATCTTGCAACATTATTTTAATCGTCTAAATTAACATTGTGCCAACAACCATCTCTATTTATTTTTATTTATTTATTTTATTTAAAAATTTATTTCTATAAAACATTGATTTGTTACAAAAATAACAGAAACCGAATGGCAAAACCTTAACCTTTTGCTTATTTGATTCTGTCACCCAACTGGGACTAGCCCGTTCTAGGGTGGACAGGACTATAATATTACAATCAATTAGGTACAAGTTTTAGTAAAATGCTAATAACACTAAATTGCCCTAAAATGTGTTCCTCAAAAAATTACAATAATAAGGAAAATTTAAAGATATTATAATAAATATAATGTAATTCCATTATATAATCAATAAATATAATATAACATTCGATTAAATAGAGAATGACAAACAGAATAGCCTTAAAACTAACATAAAGAGAAAATAAAGTTATAAGTAAGAAAAGAAAGAAAAAGTTATTATTATTTAATATATGTTAAGTAATATAGAACTTAATTTAAAAATAAAAGTTCAATTCATTGTCAAAATAATACATGACAACAAAGTCAAATAATTTTTGGTAGTTAGTTCAATGGTAAAATATACTCAACATGTTAAAAAATATGGTAATAATTTGTGCACCCAAGTATTATTAAACTATTATTTCTAACATTTGATGTACGGTTAGTCTGTCATGATTCGATAACCATTTCTTTATTTTATTTTTAAATTCCCTAAATGTAAAATTTATTTTTATTTCTATATAAATTCCAGTAAGTATCACTTTCTCAAAACAAGAACGAAATATAAGCGACGTTCAAAATAATGATAATGGGTTACAAACTCTTTGGAACTTTATAAAAATTGGTACTGGCAGACACAGCTAATACATCAATGATTATGTTTTAAAAAACAAAATCTTATTTTCTCTTATTTTTTTACAAGGAAAGCCCTATTAAACCAGGACACCACGGTGGCGCAACCATTCGCGCAACCGTGGTATCTTTGAGCAACCAAGTCGAGACACCAGATTAGACACCAGATAGACTCTATTAGGAAACATCCGGCGAAGAATTATCCCAATTAGGTGGTCTGCTTTGAATTTCGATAATAAACTTCTCTGTATCGAAATAATCCATCGTAGCGTTAGCTGCAACTAATCAAACGTCTTGAAAACAACCGTGTACGCATGCGAAAGACGAGCACTGGCAGCGCGACTGGCGTCACAGTGAGTGACCCGCCATACAGCGCTATATTAATTAATGGTCGCGAGACCAGTGTGGTGAGTGGTGACGCTGCCAGTAATAATCTGTGTGCGCGTCCGTATTGATCGCGCCGCCAAAACTGTTGCGCAGCCAAGCGGACACCAGGTGAGATACTCTCCATAGAGCTGTATACATTTTGTTGGTGGCGGCACTGGTTGCACCACCATGGTGTCCCGGTGGAATAGGCCTTAAGGGTCATTGATAGGTCATCTTGTCTAAGCGTGTTGGCAAAAATGGAAAAAAAAGGATTTCGCTCGGTAATTAAATATCCTTGCTTGATTTTTTACTTTCCTGGCAAGGGAAGTATTGTGGACGCACTTATTCAGTATTCAGTATTCCGTATTCAGTTTATTTATTCAAAATATACAATAACAGCATGAATTAGGAATTAAAGCTAATTATCGCATATTAGAATTCGTCAGTTTATATGTAGATATAAAACTATTTAAGCATAAATATTATTTCAACAATAGCATTGACTAAAGTCGGCTTTACACGACAGACAAATATTTTTTTTAAAAAAAAATAATAGAGCTGAATCCATGTACATGAGTATACATATAAAATAGATTATTATTATAAGAATATTAATAGTCATCAAGCACTTTATACAAAAAATAATCACACAATTGGAAGTATCGAAACAAAATTGGAAAAAAACAACGTATGTATATGATCAGGTATGTTACATTACACATTGTAATCTACATATTAAATATTAAATTCATAATATTATAATTAAATAATAAAAACTAAAATGAGGTACCTGAAAGTTACATATTTTAATGTTATTCCCATTTCAAAGAATTGGCATGCTCAAAAAAATCACCCAGCTTATAGAAAGCATGTGTGGATTGCAGCTTTTGTTTTATAAATCTTTTAAACGCCTTTGTTTCCATCTTCCTTGTGGAGAGTGGTAGCTGGTTAAAGAGCTTATAGCTCAAATATCCAAAGGACTTTTGTGTCTGCGTAAGGCGTACTTTAGGCAGGATAACGTCATCACGTCTGCGTGTATTGTGGGAGTGCATATTCCCGTTTACCTCTTGTTCGTTAATATTTGATTTAGCATATAGTAGACATTGTAAAATATATTCAGACGTAAAAGTCAGTATTTTGTACTTAAGAAAATATGGTTCGCAGTGCGTGTCACGGGATACTCCTGCAATTGCTCTCAATGCACTTTTCTGTAAAATGAAAACCCTAGAACTGTCTGTGGCATTCCCCCATATCAGTATACCATAAGTCATTTTAGAATGGAAACAGGCATGATACGCAGTTATTGCAGCGATTTCACCAGCTAAGAATTTAATCTTTTTTATTGCATATATTGCCGAAGAAAGCGCACTACATAGTTCATTAATATGGATGTTCCAGCTAAGATGATGATCGATCATGATACCTAGGAACTTTGTCGATTTGCTTAATTCTAGAGTACTGTTGTTTAGAGTTATATTGAATGGTATAGCAGACGATTTATATTTTGAGGAGAAGTGCATAGTTACGGTTTTTTTTGCATTAAGCAAGAGATTATTCTCTGTGAACCATGAACTTGCTAGGTTTAACGCATGATTGGCATTGGTCATTAGGTCGTTAAGATTGTTATCGTGAAACAGGAAACTTGTATCATCCGCATAGAGCAAGGTTTTGGTGTAGGCGGGCAAGCAATTGCCTATATCATTAATGAAAAATAAAAATAATAATGGACCAAGAATCGATCCCTGGGGAACTCCGCAGGTTATCGGTTGAGGTGTAGATCTAAATCCATCTATTTCTACTACCTGTGACCTGCCTGTTAAGTAGGATTTTATCATGTTATTGGCTTTGCCCCGAATCCCATAACTGTTTAATTTATTGAGCAGTATTTCGTGGTCAACCGAATCAAACGCTTTGGACAGATCACAAAAAACTGCCACGGGTTGGGAAGAATTTTCAAAAGTGTCGGTAATGAAATTTACCATCTCCGAAATCGCCGAGGTGGTGGACATGTTCTTCCTAAAACCATATTGATATTTATTTAGTATATCGAATTTATTTGCGAATAGATATAGCCTGTTAAATAAAATTTTTTCGAAAATTTTGGAGAAAGCTGGAAGCAGTGAAATTGGCCTGTAATTTTCAGGATCAGTTTTGTTCCCTTTTTTAAAAACTGGTACTATCTTTGCTATTTTCATTAGATTTGGGAACACACCTTGTTTCATACAATTATTAGAAATAGACCTCAAGGTGTTGGAAATCGTCGGTGCTATATTCTTTATTAATTTAATCGAGTGTGCCCAGATATCCATTGATGTTTTCGTTTTAATGCCATTCAAGGCCTTATCAAATTCAATGGAAGTTATAGGATGCAACAGTATTGATGCTGGTATCTCACCTACAATTGTTGAAGAGGGTAAACTAGGAGAATTTGTCATGCGTTTAACAGCGTTTGTAAAATATTCATTGAGTATATTTGCCGTTTCTGTAGGATCAGAGACTTTAGAACCATTGTGAAGTAATTGAATAGGTTCATTTGCCTTACTTGAAATATTTCTCCCCTCTCTATTGATGATACTCCACATAGTTTTGGTTTTGTTATTCGACTGCTTAATCTCTTTTTCTATAGTATTTTTCTTAGCCGCTACTACTGCTTTGTCATATTTTTGTTTACAGTTCGTATAATAGTCCTTAAGTAATGAATTTGTGTTTTGATTTAAATTATCCTGTAGAATTTGAAGTTTTCCTAGATCGTTTCTAAGCTCATTATCAATCCAAGAAGGCGTACCGCCTTTTGTTGACACTAGTCTGTATTTCGAGGGAAAGCAAGCTTCAAAATGACGATTAAAAACTTTTATAAAATTGTCATAGTCAGAATTTGGGTCTGATGAATCAGTAGTAAAGCATTCTTTATTTAATAGTCTAATAAATGAGTTAATAGCGTTAAAGCCGAATTGTCTTTTCCACACATGCTTACTATTTGGGTTCGTCAAATTTGATTCTAAGTGGATCATCTGAGCATTATGGTCAGAAAAGGGTATAATTACATTATCAATAGAGCAAAAATTTGCCGTTCTATAAAATATGTTATCGATGCAGGTCGCACTGAGTTCATTAATCCTGGTTGGAGTATTAAATGCCATCGTAAAGCCACATGATGTAAAAGAGTCTCTTAGCTTATTGCTATTGCCTGAGTTTTCTAGGATATTAACATTAAAATCACCACACACCACAATCTGCTTGGAGGAGTTTGAGAGTTTGTCCATAATCGATTCGAGGCAAGACATGAACACGTTAAAGTCACTGTTTGGGACCCTATAAATACAAACAATGACACATTTCTGTTGTGTAATTTCTACACAGGATATTTCCGTGTTTCGTTCTACGGATAATGATGTTATATCATCCCTGGTTTTGACATTTATCTCATTTTTAACCATGATACAGCTACCGCCTCTTATGTGATCTTTTCGACAAAAGTAGCTTGCAAGTTTGAAACGGTTAATATGTAGCAAATTGATATTATTTGTCTGCATCCAATGCTCTGTTAGGCAGGCCACGTGAATACAGTATTTTTCAAGGATGATCTCCATGCTTAGATGTTTTTTATTTATTCCTTGTATATTCAAATGCATGATTCCAAGCTGCTTTTTACGGTTTAATTCCTTATCATCTGCTTGCATCGTAAAATGTTCATTTTCGTTGACCCCTTGATTTTCTCTGTAAGTTTTGTGTCGTGTTTGGCATATCGTCATTGCTTTACTATCCTTGTTAATGTTCTCCTCCACCGAGGAGTTAATTATGTGTGTGTTGTGTCTGTCTGTGTTTAACCGACAATCCGATTGAGCTGAAATTTGGCATGCAGGCATCATTTGGTCATAGCAAGAATTGAAAAGATTGTTGTTGAAATCGGACCACCGAGCGCGCTAGTCATACTTCAATCTCGAAGTATTGGACTTAAAGACTTGAAATTCTGTACACAAATGCGTCGATGGGTCGAAACCACATTTTTGAATTTAGGTTGTAATTTCTCTTATACAAGCGACACAAAATAACCATTGAAATTTTAATCAAATAATAACGTCGAGCCGCCCGAGGCTAGCCGAGAAACGAACCATATTGGAAAACAACGCGATTTGATACCACGGAAATACTACAAAAATACTGGATCATAATCAATCAGTATCGGGAAGGGGAAGGAGGGGATGGGGCGTAGAGTCCTATCCCGCCTTATCACGAGTGCTTTAACTTTGAAGAAGATAGATCAAGCACTCAGGATGTATAAAGTACCCACGTGCTTAGGATACAAAAGGGGTTTTGAGCGGGTGGTGTTTGGGGAGTGGCGTTTGTGGGGGAGGGAGTAGGGGTTAATGGTTTGGGGGAAAAGGGGTTTGTTTGGTGGTGGGGGGGGGGAGAGTTTAGGGGGAAGGGGTTGGGTTGGGGGAAGTAGCTTTTACTAATTTTATTTTAAATAAAAACATCATCCTATAAACGGATTTCTATATATATATATATATATATATATATATATATATATATATATATATATATATATATATATATATATATATATATATATGTATATATATATATATATATATATATATATATATATATATATATATATATATATATATATATATATATATATATATATATATATATATATATATATATATATATATATATATATATATATATATATATATATATATATATATATATATATATATATATATATATATATATATATCTATATATATATATATATATATATATATATATATATATATATATATATATATATATATATATATATATATATATATATATATATATATATATATATATATATATATATATATATATATATATATATATATATATATATATATATATATATATATATATATATATATATATATATATATATATATATATATATATATATATATATATATATATATATATATATATATATATATATATGATAAGGTTTGTAAAGAAATCCGTTTATAGGATGATGTTTTTATTTAAAATAAAATTAGTAAAAGCTACTTAAAAAGTAGCGAAGGAAATCCCAGCTTGTATTGGGAAATGCTTATGTTTGAATGAGATATACTTACGGATGTGCACGACTTTCGACGGTGCAATGTAAGTTTAAAGGTCCTTTTGCAGTCGACTAACGATCACTATTCATCTATATATCTCATAAATAGGGCTTATCCTTATGCAACACAAAATGCCTTCAATTGAGACGAATTAAGCGAAAAAATAAAAAATTTAACTATTGATCACTTCGGCAAAGCCGTTTTCTAAATGAAAGTGACATTACGAAATAATTCAAATTTCGAATGCTACCAACATTTAAAATATGATACAATTGGCTGAGTTTGTTATCAACGAGCCATTAAATCGAAATAAAAATAAAAAAACCTCCATATGCTCAATGAAATGAAAGAAGAAACTTCAATCTTAATTTCTGGAAGAGGAGTTTATAATAAAGATTGTATAATGCTATCAAAATAGGGTAAACCTATATAAAATTGTATAATATAAAAAAATTGTAAAGAAATATTGTAGAAAACAGTATAATATTGTTATATTTGATAAGGTTTGTAAAGAAATCCGTTTATAGGATGATGTTTTTATTTAAAATAAAATTAGTAAAAGCTACTTAACCCTTCCTATTTGAGTTAACCATTTTTGGTTAGACGCTTACAAATGCTAAAATTGTATCTAACCAATATTGGTTAGGGCGCTCCGCGCTGCGTAAAATGCCAACTTTTTAAATATTTATTAATTATTATCTTAATTGTTTGACGAGATAAGGTTATAATATTATAAATTTTAAATTTCAATGCGATCATTTTACAGTTATTCTTTTTACGATCCGTATAGTAGTTTAAAAGTTATGGTCGTTTTTCTCAAGGCCATCGACTTCACGCGCAAAACTGTCCCGGGCAGAAGTGACGACTAAATTTTTACCCCGCGATAGGAGGGGTTAAAAAGTAGCGAAGGAAATCCCAGCTTGTATTGGGAAATGCTTATGTTTGAATGAGATATACTTACGGATGTGCACGACTTTCGACGGTGCAATGTAAGTTTAAAGGTCCTTTTGCAGTCGACTAACGATCACTATTCATCCATATATCTCATAAATAGGGCTTATCCTTATGCAACACAAAATGCCTTCAATTGAGACGAATTAAGCGAAAAAATAAAAAAATTAACTATTGATCACTTCGGCAAAGCCGTTTTCTAAATGAAAGTGACATTACGAAATAATTCAAATTTCGAATGCTACCAACATTTAAAATATGATACAATTGGCTGAGTTTGTTATCAACGAGCCATTAAATCGAAATAAAAATAAGAAAACCTCCATATGCTCAATGAAATGAAAGAAGAAACTTCAATCTTAATTTCTGGCAGAGGAGTTTATAATAAAGATTGTATAATGCTATCAAAATAGGGTAAACCTATTTAAAATTGTATAATATTAAAAAATTGTAAAGAAATATTGTAGAAAACAGTATAATATTGTTATATTTGATAAGGTTTGTAAAGAAATCCGTTTATAGGATGATGTTTTTATTTAAAATAAAATTAGTAAAAGCTACTTAAAAAGTAGCGAAGGAAATCCCAGCTTGTATTGGGAAATGCTTATGTTTGAATGAGATATACTTACAGATGTGCACGACTTTCGACGGTGCAATGTAAGTTTAAAGGTCCTTTTGCAGTCGACTAACGATCACTATTCATCCATGTATCTCATAAATAGGGCTTATCCTTATGCAACACAAAATGCCTTCAATTGAGACGAATTAAGCGAAAAAATAAAAAAATAAACTATATATATATATATATATATATATATATATATATATATATATATATATATATATATATATATATATATATATATATATATATATATATATATATATATATATATATATATATATATATATATATATATATATATATATATATATGTGTATGTATGTATATATATATATATATATATATATATATATATATATATATATATATATATATATATATATATATATATATATATATATATATATATATATATATATATATATATATATATATATATATATATATATATATATGCACTATCGGCTCATGAACGCCCTCTGAGATCAAAAAACAACCTGCTACTCTCTATCCCTAGTCACAGCAGTGACTTCTTCTCATTCTCTTTCACCGTGCATGGAGCCCGTCTTTGGAATGCTTTGCCGAAAAATGTGAGAACCGCGCCAAGCATAACAACTTTTAAAAACAGACTCAGAGAGCATTTGAAATCCTCCAGATAAATTCCCTTTCCCCTCCCATCCCCCTCCTTTTAAAACTTTAGCGTCCTTATAGGTGTTAGATTATTTTTATGAGGCAAATCTGTGCCCACAAAGAGTAAAGTATATACTTCTTTCTATCCTCCTCTATTTTATTTGTCATACTCTTTATATAGGTTAAGTTATGTAGTCTACTCGCAAATAATGTTCTTACAATAGTATAGGTTAGCTCTAAAATATTGCCTGCAGGCAATAAGCTCGCCTTTTCTTAAGAATAAGAATAAAGAGTTTTTATTATTATTATTATTATTATATATATATATATATATATATATATATATATATATATATATATATATATATATATATATATATATATATATATATATATATATATATATATATATATATATATATATATATATATATATATATATATATATATATATATATATATATATATATATATATATATATATATATATATATATATATATATATATATATATATATATATATATATATATATATATATATATATATATATATATATATATACATATATATATATATATATTTATACTCAGTTTTAACTTGTATATATGAACGCGAATGCTTTTCTCAGCTATTAGTTTCACCACCGGCATAGCAAATAATTCCCTTATTAGATTACCCGATTATCATAAGTGGCAGTATTTCCTGCAGCAGCGCGTGCCGCTGTCCTGGCTCAATTTGTCTCAAATCGCTGGGTTTCGAGCTGACCGTCATAATCGCATGGAAGGTCAGATGTGGCTGTGCATCCACTGCGCCGTACAATAAAGATTAAGCAATCGTTATTATGTAAGTAGCAACGACGTAGCGACAACTTAGACATGGCTAGTTGCCCCAAATATCCGGGTTATCAAAGTCACAAAAAAAAATAAAAAATCGACACCACTGGATCGTATTTCCCATATGATCTATATACTGTTTAATTTTGATCTAAACCCGTTATTATGCCTATATTAAACATCTCAGAATTCAACAATTATTGATGGATCTGGATGTTACTCTGCGGTACCATCAACAACACTCACCTTGGGAATAGGGAGTGGTTTTTTCGATACTTTTTGGTATTGAGTACTTTTGTTTCGATACCGATAGTTTTGTACTCGATACTCGGGAAACCGGACCACCAGCTCTGAGGCCTGAGACACGGGAGTCTTACACGGGGTAGCCTTCCACTCGAGGAGGCTTCTGAATAGGAGCTGAATCGGGAGTGAGCCGATCCGAGAACAAAATGGATCTTGTGGCCCAAGCTGCACGAAACCGTTCACCACCAGAAATAGTAAACCACAAATAGTTAGCTTTCTGTAACGGCAGTCGTGTTTTTTATTGTTTTCGATATATGTAGTTGTTTTTATTTCTCGTGTTTACTTTGTGGCGATCACATATTTCTGTGAACTGGGTTTACATTTTTCTGGGATCACATATTTCTGTGTACTGGGTTTACATATTTCTGGGATCACATATTTCTGTGAACTGGGTTTTTGACTAGATATTTTAATATTAAATCCTATATTACTTAACATATATTTAATATTAATGACTGTATCTTTCTTTTCCCACATATAACTTTATTTATATTATTTAATCGAATTTTATATTATTGCCGATTATATAATGGAATTGCATTTTATTTATTATATTATCTTTAATTATTTTTTAAATTATTTTTACTATTACTATTATTATTTTGAAGAGCACACTTTAGGGCAATTTAGTGTTATTAGCTTTCTACTAAAACTTGTACATTTGTAAGCAATCAAGCAAACTTGATTGTAATATTAGAGTCCTGTCCACCCTAGAACGGGCTAGTGCCAGTTGGGTGACGGAATCAAATATGCAAAAGGTTAAGGTTTTGCCATTCGGTTCCTGTTATTTTTGTAAGCAAATCAATGTTTTTTAGTAATTAATTCTGAAATAAAAATAAATAAAAGTTATTGATTTATGTTAAAAATACTGAAATTCTAAATGCCTAGTAAATTTTGATTGGTTTCTCCAGGAACTAATGGACATATACAAAATAAAACCATATATAGCGTATTACATTACATTACATTTTCCTCGTGTCCAATTGACGGCTAAAGACCGCTCTTGGACGTGTCAAAATAATTGGGTTATGTAGTAAGTTTCGTTACTACTCTTTAATAAACATACATAGGTAGTCAAGAATTAACTACCAGATTGTCAAACTATAAATATAAATAATCAAAATAGAAGCCTAATATTTGAAGTACTTAGTAATTCGAAAAGATACGTAGTAAAATTATTCATCGTTATATTCAAATTGTCAATAAAATGTTAAATAATCAAATTTAATCTACATTATGCATTTTAAACTACAAGTACAGATATAAGACCATATAAAATAATCAGACAATAAGGCTCTACTTTTTAAAGTAATTTAAATAAGCACAATATTTGAAAAATCATGGCCCTCAAATTCGGCCATATTATAGAAAGAGTGGCCTATCAGCATCTCCTTGATGTTTTTTTTAATGTTATGTCCTCCAGCTGTTTAAATTTTGTAAGGAGTAAATTATAGAATTAGATTGCTTAATGTCATACTACGATTTGGCTGTTAGGATTTTACTATGAATCGCAACGTGTAGATAGCAATCATTATTCTAAACAAATAATAATCTCCACTAATGATCAATATGGCTGCGTTTTTTGTATGGAAGTATGGCGGCGCATTATACACGGTGCTCTAAACATGCCTATACCACAGTATACCAGACAGTAGCTTTTCTTAGAACAAATTTGGGTTTGGATATGGCCGCCAGATGTCCCGCCACCCGACCCACGCGTAACGCTAACCATAGGCGTTCGTCGAGATATACCCTTCTGCCCACATTCCTCGCACCCTCTTCCCGCAATGCCCTGTAGCTCGTGAGTTAACCTACTGTTTTGCATACTGTGCCTATACAGTATACTATCTCGAAATACAATTTTAATATAATGAAAATCGATTAAAATCATATGTGCTATTATTTTAATATTATTTACCTAATGATTTAATTTTATTTTTTATTCAACTGGTTTAATTTAGTAACAGGTTTCAATGCGTAATAATTGCGCACTTAGATTAATAGATAACATACTATTTATTTATTTTTATTTATTTAGGAATTAATTACTATAAAACATTGTTTTTGCTTATAAAAATAACAGGAACCGAATGGCAAAACCTTAACCTTTTGCTTATTTGATTGTCACTCAACTGGGACTAGCCCGTTCTAGGATGGACAGGACTCTAATTTTACAATAAATTATGTAAAAGTTTTATTAAAATGCTCATAAAACTAAATTGCCCTAAAATATGATCCTCAAAAAAAAACAGTCAAATAGAGCGAGACAATCAGAAAATTTACATAAAACTAAAGAGTAAGATAAATCTATAATAAAAAAAATAAAAAAGTCAATAAGTAATATTTAATATATGTTAGGAAGTATAAAAATTAATATAAAATAAAGTACAGTTCATTGT
Organism: Micropterix aruncella; assembly: GCA_944548615.1. NCBI lineage: Eukaryota > Metazoa > Arthropoda > Insecta > Lepidoptera > Micropterigidae > Micropterix > Micropterix aruncella. The sequence continues at coordinate 9,496,276 of OX155977.1, forward strand.
CAAAACAATATATAACAACAAATTGAATTGATAATTAGTTGAATTTTAAAATATAATCAACATACATACTGTTTAAAAATATAATAATAATTTGTGCACCTAAGTTTTATTAAACTATAATTTCTAACATTTGATGTATGGTTAGTCTGTCATGACTCGAGAACCATTCCTATATTTTATTTTTGAATACCCTAAATGTCAAATTCATTTTTATTTCCATATTGATCAGATTGTAAAATCTCGGTGTAATGAAAGTCTACTATAGGAAAGAATGCCATAGATGATAGGCTAATAACTGAAATTATAATTGTTGTCATTCGTCAAATGATTGAGTTTCTATGATATAATCAATCAAGTCCTTATAGAAAAATATTTCTTGTCAATGTTACAATAGATGGACAAATACATTACTATTAGCGTCGCCGTCAATTCTATCAGAGTCAGCTGCATATCGCCGGTGCAGAAGGGTTACCAAAACGTAATGTGGAGTTGAGCAACCTATTGTCAATTCAATCAATGTTAAAATGAATAAAGTAAACGTTTAAGCTACTCTTCGAACATTGCTGGAATTCTCTCTTGATTTCACACATTTTCTGTGAATTCTATATTTTTTTAAATTAGTACCAAATTCAAAAGTAACACAACCTTGGCTAAACTCTCGGACGCCATTTTCAACGGACAACAACTGCAGAACAATAAAATGCAACATCCCAATCGGAATAAGTGGCGGCACATCATTCTGGACGAGACATGTTAAGGCTATCAAGAACAATGGCAAGAAATCGCATTGAAATATAATCCAATCTTAATTTCGAAAAGAACAAAACAATGGGATCTTTACTACCTAGGAAACGATGCCAAAACACGATGATGTTTTTATGTATCCGTCTAAAAAGCGAGAATATTATTATAAAGACCGCGTGTGTCATCGCTCAATTGAGATCATCCTTGAATCATGAGATAAGGGCAATTTAGTTTTAGGAAATTCGTGTTTGTTTTTAATACTATTATGTGTAATCTTAGAATTAGGGAAGAGCACGAAATAGCAAATGAAATATAATATGAGGTCACCCCTGAGCTCTAAAAATAATAATATTAATAATGATAATAATATAGATGATCTCAAGATCGTTGCAATGACGAAACCAGATTGAATTAACTGCTGGTAACCGCAATAGAATTTAGTGGTAGTATTTGTTGACATTTGGACAGTTTAGGTACCCTATGCCAGCCTTCCGCAACCCTGGGGTCGCGACCCCGTAGGGGGTCGCGAAATATAATTATGGGGTCGTCAAAAAAGTCAACAAGGTCCTGTACTTATCGATGTTTATTAAAGTTTATGCGTAAAATATAACCTCTCCATACACATTTTGATTCCAATTTCAAACGGAGAGATTCGATGAACTTAAAAGAAAGGAGCAGTTGATCGATTTAATTTCCGATGAAAGCCTTCGAGCTATTTTCAAAACCACGGATCTATCCAAGTTCTGGATAATGACGGAAAAGGAATATCCACTGTTATACAAAATATCTCTGCTGAAATTGCTGCCATTCGCATCTACATACCTGTGTGAGACAGCTTTCTCCACATTGACCGCTATAAAAACAAAATATCGCTCCAGACTATGTAGAACCTGATTTGAGGGTGTCTATTTCTGATAATATATCACCAAGAATTAATATACTGACTGAATGTGTGCAAGCGCAAGGTTCAAATTAATTTTTAAACTTACTTACCTAATTTTCTTAATGAATAAAATGTTAAAATAATTGCCTGTCTCATTTAATGCCTTCATAAATATGTTAATTAAAGGCATATTTTATCGTTTGCTCTAATATTATTTTCCAAAATAAATAAACTTTCCGATATAATTTACGAAATAAAAACCGCTAGAACATGGAGGAAAATTGAAGTTTAGCTTGATCTCGTTACCTGCACCAACCTTTGCATTTGTAAATTTAGTGTTTTTTCTGGGGTCGCTGAAAACTCTTTTCTTAAGAGTTTTTCTCTTTTTTTAAGGTCGCAACATCAAAAAGGTTGCGGACCGCTGCCCTATGCCACTCGGGATGACATAGCGATTCTAACAATGTCACACACTTCTAAATCGGTTTAAGCGTTTATACGTTATGGTGGAATAAATAATCAGAGTTTTATCATTAATACATACCGGTTTTTTTCCGAGTAAAATTTCGTAGTTTTATAATTTTCCGAAATGTTGGATTGGAGTAAATTTGTAAGAACCAAGATCTGCTATTTAAAAATCGGTTTTGTTTTGTGGAGTGTAATAATTAAACATTTTGTATAATTTATTTTGCTAACTTACCTAATATTCCAAATATTTTTCTTCGTTACTAGGCCTACCGTATCAATTCCTGACGGCTGCGAAGAGGAAGAACGAAAAACTTAGCTGTCAAATGATGAATGTCAACACGCACCGCGTAACACGGCGATTTATATTAAATACGCTGATTATATAAGAACTAGCTGACCCGTGCCCACTTCGTTGGGAGGTAAAACTCCAAAGAGGAGGTAAAACGCCAAAGAAGAAATGTTCATATACTGGCTCTCCTATATCGTGTACTCACCCAATTAACACCATCCTATCTCCACGAGCTTTTTGAACCACTAAGTTCCCACGGTCTCGTACTTCGGTCAGCCTCTGACAGTTTATTAAAAATTCCGAGTCATAATAAAGATTTCTATTCCTATTCTTTCTGTGTCCATGGTGCAAGACTCTGGAACGATCTCCCAGCAAATATACGAAACTCGCCTTCTTTACCATCGTTTAAGACTCACCTTAAGGATTACTACCTTTCTAAGAAGTAACCAGTTCTTCCCTATCTCTCCTGTTCCTCTCCCAATTTCCTCTCCTCGGGCATTATTAGTCTTAAATTCTTCCACTTGTCTGTATGTTATGTAATAATCTTTATTTTGTACCACTATGTTTAGGTTAGCTGTAAGACATTGCCATGTGGCAATAAGCTCGCCTTTTTTGTATACTTCTTAAGTGCAAATAAAGGGTTTATTATTATTATTAAAACTTTTCACTTGTGATGAAATTATGAGTGTGGTTCGGTTAGTACTGAGTGCTATGATTTATTTCCTGACTGCCAAATGAAGGTTTATATTTTTACTGCATATGTATGTATATACGTATTTCCATGCCAATTTGACTATATTACCGTTATTTGTGAGTGTCTTCTTGTGAGTGTGAGGGACTTATCTCTTTAACCATTTATGCAGTAAAAGGGAAATTATATGAAGTAAAATGGAAAAGTTTTTTGTTTTAAACACTTGAGACGATAAATTTACTTATTTTGTTAAGAATTCATATTGTTGATAATATGACCAATAAACATGACCTAACGATTTAAATTATTTTTACTTTCCTGACGACCTATCGGAAAGGAAAGTATTGTGATCGCGCTAAAAAAAAATTTTGAGATGAAGATGGGAATATATATTTTGAGACTCCCTGAGACGATTGAGACTATTTCCAGACCGATCTCTGTCTGTATGTATGTCTGTATGTCTGTATGTCTGTATGTCTGTATGTATGTATTCTTCCACGATAGCGCCCATACGCTTAATCGGATTGAGCTGAAATTTGGTATATAAGCTTCTGTTAACCGTCGGAGGAACCCATTTTTGGAGTCCCTACGCCCTACGGTTGTGGTACCTCCCATACAAATTTGGGGTTCCCGGCGAAAAAATTGTTTCCGCGATAGCGCCCAGACGCTTAATCTGTCTAAGTTAAAATTTGGCATAGAAGCTTCTGTTAACCATCGGAAGAACCTATTAGTTTTTGGGGTACTTACGACCAACGTTTGGGGTACCTGCCATACAAATTTGGGGAACCTTGATTACATATTTTCTCCGCTTTCAAAATTTCTTTCTCCAATCGATAGGTATGGTCAGTGTGAATAGTGTTAATATAGAACGGGATACTAGTCAGGAAAGTCTTGGGGTGACACAACAGATATTTTTAACATAAAATACTACTTTTGGTGACCTAAATATAAAAGTTAGACATATGCTTTAGGTGACTTTTTTGTGGGCATTATCAATCTCTACAACTTTTCTCTAGAACTTAATCATATATCTCTCATCGTTAAGGCAGCGTTAGTTAGAAACGTTTTCGTCCGACCGTTTTTTCTCAGACTTACTTTGCAAATCCGACTACCAAGAAAAAGTCTTTATATTGTTCGGATTAATATTTAGCCTTTGACACTCTCAAATAACGTGGCTTTCTACAGGTAAAAGAATTTTCAGAATCGGTTTAGTAGATCCAGAGATTACTTTCTACAACGTCACAAACTTTACCTCTTTATAATATTAGTATAGACAAGGGGTCATGACACGTACCCTAGGCCACTTGGAAGGACAAAACTATTCTAACAGTACCCTTCTAAATCTGTTAAGTTATGGTGGAATAAAGAAGCGGAAAACATACATAGATGAATCCTGAACACATAACACTACTTTTTTAGGCAGTCGTGCAAAAAGTGTGAATCAATAGAGGACTTCAGCGATTTTCGAATAGTAGCTCTGAACTTAACTTTCTGTATTGTACAATATTTTGCAATTATTAGAGTTCAGGAGTGACCTCATGATTTATTCCATTAGCTATTTCGTTACCTTCCTTAATTATAAGATTACACATAATAGTATTAAAGACAAACAATAATTTCCTAAAATAAATCGTCCCTTTCTGGTGATTCAAGAATGATCTTAGTTGTTATTTGTTGTTATTTATTGCTTTGACAATGCATTCTATTTAGCTCCTGTTCACCGTAGAACGGGCTAGTTCTAGTTGGGTGACAGAATCCAGTAAGCATTAGGTTAAGGTTTGGCCATTCGATTCCTATTAAGCACGATTCTTTTTCAAGCACGATCAATGTTTTATAGTCATTCATTCTAAAATAAACAAAGCAAAACAAAATTTGACCAGTTATTATATAAAATTTTTAATAACTTACCATATATTTCAAGATAATAACTTTTCGATAGTTTTCCTTTGACTTTTCTATTTCTTTTCATTCTCTTTCGGTTTGGTTTTCTTTGTAGTTTCTTTTTTTTTAGCTTTAATTCTATTCTATTTGTCCCACTCTATTTACCGGAATTTCATAATATATTTTAATTTTGATTTTATAATGGAATTTTGATAATTTTTTTGTGGAGCCATTTTAAGGTAATTTAGGTTTATGAGCATTTCACTACAAAGTTTAAATAATTTATGGTATTTTTATTTTAGAGCCTTGTCCACCCTAGAACAAGTCAGTCCCAGCTGGTTGACCAAATCGTATAAGCATGTGGTTAAAGTTTGCCATTCGGTTCCTGTTATTTTTTGTCCCCAAAATCAATATTTTATAGAAAATAACTCTTAAATTCATAAATAAATACAAATTTTATGAAGTCGAAAGCAAAAGTTCTTGGTTACCATTCCTGCTTTTTTAATTGTTTGTTTGTTTTCAGTTCTTTAAGTTGAACTGGGATGGTCCGTTATTTCCTGAGGTCACACATCAAAATTAAACACACGGTTTTCGGTTTCCGCGATTTGAAACTATTTAACGTTGCGTGGGATAAATGTGTCTGCTTTCATGTACATTCAAATGTCAGATTTTATAATGCGTTGCGTACGTTGCGTAGGTAGAACAAGTGTGCCGGACCTCTGATGGTGCCGCCGTACTTGTCCCACGTAAGCAGCGTACGCAACGTATTATCGACTTCTGGCCTTTGAATTTGAATGAAAGTATACACATTTATCTTACTCAACATTGCATGGGATACATGTGTCTACTTCTTGCAAAATCAAGGGTCGTACGTCATGATATGTTGCGTAGGGGGAAGTCCACTTACGTCGGACGGCACCAGCGTCGGACACTAATAGTATCTCGACATCGGTAGAAAGACGTAGGAAAAGGAAAAGCGTACGCTTTTCTGCACGCTTTTCTCCCGTCTTTGTATATATCGCGCCGCGACTTGTCGAATACTATTAGTGTCCGACGCTAGGTGCCGTCCGGCGTTAGCGGACTTCCCCCTACGATGCGTACTATACGTACGTGGGACAAGTGTAGCTCTGGCCTCATTTGCTTAACTAGTTATGTAACTAGTAATTAAATGAAATGATAATCGCATAGAACTGCTCTAAATTTCTCATAGATTATAATGATTTCCTTTCCATTATACAATACTATATCCGTTTGGTTTTACCGCTGGCTACCAAACCTAACAATTCGCAAGAAGCGATGAATGATGCACATTTTTTGCCCATTAATCAGCAGCATGTTAATGGATGTATTAAGAACACGCAAACAACAATATTAATTACAATCGCCATAGTTTCACGTTTTTCATTAGTTTTTTATGAAAATCCCATTATCTTATTACCAACGATCTATAGGCTAAACACGGAAGTGTTAACAAAGTCATTAGAGGAATTCGAGGAATTACAGATGTCTATAACTGGTTTTTTTTTAAAAAAAACCAACCTTATGTAAATTTGATACTAGTAAGAGATGAGCGGAGCGACGGCGCGGCTGGATCTTGCAAAAGCGTTTGACACCGTCTCACATTCTGGTTAGTCTCACAACACGTTCACTGTCCACAACACACATGTAGGCTGTAAGCAATGATGATCAATTTTTGATCTTGATTGAACATGATTGATCTTGATTTATAACAAGTTAATATATTTGAAAAAATAAATAACACGACTTCCGTCTGCAAAATGCACGTCTGCACGTCTGCAAAATATCTTCCTCAGGTATATTTTTAATTTACGAAAGTTTGACCACGTTAGCTGCTTTCGTGAGCAACTTCATTGGCTTCCTATTCGCGATCGAAGATATTTGCTTACGTTGTCGCTACTCTACAACATACTCAATAACCCCACTTCACCCTCCTATCTCAAGGAGAATTTCCACCCTTTGTGAGGCCACGGTCTTCCACTTCGATCAAGCCGGGATAACACACTCGCCATTCCGATACATCATTCTTCTGTTTACACGCATTCTTTTACAGTCCATTCCGCTCGTTTATGGAGTCAGCTCCCTCACTCTATCAGGCATGCGCCTTCGTTGCATACTTTCAAAAAGTTGTTGAAGAAACATTTATTTTTACACAGCCACTAACCAAATACCTCACCTTGTCCTCTCCTTTATCCTTTCCTGGGCAACCTTAGCATAAGCTACTGACATATACTTGTATAAGTTTATTTTAAATTTAACTTTACTACTTCTTTGTGTATTGTACTGTGAAAATTAGGAATTATTTTATCGAATGGTTGACTGTAAGATATCGCTATAGCGATAAGTCCGCCATTTGTGCATAAATTGTCTTTTTTATAGAACCAGTGTAATATTCATTAAGTTATGTTTTTATAACACAATAAATTTATTCTATTCTATTCTATACTTCCGTTACAGAAAGTATCTATAATTATTTTTCTTAGGGGTTATTATGAAATATTTGCGGTTTATGTATTTATTTATTTATTTATTTATTTAAGTCCATAAAAAATACATTTGACTACAAAAACATTCTCTTAGCCTAATATTTCATAATTAATTAAACAGTTTTTTTAATTTACCTAACTCGGAAAGAGATTCAGAAATAATAGTTTGTGGTTTACCACCTCACTAGGAATAACCTGTATCGAGGTGGTACCAACAGAAATCGTATATTGCCTGCCGAAAGAGCATGATATACCCGCTCCTAGGTTTTCATTTTATTTTAATATTTTTTTAAAACTTTATATTGCAATGGTATTTACAATTAATAATTACAAGGATGGCGGTAGTTACTTTATTCTAAAATTTAAAAATTTTGAAGATACCAAATTAAACAGAAGGTATTTTTGTTCAAATATTCATAAATAAACATTCTAACATGTAATATAATACATACATAGATACGATTATCGCATAAACTTTACATGAATTTATATTAAAAGTATATATAAATAAAAATTATTATAAAGAAGTACATACGTACATATAATATGATAATAAAAAAATAAAAAATTGAAAAAATATTATTATGATAATACGAGTATATATTTACATATGCAAAAGTGCCTTGATAACTATTTATCAAAGAAAATGACAATTTGCAATGCCATTTTATTATATAATATAGAAGTTAATTAAGAATTTAGGTACCTACTACAATACAATACAATATAGCCGTAAATTTGCACAATATATATATAAATAGAAATATGTTCATTCAAGAGATTTTAATAACGCCTCGCAGTCTTTCGTAGATTTATTTAGCAGCCATTTATCCATATAGACAGATGTATATTTTCGGAATTTACTCAATCAGACCTTTCATTTGAGACTAAACACGATATATGTATGTTAATTTATAGACATTTGGACATTTAGACAAGTATTTTTTGATATTTGGACAGTTAAGGTGCCCTGTGACACTTGGGATGTCATAAAGATTTTAACAATATGACACAGTTCTAAATCGGTTTAAGCGTTTCGAAGTTATGGTGGAATAAAAAAATACGTGTGGCACTCGGGGACTGCCGCGGTAAAGCTATTTCATAGCATTTTTAACAACTTATGCAATTATAATTATTTATTTATTTTATTTATTTTATTTTTTCTGATATCAGATAACTGCGCTCTATCGGAAAACTTTGAAATTATTCCGAATCATTTGCGGCTGCGGTAGCAAATGATTCGGAATAATTTAAACGTCTTCCGATAGAGCGCCGCGCACGAATGTTTTATTCGATAAAGCAAAAAAACGAATTATTCAAAAAAAATCGTAGATAAAAAGATAGATAATTAAATTATCTTTAAAATGGTGCAGGTTTCATAATAATACGCCAGATAGTATTTGCGTAGTAGTCGTTTTTGTGTTCGGTTAGACCTAATTTCACAAATTAATTACTCTGTGTAATATAAACAAAATCTAAGATATTCAAAGCTAAGAATATTAGGAAAATGTTGTTGTTTAACATATATTTTTTTCGAATTGTAAACAGTACTCGTTTAGACGTAATTATCAGTTTAAAATCATTAATTTTCGTTAAGAAATGTCTTCATTCGGTCGCCGCGCTGGCCTAGTAGGCCCGCGATAAAAGCTATGCAATAGCTTAAAAACAGGGTTTCATCATTGACACATAACGGATTTTTTCCGATTACTATTGCGTAGTTTTATGATTTTCCAAAATTTTGGATTGGAATAAATTCGTAAGAACCAAAGACGGTCATTTTAAAATCGGTAATTTTTTGTGGAGTGTAGTAATTAAACAGTTTGTAGAATTTATTTTGCTAAATTAATATTCCAAATATTTCTCTTCGTTACTAAGGCCTGGATTACCGGATATATTCCTGACGGCCGCGGCCGCGAAAGTGAAGAACCAAAAAAAAATTTACTATCAAATGACGAATATTGACATGCACCGCGTAACACGGCGATTTATACAGGATGTCTCAAAACGATCCAATTATTTCGAACAATAGTAAAAAATAATGCTTATTGTAATTATTTATTACGATGGGAGTTAATGGGCCCTTGCTGAGTTGGCCACGAAGACCCATTCTGTTCAGGGTTGGTCACACTCACAGGTCAACACCTATCCGACGGCCTCCACGCATGAAGTGCGAGCCTGGGTAGGACTCTGGCCTTATGGTTAGTTTCCTCTGGGAATCAACCTTCTGGCGCTCCTGGACGGTCTGCGCACCGTGCAGCGAAAGCCAATCGATTGTGCATTCTGACTAACAGTCGGGGGAGTCTGGAAGCGGTACTGTTTCCTATAGAGCGGGGGTGGTTGCGGACCTTACGGCGACTGCTCTTGAAACGACCATCGGCTACCCGATCCTGGGTGAACAGGATTTCACCGCTTCCTAAGGGAAAGAACCGCTCAAGCGACCTCGAACTCGTAACCAATCGAGAGACTGGAGTAATCTGGTCGCAATTGGAAGTAAAGACGTGAGTGTAAGCCCGCTGGGTAACACTCCTGGCTATCTCGCGGTTAAGGCGTTGGACTCTTACGGGTTTGTGGCGGAGCTAGATGGTGGACTGTTTTGTCCAAGTCTTCTGCGCTAACTCCAGGGAGATAGAACGACTAATCGTTAAAACTTCCTGAGGTGACGGGCTCGCCCGCTGTAGTCGACAACTCTAGTTGTCTCAAAACGATCCAACTATTTCAAATAATAGTAAAAAAAATGCTTATTCTAATTATTTATTTATTGACACCAAATTGTAAACAAAGAAGGAAATTTAACTTTTTAAATATCACATTAGCTAAGTGACGACCGTTTGTTTGGCGACACTCTTCAAACCTTTTGCGTACGTTATCAAAGACATTTCGAAGAATTTGCTGAGGAATCAATCTGATTTTTTCTTCAATATTTCTTCTTAAATTCAAATTTAAATTCAAAATTCAAAATTCTATATTTATCTATAATATTACATACATTTTTAAAATTCAAAGACATCCTAACTAGGCCTCGCCCGTACTAAGGTAGGCTTAATATAAAAGAAGGTAGAGTGGTTTTCGTAACTTGCTGTATTATCTTTGTATAATAATACTAATAATAATAATAATTCTATTCATTCAAAAACATAAATTTACAATTGTATTAGTTGCAGAATCTGCCTAACTAGGCCATAGACCGTACCAAGGAAAACTCTATGTATGGCAAAGATTTATTCATGTGCACATATGTGTATATTATTATGTTACATTTAAGAAGATAGATATGTCTCCAAAATAATAAAGCGTAATAATATTAAATTTAGGTATATACATATAAATATACACGTTCATACATAAATAAATATAGACTTTATAGATAAATATAAAATAATAATATATATATATATATATATATATATATATATATATATATATATATATATATATATATATATATATATATATATATATATATATATATATATATATATATATATATATATATATATATATATATATATATATATATATATATATATATATATATATATATATATATATATATATATATATATATATATATATATATATATATATATATATATATATATATATATATATATATATATATATATATATATATATATATATATAAAATAATATATATACAATCAAATAATAATATATGTCACAAATAGTGCTCTATTTTATTATATATATGTTCTTAATATCTCCGTTTCTTGTCGACCCATAGTCAAAAGTGACTTAGTTTGGTTTTTCTTTACGCCGTGACTAGTCCTAGATTTCAGTCCTGCAGGAAAAACACTATTCATTTTGTTGAACAGTCGAGGAGCAATGTAAGAAAAGTGTTTTTGTGCAAACTTCTTCTCTTTTTCTGGATTAAGTGCTGACTGGTTGTTGTTACTCGTGTTCCTTTATAGTGTGTTGAATATAGATGATAATTCTCATGATTATAGTAGTAGAGTAGGACTACCTTAGCGTATATTTGGCGAACGTCAAGGACTTTAGATTCCTTGTACAAGCTCTCAGAAGATTTTTTTTAAATTTTATTTTTTATAAAAAATAAAATTAATATAATTAGATTTGATTACTTCCATATACTTAAGACGCGCGCGTTTGTTTATTGATATTATTATAAGTTTAAAATACTATGCTGTTTAAAATACTATACTGTTTAAATACTATGCTGTTTAAAATAAAATGAGGAGTCGGCGAACATAACGACCTAAAAGCGTTAATTAAACTAAATTTTACAGGAGCGGCAAGAAACTAAATAGCTACTTCCGTTTGTTTATTTGTATATTTTGTTTTTTTAGTTAATACCTTGGCTGATTTGTAAAGGATTTATATAGGTAATTTTTCGGTGCAAGAATGGGACACAATAAAAAAAAATCTTCGTTTAGATAGTTTTGATTGAAACTGGAATATTTAGATCGTTTTGATCGCAACTGTCTTCATAAATTATACCGTTTTAATTGCTACTGGTGTTATTAAAACAGGAACTTAAAACATTTAGCCATTGTTTTAAATCTTTCTACATCGTTATCTAAAAAATTCTCAAAATAATGTATATTATTTAAGAAATATATGAATTTGCCTTCTTAGAACCGGCGTTATAATATTTAGGCTATTTCTTTCGTTTTTATATTCTACATCATTGATCTTCATCGTTTAGTTACGCCCAAAACTCTGTTATACACCGCTTGATGACCACATGCAATAGTTGATTCGAAGATATCGACATTTTTTACTTGAATCAAGCTAAATTCATCGAGGCTGTCCTTAGCTCACTAGGCAGTGATTACATAGTGAGTATACAAATTGTTTCAAAACACTCAGAGCGAAAATGAGAGCAAAGAGTATAATTTGAATACCTATATCCTATCCTACATATATCCCATCCCTCTCCTTTTCTGTCCTTGCAATAGTTCAATTTTAATTTAATTTATTTTATTTAGTGTAGGAAACAATTAGGAAACAATTAGGAAACAATTAATCGACCGGGGAAACACTATATTAGAATAATTAGTAATAATTAATGAAGCGCTGTATGTTTCCCGAAAATAAAATAAATAAATAAATAAATAAAATCCTTAATTAACGAATATGTAAAAATATCTCAAAATAATAAATATTATTTAAGAACTATATGAATCAAAACCGACGTTTTAAGTGCCGCAACCATACCAGATGATATTTTATTCACCATTTACACCAAACCAATTTGCACAGTAACTCACTTTACCGAAGCTATGTTCAAATGTGAATGTTGCCATATGTAAATTAGGGATACTACAACAAAAACATGAAACGGTGCCAAAAAAATATATTTAGACCGTTTTGAAAGTAAATATTTCTACGGGCTATGATTTAGTATGGGATTTAGATCATTTTGAAAGAAATTCATTTTAATTCCAAATAATAAACCATTTTCACGATACATCGTTTTGAACGAAATTCGTGATTTCTGCCTCATTTTTCTAATGTAGTAAATAGTTCTACTAATCGATAGAACGGTCCAAGGCGTACCGATTAAAAAAAACATGTTTGGGTCCAAAACTGATTTATACCGATTTGTTCGCTGACTCTTCAAATACAAACACCTAAATTTTTGTGATGACCTGCCTATATGGGGCCCGCTAACGTGGACTCCCATTTACTAAAAGAACTCCGATTTTTTTTCTCGCTGACATGGACCCTTGCAATTCGTAATTGATCCCTTGAGGTTCATATAGACCACTTTGGGAATCACTGAACAAACTTATTGTTAAGTAAACGCTATATGTATTTATTGCTAATCACTCTCGTAAACTGCGTTGTAATCATGATCGTAAACTACACTGTTGTAACTGTTGTAACCTTATGTTAATAACGTACTCATGCCTTGAGAAGAAACGCAGTTTTTGCACGATTAACTCTGTAGGCGAAGAAAAGGAAATTACGGAAGCTGTACATAAATAAATATGTTCGTTTTTGTAGCCATTAAACTGATATCATAATTACTTCCTTCTGGATATCACACTTGATATCTGGATATCACACACTGGGGAGTTAATGGGCCCTTCAGCGTTCGGGGTTGGTCACACTCACTGGTCAACACCTATCCGTCGGCCCCCACGCATGAAGTGCGAGCCTGGGTAGGACTCTGGCCTTATGGTCAGTTTCCCCTAGGAATCAACCTTTTGGCGCTCCTGGACGGTCTGCGCACCGTGCGGCGTAACCCTGATTAGGGCTTTGGAATGATTCAACCCTGGCTTGTTGTTTCAGTGGTTGACGGATTGATCTAAGCATGTGTTTTTGAGCATTAGGTTTGGAAGGCTTTTTTGTACGCCACAGCAAGGTTCAGGGCCGTATAGCGTTCCCTTTGCTCCCGTCTTTCTGCATGGCCGGGAACCCACCTTAGAACTACCCTGTTCTTTTCGCCCAGGGAATTCAGTAGTTATATACAGTTTTGTACCAACTTTGAATTAATGGTATTCGAGGCTAGTGTCATAAGAGTTGCCTTGCTATCCGAGTGGATATAGATACGATGGTTGGCGTAGTTCTTACGGAGGTTGATATCCGCACGATATTCCGATATTCGTTATATATCTGATATTCAATAATGGCGTATACCTCCTCTTGGTAGATAGAGGCGTATTTCCCCAAGTTTACACTTCTTTCGAAGTTTGGTGGCTCTCCATATATACCGCTGCAGTTTACGTCAAGTCTTGATTTGGACCCATCAGTATACCATTTAAGGCTGCCGTCCTCCCATTGCAGTTGGTTTTATAGCCAGTCGTCTCTGGGCGGCAGTTCCACTGTCAGCATCCCCCTTGGACCATATGCCACGGTTTCTCAAGCCGAGGTATTTGCTATAGGCAAGAAAATCATCAGGGACTGCCTGAAGCAGGAACATCGGGCATCCTGGAAACTGGGCCAAGGATGTCGCTAGGCAAAAGCCATGATGGAGCAACCACTTCCAAAGAAAACCAATGCCTTACATGACATGAGCAAGACGAACCTTAGAACCACTGTCGGTCTCCTCACTGGACACATGACCCTTAGAGCACATCTATTCAACCTTTGCTTGACCGAGAGCTAGGAATCCCGAATATGTGGCGAAGAGCCTGAGGACAGCATACACATCGTTGGTCGCTGCCCAGGCTTCACCGCAAAAAGACACAGTTTACTCGGACGAGCCTTTCTCGAACCCAGCGATCTGCCCAACTTGAAGGTCAGTGATCTGCTTCAACTGGTAAGCAGTACCGGACTACTAGCAGACCACTTACCCAACCACAAAGTGGGTAATTACAAAAGATCTTATAGATCCAGATAACATCAAGGGCTGGAAACAAGCCCCCTACTCGGTTTACTACTACTAAGCCCTCGTGAGTTCATATTGAATCGCAGCGGTCCATTTTAGATGTCTGTGTAATGGTGCTCCTAGGAATTTACTAGGAAGGAACAACTACAGCACCGTATAGGTAACTAGGTAGAGATACGCGCCCTGCGAGTGGATATACAGAGGCGGCATGCGCGATAGACGAGAGAAGGCCGACGGCAGCATTGTTCTATCCGGCAAAAATGGACCATTCACCTTGTTTTAATGTCGAAACCGCATGAATATTTATCGCATTAACTGATTCGCTATAATCTACAACTGTGACCTACCAACACCACTCACTCACTCCCTCCAACCGTTTCCTCGCTTACCAGTTAACAGCAGCTCATTAAATAAGTTAAGTTTAGTTTTTATTTTGATACAGAATTATGGGGACATTTTGTATGGACCGGTATGGCTTAAGCATGTAAGACTAGCTGCGCCCAGCGGTTTCACCCGCGTGGTGATGGAAAATTGTGATAATGATGATAGAAAACCATATATCTTTATAAATTATAGCCTATGTGTTATTCTGATGTGTAAGCTATATTATTGTAAAGTTTCATCAAAATCCATTCAGTAGTTTTTGCGTGAAAGAGTAACAAACATCCATACATACATACAAATTTTCGCGTTTATAATATTAGTAGGATAGTAGGATAGAATTTAAATTTCGAATGTCAATTTCTTAGATTTTTTTCCTACTTACTTGACAGTTATCGTTATATTTTAGATAATTCACGCTATATCTTTATAAATTATAACCTATGTGTTATTCTGATGTGTAAGCTATATTATTGTAAAGTTTCATCAAAATCCATTCAGTAGTTTTTGCGTGAAAGAGTAACAAACATCCATACATACATACAAACTTTCACGTTTATAATATTAGTAGGATGATTACTTTATTCTATTAAAAGTGACGTAAAATATAAATTGCGTTCTTTTTTACAATTTTACTTTTCCGGACGAAGGGAAAGTGTTGCGAATGTGCTAAAAAAAATCGAGATGAAGACAGAAATATCCATTTTGACGATTTGGACTCCATTTGGAATTTGTCATAATCTTCTTATAAAATGAATCGCCGTGCGTTAGTCTCGCAAGATCTCGAAAATGATTCGACCGATTTGAATTATAATTTTTGGGGTTTGTTTGCCTTGATTCAGGGGTGGTTTACAAAAAAAAATATTTAGGAAAAATAAGAAGAAACAACTGAAAATCGAAAAAATCCAAATCGGTCATTTTGGGAAATCGTGCCTCGTTCGCGGCGATCCTATTGTTTGACAGCCTTGCCATCCATAACTGTTATTTATCTCGGCGATTGCGTAAAGCTTCAAAAAGTCAAAAAGTCAAAAAGTCAAAAAAGTCGAAAAAGTCGAAAAATTCAAGAGTCAAAAAAGTCAAAAAAGTCAAAAAAAAGTCGAAAAAGTCGGAAAAGTAAAAAAAGCCGAAAAAGTCAAAGTTGAAAAAGTCGAAAAATACAAAAAAGTCGAAAAAGTCGAATAAGGCGAAAAGTCGAATAAGGCGAAAAGTCGAATAAGGCGAAAAATTCGAAAAAGTCGGAAAAGTCGAAAAAATATTTATATTTCATCATGTAAATTAAATACATTGAATTTATTTTAATTACAAACGACTTTCATTTAATCACCAAACGAAACTTAAACCGTACATGATTCGGCCATATTATAGATTTCAATGAATTGGATTTGGAAAGTTGATTAGTATCAATAAACGCTTATGAAGAGTTACAATCAAATCAATTTTAGGTGGTGCGAAGTTCGCCGGGTCATCTAGTTTATAATATTTTTTTTATGTTTTCTGGTAATTTATTACCGACTTGACCAAGAATATGAGACCTAAGCGTCTCGTTTCTATGAAAAAATCTGGAAGTATTTTTCTCAACGGTTTTATATGTATTTTTGGACGCTGAATCCGATTTTCAACTTTATTCCATCACGGAAATACTACAAAAATATTCAATTATACTACGTTTTATATCATAATCAATTGCTACAATCTCTATCGGGTAGGGGGGGGGGAGAGGGTTTGGCGCAGGGAAGGGGGAGGCCTTGTCTACGTGCCGGGAAACTTCTATAAACAACTGCTATCTGCTGAACTTACTCTGAAATTCTGCTGCCGATATGGACTTTGATATTTTATCTACACCAACGTATCATAATAGTGAACATAATTCATTCGGAAAATGGCATGATACGCTGCCGAAGACTAATAAAAATTTATGTGTATTGCACCTCAACTTACAGAGGAGTAAATCTAACTTTGACCAGTTACTGGTGTGCCTTCATAACGACATTCACAAATTAGATATTATTTTAATTAGCGAGCCTTGGACTGATCCACAAATAGCTAATCTCTACGTCATTAATGGGTTTCACAAAATAATTTGCGCAAGAGATCGAGGTACGGGTGGAGGTTTGGTTTTATTTATAAAAAAACACATACAATTTGAGCAAAAAGACATAAAATATGACGAAATGGAAATTATCATTTGTAACTTAAAATGGAACAAAAAAAATACTTCAATATTTGCTGTTTATCGACCTCCAAATTCAAACGATAGCACTTGCTTACAAAAAATTGAAACACAATTCTCGTCATTACCTAAGGGCGATGATATTATATTTTTTGGTGATATAAACTGGAACATACATTTAGAAAATAAACCGCACGTGTCAAAATATTTAGACATAATGGCAAATTATGGTTTGCAATGCTATATAAATACATTCATGCGGGAAGTCATCGTACAAGGATTGCTAAAACGTTCCTGTATCGACCATATCTTTATAAGAAATGAACGTGACAATATTAACTCGGCAACAATTAAATATAAAATTAGTGATCATTATGCCATAGCGGTCAACATTGGTACTGATCATGGGGGCGACATGACCGGCGGGGAGCGGAAGATACGCGTATTTGACAACGGACTAATAAATAGCCGCTTACAATCAATAGACTGGGCAAGCGTGATGTTAGGAACAAATGATCCTAATAAAATGATAACTAATATTGCCGACATATTCACTCAAATATACAGTGAATGTACTAAAGAATCATCATTTAAAAATAAGAGAAACCCATTTTTTAATGGGTGGATCGACTCTAATATTATAAAACTAATGAAAGAAAGAGACAAAGCTTATCATAGGTGGAAAAATAATCAGAATAATGAATTAAATCGCAAAAATTATGTTAGTCTAAGGAATAAAGCCACGAACGAAATAAAAAATGCAAAAAGATGCTTCTACAAAAAAGATTTTGAAAATTCTAAAGGAAATATAAAAATGACTTGGAATAAAATAAATAATTTAATTGGGAAACAAAAGCAGTCTTTAGATGAACCAATAATAAAATACTTAGGAGAAAATAAAAGTCACGGAAATATTGCAAATAAATTTGTAGAAAATTTTCAAAACAACGTTAAAGCCATACTCCATAAATGCGACAAAAAAACATTAGATTTAAATTCAACTAAGCCAATAGACAGAACTATGTACATTCCGAAAAGTAAGTCAGAAGATATTCAGAAAATTATAGCTGGTTTAGATGCCAATAAATCACCTGGATTAGATCAAATTAGAGTAAGAGATCTCAAATTAATTATCAAAAAGATTAGTCCTATTATTAGTAAAATTCTTAATCTGTGCTTAGATACAGGATTATATCCAAATTTTTTAAAGATAGCTTTAATAAGACCTGTATATAAAGGCGGTAATCACAAGGATTACAACAATTATAGACCCATCAGCATTTTGTCAAGTATTAACAAAATCTTTGAAAAATATATCGCAGGCAAGGTGCAGACATACCTAACGACTAATAATATTATCAATGAAAGCCAATACGGGTTCCAAAAAAATAAGAATACCGATCAACTCCTATCTAATTTTACAAACCACGTAAATAAGTGCCTGAATGACAAAAAACACGTCATAATTGTCCTTGTGGATTTTAGCAAGGCTTTCGACACAATTAATCATGATCGACTCATAAAGTAAAGTAAAGTAAAAGGTATTTATTTCCAATACAACCATACAATTGTGTAGGAATGACAGTAATTAATCTTAAATTAGTTACTCAATTTAGACAAGAGATGATATACAATATATAGTTTTAAACTTACCAATTTACGAAAACATAGACTATATGATAACAGTTTACAACAAAACAATTAACGGTAAATAATATGTATTAGATTAAATGGGTAGTTACGATGCTATGTATTTTCAAAATATTTTAAGAAGTCGTTATGGGCATACATGTTGATTTTAAGCAGATAGACTCGGATGGATCTCTTGAAAATATCGATGTTTTTAATTTCTTTTAATCTTTCGGGCAATTTATTGAAAAGTTTGAGGTCTAAGTATCGACTAGTCGCCTGGAACTTGGCAGTACGTGCTACGAACGGTTGGAGATACAGGGTTTTATTCCTGGTGTCATGCCGATGTACTTCCTCGTGGGATATGGCCGAGCTCTTATTGCAATAGAATTCGCAAAGAGCTTCTTGAGCAAAAATCGCATATACGGTCAATATCCCTAGTTTTTGGAAGTGTTCACGACATGACTGCCGTGGACCAATACCTACTATCGCACGTATGGCTCTTTTCTGGAGAGTGAATACACTGTTGATGTGTGCTGCATTACCCCATAAAAGAATACCATAGCGCAGGTGTGACTCAACTAGCGCGTAATAGGCCGATATTACTTCAGTTCTCTCCAAACAATTTCTGATGCGTAATAGAGCATAGCAGGCTGACGAAAGTTTTGACTTAACATGCTCTATATGTAGATTCCATGACATCTTTGCATCCAGATGTAGTCCGAGGAATTTAACTGATTCCGCAAGTTCAACCGGGTAGTTAACTTTTATAGATGATGTCTTGCTATTAAAATTTAAAATAACAGTTTTAGACATATTTAGAGACATCTTGTTCGCATTAAACCAATCATCAAGTTCACCAAGAGATGTATTGAGATTGGCAGTGAGCGTATTTATGTTGTCAGCTTCAACTACAGCGCTAGTATCGTCTGCAAATTGGGTGACTTCACATTTAGATAGATTTGGACTCAGGTCATTTATGTAAATAATGAAAAGCAACGGTCCAAGAATTGAGCCTTGGGGTACTCCAATATTGACAGTAAGTATTTCGGAAGTTGCTACGGACTCGATTAGATCTCTGCCATAAGGACCCTTGACGATGTAGGTATAAGAGGCAGATACAAAGAGTTACTGCGCAGTTACCTAAGTGATAGAGAAATGGCGGTAAAAATAGGGGACTCGATTGGTAAAAGTGTTAGGATAACAGAGGGTACACCACAGGGCTCCGTATTGGGACCTATGTTTTATTTGATATATTGCAACACTATATCGAATATATTTTTTAAATCAAAAGTGTACCAATTCGCTGATGACACAGCGATAGTGGTTGAGCACGATGACGTAAATACTGCAAACACAATCATGAACCAACAATTCCTACAACTGTTGCGCTGGTCCCATGACAACGGCCTCGTTATCAACCATACGAAGACAAAGGTATTGTACGTCACCTCTCCCTATAAAAAAAGGGGCGAGATAGCTATTAAAGCACACTCGTATACGTGCATTCACGATAACGTATCACATCTAAACTGCTCCTGCAATAGTCTAGAGGTTGTGAGTACACATAAATACCTGGGTATAATACTTGACAAAAACTTTAATTGGGAAAGTCACATACTTCTACTGTGTGGAAAACTCAGGTATTTTTTAAAACTATTCTTTCACCTGAAATCCGTAGTACCTCATAATATTATGAAAATCATATACTTTTCACTTGTAAATTCTATACTAGGATATGGCATTCAGGTATGGGGACTTACATTTCCCACGTACGTTAGGAAAGTGGAAAATATTCAAATTCGAATACTGAAACAAATGGCACCAAAAGGCTCAATACAAATTAAGCAAAATAATTACACAGAACTCTACTCCTCAATTGATGTCTTGCCTATAAGTTTCTTCGTATGGTCATTGATTTTACTATAAAATCAATGGTATGGTATAAAATTCTGCTTGACAACAACGAAAACGGTTCGTTACGAATACCTGCCGATCATGTACACAGAACTCGGCTACGTGAAAAGGGGTATTTGAAATATAACAAGCAAAACAATTATTACGGCGATAGAACTCTTGAATTCATTGTTCCAAAATTATTCAATCACTTTTCTATAAAATTAGACAACTCAATCAGCAAATACTTACTAAAGAAAACATTGAAACTTATACTACTAAGCAACCTAAATAATGACTTACCCAGGCGAGCTAATTGAAATAATTTAAATAGTATGTAATATAAATACTATAATAGAGAAATTAAAAACTATATTAGTGTAAATTAGCATAAATATGTAAAAGCAGTAGCATAACTGTAACAAGTAAAAATTCTATTAGACTAAATTAGCATTAACATCAAGTAGAATAATTATGGTAAACCAAGCTAATTAAGATAAGTTAGGTTAGGTTAGGGCATAAGTATAGATATCTGGTATGAATCAATTTATTAGTGTAATCATTTGTTATTGTAATTGTAAACAAAGTAAGTATACCAGGATAATTAGGTTAGGTTAGATTAGTAAGTAGGCATATTAATTTACTGGAAAAGAATATTTATAAGTGTATATTAAGCTAGTTATGATAGGAGATATAGGTTAGATTAGGTTAGGTTAGGAAGTCAATGCATCTACTTAACGTAAAAAGTTATAATAGTTAATAAAAGTATAATAGGTAATAGATAATATAAGTCAGAATTATAAACACATTATTGTTAGTTACCCACTGAAAAGGCACTAGCCTTATTGGGGAACTGTGACATGTAATTTGTATCTTTTTTTTATGAATAAAGACTACTACCAACTAAAAAGTCTTGGGTGACACAACCGATTTTTTGTACATAAAATAAAAATCGCGAAAGGGCATTACTTTAAATTACTTGTCAGAATTACATTACCCCACTTTGAAGTCGGCATGTATAATGATTTATTTCAATCAACCTCGTTTATCTAGCTATATTTCAAACTGCGCCATCTGTCTTTCAACAAACGAAATATTCGCCGTTGCGGTTTGCGACTTCGCTTAGTCAATGATAGCAAGTTCAGCTTAATTTAGTTCAGTGCACGGGCACTAGAATGCATTTCATGTCGTCCGGAAATATAAATATAATTATATTATTATGATTATATTATTATTATAGGTCTTTATCTAAGTAATTGCCATTTTTACACGACCGATCACAAAAAAGGAGTGTAATGTGTTCCCAATGACACTCGGGATGACATAAAGATTCTAACATTACCACACACTTCTAAGCGTTTAGATGTTGTGGTTTAATAAAGAATCGGAAAACATGGTAAACCTGCAAACCCAGGATATAGAACAAATTGGATGAGTCGATAAGGATCGTACCTATACAGTAAAGGCCAATTTAAAAAACGGTGTCACAGGTGGCTTCTGAATGAAAGTCGGGATATTAGCCACTAAATATTTGACATTCTTATGTAATTTAATTTAAATAAAATTAATTACCATTATTATTATTTTGTTAAATCGCTGTTTATGTGTTTTTGTTCTTTTTTTAATTGAATTATATTGACATATATATTTTAACTTGTAACATGGACATTTTATATAAAATTGTATCCTCGGACTATTTAAATTTGATTCTTTAACTATTTATTGCGATATAATTTTTCCATTTATTTCGATTCATTATTATTAATATTTATATTTTTTTGTATTTAATACGAGATTATATTATTATTATTCATTTTGATTATTTCACCATTTATTGAATGTTATTTTCCAGCATACTACAGCTACAGTTACATCACACTACACTACACTACAGTTACATCAAACTAGACTCAAATTACAGTGTTTATTATTATTAGTTATTTTGAATATTATTTGATACCTAGCATATTTTTTAAATTATGTTGTCTAAAGTATGCACAAGCCGCTATCTACTTGGTATGCTTGCCTTAGTACGGGCCTAGGCCTAGTTAGGCGGCGTTGAGTTGAAAAAATTGTGGTCTGCGGTGCTTTCTATTTTGCTATTATTTACATGCCTCTAATGGCAAACTTACAATGTACTGCCGTGAAAAATGTGCCTTTCTTCAATAAATTAAAATTAAAAAAAATACGTGTGGCACTCGGGAACTGCCGCGGTAAAGCTATTGCATAGCATTTTTAACAACTTATGCAATTATAATAATTTATTTATTTTATTTATTTTATTTTTCTGATATCAGATTACTGCGCTCTATCGGAAAACGTTGAAATTATTCCGAATCATTAGCGGCTGCGGAAGCAAATGATTCGGAATAATTTTAACGTCTTCTGATAGAGCGCCGCGCACGAATTTTTTATTCAATAAAGCAAAAAAACCGGATTATTAAAAAAAACGTAGATAAAAAGGTATATAATTAAATTATCTTTAAAGTGGTGCAGGTTTCAT
This sequence comes from Micropterix aruncella, assembly GCA_944548615.1. Classification (NCBI taxonomy): domain Eukaryota; kingdom Metazoa; phylum Arthropoda; class Insecta; order Lepidoptera; family Micropterigidae; genus Micropterix; species Micropterix aruncella. Next base: position 9,519,627 of record OX155977.1, read on the forward strand.
AATAATACGCCAGATAGTATTTGCGTAGTAGTCGTTTTTGTGTTCGTTTAGACCTAATTTCACAAATTAATTACACTATATAATATAAACAAAATCTAAAATATTCACAGCTAAGAATATTAGGAAAATGTTCTTGTTTAACATATATTTTTTTCGAATCGTAAGCAGTACTCGTTTAGACGTAATTATCAGTTTAAAATCATTAATTATCGTTAAGAAATTTCTTCATTCGGTCGCCGCGCTGGTCTCTAGGCCCGCGGTAAAAGCTATGCAATAGCTTAAAAATACATACATGAATCCTAAACACATAACACTCATTGTTTGGGTAGTCGTGTAAAAAGGGCCGTGCCTTCAAGTGAATCTGACAAACCTAGCAATGATTTTATTTCACTTTAGACTTTCCAAATAATAGTAATGTAAGTTTGCGACGGTTTCTAAGTGGAGCGTTAGACGCTATGGCCGATAAACCACAAAAACGGCACTTATATCGATTTTTTGGTAACAAATTCTGAACGGTACTTCCTATCGGTACTCAACATTAACAAAACTAATGGTATGTATTTCAGCCTTAGACCTACTAAAACCGAAATACATGTGACCGTCAATAACGAAGAATTAACTCAGGTATCCTCAACAAAGTTCTTGGGATTCGTAATCGATAATGAGCTACGATGGCAACCTACATATTGATGCTTTATGTGATAAACTGGGAAGAGCGTGCTATGCACTCTATCGCATCGCTTCATTTCTCGATTTATCCGCGCTCTGCGACAGGCAGAAGGCCTTCGTTATGCAGAAGCGTGCAGTCCGCACGATAGCGCGTGTGGCGCTTGATACTCCAGCTAGGCCTCTGTTTAGAGATCTCTGCGTTATGACGCTGCCGTCCATTTATATAATGGAAGTAGCGCTGTTCCTTCGCAGAAATCTAGCCGATTTCGAAGTGAATTGTGTGCATCACCACTATACAACAAGATCCCGTAGCATGCTACGTTCGGTAAGTCATGCATTATCCAAGTCGGAGAGGCTAGCCTATATCGCCGGCCCAGCGGTTTACAACAAACTCAGCGAGCACATTAGGCAGGCGCAATCTCTTAACGTATTTGAGAGACGCCTTAAGAGGTACCTCACAGATAAGGCGTTTTACTCACTGGAGGAATATTACTCCAGTGAAGTCTAAAATGCTTCGGTGGCTAAAGTATTTAATGATCTCTTTGCATTTTGTCTTGTATTTCTTCTTTTTACATTATTCTTGTGTTTTTTTCTTAGTTTTGTTTTGTTTATTTTATCTTTTCTTTACGATAAAAAAATGTTTGTTTGCTAATCTGTATGAATGTTTGCTAATCTGTATCTGACTTGTATACCAGTATACTAATAAAATTAATATAAATATCTAAACTTTCAGTAAACGAAAAGTGTATGCATGAAATTCCACATCCAATGACGCCATCAAAATTAAATGTATTTCAGTAACCCTATATTTCGCATTGGCCCATAACTTACTAGAATACGGAATCATAGCTTGGGGTAGAGAAGTTAAAAACCGAAAAAGTTCAAAAAATTTGCGATATTTTTACCATAGTTTCTAACGCTCCACTTATAAACAGTTGCAAACTCATATTATTGTTATTTGGAATACCCAAAGAAAAATAAAATCATTTCCAGCTTTGTCGGAATTAATTCAAACCAAAAGTTGACCGGGTTACTACTTTTCACAAAACATCATCCGCTCATCGGTATCGCTCCACCTGAAATACGTCTGATTCTGAACGCCTAAAGGAGTTAGACGATCCAAGACATACACTGCATACCAGACATACTATACCAGACAGTAGATTGTATTAGAACAAAATTGAAATCGAAGTGAATACGTCACGAGTTGTAAGGGCTCGAATATGGCCGCCAGATGTCCCGCTACTCAGCCCACGCAGATATCTAAACGTTAAATAAATTAATAGTTTAAAAAAACACTAAAAACACGCTTTTATTAATGCACGTAAAACAACACCCTATTTACACCCCTATTTGCACAACCTACTACCCTATTTACACGTCAATATACATCGTATATAGATATATCAATATTATTCTATTTACACTCTCCATGTACAGGTCTATATACATTTTATACAGGCACCTATGCCAATATTTACACTATATCATAGGTTTGTTATAACCTAGAAACCTGATCGTGTTCAAAGTCCATTACGTGACCTTTCTTAAGTGCAAACACGACTATGATACGATATTCCATCATGGAATGCCAGTGCCTATCTTCCGGCTTCATAATCAGACCTTGAAACCTAATCGTGGTCAAAGTTCATTCCAAGACTTTTCTAACAAGTCCAAACACAGGATGATACGATGTTCCATCATGAAGTTCCAGTTCATATCTTCCGACTCCAACATCAGATCAGTTCGACAGTACCATATTATTGTATTGTCATCAGAACTACATACAGCTGGCAATTTTTTATGACGCTACGATCCTTGGAAGATGGTTAAATTAGTTACCTTAGATTCCATTACGTAGTTAGTTACATACAGGTCGACCTAATAAAAGCATGTTAAAAAGTCACCAGCCAGTCACCGTGTAAAAAGTAAAGGCATTCGTCAGGACGTACTCCTCTGGCCACATTCCTCGCACCCTCTTCCCGCAATGCCCTGTAGCTCGAGAGTAAAGCTACTGTTTGGTATACTGTGATACGGGCAAGAAAACTACCAAATCGCTAAGGTCATTCTAGAGCCATATACAACCGCTCCCATACATTCAATCTTCGAACCGCATCACTTAATGGAGGGCTTCATTTGGCAAGGACGTAAAGAAAGAGCTAGCACCATGTACACTATACCACCTGGCGTAGTTCGAATACAACTAGAGTTGTCAACTACAACGGGCGAACCCGTCACCTCAGGAAGTTTTAACGATTAGTCGTTCTATCTCCCTGGAGTGAGCGCAGAAGACTTGGGAAAAACAGTCCACCGTCAAGCTCCGCCACATGCCCGTAAGAGGCCGATACCTTAACCGCGAGATATCCAGGAGTGTTACCCAGCGGGCTTACACTCACGTCCTTCTTTCCAATTGCGACCAGATTACTCCAGTCTCTCGATTGGTTACGAGTTCGAGGTCGCTAGCGCGATCCTCTCCCTTACGATGCGGTGAAGCGGTGAATACCGAATCTATCGCGGACCACAGCGTCCTTTGCCCGGCTGTTCACCCAGGATGGCCGATGGTCATTTCAAGAGCAGTCGCCGTAAGGTCATTCACCAACCGACAAGGAGGTAAAGTATTGTGAACGCGCAACAAAAAAAATCGAGATGAAAATGAAAATATACATTTTTACCCCCCCCCCCCCCCCCCGAGAAGATTAAGACCATATCCTGACTGAAGTCAGTCACGCTTCATCCGATTGAGCTAAAACTTCTCATGCAAGCATCATTTGGTCATGGCAAGAGTTGCAAAGATTGTGGTTAAAATCGGTTCACCAGAGGGCGCGCTGGTCATACTACAATTTCGAAATATTAGAATTAAAGATCTGAAATTCTGTACACAGATATCTTGTTAGGCCGACACCACGCTTAAAATTTTGCAGTTTAGGGGGTTTGGCCCCTAGGTTATATAGGCCCATTTACCTTTTTGAATAACTGTTTAGTCCTAGGAGCTATTTGCACGATAAAAAACTTAAGTATAATCTTAGGTAAAATTTAAAACCAGAAAATCACTATACTAGGACCTAGAAGCATATATCAAAACCTCGGTCTTGAAAAAATGTTACTTGGGCAAGATACCTTTTGTTATCAAAATGCAAAGTAATTGAAAAAAACCTCGAGAATAGTCTCATTTAAATATTGATTATTCTCACTTTTTTTTCACGAGAATGCCATCATTTTTGTACTATCGCGAATCGTTATCGATATTAGAGACCTCGCGATATATCGACTATTTTCCAGACACTAGTTCTGAAACAGTATGGCCGATCTATTGACGTTTAGTATGCAAACTTTGAATGCCTATATCTCGCTTTTTTATTGAGAGCGACAAAATATTATTGCAGATTCGGAATCTGCGTGGCGAATATAGTCCGGTGACGTTTAAAAATCAACAATCCAGGAGAGTTTCCTATACTGCAGTTACCTATACCGGGGGCCGTCCTACAGTTTCATGATCGCCATTCGAGAATCTTTTTCTCCAACGGTTGTCAGTTCTGCGATCTAAATAGGATCTGCGATCTAAATCAGGCCAAATGGCCTGCCCATTGCCATTTCATTTAGGGAGTTAATGGGCCCTTGCTGAGTTGGCCACGAAGACCCATTCTGTTCAGGGTTGGTCACACTCACGGGTCAACACCTATCCGACGGTTTCCACGCATGAAGTGCGAGCCTGGGCCAATCGACTGTGCACTCTGACTAACAGTCGGGGGAGACTGGAAGCAGTACTGTTTCCTATAGAGCGGGGGTGGTTGCGGACCTTACGGCGACTGCTCTTGAAACGACCATCGGCTATCCGATCCTGGGTAAACAGCCGGGCAAAGGACGCTGTGGTCCGCGATAGATTCGTTAAATACCGTTTCACCGCTTCGTAAGGGAGCGGACCGCGCAAGCGACCTCGAACTCGCAACCAATCGAGAGACCGGAGTAATCTGGTCGCAATTGGAAGTAAGGGCGTGAGTGTAAGCCCGCCGGGTAACACTCCTGGCTATCTCGCGGTTAAGGCGTTGGCCTCTTATGGGCTTGTGGCGTAGCTAGACGGTGGACTGTTTTGTCCTCAAGTCTTCTGCGCTCACTCCAGGGAGATAGAACGACTAATCGTTAATACTTCCTGAGGTGACGGGCTCGCCGGCTTTAGTGGACAACCCTAGTTGCCTTTTCAAGTAGCTAATTTTTACGAACTATGTCAGTAATCTTGTTTCTTCTGCAAATTTCCTCGCTTTGGATCTTATCACGCAACTCCAAGTATAGCTCTCTCCATGGCTCGTTGCGCGACTTATGAGGCCAATAGGTTAGCTACCTCGTCTCAGTGCCGTATGTCATCACTGGCAACAGGCACTGAGTATAGACTTGCTAATAATTAACTTGTTTACTCACAGTTTGATTTGCTGTTGTCTTTGATTTCCGTGATTGTGTTCTGGTTTCCAGGTTTCTTCTTATGTCCTTTGTCATCTTTTGAGTCACTAGCACTATTCACTGGTTTGGACGCACTGCTATTGGAACGGGTATCATCACGGTATAGGGTATTGTCCAAGTTGTTGCTTATGCCGTTGCCGGCATTGTCACCGCCGTGGACGTAAATCGGTCTTTTTGGCGGTTTTTCAGGTTTTGCCTGGGGCGGTGGTGGAGGTCTCGGCTGGGGTTGAGGTCTCGGTTGAGGCTTTGGTTGAGGTTGAGGTCTCGGTTGAGGTCTTGGCGGCGGAGGAGGAGGCGGTTGAGGCGCCGGTTGCGGTCTGGGCCTTCTGTTAGGTCTATCTTGAGGGCGATCGGCAAAGGGCGTCGGTCCGCCATAGCCCGGCTCCTGAACAACAGCAGGTCTCGGCCTTTCGTTATATACCGGCCTTTCAACAACTTGTGGTCCGGCGTAGACAGGCGCTTCTTGATACACAGGTCTATCGTCATAGAGCGGTCTATAATCGGGGCTATCGCTATAAACGGGCTGAGGAGTTACATATACAGGAGTAGTATAGACCGGTTGGTCTACATAATTAGGTCTATCGTCGTAAACCACTGGTCTTTGCTGTGGAACCACTGCAGGTCTACTATTGTCTACATACACTGGAGCAGGAGTATATGACGGTTCATCGTAATAGACATTGTCGGGTATTGTCGGTCTCAACGGCGCATACGCAGGACTAACTGGTGGACTATTATAATTCAAGTCATCATTATTGGCATATCCAGGGCTTTGATTCGAATAAGGATCTCCATATCCTGTTGCAGGACTATTGTATATCGGTCGTTGGGGCGGGTCCTCGTATGCTGGCCCGGCTATAGGGCGATTATTGTTTACAGGCCTATTATTATTCACAGGTCTATTGGCAGGTCTGCTTGGAGGAGGATCACTATAACCATCATATCCTCCACCTGTTTGTCCATATGGACCTCCAGGATTCGGATCAGAGTAACCATAGTCATTAGCATTGTTACCAGCGTATGCTGGTCTGTTTCCTGCGTTGTAACCACCATCGTTTCCTCCATAACCTCCATTATTGTTATTTCCGCCAGAACCACCGTTATTATTATTATTTCCTCCGTATCCTCCGTTATTATTATTATTATTATTATTTCCTCCACTTCCTCCATTATTATTATTATTCCCTCCATAACCTCCGTTGTTGTTATTATTATTTCCGCCATAGCCACCATTATTATTATTATTTCCGTTACTTCCATAATTACCGTTATTATTATTATTATCTCCATAGCCTCCGTTATTATTGTTTCCGCCGTTACCGCCGTTGTTATTATTATTATTATTTCCTCCGTAGCCGCCGTTATTATTATTTCCCCCGTAGCCACCATTATTATTATTATTTCCGTTACTTCCATAATTTCCGTTATTATTATTATTACTATCTCCATAACCTCCGTTATTACTGTTTCCGCCGTAACCACCGTTGTTATTATTATTTCCTCCATAAGCACCATTGTTATTATTTCCGCCATTTCCTCCATCATAATCCTCACCATCGTAACCTCCTCCGGTTCCAGTATTCCCATAATAATTACCATCCCCGTTGTATCCTGGTTCTTGCGCATAGTTCGAAAAAGGTCTATCAACGGTCACGGGTTTGAAATAGTCCGGTCTATCTTGCAGGTTTTCATAACTGCCATAACTGCTATAGTCCTCGTCGTCGTAGTAAGGTCTCTGGCGGTAGGGTCTTTTATGTTGAAGGTAACTAGGAAGGTACAAATAAGACTTTTCTCTATCGTCGCTGCTGGGTCCTATTCCAGGACCGATGGCGATCATATCTGATGAGACCACCGAGTACGATGGGCCCCAGTTATTGTTGGCAGGTCTCAGGACGTTGCTGGGTCTACCACCTGGTCTTGGCGGTCTTTGAGGTCTTAGCGATGGTTCTCGTTCTGGAAAATTGAGAAAAAATAATATTTAAAAGAACCATAAAATATTAGGTTGCTGATTTGGGGACTATCTCGAGTAGAGTCTGTCAAACGACGTAGTTGCTTGTATTTTATTACACGGTTTGATGAAAAATACGCAGAATATGAAATCGAAGACCATTGCGATTGTTTGACATTATAAATAGTTATAAAAACTTATTTACCGCGTCAACTTTGTATCACCCGCTTTCGGTGATGTTGCAACAGGCATTGTTCAGAGTAGACTGTCTATCCTGGACAATGGCGGTTACAACATCGCCAAAAGTTCGGATGCCACAAACTTCACGCGGTAAATTTGTTTTTATAAGATTTATAAATCCCAGACTTAATTCTTGTTTTAGAAACATTTAAATATTATTCGTTCTAACACTACTACCTTCTTAACGTATTCTCTGATAGACACAATGCACTTGTGCCAGAGATTTTCAATCGTTGAAACAATTCTTAAATGCAATTTTGGCCTGAAGCTCCTTTAGAGCATATATTTCGTTATCTTTATCTATCATGGCTCTGTAGAACTTCGCGAAAATGATTAAAGGTTAAGCCTGGTTTAGACGCCTAGAAAAAAACATGTTTTTCATTTTTTTTTTAAAGTTTAAGGTGAAATCTATTCATAAATCTTTCACCCTTGGAATCGCTGATAGTTGCAGATTATTGTCAGTGTAAAATAACTTACTACTTTTCTATGAAACAAAACTTTAAACGCGTTTTTCTCAAAATCATATTTTTCTGTTTTGCGCCAGTGATAAAAAGCTATAAAATTAACACTTCGGCTACGTAACGACCAAATTTGGTTGCACATCAGAACACCGTTGACTACGTAACGACCAATATCTTGCTCCCGGAGCGCACAGTAATAATATTTTCTAATTCGAACGCATCCTAAAATCCATACCAAATATATCATTATTACCATAGATACATAGACGGCCGCTAGAATAATTTCGCACGTCATTTCGCGGATATTTCTGGTAAAATTCCATTATCAAACATCATAATTTTTTTTTCGAGAAATCATCAAATTTATATTCGTTTTATGAGCTAATATCTAAATATTTTTGTATGTAAATAAGAAAAACGAAATATTGCCTTTGATAGAGAATCTAATTAAGATCACGAAAGTATTTACAACTTCTACATAGGGTTCCGTATTTTTCCGCAAGACAAGTACAAGTTAGAAATGCCGAGTTTTTTCCACTTTTTCGAATTTCTCATATTTATTAATAATTATCTAATTGTTTTACAAAATGATATTTCAATATTCTTTATACGAAATTTCAATGCGATCATTGCAAAAGCATTATTTTTATGATTGCTATAGTAGTTCCATAGTTAATGTACTTTTTGTCGAGCGCAGCGATATTTCAAGAAATTACAATAAATTGCCGCGGTCTGCCATAAAATTATGCCACTATTGGGGTTAAATCGTCCTCTATATGAACTAAATAAATCAAAAATAAGGTTTTTATATTAAAGAATCCAGATAAACACAAAATTTTGGGGGGAAAATCGATTTTATATTTTTAAATCCTTGAAAAATTAAAAAATAATAACTTTAGTTATTTTTTTAGTTCATATAGAAAATACACACGTGTAAATGAATATCTTAGTTTACTTTTTTGTTTCAGGCAATATTACGCTCGCCATTACCGGCGCAAACAGATACCCTCATTTCTGAAGCGGTGGAAACATTTGCAAATCAATATCCTAAACTAGTTTTTTAAGTATTGCATTAAATATTTCTATTTTTCAATTGTTAATCAAACTGATATAAAAGATTCATGATCAGATTTCAAATAAAAGTAAAAAGAAAGTGAAAAATATGTTTTTTTTGGCCCTCTGAACCAGGCCAAACATGTCGAAAATGGGTCTAGGGCAGAGGCACCTAAACTTTCTTGACTGTTGCTCTTTTCCGTAGACCCCTGCCTGAATTTTCCTGAACTTACTAACATTAAAAGTTTCTTGACAGCTGGAACAGTACTGATCGCCTACATAGGGTTTTTAGTAATGTGGACAGATGTATTTTTTTTTTAAATATGTAAAAATTTTATTTGTTTATTCCTAAGCGTCCACGACCTTAAAGTACGTATCATGTAGAAAAGCCACACATAAGTGCACATGTAGCACTATCTCGCTTACTCATTCATGTGGCGCGTTTATCCTACTCGCTCGTACGGATACCCATTGACGCGCATTTTTTTTACATATCTCATTCGCACCTTCCCTCGTTAGTCATGTGCGCTGGCCTCTTTAATCGACTAGTGATGCAATTTGAGTTGAGTGTTGATTTCATTCCGTGATATTTGTGACGCGCGCGTTTGTTTATTGCTATTATTATAATTTTAAAATATTATGCTGTATACAAAATCTGTTTAGGAAGTGATACGACATTAAGGGATCGCCTGAATGCTTATGGTGACCTGCCTAGATGGAGTCCACTAACGTGGACCCCCATTTACATCTCGTGCATCCCGATTTTTGTTTCTCGCTGACATGGACCCCTTGCGAATCGAAATCGACCCCTGGGGTCCATTTAGACCACTTTTGGAATCACTGGTCTAGGGTATCCATTTGGCATGATTCTTAGTCAAAAGTTGATCCTGTCCTCTTATTTCTTTTTGTGGATCGCTTCACGCAAAGGTTGTCAAACCTCTAGGTAATATAATTGATTATAAATATACAGGTTTCAATACGTAAAATTTACGAACTTTAAAGTTCAAAAAGACTTATCACACAGTTTAATTTCACGGCCACCACGCCATACGAACTATGACGCATCATCAAAGAAATACAAACTAATGCGACTGGGTGCGACAATTTAAATATTGCACTTATCAGCCCAATTATTGAGCCAATTCTTTCAGTTCTCACTCACATCATTAACTTCTCTTTCACAAATCGTAGCTTCCCTACTCTTTGGAAACGGGCCTTTATCATCGCCTTACCTAAAACATCTTCACCTCTGCTGCCCAAAGACTATAGGCCAATTTCTATATTGCCTATTTTCTCGAAGGTTATAGAACGCGTCGCTTACATCCAACTAAACCACTTTCTTGTCTCTCATGGACTACTTAATTCTCTCCAATCCGGTTTTCGCCCTGGTCACAGCACTACCTCAGCTCTAGTCAAAGTCACCGATGACATTAGATGTGCTATGGACAATAGAAAACTCACAATTCTCACACTCTTAGATTTCAGTAGCGCATTTAATACGGTCGATTTTGATCTATTGCTGGAGCGGTTGCACTCTCTCAACGTCTCAGATGATGCAGTAATGTGGTTTGACTCTTATCTGAAGGGGCGCCGACAGTGTGTTAAATCTTCCACCGATCTGATCGACCTCACTGCCGGCGTACCCCAGGGAGGAGTCCTTTCCCTCTTCTTTTCTCTATATTTATCAGCCCCATAACCGAGAACCTTACCACCTCGTATCAACTTTACGCTGATGATCTACAAGTTTATATCCACACACAACAGTACGATATTGACTCTGCCATACTTAATACCAACTCGACTCTTGCCCATATATCATCTTGGGCTAAAAGTCGTGGCATTGTCTTAAATCCTACTAAGACCCAATCAATTATAATTGGCGGTCAACAATTACTGTCTCCTATTTCTCTGTCATCTTTACGTCAAATAGAAATCGAGGGCAACGTCATTGGGTATTCTAAAGTCGTAAAGAATTTAGACATACTCGTGGACGAGACATTTTCTTGGCAAGCACAAGTCAACTAAGTAAGCAGGCGAATATAATTTGGCTTTCATAGCCTTCGAAGGTTGCAGAGATTCCTCCCTGTAAGCACTAAGCAAACCATAATTCAAAGTCTGCTTCTGCCGTTACTAGACTATGCCGATGTCGCATATTTGATCTCACCGAAAACAGACTGGATAAACTTGAGCACCTACAGAACGTTTGCATAAGGTACATATTCAATCTGAGGAAGTATGACCATGTTTCCGAGTACCGATCAAAATTGCAATGGCTTCGTATACGGGACCGTAGAAATTTGCATATCCTTTCACTTTTATATAATGTCCTACACAATCCTACATCTCCCTCCTACCTCAACGAGGCTTTTACCAGGTTAGGAAGTCATGGTCTCCCACTTCGTTCAAGTCAGAATAATATCCTACTTATCCCAAAACACAATACCACTTTTTTTCCCTACTTATTCTCCGTAAATGCAGCTCGATTGTGAAATCAGCTTCCTTCAACTATTCGAGGCGCTAGCTCGCAATCATTGAAAAAGCACTTCCTTTCACAATAAATATGAATCATAAATTCTAACCTTTCCGTTATCCCTCCTTTTCCTTACCCTATTTTGGCAGTTTATTTATTTATTTATTTGTTAATATATCAAAATATGTATGTAATATATATACATACATATAATATGTCCAACTCAAAAAATTATTTATATATTTACTTTTTACTTTAGATACACACACAATGTATATTATATGCTATAATTTGAAATTTAATTTTAAGCTATAATTTTGTTGCCTACTCTTCTTTTCACACCAGCATGTTGGTTGACTGGAAGATATTGTTGTAGTGTAGCAATAAGTCCGCCATTGTACCTTATTTTTATTGTGCAATAAAGAGATTTTCATTCATTCATTCATTCATTCACTTATAGATGGCATTCTATCTCTTCGATTATGTATGTGGTGTAATCAGCCTATATAAAAAAATGCAATAGATAGCAATAATAATTGCATGTTAGTATTGTTATCGTTGGTTAAATTATTAGGGTTTTTATAATTAATCAGTCCTTTTTTTAAAAATCTCTTTATTAAAATTTTAAGCGATTTTTAATAGCATTATCAAAGTTATTAAAAATCGCCAAATAAATTTCCATTAATTTGGCCGGCAATGCTATCAGCGCCACCTGCATTTCGCCATCTCAGAATGGTTGCCAGATCGTTCTATGGACTTAAGCAATCTAATATAATATTAATAACAGTATTCATTCTTGATTGTACAACCATAGGTGGAAACTCCATTGTAATAGGAAAAACATTCATGTTACCTTAATATTCTATAAAACTTGTTGTCCTTTTCCACGTTTCTCTGTGATCAGTTTATACTGGTCTAAAAACGGCTGCATATATAAAGTACCCAGAGTTCTCGAAGCAGCTTTATATGTCGCTGATATGTTCTAATAAAACTTTTGCAAATCTTTGCATTTTATTTCTACTCAAACTTACTCTTTCTGTGTCCATGTTCCAAGACCCAGAAATGATTTCCCAGCAAATATCCAAATAAATGTACAACAAATAAATACTAACGGTCATAATAATGATCATCGGCTCCAGGTCTAGAACTGGCAGGATAGTCATTTGGTGGCCTGGACGGCTGACCCGGTCGTGGATCGCACCTGGGTATTTTCGCATAAATGTCATAATCCAGGTCTTTGATGATTGATGACCTGTTCTGGCCTATGTCGATAAATTCTTTGCGGACGAGCTCGCACGTTATATTTCCTTTGGCTCCAACCCTAGAAATAAGAAAACGCACACATCGTAAAACACGACAACTCGAACTAGTTCCTGGTTAGTTAGTTAATGCAGATGATCTCATGAAGTTCGATGGGTCTTGGGGATCGAGAGACTTTGGGACTGCCTATTGAACAGTGAAAGGTTGAGCACTGTCTTGATGAAGAGCGATTAATCAGTCGGGAGTGTTTGACCACGAGTTTCTCCATCATCGTTGATAGTTCTTGACAATGGATAAAAATCTATAGTGATTGGTGATGCTATGGAGGTTAAAACACAGTGGCACGTTGCAACAGTGAATGCTGATCCTACTAATACAGCTCTACACTCGCTACTAACTACATATTTGATTCAGAACGCCTTAAGATTGACACAGAACGACCTTTGCAAGGGCGAGACCCACATCATAATCAGTGAAATCGCGTCATCAATGAATCAGAGTCATTCTTGAGCCGCACACAACCAAAGCAGTCAACCTTCGAACTGTATCACTCAATTCTTATGGGCCCTGTTGAACCTACAAATCTTACTCTATGTCTTACTCTATGTCTTTTATCAGTCAAACTAAATGGTGAGACTCGATTTAATTCTACAATAATACCTTTTTTAATTTTTACGAGTAAGCGTTCTTCTTTTGGTCATTAATAGAATGAAGAATTCAATCATATCACGGCCAATTTGTAAATGTTATACAATTATGAGTTCGTTTTTAAGACAATAAATGATTGAATTTGATTTGATTTGCAAAATAGATCTGTCGACTACAACGGGTGAACCCGTCACCTCAGGAAGTTTTAACGATTAGTCGTTCTATCTCCCGTGAAGTGAGCGCAGAAGACTTAGGACAAAACAGTCCACCGTCAAGCTCCGCCACATGCCCGTAAGAGGCCAAAGCCTTATCCGCGAGATAACCATGTTACCCAGCGGGTTTACACTCACGCCCTTACTTCCAATTGCGACCAGGTTACTCCGGTCTCTCGACTGGTTACGAGTTCGTGGTCGCTTGCGTGGTCCTATCCTTTACGAAGCGGTGAAACGGTGTAAACCGAATCTATCGTGGACCACGGCATCCTTTCCCCGGCTGTATCGCCCAGTATCGGGTAACCGATGGTCGTTTCAAGCGCAGTCGCCGTAAGGTCAGCAACCACCCCCGCTCTATAGCAAACAGTACAGCTTCCAGACTCACCGACTGTTAGTCAGAATGCACAATCGATTGGCTTATGCCGCATAGTGCGCAGACCGTCCTGGCAAATATATCGTGTTTAGTGTCAAATGAAAGGCCTGAATGGGTACATTAAAAAAAATATATCTTTATCTATATGGATAAATACATAAAACACATATATTTCATAAAAAAAACTGTAATAACAATTATTGTAAAAACAGTATTTCACATTTTTGTAACAATTCTATTTCATTGAACATATTTACTTTTTATTCGTTATCAGTGGACAACAACAACAGTAATGTCGAAACATAGTACATTGCATATTGTCAGAACCGATCGATGTGCTGGGTTAACACAATTCATTAATTCATTTATTAAACCTACTAATGATTTCAGCATCCTATTTAATGATCTAAGTTTGAAGCTAATTTGATATCGGCATATTATTTACCATATTTATATATATGGTATAATTTAGACCTTATTTGTCTTTATCTAAGATCAGAGAGAATATTTTCGTTACTTACCCAAAATTGTATACTTTGCAGTCTCGATCGTCTTTGCAATACTTTTCGCATTCTTTCAGAGCAGTCACTGCTGCTAGTCTCGTTTCTCCTCCTAACCTGCCACCGACAGCGACTCTTTCGAAGCAATCTGTAATAACAATAGCAATAACATTAGCTAGTATTGAAAAAAACATTACTTAAGTGTCATTTATAGAAAGGAAGTAGCGCTGTTCGTTCGCAGAAATCTATCCGATTTTGAAGTGAATGGTGTGCATCACCACTATCCAACAAAATCCCGTAGCATGCTACTTTCGGCTAGCCTATATCGCCGGCCCAGCGGTTTACAACAAACTCAGCGAGCCCATTAGGAGGGGCAATCTCTTGACGTGTTTAAGGGACGCCTTAAGAGGTACCTCACAGATAAGGCGTTTTACTCACTGGAGGAATATTAATCGAGTGAAGTCTAAAATGCTTTGGTGGCTAAAGTGTTTAATGATCTTTTTGCATTTTGTCTTGTATTTCCTCGTTTTACATTATTCTTATGTTTTTTTCGTTTTTTTGTTGTTTTTTTTTTCTTTACGATGAAAAAAATGTTTGTATGCTAATATGTATGGATGTTTGCTAATCTGTATCTGTCTTGTATACCAGTATACTAATAAAATGAATAGTCAGTTTTTAAATAGGTACCTCAATAGGTACCTCTTTAAATAGGTGCCAATAGTCAAAAGTCAATCACCCCATTCATCCGAAATTGCACATACAGTTGAATATGTAATGATAATAAATGTTTGAAACACAAGTAATCAAAATACAACTGAAACGAATAATCAAAAAATAATAATCATAGAAATTAATAGCTTAAATAAGACTACTTCAATGGGGGGGGGGGTGTTGTCTGCTTGCAGGGAAAGTCTATTTATTTAGGAATTAATTACTATAAAACATTGTTTTTGCTTATAAAAATAACAGGAACCGAATGGCAAAACCTTAACCTTTTGCTTATTGATTCTGTCACCCAAGTGGGACTAGCCCGTAGATTATTATTCTACACTATAGCAAACGAGACAGAGAAATACGTTAGAGCGTAATATTAAACGATTATACTTACATTTATCTAATGTTTGTCTAACCTTTCTTATTATACTAGTTACTACTTTTTAACTATTTTAATACTACATACTACATATTTATCTAATTACTTGATTGCTAAGAAATGTCATTACCATACTTTGCAGTTGTGCTAAGTTCACCGTTCAAATATCCAATTCTGGCTCAGTCAAACATACACGTAGTACATTTAGGGTACGAAGCGTCCGCACTATGAAGCAGTGTTGAACGATGTTAGTTCTAGCTCGCGGCAACACGAACAAACGTGAGTTCTAGCACGGTTGTAATTGGCGGGTACAAACAAACCGATTCTTCTAAGGATGGTCGGATTATCAACGAACCCCCTAAGCAGTTTATATCATGTAAGCAAACAATAGGTTTTATCATTATTTGAGCAATAAATATTGTGGCTATTTTTACCTGCTCTTATTGTTAGTAATAATTTTAACTTTTTTTTTTATCATGTAAAACTATACATTTAAAAATGCGTTTGAGATATCTAGTGCATTTTGTACAGTTTTTGGGAAGAGTAAATTTTTCTGATCTCTAATTTTTTTGAACATATATTTTTCTGAAAATTTTTTGAGTGACTTGATATTTAATATGCACGCATACCTTGTTCCAGATCGGCCAACTGTGATTCGATTTTTAGCCCAACGCTGCATTCCACCAGAAGAACCAGTAAGAAATAAAAAACACTACCTAATTTCCTGAAAAGAAAAAGAAAAGTCCTTATAATTTATTTTTATTTTATATCTTATTTTATATCTTCATATCTTCACATCATATTATTATGACTAATGCGTTACAAAATTAAAATGTGATATTATACATTGTTCGAAATGTCTTTGGAAAAGCATTGATTACGTAGATTGCTCAATGACATAGTATGTTCAATTTCAATTTCAATTTCAATTTATTTCCAAAAAAATCTTAACAGATTGTAAAAACTTAATCTAGGTACATTTAAATTACAGTCTATTAGTCTGTTTTTACAATATTTAAATTTATCACCACGTACATACAGTTACTTCATTATTGCTATTATAGCATCAAAATCATTTTTAAGATTTATTTACTAAAACCACAAATTCAAATAATCAATAAAAATAATCAAGAAATTAAAATCAGAAAAAGTCAGAATAAATAAAAAATGTTACTTAAAATTGTCAAAAAAAATGGCAAAAAAATTCATCGATCGAGTAAGAAGCTTTGTCTAATAAGAATTCTTTAAGTAATTTTTTGAATAAGCTTTCCACTTGAATTGTTTTTAAACTTTCCGGTAGCCTGTTAAAGTAATATGGCCCGGAGTATTTTGTGTCTTGCCTTGCTGTGTTTAATTTAATACATGGTATAAAAATGTTTAATTTATTTCTCGTTTTTTTGGTATGTGTCTCTGAAAACTTTTTATAATGTGTTTCTTTATTCTTAAAAAAGTCAGTCAGTAACTTAAAGAGATAGAGTGAGGTTAAGGTGAGGATTCTTAGCCTTTTAAAAATGGGTCGACACGACTCTTCCCTTTTCGCCTTTGCGATTATTCGCACTGCTCTCTTTTGGAGTATAAATATGGGTTCCCTATGACAAGCACAACAATTTCCCCAGATCGTAATGGCATAACTTAGGATAGCTTCAATATAGCTGAAATAAACATTTCTTCTTCGCAATTCATCCAACGACCTTCTTACAATACTTAAAGCATAGCATGCCCGACTTAACCTACTTTTGAGGTTTTCACAGTGAAAGTTATATTTTAAAAGTTCGTCGACATGAACACCTAAAAATCTAGTACAAGGAGTTTGAGGAATGGCAGTGTTATTTATTGAAAGTATTATTGGCGAACCTTTATTCCGATTTCGATGATTTGTAAAATGTATGAAGTTACTTTTAGATGCATTTAGTGTGAGGTTGTTGCTCTCCAACCAACTATTAAGTTTGAATAGTTTAATTTTAACGTTAATTAATGATTCTTCCATATCTTTACCGGCAACAATTAAACTAGTGTCGTCGGTAAACATCGTTACATTTATATCGTTGAAATACATTGGTAAATCATTTACATATACTAAAAATAGAATAGGGCCCAAAATGGAACCCTGCGGGACTCCAAGTTTATTAGTTAAGAGGCCTATTACAAAATAGCGTAGGTATTCTTTTAAAATGAGTTTAAAAAATGAACGCATTTTTTTTTGGATGTAACTATAAAAGATAGGATAAATAAATAAATAAATAAATAAATAACTATTCAACCCTGGGAGAAAACCGCGGCACTGAGCGCTCTTCTCTTGCGCAAGCAAATATATACACAATTTCTAATTGTTTTTTGCAGTGTTTTCTCCTTTCTAATGACAATAATTTATATTATGTCGTATTGCTAAAAGAGTGAATTTTAATATAGTATAAGTATTATATAAGAATCTTATTTTATTTCTGAGAAAATTAGAATGATACAGGAAGTTTTTTTTTAAATTTTGTGTAATTGTAAGTAATGTATACCTTGGATATGTGGTCAAAAAACGAAAAAATAAGGCCGCTATGGTCAACAAGAATACATGACGGACATAAAAAAAAATAGTATACGGTTTTCGTTGTAGTGATATTACTGTATTGAGGAGCTCAAAGTTTGCCTTCCGAGCGTTTTACGAATAACGACTTTCGGAAAATGGGCTGAATAAGTAAATAATATTCGTTATATCTAAAATTAAAGGCCGCTATGGTCAACATCAAGAAATGGTCCAGGTAATTCAGTAATTAAAGTTTGTAGAAATCTCTTCATTTCTTGGAATTAGAACGCCAAAAATCCACTTTTCTTGCCTTTCTGGAAAAAATATGTGATAGGGCTCTTAAAGGGATCGAACAGTGTTTTGTAATGTTTTGATTTTGACAGTGTGTAATTTCCACGATTTGCGTCCTATTTTTTAAATATGAATCAAACCATAATGATTAGTTCCCTGACTCCATAATGATTTAGTTTGTTTAGTAAAATATCATGCCTAAAGCAATCAAATGCCTTACTCAAATCGCAAAAATACCTGAGGTGTAGTACTTGTCCATTAGTTTGTCATTTACATAAGATATAAAATCCTCGATAGCTTTAGTAGTGGACTTGTTTCGTCTATATCCAAATTGTCTTTCACTAAGAATATTGTTTGCATCAAAAAACGCAATTAATCTATTTTTGATTGCAGTCTCTATAATTTTTGAGAAAGAAGACAAAATTGCAATTGGTCTAAAATTTCCAATTTCAGTTCTTGCGCCTGCTTTATGGAGTGGAATCACTTTTGATAATTTCAACTCTTCGGGAAAAACACCACTTTCTAAAGAGGCATTTATAGCCTGCGGGGGTTTTTAATTTAATCTATTGCCCTATTAACAACAAACATTGGAATTTCATCCGTCCCTACAGAATGACTCTTGTTCACTTTTTTTATTATATTTTTTATTTCCATACTAGTGACGGGTTTCATAAATATTGAATTTGGATACAGTAGGAACGAAATTCATTATTGTTACATTGAGCCTTGTTTATTTTCGTTGGATAATTTACAATACTTGTTCAGGATTATTTATTGTAATTTTGTCCTCCATGTATATTTCGAAATTGACTTTTGGTTTGTTGTTTCTGGTTGTGTTTAAGTTTACAATATTCCAAATTGCTTTACTTTTATTTTTTTGTCATCGATATACTTTTTTGTTGCCATTCTCCGTGCCTGCTTTATGACCTTTTTTAGACTATTTTTATATGTTCTTTGATTATATTATGCTCATTGTATGCTCAATGCTCATAGATTGATCAATTGCTCAATGACATAGTATAGATTGCTCAATGACGTAATACTTTTTGGCGGCTAGGATTTATTTCAAACATTTCCTGGCACTTATTTCTAAACATTGATTATACATCTCATATTATGTTCAGTAGCCCAATAGAGAGCGTCCTAAACACGCCAATTTATTTATTTATTTATTTATGGTAATGTACATAATATGCAACAAGCGTAACAAATCATACTTAATATCTAGTTTAAAATAAAACCCACAGCAAGTTGTGTCACGCTTATAATGAAGATCGGTCCCATGTCGCCCAACTAAGTAAACACTTGTTCTAGGGCAAACATATTAAACAAAGACTAGTTTAAAAAAGACAACCTATTCAAAAGAAAAGTTGTTTAAACGAAAAGAAAAAAAGCAAAAATGGGAAAAAAAACTTTGAATTAAATAAAAATATGTATAAAAATAATATATGTAAATATATAATTATAATAAAATAAAACATTGACGTAAATAGATAATTAAATACACTTCTCCTTCGGTTAATAATAAACTATATAGTCATAACTTAAATTATAAATAAAATTTGTAATATTTGTAAGAAAAATAAAAAGTCACAATAAAATTATAATACCAGTAATCAATAAAATGATAATACCAGCAAAGTTTCTAAAAAAATATAATAGTCACAAAGAAAAATTAAAATAATAGTAATAGTCACAAAGTGCAGCCAAACAAAGCTAGATAGTTGATACGGTATCATGTATATGAGAAAACACATTTGCCACATTTGCCATAAAAAAAATCAAATTGTTATGTGGCTTTGAAGCTTCCAAATCTGTCTACTTTGCCTATTTCCATTCCCTATTAAGTTATGGCCTCATGTTCTGGGGAATGATTAGAAATCTGTTCTCAATATCTTCGCTAACATCTTGCAAGCAGTACGTCATCGAATCTGGTATCATGACTTTGTACGCCGCGTATATATACCAAAACATCATGTATACGAGAAAAATATCGAGACTACCTCAACTAACTCAAATATTCATTCGCTTAATACGCGAAATAAAGAGGACTTGCGTCATTTTAAGGTGCGTCTGAGTAAGGTTCGGAATAGCTTTCTCTGCCAATCTTACTTATTCTACAACAGACTTCCATTACAGATCAGGGGCCTTGGGGAGGTTCACTTTAAGAAAAAGGTGCAGGGTATTTTGACTAAAAACCCCATTTATAGCTATCAATTTTTCGCAGCTCTATTGACCTACTTGACTATTATTATTCCTTATTCTTTCTATTATTGACTATTTTACAATTGCGTTTTTTTCGTTCTTCTTCAAACTATTGACTATTGACAATAATTATTATTACTGATTTGTTTGTATTTGTGTTTTTTCTTTAAAATATCTTCCCGTATGATAATTTGGGAAATTATCCAATATTTATTTGATTATTTAGTACTTAGGATTATATAGAAAATTAGATAGAAAATTTTACGAAATTACTTAAGAATTTTGATTGAAAATATTGGAAAATGTTGTTTCCTCTACATATATAACCTAGAAAATCTGCGCTTGGATGTTCAACGTTCATACCTTGCAATACTGACGTTCATATGTTATACCTTAATAGGTATTTATTTAAATATTATACTTGTTATTTTCATTACTTTTGACTTAACCAAGTGTAGGAACTCCTATCAACTGGTTTGAAATAAATAAAATAAATATCTTAAAATAAAATCGTAAAATACTAACAAAGGAATTTTTAAATCATCTCATAATCAAGCTTTAATTATTTTATTTTTACTTATATAAAGAAGTCAATTTTAATTTGCTATACGGGTTTCAACATATAATAATTAGGCAATTTAATATTTAAATAGACTAATAGATGGCATTTTAATCTCTCCGTGTTATTTCAACCTATTTAAAAGTGCGTTATAGTACATTAACAATTTAAATTGTTTTTGTTGTCATTGGTTAGATAATCCGTTTTTATAATCAAACAGTAGGGCGGTGTCGACTACAACTGGCGAACCCGTCACCCCAGGCTGGTATAACGATATAGATCGTTCTTTTAGCCGTGAGTTGAGCGTAGAAGACTTGGGTACAAGACAATCTACACTCTAGCCGTACGGCGAGGCACCGCGAAAGGTAAACAGCGGGTAGCCTCACCCCCTAAATACCAGTTTTGGCAGGATATCTCCGTCTGGAATTAACCTTCAGGATACCTCCGTCCTCCCGACTCGTTACGGTCCGAAGTCGCTTACGCAACCTCTGCCTGTTGTATTACAGCAGTAATTCAGCTTGTATTTACCGCGGACCTGGGAGTTCTTTGCCCGTAGTGCCACATGGTCGAGTGACCCAAGGTCATTTCAAGAGTCGCATTACAACAGGTCAACATCCACCCCCGCTGCTTAGGAAACAGTATATTTCCATAGTCTCCAGACACCTTCCGAAATTAGTCAGAATGCACAGCCGATTGGCTTCGCCGACCGGTGCGAAAACCGTTCAGTAACGTGTAATGTGTAACGTGTTCAAGGTTCATCTATATAGAGTTGTCAACTACAACGGGCAAACCCGTGACCTCAGGAAGTTTTAACGATTAGTCGTTCTCTCTCCCGTGAAGTGAACGCAGAAGACTTGAACAAAACAATCCACCGCCAAGCCCGCCACATGCCCGCAAGAGGCCAACGCCTTAACCGCGAGATAGCCAGGAGTGTTAACCAACGGGCTTACATTCACGCCCTTGCTTCCAATTGCGACCAGATTACTCCGGTCTCTCGATTGGTTACGAGTTCGAAACGGTGTATACAGAATCTATCGCGGACCACGGCATCCTTTGCCCGGCTGTTCACCCAGAATCGGGTAGCCGATGGTCGTTTCAAGAGCAGTCGCTGTAAGGTCTGTAACCACCCCCGCTCTATAGGAAACAGTACTGCTTCCAGACTCCCCCGGCTGTTAGTCAGAGCGCACAGTCGATTGCACTGTCCAGGAGCGCCAGAAGGTTGATTCCTAGGGGAAACTAGCCCTAAGGCCAGAGTCCTCCCCGGGCTCGCACTTCATGCTTGGAGGCCGCCGGATGGGTGTTGACTCGTGAGTGTGACTAGCCCTGAACAGAATGGGTCTTCGTGGCCAACTCAGCAAAGGCCCATTAGCTCCCAAAATCAGCTACCAAAATTAGCTCAAAGCTTCTAAACGCTTAAACCAATTCAATATGTCTCTTGTGTTAACCCGTCGGACGCCAACAGTGCCTATAGACACTCTGCGTCGTTTGACAGATCCGCGCGTAACCGTTTCGGCCGGCCCCCATATACATTATATAAATATATAATATATACACTGAAAAAAATCGTTTTACTAAACAGTTTAGCTATTTCGCTTTTAACTGAAGTTTAGAAAATAGCACCTAAACTACGGCTAGATTATCAAACTCTGTTTAGTTGTGGTTACATTTTATTTTTAGCTAAAATTTGGTTTTGTTACCAATTACTAAACGAATAGCAACTACTTACTAAACTGCGAATTTTAGCTAAAGTTCTGTACCCTTAGCTAAATAACTTAGTTAAATGGGTGTAAACAAACATTCCAAAATGACCGTTACATTATTTAGCTGTATTAGCCAAACTTCAGTTAAACTAGCTGAAGTTTGTCTATTAATAACTAAACTACAGATTTTACCTAAAGTTTGATAGGTAATAGCTAAACTACTTAGGTATTCCAACTGACCCAATTCAGCTTTAGCTGGATTAGCTAAAGTTCTGTACCCTTAGCTAAATAACTTAGTTAA
Source organism: Micropterix aruncella (assembly GCA_944548615.1). Classification (NCBI taxonomy): domain Eukaryota; kingdom Metazoa; phylum Arthropoda; class Insecta; order Lepidoptera; family Micropterigidae; genus Micropterix; species Micropterix aruncella. The sequence goes on from OX155977.1 coordinate 9,542,577, forward strand.
ATGGGTGTAAACAAACATTCCAAAATGACCGTTACATTATTTAGCTGTATTAGCCAAACTTCAGTTAAACTAGCTGAAGTTTGTCTATTAATAACTAAACTACAGATTTTACCTAAAGTTTGATAGGTAATAGCTAAACTACTTAGGTATTCCAACTGACCCAATTCAGCTTTAGCTGGATTAGCTAAAGTTCTGTACCCTTAGCTAAATAACTTAGTTAAATGGGTGTAAACAAACATTCCAAAATGACCGTTACATTATTTAGCTGTATTAGCCAAACTTCAGTTAAACTAGCTGAAGTTTGTCTATTAATAACTAAACTACAGATTTTACCTAAAGTTTGATAGGTAATAGCTAAACTACTTAGGTATTCCAACTGACCCAATTCAGCTTTAGCTGGATTAGCTAAAGTTCTGTACCCTTAGCTAAATAACTTAGTTAAATGGGTGTAAACAAACATTCCAAAGTGACCGTTACATTATTTAGCTGTATTAGCCAAACTTCAGTTAAACTAGCTGAAGTTTGTCTATTAATAACTAAACTACAGATTTTACCTAAAGCTTGATAGGTAATACCTAAACTACTTAGGTATTCCAACTAAACACTTCAGCTCTCTTTGCCGAAGTTTATTTATCATTTGCTAAACAGTTCAGCTAGTAGTTGAGTATATAAGCATGATTTTCTTTTGGCGGCTCATTATTCCTAGGCATTACAAGTGAATAAACGTGAGAGACGTCGTATTTACTACGTATTTCAACCGTTTGGTTGTCGCACGTCGCGTCGCCAAAAAGTGGGAGACGAAGAAGAACGGGTCGTCGGTCGTTCGATCCGGTTATTTGCTTGACACAGCCAGTCAGTGAGAGTGGTGAGAACAGTGGTGAGAACCACAGACACGCGGAAATTGGCGACAGCATCGCGGCGATGTTCATTCGACTACATTTCAAGAAATCGCGAATCGCGAGGCGTTTCGGCGGAAACGCGTGAAATATTTCGCCGGCACGTTTGTGACTGTAAAACCGTGCAGCATGCTCGAAGAACAAGCCTCGAAGCAAATCGAACGATCGGCAAAATCTTGTGTTGTTGTGATTCAAAATGGCGGATCAATCGGTGGAGGACCTACTGGATTCTTGGGGAATGTCAAAATATAAGGACAATTTTAAAAGTAAGTACCTACTTCCTAAGTCTTTTATAAATATTCCTTTTAGCATACTATTCTGTGTTTTCGCGTTCCATTCTTTAACGTCACCCGACTATATTCACCACGCTTATTCCGAATCTGCAAAATCTTTATTCGGTGTCAATAAATAAGCGAGAAATAGGCAGTAAAGCGTCAAACCCATACATTTCAGTAGGTTTGGTTAGTTTTTTACTTTCCCGGGTACCACTGGTAAGGAAAGTATTGTGATCGTGCGGGAAAAAAAAATAGATAACGACGGATATATCCATTTTGAGACCCCAAGACGATTAAGACCATTTCCAGAAAAATGTCTGTCTATGTCTGTATGTATGTCTGTATGTAATCTCTCACGATACTGCCGAGCCGTTGAACCGATTGATTTGAAATTTAGTATATAGGCATAGTCTCACCTGGAATGCACCCATTAGTTTTTGTCTGTCAACTGTCAAACCAAACTGTCACTGTTAAAAATTGACAGTAACTATATCTCACCGAAAATTACTTGTGATATATCATTTTTTTATAAAAAAAATAGGTTTGTTTTTTATATGCTTTTATAATTTCACCTGTAGGTATGTACCTCACTAAGTTACTTTTCTGACGACTCAGCTTACATTATTTTACCTTTATTCTAGAGGAAGGTGTCACGTTGGAGGCGCTGCATGTTCTATCCAAGGACCACATTAATCGTCTCGTGCCGCCCGTCGGAGATAATGCGCTTTTCGAAGCTCATATAAGGGGATTGAAATTAGGAGTCTTATCCACCTCTGAATCATTTGTAAGTTATCAGTTGTAGTTATAGTAGATATTTGTAATTTTTCTTTGTAACCATTTTTTCGTCTTCTTTGGTATCAGCCATTTTTACACTTACGACTTGGAATCGGTTTACATACCTACACAGAATGCTCTCTGATTATGGTAATGTTTTCGGTTACACGGTATAACTTTATTGAAAATTGTACTGTGTACGGGGTACCCAAATTGTACTCAGAGTACAATATTTGAGTACTTGTACTCGGGTACTGCCCAGCTCTGCACGTAACTGAAAACATTGCCATAATGTGGAACAGCGGTAAAAGCCTTAGCAAATATATATGTATCAATCTTATTAAAGAAATTAATATGTGTAAGTACCTACCTAGACTGCATGCTTATTATTTACACCGTGATATCCTGGCCTGGTAGCAACATGTCAATGTCAAGCCACAAGAGCACAACTCACTCCTCTAACCTAGTATAATCAGTGGCATGTTTAGATCGATTCATTAAACAAGACCCTTGGAAGGAATGCGGCTTTTTGTTTGTTCTAGCGGCACGTTCCGATGAAGCAGCATTCCTTCCGAGGCTCATCTTTAATTGAATTGAAGTTAATTTAAAGCCAATAATTTACTTGAGTTTCCAGCTTAAATATTTTTTTTACTTATGTTTTTAATTTGCTTTGTTTCCGAACAGCTCGCCAAGTGACAAGCGTATTATGTTATACAAATAAAAGATTAGGGAAAAATATTTCATATCAAATATTGCCTTTCAGGAACAGCCACAAGGACTTCCGCCAGTGACAGAGAATGTCTCTGATATATCCATTTCAAACTTACTAGTATTGGATGATTCTCTATTTGGCAATGTTCGATCACCAATTTCATCGGGCACTCAAGACAGTGTGGTAGCGACGGCAGGGGCGTACCGCACCCACGTTTTAGATCCCGAACCGAGCTGGCAAAAATTACGCAACAATCTGAAATCTACAAATGAAGGGAAATCACTGCTTATGCAGTTTGAAGACGTCGGATTGTTGGACAACTCGGCGAGAAGAAGACTCTGCAATTTCATCATAAGTCGAGAATTGCAATTAAATCCCGACGCTACTATCACAGCTCAAAACTTCTACCAGTTGGCGTGTGACATTGTAAAAATCTTCAAAAAAGAAAGTGTTCCAGTATATTTTTCTCCATATATTTGCATAAGTCCAACTCACAAAATCGCAGCTAAGGGCAAGTTGCTGGATACATTCAGACAGCGCCGAAGAGAGTACACAAAATCTGGCCTGATTGTACCAAGAAAACGTAAGGCATCGACGAGTTCATCGTGCAGCAATCCTGGATCACCATTACCAAGTCAATCCTCGATACTAGAAGATGCATCAAATAGTCTACCCGATCCTTCAGAAGAAGCAGTTAAAGCATTAAATGAATCTTTGAAATGGTTAAAGAACTCATGCGACCCCTGGCCGACGGTCGAGTTGTACTGGGAGGAGACAAGGAAGGCGCGGCTACAAAAATTTTCAGAATCTGCTATGACCATTGCTGATTACTTCAGTGAGTTCAGAGCTCTGGGACAACCCGATGGAATGCACTTGGTATGTATATATGGAAATTTATAGATTCAATAATAATATGTATAAAATAATACAGTGTATTAAGCTTTATGTTAGAAGATTTTGAACTGACATACTTAATCAATCTAGTAGTACTGAACAGCTTTTAATAAAAAAAAATATTCTATGCATTTTGACAATGTATGGAAAATAATAATTAAAAATGGTATGGAGACAATTTTTTTTTTGCTCAATTGCAAAAGTCGTAGAAAAAAGGTTATAAAAAGATATTAAGTATAAAATAAATAACACCTTGCCTCTTCTCATGTGAACATGCATATTTTACATAAACGTACAAATCAAGTATTTTTTAAACTTATTGTTTCTTCTTCCACAGTTAATAAAAGACTTCAACTGCCTGTACCCTGATAGCAGCAACAAACTGTTCGAGAACTGGCCGCTTTACCGGGACAAGATAATCGAGGCAGCGAAAAAAAGAAGTGATCCGGCACTAAAAGAATTCATCTCATGCCTTAGCAACGAACGTAAGCATTACTTTTTATGTTCTTAATTTATCTTTATTTAACTATGTTATTATGTGTACAAGTATTACTTATATATAGTGCTAAACAACTCATTCAAATTTTGATCTATTTTGTTCTCCCCTCATAGGGTGTCTAAAATGCTCGCTGCATTCCCACGCTGGATAGCTTGAACGACCTTAATTCCGACAGCAATAATTAAAATTCATTTGATGAGTTCCCACTTTCCATGCAGAGGCTGTAACAAAAAATCTGCAAAATGTACTTCGTAGTCAAAGTATTATGTTCTGTCAAGCCAAGCCCTCTTCGCATTTCTCCTCCCTTTCTAAATCTGTAGCCCGACCAGTATCGCTTTCGGTGGGAGGTATCATTAATGCCGTAGGAGTGCTGTTTCGTTCTCTCGATCAATTTTTAGCCAAGGTCAAACAAGTTTAGATCACGTTTAGGTTAGCATGATTGGTTTAAGCTAAACATATACATTTCTGAAATCTACTTTCATTGAAATAACATGTATTTAATTTAATTACAGAGCTGGACAATGACATCATCAACACTGCTGCATTCATGTCGCTGCCCTTTATAATGAACACAAACACTATCCGGAGGCCGAAAGTGAAACAGTTTCGACCATCCAAGTTGGAGAGTCTCCAAGGGTTTATAACGCACATTAAATCACCGACGGATCTGGAGGCTTCCCTAACACTTCGCAGGGAAAAGATGGTCAGATTAGGTTATAGCGTCCAGCCTTACATAATAATCATTGGTGCTTCTATCGCAGAAATTCATACAATATTCATAATTGTAAATGACGTAAAGTACTCGCCCATGTCTTATGTAAGTTATAATTCTACATCCATAATGCATGCCGTTGATACATGCTTTAAGATACTTTTTGCGTTGAATGCGGAGTACCCAACAGAAAGTGCAAACGTTTGGCATTTCATTCAGAAGGGTCTATATAAACTAAAAACAAAATATGACAAGGTATACACCTCTGTGAATTCTCTCATGTCCGACTTGGGCATTTCTACTGATAAGTAAATTTGCAGCCGCAATTCTTTCGAGACTAGTTAAAACGTCACCTGCGTGTTTCAAAATGCCGACCTGTTTTATTTGTTCCAAAGTGACGATTGATGTCCCCGGTTTATTTAAACATTTTTCTTATTTTCACAATAGCCACACTTTTTCTATATATCGTTGCATTGAAGATGGATGTCATAGGATATTTCACTTGAAAAACACATTTCGTAAACATATCAATGTTCAACATGGTAGTAGAAGTTCCTGTAGTAGTTCAAATTTGGTTTCTGACGTAGCCAGTACATCTCATCCATCAAAGAAATTTCCGGTGCAACCTTCATGTAGCTCTGAAGTAACATTAATAAAATCAGTAGAGTCTAGTAATTCGTTAACGCTTTTATTAGCATCATTGCACGCGAATCCGCTGCTACCTAAGAATGCAGTCCAGTGTGTTGTTGACGGGATGAGAAATTATATGTGTGGAGTGTTATCTAACAATATTGGAAATATTTTTGACGAAATGGTGACATCTTTACAGAACGATAGTGACATAACTGTATTCAAAGATAAATTTTTGTCAGCTGTACAGTCTCCTTTAGATTCTTTCAAAACTGAACACTTGCGATTGAAACACTTTTTGTCAGAGGGTTCTTATGTGCCACCAAAAGAAATAACGATAGGACAACGAATGTCTACAATTAGACGAGGCGGTGTAGTAAATGTCAAGCCAACTGTTTGTACAGAACAATTCATGCCGCTTCGACTTACATTGCAAAAGTTTTTTTCTCTTAATAATATTATGAGTGAAACATTACATTACATAGATTCATTATCAACCGGACAGAGGAAAGGTATACTGGAGAATTTTATTCAGGGGACTTTTTGGTCTACACGTATTAAAAATAATGAAGGTAAACTTGTGTTTCCACTTTTTATGTTCTTTGACGATTATGAAAGTGGAAATGTTCTAGGAAGTCATTCAGGTATTCACAAATTAGGGGCTGTGTACGTTTCAGTCGGTTGCATTCCACCTCATAGAGCTAGTACATTGTCAAATATTTTCCTCACATTGCTTTTTCATTCTTCCGATAGAGTTTTATTTGGCAACGCTGTTATTTTTCATCCAATTATTGAAGAATTTAACTTCCTGTCTGAAAATGGCGTAGAAATAGATACCGCCGATTTCAAAGGTACGCTGTACTTCGAACTTGCCCTTATACTTGGAGATAATTTGGGCATTCACTCTATTACTGGATTTAATGAATCATTCTCTTCAAATTTCCCTTGTCGTATTTGTACTATACCTAAAGAAGAGTTAAAAAAGCAATGTTATGAAAACGTAAACCTACTTCGGAATTCAGCTCAATACGACATACAACTGGCTGAATGTAACAGTTCGAACACTGGTATTAAAGAGAAGTGCGTGTGGCTCGATGTTAAAGGATTCAATTTATTCGAACAGGTTGGAGTTGACGTAATGCATGATATACTTGAAGGCGTCGCCAAATATATAATGTGCTTTGTGACATGGAAATATGTTAGCATTTTGAAATATTTTTCTATTCAAGTATTAAATGATAAAATTTCTTGCTTTGATTATGGCCCGGACAGTAGTAGCAAACCCTGTCTGTTAAATATTGATCATATTTCAAAAGGTAATATGAGGCTATCAGCTTCTGAAATGTTAACATTCGTTCGTTACTTTGGTTTGCTTATCGGTGAGTACGTGCCATTCGATGAACAGTACTGGATATTATACACTACACTGAGAAAAATAATTGATCTAGTGATGTGTCAAAAAGTTACTTGTCACACGGGTGATTCGTTAAAATGTTTGGTTGGAGAACTTAATGAGATGTACTTGGCATTAACGAATGAGTACCTTAAACCGAAATTTCACTTTCTGACTCATTATCCTTCATTTATGATTAAATATGGACCGATCGTCAACTTTTGGTCAATGCGATATGAAGCAAAACACAGGCTTTCTAAAATTGCTGCTCGCGCTTCATTTAATAGGCGCAATATTACGTTAACACTTGCGAATAAACATCAGATGCAGCTCAATGAGGTTTTTCTGAAAGGTCACCTGAATAATATAATCAGTGTAGGTCCGGATAGAAACATGTCGATAGAGATGCACACTGATATTATGACAGCACTAAATCTTAGCGCTGATGAGCCTCTGAAGCGCATTGCGTGGGTCAAAGTTAAGGGTACGGAGTATAAGTCACACACAATACTTACCGAGGATGTAGATGATTTAGGAGGTGTTACTTTCATGGTAATTAGAAATATTTATATGTATAGCGACGAAAGGGTAATTTTTGAATGTGCTATGTTTAATACATTGGAATTTGATGATCATTTTAATAGCTTTGAAGTTGCGGTTCCCGATAATGAGAAAAAAAAAATAATTTTCTATGATTCACTTGCATGCCATGTTCCAAATAATATTACAATCTTGTCTAGCGGGCAGAGATTTATAACACTAAGGTCTCAGTTGTAATTTAAAGGTGTGCATGTTTCGAATCACATAATTATTGTATTGTCTTACCAGAGAAAAATAATAGCGAGCAACAACTTTTTCTGTGAATAATATGTTTGTTGCACTTCCAGATTGTTTGGTGTTATGATATGAAGACTCTGTGGCCGACAAGCTTCATTTCTGACGTCCGATGAACCTTGTAAAATTTAAACTGCCCTTTGCTAGCACAAATTCTAAAAAATAATTTGATAAGGTCCCCGGACGTCAGAAATGAAACATGTCGACCGTACGTAAAGTTGCCGATTGAATTTGTAATACAAGGTATGCAAAAAGATGTACTGATTTCATTCGACCTTTCATAACAAACCGCTTTTACATACTGTACATCAATATTATTAATGTTTTTAAGTTTACGCTGTTATTTGGCATTATGTAATATTTTAATTTTAGGGATTACGGAATTGTACTGATTTCATTCAACCTTTCATAACAAACCGCTTTTACATACTGAACATAAATATTATTAATGTTTTTAAGTTTACGCTGTTCTTTGGCATTATGTAATATTTTAATTTTAGGGATTACGGAATTGTACTGATTTCATTCGACCTTTCATAACAAACCGCTTTTACATACTGAACATAAATGTTATTAATGTTTTTAAGTTTACGCTGTTCTTTGGCATTATGTAATATTTTAATTTTAGGGATTACGGAATTGTACTGATTTCATTCGACCTTTCATAACAAACCGCTTTTACATACTGTACATAAATATTATTAATGTTTTTAAGTTTACGCTGTTATTTGGCATTATGTAATATTTTAATTTTAGGGACTATCAGTGTATTTGATTTACATAAGTCGACGTTTCGCCTGCTATGTCACAGGCTTCATCAGGTACCAGAGTACGGGCACCGGGGTGTATCTGGTGCCCGTTGTACCAAACATCAAACTAAGTTGGAAGTTAGGTACAATGGGCACCAGACGTCTGCTCCAGGAATTCCCGTGGTTCCTGATGAAGGCTTTGACGTAGCAGGCGAAACGTCGACTTATGCAAGTTAAATCCACTGTTAATCCGTAAAATAAAAGAAGTGAGCATTGTGATTGTATAAAACGGCTATATATGTGTAGGCGGAGCATCGTGTTCTAATTACACGACATATCGGCACCTTTCTGTAATAATGTGAGTTAAAAAAATAAATACAACTAAATGTTTATTTTCTTTGATTTCAGTCTCCTCAGCTGAAAGCAACGAAACGTCTAGTGAGATGTAGCCAACAAGTGAATTTTGAGCCCTCACTTACAGGCCTACTCGCTATTGTGGGCGAGTAAGCTTGGTACAGTAGTGCCCAGCTGAGAGTTCCCATCTGCTGATGTAGTAAGGACATAAAATATGTCCTTACTACATCAGCCAATAGGAATTCTCAGTTGGACAGTACTGTATGTGGGGCCCAGTTCATTTGGCTACATCTTACTAGATGTTTAGTTGTTTTCAGCTAAACAGCGTAGCTGTGAAACCCAAACAATTTAGGTACACTTACAAACGTAGTTTAGCTACGTATAACTGAACAGTTTGGCTATCTACTAATAAACACTTTAGCTATGTATTACTGAACACTTTAGCTATCTATTACTGTACACTTTAGCTATCTTCTACTGAACAGTTTAGCTACCCACTACTGAACAGTTTGGCTATCTACTACTAAACACTTTACCTATGTATTACTGAACACTTTAGCTATCTATTACTGAACACTTAGCTATCTATTACTGAACACTTTAGCTATCTATTACTGTACACTTTAGCTATCTTCTACTGAAGTTTAGCTACCCACTACTGAACAGTTTGGCTATCTACTACTAAACACTTTACCTATGTATTACTGAACACTTTAGCTATCTATTACTGAACACTTAGCTATGTATTACTGAACACTTTAGCTATCTATTACTGAACACTTTAGCTATCTATTACTGTACACTGTAGCTATCTGCTACTGAACAGTTTATCTATCTGCTACTGAACAGTTTTGTAAAATTTTAGCTCTTTTCGTTTAGCTGTGGTACCTAATTGTTTAGGTGTCACCACAGCAGCTAAACTGTTTTGTAATTATTTACTGAATCTTCGGTAACTAGTTACAAAACAGTTTTTTCAGTGTACGACTATCAAAATTAATTACTAGGTAACAAGAGGAAATTCATGAAAATGCTATATTGTTAGTATTTATTTACAAATCCGACAAAAAAGTTGCTTCGCAGTTTTTGGCGCGCGAAGACTGGCTTTCGATCGTTTAAGCGAGGCTATTCAATCTGACATTATAATGTACTAGCTGACCCGTGCCCACTTCATTGGGCGGTAAAACTGTTTACCTGTGTTGAAATTATGAGTGTGGTTCGGTTAGTACTGAGTGTTATGATTTATTTCCTGACTGCCAAAAGAAGGGTTATATTTTTACTGCATATGTATGTATGTATTTGCATGTCAATTTGACTATAATACCGTTATTTGTGATTGTCTTCTTGTGAGTGTCTTATTTGTGAGCGTATTATCTCTTTTACTTATCTATGCAGTAAAAGGGAAATTATATGCAGTAAAAGGGAAAAGTCTTTTGTTTTAAACACTTGTGACGATAAAATTTATTTATTTTGATAAGAATTCATAATTGTTGATAATATGACCAATAAACATGACCTAACAATTTGAATTATTTAAAAAAAAATAAAATACTACTTTTTGTGACTTAAATATAAAAGTTAGACATAAGCTGTCGTTGACTTTTTTGTAGGCATTATCAAGCTCTAGAACTTTTCTCTAGAACTTAATCATATATCTCTCATAGTTAAGGCAGCGTTAGTTAGAAACGTTTTCGTTCGACCGCTTATTCTCCTCTCCGACTTACTTTGCAAATCCGACTACCACGAAAAAGTCTTTTCATTTTTCGGATTAATAATAGCCTATGACACTTACAAATAACGTGACTTTCTATTGGTAAAAGAATTTTCAAATCGGTTCAGTAGATCCAGAGATTACTTCCTACAGCGTCACAAACTTTACCTCTTTATAATATTATTATAATATTAGTAGGTATACATTATAATATTTTGTTTGTTTTCGGAAGCGAGAAAAGACCACAGATTAGTGACGTCGTTTAACGTCAGACGTGTCATGTCAGCGAGCAGTTTCATTTCAATATCCTGATTGAATTTATACAGAAACGTTCACAGCAAAACACTGCACGCTATAACTATTCTGCATCTCGCATCGCAGCGGGAAGATGTCCACATATTTATAATATTAAATGTTATGGCAATTTTAATAAAGGAATTCAATAATTATTATTGACGTGAGGAAGCATGAATGCGCATCACGCGACCTAAGAAGATTGACGGTAATAACTGTTCAAGTTTATCAATCACGTTTGATTGTATACGCATAATTACAGGATTACGCGGGGCTTTAAAAAAAGTGATAAATATTGACAAACTCTTTGGAATCATATAAAAATAAAATACTGGCAGTCATAGCTAATACATCTGTTATTATGTTCTAATCAACAAAAACTAATTTTCTTTCGTTTTCTTAAATCAATAAGGGCGACTTGCACTAAGCTCTGTTAAGATATATAAAGGGCTCTCTAGACGATCAAGCATGCATGTCAAGCATCACGTCGCTTTCGGGGAGCGGATCGTGAACCGCAGGAAATATGCAAATATTTCTTTAAATATTTATAAAAAATGCCTAATTTTGTAGTTGTATACCAATGAATCAGGTTAATTAGACGTAATTGATTTATGAATGACGTGATTTCCTGGTACTTATAAACTACAAAATTAGGTATTTTATGGTAAATAATAATTTTTTAAAAAAATGCATATTTCCTGCTGTTTACGATGAACTCCCAGCCCGCGAGGCGATGCTTGACACGCATGCTTGATCGTCTCGAGAGCCCCTAATCGTGTGTAAAAAGGGGTTAACCGCAGTTAAATACTCGAAACTGCTTGCACCATGCTCTGCTGTTAAATTCCCTAACCGAGCCCTGTTGCCCGTTAGCGTCACTAACCAGTTGTTAGCGAGATGTGAAACGCTAGCTGTCAATTTTTGGGGTTATATTTGATTGTATCGCCTGGGCCCCGGTTTATTTTATGTTTATTTTGGCTTTTTTGGCTATTGCGCTCCTAAAATGTTTTCCGATATGTCTGATGTTAATAAAGAAGGAAAGACGCTAAAGCGAGTTATGAACAAAAGCGTTTGGCAGTTTGACAGCTGTTGAGCTGAGAGCCTCCCGTCCGCCATTTTGAACTGTGCTGTGATTGGGTGAGGCGAACGATCTCTATTTCAGTTGTGTCTATGTTTATGTTCGAACACTCAAAAATGGTTTTTGCGGACTCGGACCGGCGTTAGTTAACCGGGACGTCCAAATAGTTGGTGCAAGCCGACATAATTAAACCGGCTGTTAAATTGTGTATCGTGGCTAGCTAACCACGGTTATGTAAAGGATCACGTCGGGGTCACCAATGTAAAGGATCACGTCGGCGTCACCAAATGTGGAGTTGGGGTCACCTCGTGAAGATGTGATTATCCCAGAACTCCAGCTATCGTTTCACACGGAGTCCATCGCGATTTCGGGCCTATTGCCGTGAGCGGAGAAATGAATATCACACAGCGTACGTGCAAGGCGTTTATTGTAGCGGCCTGTCTGGCTGCCCTCTTAGTACTGTATTAAATATTGCCATGCGCAAATATTGTATGCAATTCAGTGCATTCCTAAAGCGGTACGCATTGTGTACCGGATTACGATGGTTAGTATCTGTATACTAGCTTAATGATAGTGTTATTACTATACAATTTAAGACGGGGTACGTAACAGTTAGCAGAAGTTAACAGGCCGGTTGGTGCAAGTCACCCTAAGTCAAGTGTTTGCATCTTGTCAAAGCGTGTTGGAAAATGAAAAATAAACAGAATTCGACGCGATAATTAAATACCTTTGCTTGAAACGTTTTTTTACGCAGCGAGTATTTCAAGACTTATGATTTACATTAAAGGTCGATAACCCCCCATATTTTATGGTTGCACGTTGGTGGGCTGAGTTTAGGCGCTGAAAAACTTCTACTAACGGCGATCCACGATCGCTTTACGACGGAAGTCACTGAATAACTGATATAACGTGTCTCCATACGCTTTTGCACAATCGACTAGACAGCCCAGCTAGTCAAGAAAAAGTTCAATTTCGTGTGCCACCGCGACTAACGAGGAGCTCTCAAACATTTTCGTCGAAAAATGCCTTTGGATACATTCTATCCTGCTTCTGTAGACCGAATATTGCGGATTCCAAGTTGCGGCCAGAGGAACGATAACCCAACTTGCAAAACTTAGGACTTCCACGGAGCCCAATGCTGGGAACACGGAACACGCTCGCATTCTACTTCATGCTAACGCAAGCCTGGCTTATTCGTCAATACAAAAGTCGTATAGATACATACCAAATATTACTTTGCGTAATTTGCTACAGGTTAGAATGAAAGGGCCACTGGTTTCTAAAGCGCCGTTGCAAGCCCATGTGTACTAGCGAGATGACTAGCTGAACTCAATTGAAGCACGTATTTTTCCTAAAACAGCTTTTCCAACATAAAATTTATGAAGTCAAAATATAGATGTTACCTCTCTGATAAGTCACTTACTCAGTTGCTTTGTTTATCAACAACAAAAATTAAAGTTAACATTGCTGCATTAGTTAGTGAAAACCAACGTCCTCAAATCTCCCACAATTTTTAATTTAATTTGATATTTTTTGAGCAAATTAAAAATAGTAATATAAACTCGTTTTTTGATGTCTACCCCACCTATTAAACCTCACTTATAAAGTTGCATAAAAAGTATTTTATAATACGGCCCTCCAAACCGCATTTTTTTTAAGCGGCCCTTGGGGCACTTTCACTTGGACAGCCCTGCCCTATATAATCAATGCTTTTACCTAAATAAACGTATTTACAGTAACCTACTAATACTTATCACATCAACTATTTATACTGTGAAAAATATGTAAAATGTGGACATTTTCATAGAAGCGAGGGAAGAAGATACCAACATCAAATTAAACAGTCAATTGAAAGAGTTACATTTGCTTAACAATACCCATTGTTTATAATGGTCATGACGCAAGCTAGGTCAACTTATCTCTTAATGTTATAGTGCAAACACTAAGGTTTAAACGATTGTGGATTGTGGCCGAAATCATTATCTAGATAATTTGCAGTAGCATAATATTTAGTGACAATAATATAATATTTGACTCTAACTTTTTTGATAATAATAATTTAGAATAATAGTTCCAAAAACAATACTCTGTTGCGACGGTACAACTACAGTTAAGATACCTCCATGCCCTGTATTTTCTACCCCTTATTAAAATATGTATATTATTATTTATTTTATTTATTTACCAAAAAAAAATATTTAGGAAATATTTTTACAGAATGATTTTGCGTCACTCTTAACTATGAAGTGCCTGTTTCAAGACACCATTTTTATATGATATTATTTTAAATTTTAAAGTTTAGTTTTTAGAAGAAATGTTAAAAAAATGTTAAAGTTTATTAAAAAAAAAATTTTTAATAACCATAATAATTAATAAAAAAAACAACATAATCAAAAAATAAAGAAAATGAGAAAATAATTATAAAATAAATTTAACTACAAAATTTTTGTTTCTATTTTTGAAATGTCATGAGGATACTTTTAGTTTCCATTCTTCCTTTAATAATCATCAACTGAATGAGTCGTTTTTTAAGAAACACCTGTGTCAATCCTGAAATATCTAAATGTTTTCCTTCTTCTTCTTCTTCATCAGCGCGCATTTATTTATTTATTTATTTATTTATTTAGTAGTAACACATCTAGTAAAAAATTAATGTCATATTTGATTAAGATGTTAGCAAGAAATTGATGCGACATTATTTTTATGATTGACACAGTAGCCTAACTAGGCCTAGGCCTGTTCTAAGGCAGACTTTTAATGATGACAAATATAAAACTACAAATATTTACGCATATACAAATATGGATAGATACTTATATACATCTATAGATAAAATATATATCCATATATGCACACATACACATACATATATTTATACGAAAATAATAATAAAACCAAAATAAATAAAATAAAAACTAAAATATAATACATATATAAATCAATTACATATTGATATGACGCTCACATACCTATAATAGTCATTTAAAATTATCATGGAAAAACTAAATACTAAGTACTAAATACTATCATGCTTCCCAGAGTTACAGAAGTCAAGGACTTGGGAGTTTTTTTCGACCCCAAGTTAAACTTCAAGGAACATATTAGACAACTATCTACAATTTCTTTCAAGCTTCTAGGGTTTGTGATACGGCAATCCAAGCACTTCAATAATATTCGGGTTATGCGCACGTTGTACAACTCTATTGTTAGAAGTCGCATGGAAACGAATGCAGCTATTTGGAATCCACATGAAGATACTTATACCCTCATGCTGGAAAAGGTACAGAAGTGTTTTTTGAGATTTCTGTACTTCAAGCAGTACGGATATTATCCATTTTTGTATCCGACTGCATTTATCACAGGCATGGTTGGCTATAATTCTCTCTGTCTCAGAAGAGAAATACTGACCATGTCCTATGTTTTCAATCTAATTCGTGGTAAAACTGATAACCCTAGCTTACTAGCCAAGGTGGATCTATTCATACCAAATAATTATCTCCGTGCTCGATCGCACCATCTTTTCGCGGAGCCGTTCTCGCGGACTAACCTTACGAGGTGGAACTTGTTGGCGCGTGCTTTGCGGCGCTTAAATGAAATTCACTCGATGGCACCAGATTTTGATATTTTTACCGCCAACCCTCACTTGTTTAAATTGCAAGCTATTAATTATTTATTCTTACATGACAGCTAGTATTATAAGTGTCATTCTATTTGTATAGTTATGGTAATATCTTTATTAATTTTACTTCTCAATGCCTTGGTTTTACTGTTATGTTGATTAGTAATAAGTGAATAAACACAATAAATAAATAAATAAAATAAATCATTCAAAATATAACAGTCAAAATATTCCCTAAACCGTCCCTACCCACCTCCAACAACCAATCAGTTAGAGATTTTTTAAAAGTGGATGTGTTCTCACTACTTTTAATTGCGTCGGGAAGATTTTTATACGTTCTAGGGCCAATGAACGTGAAATGGCGCTGGCCAAATGTTGTGTAAGATCTTGGCACCATCATATCCATTCGCCCACCGTTGGGCATACGCCTCTCCAATCACTCTCCATCCGGATCGGTTGTCCGTTTCCCTCATCCAGACAGGTCCAGCTGTCTCCTTGATGTCATAAGGTTAAATCAAATCAAATCAAATCAAAATGTTTTTTATTCACAATAGAATTTGTATAAAATTGCTTTGTGACGTCAAAAATGAGATACAATGTACGGTTTATATTATAGATAATGATATAAAATATTTAACAACAGAAATATTTAAAAGCAATTTAAAGTATAGGTACAGTTAGAATTTAAAATAGTCATAAAATTTAAAATAGTCATAATACGTCATAATAGTCATAGTCAACAATAGTCAAAAATAAAAAAATAAAAAGTAAAAAGACAATATACCTACACAGTTAACAATTTTCAATAAAATAAGAAAAGAATATTCGATTTTATAATCATTCCAAAAAAAAACAATATCATTAATAAAATCTACTACTTTGTAGTAAGCCTTCTTACATAGAATATTTTTAATTTTACTTCTAAACTGAATGTCTGATAGACCCTGTATGTCCTCTGGAATTTTATTATAGAACCGTATACAGTTTCCCATGAAACAATTGCTTATCTTACTTAGTCTAAATTTTGTCACTATATATTTATTTTTATTTCTAGTATTGTATTTGTGATTGACACAGTTTTTTGAATAATGAGATATATTTTTTCGTGCATGCATAATGTTTTCAAATATGTATTGACTAGGTACAGTAAGAATGTTAATTTCTTTGAATAATTCTCTTAGGGAATCACGTCTGCGCAAGTTGTATATGGCTCTAACCGCCCGTTTTTGTAGAATAAAGATTGAGGGCATACTTGCAGCTTGTCCCCACAGTAAGATGCCGTAAGACATAATACTGTGGAAATAAGAGAAATATACTAGCCTCGCAGTATCAACATCGTACTGTTCATCATGAGTGGAGGTATTTATCCCGATACCCGCCACGTCGGCCACACGTCTTGGCGAGCTCCACACTTTCAGGAAAATATTTCCATTTCCTAGGCTTGTGGCACCCTGGTCGGGTTACTTAACCGCCGAATTGCACTATATTCACTAAATTTATCATTTAATTATTATTTATTGTTGAGAAAATTTCAAAATATATGTTGAATTTAAATTTCGAATATAAATGTTTTCCTAATATATTCATTATTCTCGGAGCAATGTTATGGTGTTGTCCAAACGATGTAAATCTCCTGGGAACTATATATTGTGGTACTCGCATTAATCTTGTGTTCTTAGCAGGGAACGATGTCTCTGCTTGCGCGCGATTGAAATGTAAAGCAGTTTTTAAACAGTACAATTGCCTAATATCAAGTATTTTCGCCTCGAGAAACAAATCATTACAAGAATACATTATTAGATTTTTGAGTATAATACGAAATAAAGTTTTTTGTTCGATACGCATGCTCCCCATCCCAAAATAGCGTATGTCATTATAGATTGGCATATAGCGTAGTATATCATTTTAAAATTACCAAGTTCAAGAATATCCTTTAATTCAAGAAATATATTTATTTATTTTAAACAACAAGATTTACAGAAGAATGGCTGTGCTATTCGGTATACATTACAATAATTTCAGATTTTAAAACAAATAATACATAGTTAAACGTTAAACGTCAATTTAATTGAAATCCATAATCCATTTTAATATTAAGGAATCTATATTATTATTAAGGATTCATAGTGTAATTTATGTAGTGTGTAATTATTATTATTATTATTTTTTTAATTGGAATTATCAATTTAACCATTTACAATAAGTATAATATTAAGACAAATGGCAAAAACTTTCCTCTTTCATCCAATGGCTAGTGCTGCCCAACTGGGATATACCCGTTCCAGGGCAAGCAATTTATATTTTTACATTTAAAACGAGGGTCGATGAACCAACCAACACAATAATAATAATAATAATATTTAAAATATATATATATATATATATATATATATATATATATATATATATATATATATATATATATATATATATATATATATATATATATATATATATATATATATATATATATATATATATATATATATATATATATATATTCAACGAATCCGGAAATACAACTTATTCTACTACATCGATCATGGCATGGAGATAAACGCTCTTCTTGCAACAGCCATTTATTTATTTTGCTTTCAAACAAATGACAATCCTGGGGGTTGTCATTTGTTTTTATGTCACTGGTTTTTATGTCTCTGCTTAATTTATTATAAAGTCTTGTAGCTATGAAAGAGTAGTGTCGATGTTCGAAAGTCGTCTTCATCCTAGGTACATTCAAATTATCCTTCAGGAGTTGTCTAGTGGGTTTCGTGTGCGTAATAATAAAAGATTTATTTTGTTTGGCCACAAAAACCCAACGTAGTGCAGTTTTAATAAATAATCACCTAACATCCAAATACTTTGTGATTTCTAAATAATGAATAAAGAATAAAGAATAAATTATTTTCCAGAAATCACTCTTTTGGATTCCCGAAATCTCAATACTTAAGATTCGGTGCAAATTCGAGTTCTAAATTTTGCTTCGACAACAAGACTTTTTTATTTACATACTTCGTGTAAAACGATTTTTTTTAAATAAAAATTCGCGGTTGTTTGACATTTTAAATAAGCTAGACTTCCTTGGAGAGTCTACTCTGTGGAAAGATAAAAATTAAAGATAAAGATAGAAATATTTATTTCCAATACAACCATAACAATTGTGTAGGAATGACATTAATTAATCTTAAACTAGTTGCTCAATTTAGCCAAGAGATGATATACCTACAATATATAACTTTAAACTTACCAATTTACAAAAACAAAGACTATATCGTAACAGTTTACAACAAAACAATCGACAATAAATAATATGTATTAGATTAAATGGGTAGATACGATGCTATGTATTTTCATAATATTTTAAGAAGTCGTTATACATGTTGATTTTAAGCAGATTTTGGATGGATATCTTGAAAATATCGATGTTTTTAATCGCTTTTAAATCTTTAAGGCAATTTATTAAAAAGTTTGAGACCTATGTATCGACTAGTCGCCTGGAACTTGGCAGTACGTGCTAAGAACGGTTGGAGATACTGGGTTTCATCATGCCGATGTACTTCCTCGTGGAATAAGGCCGAGCTCTTGTTGCAAAAGAATTCGCAAAGAGATTTTTGAGCAAAAATCGTATATACGGTATCCCTAGTTTTTGGAAGTGTTCACGACATGACTGCCGTGTTCACGACATATATACTATCGCACGTATGGCTCTTTTCTGGAGAGTGAATACACTGTTGATGTGCGCTGCAGTACCCCATTAAAGAATACCATAGCGAAGGTGTGACTAAACTAGCGCGTAATAAGCCAATATTACTTCAGTTCTCTCCGTACAACTGAAGTAATATTTGCTTATAATGGATTCGTAATAGAGCATAGCAGGCTGACGAAAGTTTTTACTTAACATGCTCTATATGTAGATTCTATGACATCTTTCCGTCCAGATGTAGTAAAGGTGGTTGCAACATCGCTGAAGCGTCAGGTGCCACCGACTTCAAGCGGTAAATTCGTTTTAACTTATTTATAAAGTTAAAATTATTCCGAATTCCAATTTTGATAGAAACGACGCGAAAATCAGACGCCAGCGACGGACAAGATAGCTATTTTTATTATAATATTAAAATCCTCGACATTGCAACACTTTTCATTAATAATTGTTGCAACACTGACATTAACATGATTGAACCGTAATTAATGACATACAATTAATAATTCAATTACCTATTGAACAATCATAACAATCACGTCTCATTTATGTTAAGATTAATGGGTAACTGCTCGCGTTGTAATTGTTTTTAGGGTTCCGTACTTTAAAAAATATTCATCGCTTTATAGTTTAGAAAGGAAGATGAAAGCTGCATCACGCCGGGGTTGTTTTCAGAATATTTTTACTTTCCTGGCAAAGGAAAGTATTGTAAACCCACTTCTGTGTGTCTGTGTGTCTGTGTATGTGTATTCCTCCACGATAGCGCCGAAACGCTTCATCCGGTTGAGCAGAAATTTGACATCCAGGCATCATTTTCTCATGGCAAGAGTTTGTGAGGGAACACCCCTCACTAGACTCCAAATTGTTCGGTGTGAGGTGGTGGTATCAACTTACGAGTTATCTCCGTATTGAAAGGCGGTTCTGAATAAAGTAGAAGGAATGTATTGATCGAAGGTTTGATATTGCCAGTTATAACGCTTCCCGAACAGTTTACGTTGACGCGAGTGTATAGATGCGCGACTGCGGTTACGAGGATATATGGATGAGGATTGTATGTGTGCTGTATCTTGTACTGGGCACGGCTCGAGTCTGTGGGATTACAGGCTGATGCTTCGAGACTAGGGAGGATAAGGAAAGGAAACCAAGGAGCCGGATTCGTTGACACACCTCGTGAGAAGGGTACCGAATATGCCGTCGCAAATTGGGGGGAAGGTGATCACTCGGGGAATGATACTTTGGTTGCTTTTTCGCTAGTTTATATAGGCCGATAAATGATGCAATCCAAAATATTCCGAGTAAAAGTATTGTTTCATCGTGCTGATTCATGGCTGCACGGGTTAAAATAATAGCTGAATTGTGTCAGTGTATTTCACTGGAAATCGATGCATTTGTTGACCGCATGTAATGGACTTAAGGTCCGTTACAAGTTGATAAGATTGTGTTTGAACACACTTCAATCTCGAAATATTGGACTTAGAGACTTAGTGACACAAAAAGAAAACGACTTGAATTTTATTTAAAAAATAACGTCGAGCCCTCTGAGGCTAGCCGAGAAACGAACCATATTGAAAAGTAGTTATTTTAATACCACGAAAAGACTACAAAAATACTATAAATGTACTAGATTTGCTGTCTAGTCAATCACTATCAGGGGGAGGAGGGGTCGAAAATATTCATTTTCTTCTGATATTCTTCTTCCGTGTGTTCCTATCCAGCCTTATCTAGAATGCTCTACCAGATACCCAAGTGTTTAGGATGTTAGGGAGTTAATGGGCCCTTGCTGAGTTGGCCACGAAGACCCATTCTGTTCAGGGTTGGTCACACTCACGGGTCAACACCTATCCGACGGCCTCCACGCATGAAGTGCGAGCCTGGGTAGGACTCTGGCCTTATGGTTAGTTTCCCCTGGGAATCAACCTTCTGGCGCTCCTGGACGGTCTGCGCACCGTGCGGCGTAAGCCAATCGACTGTGCCCTCTGACTAACAGTCGGGGGAGTCTGGAATGAGTACTGTTTCCTACAGAGCGGGGGTGGTTGCGGACCTTACGGCGACTGCTCTTGAAACGACCATCGGCTACCCGATCCTGGGTGAACAGCCGGGCAAAGGATACTGTGGTCCGCGATAAGTCGGCGTAAACACCGTTTCACCGCTTCGTAAGGGAGAGGACCGCGCAAGCGACCCCGAACTCGTAACCGATCGAGAGACTGGAGAAATCTGGTCACAATTGGAAGTAAGGGCGTGAGTGTATGCCCGCCGGTTAACACTCTTGGCTATCTCGCGGTTAAGGCGTTGGCTTCTTACGGGCTAGATGGTGGACTGTTTTGTCTTCAAGTCTTCTACGTTCACTCCAGGGAGATAAAACGACTAATTGTTAAAACTTCCTGAGGTGACGGGCTCGCCCGCTGTAGTCGATATCCCAAGTTGTTTAGGATGCAAAAGAGGTTTGGGGGGGTTTGGGAGTATTTGCCGGTTTGGAGGAAGTGGGGGTTCGTTTGGCGGTGGAAGGGGTCGGGTTTAAAGGGGAGGGGGGGGGGGGGTTTGGGGGTATTTGGCGTTTTGGGGGAAGTGGTGGTTCGTTTGGCGGTGGGAGGGTTTTGGGTTTAAGGAGGGACGGGGGTAGAATTGGGGGTGGGTGTGGGTTGGGGGAAGGGTTGGTTAAGGAAGGTTTTGAAGAGGGCGTTGGGTGGGGGAGTTAAAGGGGGTTAAGGGTTTGGCGCGCTTGGCGGAGAGTTTGTCTGCTTGCCGGGAAAGTATTGTGGTGACACAACCGATTTTTTAGGTTTTGAGCTAAATAGGGCGTCGTCGGTAACGCTCATTTTTTACCGGACTGCCCTAAAGAAGGAATCAGTGCCGGCTCGAGGAAACGTGGCGCCCTAGGCAAAAGACTAGTATGGCGCCCATTTAAAAAATCACAAAACATTATTTGTGTAATTTTTAATCAAATAATTAGAGCACAGATATGACTTACCTACTTTTATATATAATTATAATACACACTTTTTAAAAAAAAATACAACCGACTAATTTTTGCATCTATTTTCCAGTTATTTTGATTTTAAAACCAAACTACTAAACCAATTTTGATTAAATTTCTATGGGACCAATCTGAAAGTATACTCTTTCAAAACAAAAAGAATTTTCTAAATCGCTTTGTAAATGACGGAGATCTGAGGTAAAAAAACATTTAAAAAAATAATTAAAAAAACATTCAACCGAATTGAGAACCTCCTCCTTTTATTGAAGTCGGTTAAAAAGAGAATATATCCACCTTTTTTAGCTGTATGGAGTGAAAGATAAGATTTTTTTAATAGACTAATCAAGATTAAATCAAGCAAGTTTTATTTTCCTTGCCTTTATTTTAGCAAAAGTGGAAACGATCTCCTTTAAATCTATTGTTTGAGCTATTTCTTGTTCTATAGATAAAGTCGACAACCCCACAAGTCTTTCCTGGGTCATTGTGGAGCGCAGATACGTTTTAATTAGTTTTAATTTAGAAAAACTGCGCTCACCACTGGCCACAGACACGGGAAGTGTCAGCAACACCCTTAGTTAGTTAGTTATACTGGGCGTTCCTCCGCAAGTCGACATCCAGTGTGCCTATTTTGCGTGTAACGGGGGTAGCGCTATTCCACCCACCCCAGCTCCTCGACGAAAGCCAGCAGGGCTTTCAGGTTTCCTGCCGCTTCGCGCAGGGTGCCCGGGGTCCCAAGGTGTTTTGTCCTGTATACTTCTACCTGTTTACAATCTAGCAGAATGTGTTTTGTGGTTTCTTCCGCCTCCATGCATGCTCTGCACATAGGGCTATTCGTTCCGCCCATTTTGAAGAGGTGTTTGTTTAGTGTGTTGTGTCCTGTTATCAGTCCCACTAGTTTGCATAGTAGGGGCCAGCAAAACCCTTATTGCAGTTACTAAATTAGGTAAGATATCTAGTAACCCATTTTCACAAATATAATTTTAAAGTTCTTGTGGCGCAGTGTTATTTGGTACTCTACTTGCAATAGCTTGTAATTCGCTGTATAACTCAGTTGCATCAATATCCTTAGAGTCTCCATGACTAAGAGATTCTTCCAACTTTACACAGTGTTCCAGAACATCTTTATAAGTTTTATTCTGCATAATAATATCATGAACGTTATAGAGAAATCCAAAAACATGATTAATGTTATGTATCTGATTAAACCTCTCATCGATTGAATTTATTGCTGTATCCAGCACGGCAAAATAAAAATTTATTTTGAACTGGTCTTTCCCATCACTTAAGGGCTCATCTTTCGAACCGTTCATCGATTCGCGTGGTCGTGTCGCAGATATACTCTGATACATACGCTACCAGATCGCCTCGCCACGCCGCCCCCCAAAATACGAGCGCCCTAGGCAATTGCCTAGTTTGCCTATATGGACGGGCCGGCCCTGGAAGGAGTGTAATGTTTTCAGGGTTCATGTATGTACGAGTACATATGTACAAGTATGTTGTTCGTTTCTTTCTTCTTCTTCTTCTTTTTCTTCTTAAAGTGCCATCTCCTATCGGAGATTAACAACTCGGTGGTGCTTGAGTTTAACCATTCAACGATATGCTGAAGCCAGTGGGTTCTTCTTTAGCCAGGTTTTCGGTTGCCTTTTATCTTTCCTTGCAGGATTAATTGGGGAAGGTGGAATTTGTTACCACGCATTTTGTGGCCAATCTATTGTAATTTCCTTCTCTTTATGGTCTTTAGTAATTCCAATCCTTTGTGCATTCTTTGCAGGACCGTCTCATTTCTGACTTAACTGGTCCAAGATATTTTCAGTATTCTCCTGTAAATCCACATTTTGAAAGCTTCTAACCTTTTACACAAAGTCTGGGTTGGTGTCCAAGCTTCTGCTCCGTACTGAAAATGTGTAATACCGCACCAGGTGACATCTAGTGGAGAGTTTGAGACTACGGTTGCAGAAGAGGTGGCTCATATTGATTAACGCAGCTTTAGCTTGTTCGATGCGACATCTGACTTCTTTTATTCTTTCATTTTTTATTCAACCATTAGGGTTTAAACGCTTATAACGAATTTAGAAGTGGGTGATATTGTTAAAATCGCTATTTCAATCCAGGTAAAGGTCCAGTACCCTAACTGGCTAATAAATATATCTAAATTTCAACTGTTAAATAAAACTCTCAAAAATGTCAAAAAAAAAGTGTGTTCACATGAAAGTTCTGATTAAGTATACAGTATAGATTATACACTCCCCATCCGAGTATACCATATATCACGATGGATTGCAATACAGCGTAATATACTATATTTAATAACTAGCTGACCCGTGCCCACTTTGTTGGGCGGTAAACATGTTTACTTGTGAAGAATTATGAGTGTGGTTCGGTTAGTACTGTATACTATGATTTATTTCCTGACTGCCAAAAGGAGGGTTATATTTTTACTGCATATGTATGTATGTATATACATTTTAATTGTTCAAAACTTCTCTGTATACTATATTAGATGTAATGTTATTATTTGGTACCATTCTTTCAGGAGTTCCAACCCGAGATACGGTCGCGGTTCCATACCTATGTCGTATTATCTCTGCAGTAAAAGGAAAATTATATGCAGTAAAAGGGAAAAGTATTTTGTTTTCAACACTTGAGACGATTAATTTACTTATTTTGATAAGAATTCATATTTGTTGATAATATGACCAATAAACATGACCTAACGATTTACATTATTTTTTCAATATGAAAAACTACTTTTTGTGACTTAAATATAAAAGTTAGACATATGCTGTCACTGACTTTTTTGTAGGCATTATCAAGCTCTACAACTTTTCTCTAGAACCCAATCATATATCTCTCATCGTTAAGGGAGCGTTCGTAAGAAACCTTTTCATTCGACCGTTTTTTCTCCGACTTACATTGCAAATTCGACTACCACGAAAAAGTATATAGCCCATGACACTCAAAAATAACGTGGCTTTCTATTGGTAAAAGAATTTTCAAAATCAGTTCAGTAGATCCAGAGATTATTCCCTACAACCTCACACACTTTACCTCTTTAAAATATTAGTATAGATTATTTTAATATAATAATTTAGAAACTTACATTTTGCTGGAATCGGTGTAATCCTCTGTTCTTCTAACATAGATAAAATAATATGTCCTAATCCAAACACATGATAAGAGCCCTGCAACTCGATTTCTTCGATTAAATAAATTAAATGATTAAATTGGAGTAGTATTGTTCTGCGTGGTGATCGCGGCGGGAGTCGTAAGGAAGACTGGCGCAGGTGAACTATCTCATATTCAAATCGAACGGCCCGGAAGGAGTGTATCACGTTGGAAAGAGAGGCGAGATTGCGAGACAATGAAGGAAGAGCGCAAAGCACGGTGAATCAGTCATTCCCAGGGTTAATTGTAACACGTGCGACAAGTTGGAGGTCTAACGACAATAATTCAATGTATGATGACTGATAAAATGGGTGCCTAGTTTGCAGGGGCGGACCGTGCGTCTGTGGGGCCCTGGGCTAATATTACTTGGGGGCCTGCCTAATTAATCAACTAATTGCCATTTTGACTAAAAACTTTTTTTTGATAATGATGTCTAGGTTACTAGGTACACAATATAGAAAAAAAAGAGGACAATACAATATTTTATTTGTATAATATGACAGACACACAAACACAACTGTAAGACATTTAACTTTTCACTAAAAATAGACAAATCGATTAGCGTAAGAAAACGTTGCTACTAAACAACATTAATACTAATGCTATTGCTACTAAACAACATTAAACTAAACAACTGTAATACTTCTTCTTCTTCTTCATCAGCGCGTATTCGCCCACCGTTGGGCATACGCCTCTTCAATCACTCTCCACCCGGATCGGTTGTCCGTTTCCCTCATCCAGACTGGTCCAGCTATCTCCTTGATGTCATCTGACCATCGGGCCGGTGGTCTGCCCACACTTCTTCTGCCTAGCCGGGGTCTCCACTCCAAAACGCGCTTGCTTCACCGTTCGTCGTGTTGTCGGGCCACATGGCCGGCCCAAGCCCACTTCAGCTTGGCCACTCTTTGACCCACGTCGACCACCTTCGTGCGCTGTCTGATGAGCTCGTTTCGGACTCGATCGCGCAACGATATGCCAAGCATGACTCGCTCCATGTTACGCTGCACCACCTTAAGCTTGTAGATCATCCCAGCAGTCAGTGTCCATGTCTCACAAGCATACGTCATAGCCGGTAACACACACTGATTATACACCTTTGTCTTGAGCGATTGGGGAATTCTGGACTTCAGCACGAAGCTCAGCTTCCCGAAGGCTGCCCATCCCAATTGTTTTCTTCGCTTTATATCTGCCATCATCGAGTCCCGGCCGAGCTTTATCACCTGTCCTAGGTATGTGTACTCCTGCACCTGCTCCAGCGGTTGTCCATTCAATGAAATGGGATTCGGTGTGAGATCGGCTTTCGCCATAACCTTTGTCTTGTCCATGTTCATCTTAAGACCCGTTCGCAGGGACGCGTGATATAGTTGCTCCAGCATGAGTTGTAGGTCTTCGGCACATTCAGCGATTATAACTATATCATCCGCGTAGCGCAGATGATTGAGATACACGCCGTCAACGTTGATTCCCTTGCCACTCCAGTCCAGTCTTGAATATATCCTCCATAGCGTTGTTGAACAGCTTAGGGGATATAACGTCACCTTGTCGGACTCCTCTTTGGATGGGTATAGGGTCTGTTAGTTCTTTTAGCTGTACGGTCATTGTTGCCGCTTTGTACAAGCTCTTCAGGATCTGTATATACCGGTAGTCTATATGACATCGATGTAGCGATTCGGTGACTGCCCAGTGTTCTATGGAGTCGAATTGATATTACTACTTTAATACTAATTGTAGTAATATCCTAATTAGTAGCTTAATTAAGCAAGTATTGATATAATTTTAAATCTAGTTAATATAAGTAAAATTTATACAAACATTCATTACTAGTTACCTATTGACAAGTAGCCTAGGTAGAAACTCGGTTCACAATATTGTCCATTGTTTTTAATAGATGTTGGGGCCCTTTATATCCACGGGGCCCTGGGCTGCAGCCCAAAAAGCCCTTATATAGATCCGTCGCTGCTTTATGAAATAAAATAAAGTAATATTACGAAATATTCAATTGTTCATTAAATAATTACGTCCCTAGTCTTCAAAAATTTACGACTGCAGGTTTTTTGATGAGATAAAAACAATTTTTATTATTTAAAGTATACAAACAACAGGCAAAAATACATTGTTTGCAATTACTGGTAATATGAGCAGCATTTAAAAATTATTTTAACCATAGTTTATTTCGGAAAGTGTGAATAAGTAAATGAGCCTCAAACTTAGCTCTTTTTACACGACTGCCCAAAAAAACATTGTTATGTGTTTAGGATTCTTCTATGTATGTTTTCCGGTTTGTTCAAATCAAATCTAATCAAATCAAATCGCATTTATTGTCTTCAAAATTTTTTACATAGTTGTTTAGACACTTTATATAGCCGCTTCATGTTAAAATAACTTTAAAATGAATACTAAATATTTCATTAGAGACTTACCACACAATTGATAGTTATATTAGATATTTATAACTACAGTTAGTCATGAAATTATAATATTAAAATTAAATGGTCTTACAAATAAGAAATTTAATTAATTATCGGAGACGATGAGAAATAATAGTAGGTAAATATATAATAATCAATAAAATGGTACAAATGTCAAGTTAAATAAATAAAATCGAGATGGAAATTGTCAGTCATCTAATTATAATTCGTTAATATTATATAATTCTCTCGCAATAAGATAGCATTTTAATTTCGATTTAAATTGGGCTATTTTTCCGTTTCTAGATATAATATTAATATTCTCAGGCAGTTTATTATAACACACCATTCCAACGTAATTTGGACCCCTTTTGAACAATTCCAGAGATGTACGGGGTAATGCTAAATTGTACCTATACTGGTGAAATGCGAGTGATTATCTTTTTGGGTCGTCAACTTTCCTATGTTTTTTAATATTAACTTTATGCATTCAAATATATATATAGTGATGGCAGCGTTAGAATACTGAGATTTTTGAAGTGACCACGACATGATTCATTATGGTTAAGGTTTATCAATATACTTATGGCTCGTTTTTGGAGAGAGAGAATTTGTTGCCTTAAAACAGCGGTACCTACACTGTGAACAGAGGGGAATCCCGTAGCGAAGAATTGACTCGAAATAGGCAAAGTATTTTATTTTTATGTATTTAGCGCTGTTATTCCACCATAACTTCTAAACGCTTGAACCAATTTAGAAAAATTTATATAATCATTAGAATCGTTATGTCATCCCGAGTGTCATAGGGTACGCGCCGCGACTCTTTGCTCTCATATAAGGGAAAATCAGCGTCTTCAATATAAATCGCCGTCTTAGGCGATGGCGTGTTGACAGTCATCATTTGACAGTTCAGTTTTTGTCGTTCTTCATCTTCGCTGCCGTCAGGAACATACCCGTTAGGCCATGTAGGTATTTATTTAGCAAAATAAATTATACATAGTGTTCAGTTATTACTCTGCAAAATATTACCGATTTTTAAATAACCGTTTTTGGTTCTTACGAATTTACTACACGACTGCCCAAAAAAGGAATTTTATGTGTTCAAGATTCATCTATGTATGTTTTACCTTTTTGTTTATTCCACTATAACTTCTAAACGCTTGAACCGATTTAGAAGTGTGTATAATCGTTAAAATCGTTATGCCCAGGTGTCATAAAAGTACCTTATCCGTCCAAGTGTCAAAAAATTAGGTTACATACATATGGCTCTGTACATAAACCACCTCTATTGAATTAAAAAAAACCTTTTTTTGATTGAGCACCAAGAGCAACCGATTGCGTTCGGCGGCTGATGTCGGCGCGAGGCTATATAAAACGTCACGAGTGACGCGCGATCGCCACGAAGTACCTGTCCCAGGGCAAACATCTCTTGCTACGCTACACTCAGAAACCCGTGACAATGGGCTCGGCTCACTTTAAGCCCCGCTAAAGGGTAATTGCCCAGCGTCATGGGCCTTGGACGAAGCCCGTCTAGTGACTCACAGAATGCGCAATTGTTATAGAGATAAGGACACTACCGATTGCGTGCAGCGGTGGCTGTCGGCGCGAGGCTATATAAAGCGTCACGAGTGACGCGCGATCGCCACGAAGTACCTGTGCCAGGGCACGCATCCCTTGCGTCGCCATTTTCTGAAAGCGGAGTCAAT
This sequence comes from Micropterix aruncella, assembly GCA_944548615.1. Lineage (NCBI taxonomy): Eukaryota > Metazoa > Arthropoda > Insecta > Lepidoptera > Micropterigidae > Micropterix > Micropterix aruncella. The sequence continues at coordinate 9,571,945 of OX155977.1, forward strand.
GGGCTCGGCTCACATTAAGCCCTGCTAAAGCGTAATTGCCGAGCGTCACGGACCTCGAACAAAGCCCATCGAGTGCCTCACAAAATGCGCAATCGTCTTTAAGCACTGGTGGATGTTAATAGAGATAACACGCGTCAATAGAGCCGAAACGGGACTTGCGTAAATTGAATTTCGTTTCAACCAATATTGTTTCAACGAAGTGTTTTATGTTTGTTTTTTCATAATTACAAATGCTATAGTTCACTTTTTGTACCGACAGTCGTGTTTTTTTTTATTTTTTATTATTGCTCTTATTTTTTGATTACGTTTAGAGTTGATATCGTGCACACATGGACAACTTATTAGATATAACAAGAAATATTCAGCACAAAATTGAATTCGTATCGTCTACTTCAGAATACGCTGGTTTTTAACCTCATTTGTTTTCTTCTTCTTCTTTTTTATTCTGTAGCCAGCGATTAGGTAAGGGGGTTGCCCTCGCAGGTGTCGGCGCTGCTGAACCACGTACTCCATTCAAGATGCGTTTCCATTCTTGAAGATTTTTGGCGACGTCTCGAGCTTCGATAGCCGATAATTGTCGATTCTTTTAGGTGACATGATACCTGGGAACGAGGTCCCGGGTTCGATTCCCGGCTGGGTCACCATTTTCCGTTGGGATCAAATTAACGGAATTGCATTTTCAATTCTGTCGATCAAATGCAATAACAAGACACACACTTACACACATGTTACACGCACACATACATATAACACGTCATAGTAGGGTTGGTTGTAAGAGATTGTCATATGACAATAAACCCGCCCATTGTGACATTTCACAATAAAGAGTATAAACAAACAAACAATCAAACAAACAAACCATATCTGAAGAACTTTCGTTTTATGTTTTTTTTTTAAAAACATAAGCTTTTAATAAAAAGTTTCTAAGCGAATCCCTCGATAAGGAAATAATTTACAATTTAAACTCAAAAAAATGCTCATTGCCTTGGACATTAAGGCTTTGAAATGATTTCGAAAACTTCCCGGTGCGATTACTTCTACAATGTAACCGGTGAGTGTGTTTTAATTTAATTTCATGATATTAGATAGTTAATTCTCTAGCGTCGCGCTTAGCCACATTTTTTTTTATTTTGGCCCTAAATTAATTACAATTAATTAAAACGTGAGGGCGCTCTGAGAGTTACACCCTTATACCACCACTGCGCAAAGATAGTTATTCCGTGCTAGCGCTGCGATTGAATGTTTAGTATGCGCCCGGTTGCCGGCGCGAGCGGACGTGAAATAGACGCTTCGTCAACGCTGGATTTTTATTGGTCAAACCCTACAAAATTGACCCCGCCTATTTCGTCGCGTGTCCGCCCTCCGAGTTCTCATAAGTCGTCATCGATATTCTTTAGCCAGGTTTTCTATAGTGCCGAACGCTGAATTCCGCATGATATCTTAATTTAGACTTCACAATAAATAACAATTTATATCTTTTTACATTGAAAAAAACCATATCTTCTTCTTAAAAAATCACCTAAAATAAATAATATTTCAATATTACACAACAGAAGGGTTGATAGATGAAAAAAATAAGAATAAAAGTAATTTTCATATTATACTAAAAATCAGAAAATATGACTAAATGCCGTATATTACTCGTTTTGAGGAATTACTGCGTTATGAGGCATTACTCGTTATGAAAAGTCCTCGTCATGAGAGGTTCCACTGTATATCTACATATATCGTTTCGCGGGGGCACACAACTAATCGCACTTTCCCGAAAGTACAGAAAATTCTCAACATCGCGCTTACACGCTCAGTGAAGATGTGCCACGCTGTATAGCGTGGCTTAGAAAATCGTTTGTTAGTTAAATTGTTGCATTTTTTGTTATACCTGTATATTTAAAACGTTACATTATCTCCAAAATAAAAAAATGGAAAGTTTAATATTTTAAAAATAAAATGAAGAAAACATAAAATCTATATTTTTATTTGAATATTATAAGACCAGACAGAACTTAGAACATAATATGCTGGTTGATTTTTTCTGAGAATTATGAAGATTACGTTATTACTAAATTTCGATCTCACGTGGAACTAATATTTCGGACTACTTTGTTTTTATTCGATAAGCGGCATAATTTCATGGCAGAACGTGGCAATTTATTGTAATTTCTTGCACTATCGCCGCGCTCGACAAAAAGTACTGTAACTATGGAACTACTACAGTAATCATAAAAAGAATAACTGTGCAATAATGGCATTGAAATTTGGTATATACATATATTAAAATCTCATTTTGTGAAGCAATTAGATAATTATGAATAAATATGAGAAAGTCGAAAAAGTGAAAAAAACTCGTTATTTCTAAATTGTACTAATCTCACGGAAAAATACGGAAGCCTCTTTAAAATTTGTAAATAGTATCGTGATCTTTATTAGATTCTCTATCAAAGGTAATATTTGGGTTTGCTTATTTACATACAAAAATATTTAGATATTAACTCATAAAAACAAATAAAATTCTTTATGATTTCTCGAAAAAAAAAATGATGATGTTTGACAATGGAATTTTACCAGAGATATCCGCGAAATGACGCGCGAAATTATTCTAGCGGCCGTCTATGTATCTATAGTAATAATGAGATATTTGGTATGGATTTTAGAATGCGTTCGAATTATAAAATAATATTACTGTGCGCTCCAGGAGCAAGCCGCCAATATTGGTCGTTACGTAGTCAACGGTGTTTTGATGTGCAACCAAATTTGGTCCTTACGTAGCCGAAGGGTGTCACAGTACTTATTGACAACCCTTCTGCGTCAGCGAAATGCAAGTGGCATTAGTAGCATTATGCGTCGACATTAAAAGCAATTTATTTGGCCATCTAATCAAATTGGAGCGGTTACAAAATGTGTGCATTAGGTAAATCTACAGTTCGAAAAAATTATCACTTCTCTGAGTATAGAAGCAGACTTCATTGGCTTCGTATAAGTGAACGTAGAAACATGCATATTCTCCTCCTTCTTTATACCTCCGACCGACCTTCGGTCGGTCGGAGGTACAGTTCGTCGGTCGATCGGTAGGTCGGTCGGTCGGACTAGCCGACCGACCAATCGACCGGTCCGTCGATTGATTTAGTCGCGATTGCGTCAATCGTGATTAACGTTAGTCGCGACTAAATAAATCGTGAATGATTTAGTCGATTGAAATATTCAATCGATTGACCTAACACTTTGTATACCCATGTGCACTGGCGTGACGCGAGAAGCCATTTTTCTTACATCTGACAACCCTGCTTTTGAATATTTCGTTTATAAAGTGCTTTCATGGTCTTGCCCCTGTAATATACGAAATAATATTTCCGCGAACAATGGAATCGAGCTAGTCTGAAGTGAGTTCTCTTGTCTTACATAATACATAATGTATGAGGGCAGGTGGAGCGGTAAGGTGAAGGTCTCGACTACATACACCGACTAAGCTACTGTCTTTATACGAGGTGATTTTGTGATAACTTCGCTGCTAACTTAGCGGATAAAAGTGCCGCGCCGGGGATATTCGGTCACTCACCCAAGCAATCGCCCGGTCGGTAGGGTGACGCAAACAAAGTTGCCGTTCTCTAAAGAAAATAAGTTAGGAGTGGAAAAAACTCATTTTGACGTGACAACGTCTTATAATTTGATGGAGCTGGCTGCACGCACGAAAAAACATGACTCATGCGGCGTTACCTCGCTCTGAGGCGTTCCATTTATTATATTTATCATTCAATATAAATGCTGCCATCTACCGGTTGCGAAAGAATTATACTAACCTCAGTCTAAAATAGTACGAATGAAAATCACTACATTGATTTAAATTCTTGACATAATTTTATATGTATTCTTGATATACGGAATGTTATTACTGAACGGACAATGTTCTTGTGGGTACAACAAAGTGCAACGAAGTCAGCAACTTTTATTAAAAAAAAAAAAAAAGTATCATTACGATGCGCTATCTAGCGGTTGGTAAAATGTCGCTGATATTGTTTATTTACGACGTATTACCTACCGCTAGATGGCGCAGCGTGTTCAAACGCTTCTCAAACCATTATTTAACAGTTTGAGATTTCAAACTTTCAAATAAAAAAAACAATAAACTTTAAACAATAAACAATTATACAATTACACTGCTATACAATAATACATTTACATGTTGTAGTCAAATCGGTGAGTATAAAAGCATATATTTTTGGGTGTTTGTAATAACCAATACTGCTTCAAATGCAACCATTCCATCGGTATTTTCTTATGACGTTGTCACGTTCAACTATCGTCAGTAAACCGACTTTTTAGAAACAACCGATTTTTAGAAACAGACAACCGATTTTTTAGAAACAAGCTATTATTCAAATTCTCTGTCCCGAGCCAAGCCTGTGAAACTTAGAACAGGCTATCATGTTTGAATACTATACTCAATTTTGTGTCTGTGCTGTTGATTGTTGAGGAGTCTCCTTATCGGGAGCCAACCCTGGGCTCAGCAGCCGTGTCATGATGAAACTCATAAAGGGCTATCATAATTGAACGCGTATACACAATTTCGTGTCGGTGCTGTTGACAGTTGAGGAGTCCCCTCATCGGGAGCCAATCCTAGGTGCAGAATCAGGTCATGCTCACCATAAAAATGCATTGTCATCGAAACTGAACCAACAAGTAAAATTTTTTTTTTTTAAAGAAGAAGTGGTTCAAATTCTGCTTGCAAGATTTGACATAAACAAACATACTGACAAACATTGCAAGGTAAATAAAAGCATGTAATTTAGGCAATGCGAACTGTGTGAAAATATATAAGTATGCAAGATGCGCAGAAATTTAGATTATAAATTATTCTACGTTGACCATATCACCATCCTACTAATGAACTTAATAAAGAAACTAAAGTCCTTGATTGTAGGCAACTTTTTTTAAAAACTTCCCTCTTAAGGCTATTTTTGAACAATAACTCAAATTTAGGAATAATTCAGAACCGAAGACCAAAGAGACAAGTTTCGGAAAATAGCTTAATAATACCCAGAATGAAAACATCATTTAGACAAAGACATTACTCTTTCATTGCGCCAAGATTTTACAATCTGATCAATATGGAAATAAAAATGAATTTGACATTTAGGGTTCTCAAAAATAAAATAAAGAAATGGTTATCGAATCATGACAGACTAGCCATATATGAAATGTTAGAAATAATAGTTTATTAAAACTGAGGTGCACAAATTATTAACATATTATTAAACATGTATGTTGAGTATATTTTAACATTGAACTAACTACCAAAAACTATTTGACGTTGTTGTTATATATTATTTTGACAATAAATTCTACTTTTTTTTGACTAGATATTATTATATTAAATCCTATATTACTTAACATATATTAAATATAACGACTGTTTCTTTCTTTTCTCACATAATAATATAACTTTATTTATATTTGTTAATCGAATTTTATTTTATTGCCGATTATATAATGGAAGACCATTTTATTAATTATATAATATTTTTTATTATTTTTATTATTATTATTTTGAAGACCACATTTTATGGCATTTAAGTGTTATTAGCTTTTTACTAAAACTTTACTACATTTGTAAGCAATAAAGCAATCAAGCAAACTTGATTGTAATATTAGAGTCCTGTCCACCCTAGAACGGGCTAGTCCCAGTTGGGTGACAGAATCAAATAAGCAAAAGGTTAAGGTTTTGCCATTCGGTTCCTGTTATTTTTGTAAGCAAATCAATGTTTTATAGTAATTAATTCTTAAATAAATAAATAAATATTAAAATGTAATTTTGTTTATTTGTATTTGAGTATTTTTTTTTGTAATTTTGGAATGGTAGTTATTTGCAACTTTTTACATGATACTAGCTTGAGTATTTTGTCTATTTTAAAGACAAACAGAAAACCTAATGGATACATTATCCTAATCTAATTTTTGAATCAAATCATATAAACAATCAAAATATTTTTTTAAATCAAAAACTTAAAAGAAAATGGTGTTTAAAAATGACAAAAATATTCATAAAAATCAATATAATCAATAGGTAGCTACTTGTATACATGCTGTTTCCAATTACTAATGATTTTTGTAATAATAAAGCAATATATCAAGTGACTCTGGAACACACAGAACTTCGTTTTGTGTTTTCGGTCAGAAATAATAAAAAACTTTCCGCACAGTTGGCTCTTTGGCCAATTACCATGTATAAAATCCCAACGGTACCAAAACAGCAGTTAACGCCAAATTAAAATTAGCGTAGACAAATAACTAACCAAGCAACGGTTATCAAGTTACTAATAACTGGTAATTTTGGCCATTTTTTTATGATTCCGTATCGAAAAGTTTCAAGGGAACCCTATTGGTGAGACTTCGCTGTCTGTCAGTCTATGTATGACATTAAAAAAACGGTTGTGCCATTCGAAGACTTTCCCGGCAAGCAGATAAACCCCCCCCCCCCCACCCCCCGACCTCCTCAGCCAACAAACCCTCTAACCCGCCTTCTCCGTTACAATTTTCCCCTCCCCACCATTTCCCCCTCCTACAAAATCCGGTTAACCCCCTCCCCCGCCGACCTCCTCTTCGCCAGCTCTCGAACCCCCCCCTCCCCTCCCCCCCAGATGTTGAATGTTTCAAGATTTTGTGATAGCAAATGTAGTTTATTTGTAGTATTTCCGTAGTACTAAAATGGCTATTTTCCAATATGACGTGGTATTTTATTAATTACGGAGATATTCCATCCAAAATAAAATAAATAAATAAATAAATAAAATTTCACATTGTGGTTTCAGCCCTACCACCATTAGGTTCATTGCATTGCACTTCACTTTATATTTTTAATACTATTTATTTATTTGTTCTACAAACTTCATATTACGACATTTTATATTAATATTTATTTCCATGACCATGCTATATCAATATTTTTAAATATAATTTATTTATTTAAGAACTAATTACTATAAAACATTGATTAGCTTACAAAAATAACAGGAACCGAATGGCAAAACCTTAACCTTTTGCGTATTTGTTTCTGTCACCCAACTGGGACTATCCCGTTCTAAGGTGGACAGAACTCTAATATTACAATCAAGTTTGCTTGATTGTTTGATTGCTTACAAAAGTTTTAGTAAAAAGCTAATAACACTAAATTGCACTAAAATGTGGTTTTCAGAATTAAATTAAATAAAAAAATACAATGACAAAAAAATGTTAAAAGAGAATATAATAAACAAAATGCAATTCCATTACATAATCGGCAATAAAAATAACATAAAATTCGATTAAATAATATAGATTAAGTTATATGTGAGAAAAGAAAGAAACAGTCATTAATATTTAATATATGTTAAGTAATATAGGATTTAATATAAAAAAATACCTAGTGAAAAAAGTACAATTCATTGTCAAAATCAAATATTTTTTTTTAGTTAGTTCAATGTTAAAATATACTCAATATAAATATCTTGATAATTCGTGCACCTAAGTTTTACTAAACTATTATTTCTAACATTTGATGTATGGTTAGTCTGTCATGATTCGATAACCATTTCTGTAATTTATTTTTGAATTTCCTAAATGTCAAATTCATTTTTATTTCCATATTGATCAGATTGTAAAATCTCGGCGCAAGCAAAGAGTCATGTCGTTGTCCAAATGATGTTTTCCTTCTGGGTATTAAAACTTGTCTCGTTGGTCGCCGGTTCTGAATTATTCCTAAATTTGAGTTGTTGTCCAAACATAGCCTTAAGAGGGAAGTTTAAACTTTAAGTTATATTATAAGTTTAATTTGAATTCGCTTATTTGTTTTATATTTTATCATATTTAAAACGTTACATCAAGATTTTTGAAGACGAATTTCTAAACGTATTCACGTCATTTTATTTTATTCTGGAACCAAACAGAACTACATACAATGCAATAAAAAACATATTTAAAAGAGACAAAAATCTATTAAAATATGATTCCGAATATATAATGTATACAAAATGAACGCAATATAATTTTATATTGTTTCCGCTTGAGAATGGGGGGGAATCAGGATGGGAAGTGAGGTGAAAGGAAGAGACAAAATAGATAAAAAAATATTATGCATATGTATAAATATATTTATATTTAATTTTAGGTATGACATTTGTATTGGTGTTCTCCTTAGAACAGGCTCTGCCTAGTTAGGAGCAACACAATCTATGTTAAGTGCTAACGGTATAATTTTTTTGTGGACCAATAAATAAATAAATAAATATATGGATAATATAATGAATATGCTTGAGATAAAATTATGTCCATGAATTAAATTAAATTTAATATAATATGTATAAATGTATTGTGATCATCTAAATCTAGATAGACTCTAGATTTTTTTATTCAATTCTTATAAGAGGTTTTTGATGATTGAAATATGTCCACACTTAAATAGTTGGTGTTATATCTATGACACGCTTTGTATAGAAATGCATTTTGAAATGCGTTGGTGTTCACAACAGGGAGATGAAATTGGCGATGCGATCGAACAGGGCGAGGAGGAAAATAAAATTCAATGCGCTCGAAAATCGCGTTCACATCGATGGAATTATTTACCAACCCATGCAAGTATTATACGGTATCGATCAAGACTCTGCGGCTCTCCAATGATATTAACTTGTAGGCAAACGAAAAATAAATGAAACACAAAGAACTCTTTTGATTTGTGTACCAAGCGTCTGCATCCGAATATATGTAAGCTGAAGTAGCCAAGCGGGGCATAATAACACTGCAGGAAAAAATACTATATCTTGGCCACTGACCTCCGTCCGGACAATGTACTGACCGGAAGCCAGAAACATGCGAAAACGTAACTCCGCTAAGTTTATATATATATTACATCTACATAGATACAACCGTTAGGATAACTAATAGGAGGAATGGCGAAGAATTACATAAAGGTGTGAGAGGCGAGACGAGTTGATAATATTCCTGCTAAGTAAGGTTGTGGCATTGATTATATAGAATATTAGATTGCTTAACCCTTCGAGAGCGGCATAATTTCATAGCAGACCGCGGCAATTTATTGGAATTTCTTGCAATATCGCCGCGCTCGACAAAAAGTACTATAACTATGGAACTACTATAGCAACCATAAAAATAATAACTGTGTAATAATGGCATTGAAATTTCGTATATAGAATTTTACAATATTATTTTGTAAAACCATTACATAATTATGAATAAATATGAGAAATTCGAAAAAGTGAAAAAAACTCGACATTTCTACCTTGTACTTGTCTTACGGAAAAATACGGAACCCTATTTAGATATTGTAAGTACTATCGTGATCTTTATTAGATTCTCTATCAAATGTTATATTTCGTTTTACTTATTTACATACAAAAATATTTAGATACTCACCCATGAAACCAACAAAAATTTTGATGATTTCTCGAAAAAAAAAATAATGATGTTTGACAATGGAATTTTACCAGAAATATCCGCGAAATGACACGCGAAATTATTGTAGCGGCCGTCTATGTATCTATAGTAATAATGAGATATTTGGTATGGATTTTAGAATGCGTTCGAATTATAAAATAATATTACTGTGCGCTCCAGGAGCAAGCCGCCAATATTGGTCGTTACGTAGTCAACGGTGTTCTGTGCAACCAAATTTGGTCCTTACGTAGCCGAAGGGTGTCATAGTACTTATTGACAACCCTTCTGCGTCAGCGAAATGCAGGTGGCATTAGTAGCATTATCCGGCGACATTAAAAGCAATTTATTTGGCCATCTAATCAAATTGGAGCGGTTACAAAATGTATGCATTAGGTAAATCTACAATTCGAAAAAATGATCACTTCTCTGAGTATAGAAGCAGACTTCATTGGCTTCGAATAAGTGAACGTAGAAACATGCATATTCTTCTCCTTCTTTATAACATCCTCAACAATCCTACCACTCCCTTCTACCTAACCGAAAAATTCAATTATTTAGGAAGTCATGGTCTTCCACTCCGTTCCAGTCAGGATAGTAAAATTGCGATTCGCACTCATAATTCCTTTTTTTTACTTATTCCTTCATGCAGCTAGACTATGGAACCAGCTCCCGTCAAGTATCAGAAAGTGTCTACTTTTCGAGTGTCTCTGAAAAAGCATTTCACGTCCCTAAATTCCTAGTTATCCTACGTTTATCCCATCCTCTCCTATCCTTCGCTCCTTACGAATATTCCAAATCCTAATAATTTTTTAAAAAATGGCATTTTTGTTACTTGATTATTTTTGTTATGTAATAAGTTTTTTTTGCTTGTTTATCTATTGGCAGATAAATTCTTACACTTCTACGAAGGCTGGCTGTAAGAGATTGTATTTTAGGCAATAAGTCCGCTTTTAATTTTGCACAATTTTGAAACGGCACACTCAACAACTACCGTACCGATTCACCCCCAACTCCAAGGCTATAAATCCCGTTTCAGCAATATGATATTATAAGATTTTATTTTAATATCATTTGATGTTAAATATTTTGATTTTGATTATTTCGATTTGTGTATTTATTTGATTATGATTATTTGGATTTTTTATTTTAGGATTTATTTGATTTGGTTATTTTATTTTAAAATCATATATGTACCAATAATTAATAGGTGTGTCCTGAAAACCAGGATAAGAGATATCCTGAGGATACCCATAATTTGCAGCGTTTGTAGCTTTATTTCATAGTCTTTGTCTATTTACAGTTTTAATTTTTAATCTGCGTGTTCTTGTTTTTTTAAATATAATTTTTTATAACAACAGCTGCAAATAAATATTTTTAAAAAATTTTTTTAAGCTATTGCATTGCTTTTATCGCGGGCCTAGGCCAGCGCGGCGACCGAATGAAGAAATTATTTCTTAACGAAAATTAATGATTTTAAACTGATAATTACGTCTAAACGAGTACTGCTTACGATTCGAAAAAAATATATGTTAAACAAGAACATTTTCCTAATATTCTTAGCTTTGAATATTTTACATTTTGTTTATATTACATAGTGTAATTAATTTGTGAAATTAGGTCTAACCGAACACAAAAACGACTACTACGCAAATACTATCTGGCGTATTATTATGAAACCTGCACCATTTTAAAGATAATTTAATTATCTATCTTTTTATCTACGATTTTTTTCAAATAATCCGGGTTTTTTGCTTTATCGAATAAAAAATTCGTGCGCGGCGCTCTATCGGAAGACGTTTAAATTATTCCGAATCATTTGCTTTCGCATCCGCAAATGATTCGGAATAATTTCAACGTTTTCCGATAGAGCGCAGTTATCTGATATCAGAAAATATAAAATAAATAAAATAAATAAATAATTATAATTGCATAAGTTGTTAAAAAATGCTATGCAATACCTTTACCGCGGCAGTCCCCGAGTGCCACACGTATTTTTTCAATATTTTTCAATACTTTTCTTTTCTATATTTTTTTTTCTTAAAATGTGCAATGAATATACATCTGTTCATTTTAATAAAAACGAAGACATATTACTGGATTGACAATAAAATAACTTTTATTTGATTATTCTACATACAATTTGAATTTTTATTTTTATATATTATTCTCCCTGACTATTAAATCACATTAGTATATTTTGATTATTTGTATGTAGGTAATATTGACGCTCGCAGTAATATTCACGCAGAATCCAAATGGCAAGATCGGCCATGAGCAAGCTAGAAAGGCTGTGGAATAATCGGGGTATCAGTCGGCGGACTAAGGTCAGGCTGGTTCGAGCTCTGGTTTTCTCGATCTTTCTCTATGCATCGGAGACGTGGACCCTGAAAGCTCGGATACGTACCAACATCGACGCACTGGAGATGTGGTGTTGGCGTAAAATGGTAGGATTCCCATGGACAGCACGCCGCACCAACAAATCTGTCATGGAAGAACTCAGCATCCACGTGAGGTTCTCCACCGTATGCATGTCAAATGAAGGGAAGAAGAAGCAGAGGCAGATCAACGGCCAGATGGAACGACCTCATCAAAGAAGCTACAAAAAAGTCAATACAATCTGCGACCCGCCATGCAGAAGACAGGTCGAAGTGGAGGAGCCTCGTAGGCAAACTGTTGTCTAGTGGCCACGATCTTTAGTAATGGGGGAACGACGGAGAAGAAATAATATTAAATATAATATTACAGCCATGACAACTATCATGATAGTTATGTTTTTATTAATTACATTTTTAGCATTTAATTTTGTGACGCATCTAAGTGTAGGAATGCCTATCTAATGGAGTAGTTGATTATATTGTATTATATTGTATTATAAAGAATTTCTATCTATCTCTCTATAATCTCTTCTTTGAAGACGGTTTATGTCGCATACGTACGCAGCCTGCTTGAATTTGCTTCTAATATTTGGTCTCCGCAGTATGCTACATACAAGCTGAGGATTGAGCGTATTCAAAAACGATTTATACGTCATCTAAATTTCCGCGTATTTTCCAACGGCTTGTCGTACGCTGAAGGTCTGCAACGCTATGGTTTAGAGACATTAGAGGACCGGCGAGAAGAATCAGATATGTCGTTTCTACATATCTGATACTTCTCGCATCGAATGAATGAATAGAATCGCATCGAATGAATGAATGAATAGAATGAATAGAATCGAGCGCATTCAAATGAAGTTCTAACTATATCATCTAACTATTTCAATTTATGCAAGAAATTTCATATCCTCCCCTTGATTAAGCGGCGTGAAACCGCGGACTTAACCTTTTTGCTAAAAATTACCTCCAATAATATTAACTGTTCTGACTTACTAAATAAAATTAATATCCGTGTTCATTCCAAACTCACTAGATTTAACCCTGCTCTTCATGTCCTCATGCTGGTACCAACTATAGGCAAAACGCATTTCTGTGGCGAACAAGTGACAATTTCAATGACATGATTAAACGCTTTGACTTTGATCTATTCTGTACGAGTGTTAACTCAGCTAGGCAGCGGCTGAAAAGTGATTTTTTTAGCATTAATTGTTGAATAATTTTTAAAGCATTTTTAATCGATAGCTTTAATTGAAAGATCACATATGTTTCGACAACGTTATTTAAACGTGAAAACCTTTAATTGGCTCTCTGTTATGTTAGTCCGGCTTTGTTAAATTATAATTAGCTGTTGGTTTTCCTGAAAATAAATAAATAAAAATAAATAAATAAAATTGTTCATACTGGGTTGGACAGTCGATACCTCCTGAGTAGGGTGAGCATACGAGCGCCTTCCCGACTCGCGCGCGCTCACAACTTTTTACGTACCAAGGTTTTACACTAACTATCGTTCCAATTCGTTATTGCCGCACGTTATGCATGCATACAATGTATGCTTTAACGATATTAACATATTTAACCACCAAAATAGTCGATTCTTTGTTAAGGAGGTACGTGAAAAGCTGATTATCAGATAGGATTGAATTAGCATGCACATACAAGCACTCACAAGCACATTCGCACTACAGATACACACACCCACACACACATACATACACGCACACACACACACACGCACACATACACGCTCTCCATCACACAAACACACACCAACACCCATAAACTCGCACATAGCAATTTTAACTGTTAGTTTTAAATTCTTTTGGTTTTCTTTGTATCGTATTGTTTAGCATATTTTGTAATCCTTATATGGCAAATATTTAAAACATCATTGGCTGTACGATGGTTATATATTATGCTTATATGTTAGTCTTTTATGCTGTATGTTTTTACCAAAAAAAAAAAAACATTAACATTGTTTGAGTTTCTTATAAACGACTAAATTATTGTTAACCCCATTATTTAACCAATTATGAAAATAATACAATTCAATTATTAGTGCTATCTCACGGTTTTTTATAAAAGTTTATTTCATCACAGAAATAATACGGAGAGATAGAATGCCATCTATTAGTCTATCTGAACTAAAAAGTGCGTAATTATTACGTATTGAAACTTGTATATCAAATTAAAAATTGGCATATTTATGTAAATACTATTAAAATAATAACAGGTAATACTTAAATATTCGTTTGTTATTATATTACTATTTTATACCGTATATTCGTGTTTAGTGCACCATCTACAGCACAGTGCGCTTTCATATTGTTATACACGAAAGTCGCCATATTAAGCATAAGAATGTAGATTAATCATTTTTATAACTATGAGTCCCAACTAGAGCTGTCGACTACAACGGGCGAACCCGTCACCTCAGGAAGTTTTAAAGAAATTTGATCGCTCTGTCTCCTGTGAGGTGAGCACAGAATAATTAGGATGAAACAGTCCACCGTCAAGCTCCGCCACATGCCCGTAAGAGGCGAACGCCTTATCCGCGAGATAGCCAGGTATGTTACCCAACGAGCCGACACTCGCGCCCTTACTTCCAGTTGCAACCAGATCACTCCGGTCTCCCGACTGGTTACGAGTTCGAGGTCTCTTGCGCGGTCCTCTCCTTTACGTAGCGGCGAAACGGTGTCAACCGAATCTATCGCGGACCACTGCATCCTTTGGCCGGATGTTCACCCGGAATCGGGTAGTCGATGGTCGTTTCAAGAGCAGTCGCCGTAAAGTCCGTAACCACCCCCGCTCTATAGGAAACAGTAACTGTACTGCTTCCAGACTCCCCCAACTGCTAATCAGAGTGCACAATCGATTGCGGTGCGCAGACCGCCCAGGAACGCCAGAAGGTTGACTCCTAGGGGAAACTAGCCCTAAAGCCAGAGTCCTCCCCGGGCTCGCACTTCATGCGTGGAGGCCGCCAGATGGGGCCCGTGAGTGTGACCAACCCTGAACAAAATGGGTCTTCGTGACCAACTCAGCAAGGGCCCATTAGCTCCCCGGCATATAATAATCGGCATATATTATTAAGCTTAATCTAATGAGTCTGGGTCCGTGCTTGCATTACAGTTTTAATGGAATAAGTCCAGTTTATTTTTTTATTCATTGACCTTTTGTCGCTGATCTATTCACTAGGTAGATCATTTCATTCGTTTACCACTCTACTGAGGAAATGTCTTTTAGGATTTGAATGAAGTGATCGACGCTGGAGTTTCAGATGATGCCCACGCAGATGTGTGTTGGAGTTCATGGTGTAAATATTCTGCAACCCAGGAACATCATACGATGCATTCAGGATCTATTAAGTCACCATGTGCCCTGCGTTGCTCCAGAGTGACAATCTTTCCTCGTATGTAAGATGCTTCAAGTTAAAAGGCAAGTTAAGATGCTTCAAATCGCTCTGGACCTCTCTAGAAGATTCATATCCTTCCTAAAGTATGGATCCCAGATCTGATAGGTGTGTTTCAAAATGGGTCTCACAAATGACATAGATTTTCAGCATCAGTTCCTCTATAATATGGTGAAAAGCTCTTCGAATGGGAACAATAGAGAGTTTACCTTCTTTACTATTGCAGTTACGTTTTCTTCCCATTTTAATTCTTTGGTGATTATTCCAGATATATGCATCTGTTTTTTCGCCTAATTAGTAAAATGCTGTACATTTAGTGAGAAATAAATATTAAATTAAATAAAATGAAGCCATAGACATCAATTGAAAAACTGGTTATACTCACAAACATTCTATTTTTATGAATTTCGTAATTTATAGTTTTTGCATCAAAGAAATCCTAACAATAATAATAATTTCAAATCGTTGCACTCCCTTTGGGATTATAACACACGAACAACGCCACCTGTAAGCGATCGGCAGAATTTCTAAACAATCAACTTCGCTATCAAAACAATGATCTCCTTTTTGACCATTATAATTGAATGTTCAGCTAATAGATGGCGCTGGAGTTTTTGAGATATTTTCTTTATTTGATACAATTATTACTAGTTTTTCCTTTAATAGGGGTTAATATTTCTATTAATTAGATAATATATATTTTTCATAGCAAGTTTTTGTCTTTAATTTCCCATAGAATAGCAACTTCATAGGTAAGGTCCTCTGTTGCCAAGTGTTAGACTTGAATAGTCGCCGATGTCAGCAGAAAAGATAGCCTAAAGTAGCCGTTTTCCAAAAAAGCATTTTTTTGCCAATAAAAAAAAGAATTTCAGGCCATTGGTTTCAATAAAAGAATGAAAATAATTCTAGGCTGTTACAGATATTTAAAAAAAAACCAAGCTAAGTACATTAAAATAACAAACATTGCATGGAATAAGGCTGTATGATAACATAGAACAAAACTACCTATATAGATACCAAGATTACCATTTTGTATAAAGCTGCTATATTTGTGAACATGGTGCCATGAACCATACATCAATGTACATTGTAATATTACCTATCATAACTACATTATGAAAAAAAAATGATTTTCCTAACTACTTTAAACTTTTATACAGAAAGTTTGCAAAAATCAATTATATACTTACATTAACAGCGCAACAAACAATTACATAATATTAAACTAAACCATACCAACTTAAAGTTAACAAGGGGTAAATTATTTATTTTAAAAACATTACAAGTTACTCATATGTTCGGTCCCATTATGTTAGCAAAAAATAAAATCGTCGTCGCAGTACAAATTAAAATCCAACAAATGGTATTTTTTGTTTTGGTATTTTTTGGTATTTTCTGGTAAATTTTAAGTTTTGGTATTTTTTGGTCGCCGATAACCCATTCGAGGTAGCCTAAATGGCGACATATCGCCTAAGTTGGCAACACATCCTTACCGTAAGTACCCAATACTTCTGTGTCCACGTCAACCTTAATGCGTTGCAATCCGTTGACACTGTGAGAAATATACCATTCACAAAAACTTTAAATTTTCGAGCACCTATTTCAATTATTTAACGTTACAGTTTTTTTTTTATTTGTTGAGTAGGGCTTGTCTAATGTCTTTATAAGCCTTGCAATACTGCGACCATTGCTGATTTATTGTGTTCGCCACCTACTATAGTTCTGCGCTAAGCCTCGTGTCATTTAAGAACCGCAGCAGGCTTTTGGCGCCAGATTGTTTTACCTCCTCAGGTTGGAAGTAATGACTACCCAAGTGGGTGTATCTTTTACGCATTAGCGGGCCACACTCGCACATGAGGTGCTGGGGAGTTTCCTCTGCCCCTTTGAACCTTGCAGTTCCAAACCGTTCAATTGATTATCTATCCTTTCTTGTTACTACTAGGTACTACCATCGATTATAAAGTGTAGTATAATCAATGTTACTACGTTTTAACAACGTGTATACTACATATGTACCTAATTACTTGATTGCCAAGAAACGAAATTACCGTACTTAGCAGTTGTGCTAAGTTCACCGTCCAAATATGCAATTCTCGCTCGGCCGAACATAGTGCATTTAGAGTACGAAGCGTCCATCTTCTAGCTCGCAGTAACGCGAACAATACGTGAGTCCTAGTACGGCAATAATCGGAGGGTACAAACAGACCAATTTTTATAAGGATGCTCGGATTACGAACCTCCTAAACAGTTTATATATGTACCTATGTGGTAGATAGTCCTCTCCCTTGCGAAGCGCTGATACGGCGTTTGCCGAATCTATCACGGACCACGCTGCCCTTTATCCGGCTGCTACCTGGAGTCGGGTGGCCGATTGGTCGTTTCAAGAGCAGTCGCCGTAAGGTGAAGCAACTACCCCCGATCAATAGGAGACAACTAGAGTTGTCAACTACAACGGGCGAACCCGTCACCTCAAGAAGTTTCAACGAAATGTATCGTCTGTCTCCCGTGAGGTGAGCGCAAAAGATTTCGGACATAACAGTCCACCGTCAAACTCCGCCACCTGCCCGTCAGAGGCCAACGCCTTACGGCGGGGCACCGGAGAAGGACAGCCTCGACTAGCAGTTTTGGCAGGATATCTCCATCTGGAATTAATCGTCACGATACCTCCGTCCTCCCGACTGGTTACGAGTTCGAAGTCGCTTACGCGACCTCTACCTGTTGTATTACAGGGGTAATTCAGTTTGAATTTATTGCGGACCTGGGCGTTCTTTGTCCGTAGTGCCACACGGGATCGAGTGGCTCAAGGTCATTTCAAGAGTGGCATGACAACAGGTCAACATCCACCCCAGCTGCTTAGGAAACAGTGTATTTTCATAGTCTCTAGACCCCTTCAGCAATTAGTCAGAAAGCACAACTGATTGGCTTCGCCGACCGGTGCGTAATCCGTCCAGTGGCGCCGGGATGCAATCCCGCCGGGAGAAACCGGTCCACCAGCTCTGAGGCCTGAAACACGGGAGTCTTACCGGGGTAGCCTTCCACTCAAGGAGGCTCTCTATAGGAGACAGTACTGTTTCCAGACTACCCCTACTGTCAGTCCAGAAGGGGGTTGATGGTTGGGGGTTAATGGGCCCTTGCTGAGTTGGCCACGAAGACCCATTCTGTTCAGGGTTGCTCATACTCACGGGTCAACACCTATCTGACGGCCTCCACGTATGAAGTACGAAGTTTCCCCTGGGAATCAACCTTCTAGCGCTCTTGGACGGTCTGCGCACCGTGCGGCATAAGCCAATCGATTGCGCACTCTGACTAACAGTCGGGGGAGTCTGGAAGCAGTACTGTTTCCTATAGAGCGGGGGTGGTTGCGGACCTTACGGCGACTGCTCTTGAAACGACCATCGGCTACCCGATCCTGGATGAAAAGCCGGGCAAAGGATGCCGTGGTCCGCGATAGATTCAGTTGACACCGTCTCACCGCTACGGAAGGGAGAGGACTGCACAAGCGACCCCGAACTCGTAACCAGTCGAGAGACCGGAATAATCTGGTCGCAAGTGGAAGTAAGGGCGTTAGTGTAAGCCCGCTGGGTAACATATAATACCTGGTTATCTCGCGAATAAGGCGATGGCCTCTTACGGGTTTGTGGCGGAGCTAGACGGTGGACTGTTTTTGTCCTAAATCTTCTGCGCTCACTCCAGGGAGATAGAACGACTAATCGTTAAAACTTCCTGAGGTGACGGGCTCGCCCGCTGTAGTCGACAACCCTAGTTGTCAGTCAGAATACACAAACGATTACCTGACGCCGCACTTTGCGCAAACCGTCCAGGAGCGCCAGAAGATTAACTCCTGGGTGAAACTAGCCCGCAGGCCAGAGTCCTACCCAGGCTCGTACTTCATACGTGGAGGCCGCCGGATGGGTATTGACCCGTGAGTTTGACCGACCTTGAACAAATGGGTCTTAGTGTCCAATTGCAACAGGGACCATAGCTAACCATGTACAAGCGGAGAGTTTGTCATGATAGAACATTTTCCGGTATTGAAGTAAAGGTCGTGGTTTATGCTCCAAAGAGGCCATCCACATATTACGTAATCACGTTTTTGGGATTTCAGGACCCTCTCCCCCCCCCCCCCCCCCCACCCGACACCATGTCAACAGACGTAATCAGCGGCCTGACCCCCCTCCCCCCCCCCCCCCAAGTAATTACGTAATCAACCGAATTTGCGGAAAATGTGAAGAATCGTAAACCCAGCGTTTGTTGTTTTAGAATGCTTTTAAAAATGTACTTTATTAATTTAAAGTAATTACAAAATCTCAAACTCTTAGGTTTATTTTACAAATCCCAATCTTCAAACCGCAGCGCTTGCAGAAAGACGCCCGGACGACTCAATCGCAGACGAGCGCGTGGAGTATCTACGCACATCGCGTGTGCGGGTAGGTGGGGGGGGGAGTGTCTTGGCGTGGCACTGCGGTATTTTCGTGCATTTTATAGTTTATACCAGGGAGTCACGTTATTCATCAATCAATTACGTCTAATTAATGTTAATCTCTGGTATAAACTACAAAATTAGGCATTTTTGGTAAATATTTTTAAAAAATATTTGCCTTTTTCCTGCGGTTTACGATCTCCTCCCAGCCCGCGACTCGAAGCTTGTCAAGCATGCGTGATCGTCTAGAGAGCCCCAACAAATTTCGATGCGGTGACCAAAGTTGATTACGTAATCAGGACGGGCACCCCCCCCCCCCCTCCCCTCGGTGATTACGTAATATATATGAGGATGGCCCCAAAGGTACGCTGTGTCTAGGTATATCCAGGATCTAATGAAATCACAACAGCAAGAGTCTCGTCATAGCTATGATAATGTTACCTCAAATATGAATTTCGACTCCCCCTCCCCCCATTCCTCTCCTGGCCTTGAATGCATGTGTATACAATCGATAACTTGTTATATGTTCATAACAATATACTTGTTCATATTTAATTTTATCTTCATAAACTAGTTTTTTGTTTGTAGATGTTATTTAAATGCAAAGTCTTGCTGGATGATATCATTGTCACATAACACTGGTTGAAACAGGTACGTATATTTTTGTGATTATTATATTGTTGTTGGGAAGAGTGAATATTAACCTGGTTGCTAAGTGAATTCTTTTGAAATTGGTATTTCGAAAAATACCACGCATCATCTACGTTTGTTTAATTTATCTGTGTTAGTTTTATATTGTTATGGGCTCTCTAGACGATCAGGCATGCTTGTCAAGCATCGCGTCGCGGGCTGGAAAGGGGTCGTAAACCGCAGGAAATAAGCAAATATATTTTTTAATATTTACCAAAAATGCCTAATTTTGTAGTTTATACCAGGGAATCAAGTCATTTGTGAGGGACCACCCCTCACAAGACTCCAGGTTGTTCGGTGTGAGGTGGTGGTATCAACTTACGAGTTATCTCCGTATTGAAAGGCGGTTTTGATGTGAAGTAGAAGGAATTTATTGATCGAAGGATTGAATATTGCCAGTTTTAACGCTTGCCGAATAGTTTACGTTGACGCGAGTGTATAGATGCGCGACTGCGGTTACGAGGATATACGGATGAGGATTGTATGTGTGCTCCTGGTATCTTGTACTGGGCACGGCTCGAGTCTGTGGGATTACAGGCTGATGCTTCGAGACTCAGGGAGAATGAGGAAAGGAAACCAAGGAGCCGGATTCGTTGACCTAACTCGTGAGAGAGAGTGCCGAATGCCGTCGCAACCTTGGGGGAAGGTGATCACTCGAGGAATGATAATTTGGTTGCTTTTGCGCCAGTTTATATAGGCAGACCAATGATGCAATCCGAAAATATTCCGAGTAAAAGTATTGTTTCATCGTGCTGATTCATAGCTGCACGAGTCAAAATAATAGCTGAATTGTGTCTGTGGCTTTCACTGGAAATCGATGCATTTGTTGATCGCATGTAATGGACTTAAGGTCCGTTACACATTCATCAGTTAATTACGTCTAATTAACCTGACTCAATGGTATACAACTACAAAATTAGGCATTTATGGTAAATATTAAAAAATATATTCGCTTATATTCTGCAGTTTACGATCCCCTCCTAGCCCGCGACGCGATGCTTGACAAGCATGCTTGATCGTCTAGAGAGCCCCTTATGCACTTGAAAGCCCTTCTCCAGTACAACTCCACTAGGACCTAACGGGGCCGTGCAGCTCGGGCCCGGAGGCCTACTTGTGTTTTTTAAGCGGTTCACGGTTCAGCTCCTATCTGGTAGGCTCCTCGAAGAGGGGCGAAACTGGAAAGGCCTTTGTGAACTCTGTCGGCGGCTGTAAGTATAGTCGCGGGCAGTTGGGTAATTTCATTGGATCTACGGAAGCACCTCGGCGGTTATGGGAGGTTCGCGCACTGTGCAACGTTAGCCATTCGACTGTGCGCTCCGGCGAATAAATAAATAGTGGTGTCAACTACAACTGGCGAATCCGTCACCTCAGGAAGTTTTAACGATTGTTCGTTGTTCTATCTCCTGTGAAGTGAGCGCAGAAGACTTGGACAAAACAGTCCACCGTCAAACTCCGCCACATGCCCGTAAGAGGCCAACGCCTTATTCGCGAGATAACCAGGTATGGTACCCAGCGGGCTTACACTCACGCCCTTAATTCCAATTGCGACCAGATTACTCCGGTCTCTCGATTGTAACGAATTCTGGAGTAATGCAAATAGGGCAAACGGTGATTTGGCCTGAGAAAACCAAATTTGCTGGATTGTCCGCCCAAAAAGGTGGGAGTTTTACTATTACGTTTTTAATATAGCGAGTTGCTCGTCTGTATTGCACTGTTATTTGGCTGTATTTTAGGTTTGAAGATCTTACAAGAGCGTCGCCAGTTGATCCGGAGATAATGATGATGATAAAAATATGAATATTCCAATTCATGTTACTTTAAATGAATTTTAATTAACTTTAAATTAATGTATTTTCGAAGCTACGACATTATTGAATATCAAATAAATGAAGAAACCGAAATTATTCAATCATTTATCATAATTATTTTTTTCTTATTTTAGATATGAGTGATTTCATTGATTTCTTTCGAAAAGTTCAGTTCAGAAAATATGCATATGACTTCAGACAATATGAATATGAGTATCAGTGCATAAAATATGAGTAGTTCATAAAATATGAATACTAGCTTACCAAGTGGGATTTGAAAAAAATACAATTATTACAAAGCGACACACGAGACAAAGCAATGAAATATAAAATAAAAAGACTTTTTTTTTGCTTTCAGTTCTATCATGGCGATCCTGAGGTCATCGGCCTTGCTGTTGGTACTATGCTCATTGGGAGTTAGGTAATGTGGTTGATATAATAAATATATAATATCATTAAATAATTTCAAATATATTTTTTATCCTAAACAATATAATTTAAACGTTGACCCTTCGGCAACGTAACGACCAAATTTGATTGCACATCAGAGCACCGTTGATTACGTAACGACCAATATTGGCGGCTTGCTCCCGGAGCGCAGAGTAATATTATTTTCTAATTCGAACACATCCTAAAATCCATATCAAATATCTCATTATTACCATAGATAGACGGCCGCTAGAATAATTTCGCGGGTCATTTTGCGAATATTTCTGGTAAAATTCCAGTGTCAAACATCATTTTTTTTTTTTAAGAAATTATCAAAATTTTTATTGGTTTTTATGAGCTAATAACTAATCATTTTTGTATGTATATAAGCTAAACGAAATATTACGTTTGATAGCACATCTAATAAAGATCACGGCAGTATTTACAATTTCTAAATAGGGTTCCGCATTTTTCCTTAAGACAAGTTCATGTTAGAAATGCCGAGTTTTTTCACTTTTTCAAGTTTTTTTCACTTTTTCTCATATTTATTCATAATTATCGAATTGTTTTACAAAATGAGATTATAATATTCTATATACCAAATATCAATGCGATCATTGCACAGTTATTCTTCTTGTGATTGCTATAGTAGTTCCATAGTTATAGTACTATTTGTCGAGCGCGGCGATATTGCAAGAAATTCCAATAAATTGCCAAGGTCTGCCAGGAAATTATGCCGCTACTCGAAGGGTTAAAATATACCTTTTAAGTGCGAGTTAAACATATTATATTACTTGCTGTGAAAATACTTCACACACATAAACTAAATAAGCAACAGTAGCGGCAGCAGTAGCAAGAAGGTAATGATTTTTACTAAAACTGTCCATCGCCTCGAATGGAACTCGAATGAAATCCGTGCAGTGGTTCTCGTGTTATTAACACAGACAGACGATCAGACGTTGCATTTTATTACACGACTGTCCGCAAAAAGATGAGTGTAATGTGTTTAGGGTTCATTTATGTATGTTTTCCGTTTCTTTATTCCACCATAACTTCTATACGCTTGAACCGATTTAAAAGTGTGTGGTATCGTTAGCGTGGGATCATCGTTATGTCATCCCAGGTGTCATAGGGTAACAAAACTATAAAAATCTCAAATAAATTATTGTTCAAATGTCTAAATGTTAATGAATTAAGATAAATACTTCGTGTTTATCCTCAAATAAAAGTTCTGATTGAGTAGATTATGGAAATTATGATTTTCACAGAATGATCAATCGTTTTTAAGCACTGGATGTTTACTGATGTAACACGCGTCAATGTATCTTCGGACTATCCGTAAATTGAATTTTGTTTCAACGAATATCGTTCCAATGAAAGACTTCATTTCTAAAACGTGTTTTTCTGAGCGAAAACTTTGTTTGTAATAATTATAAATGCAAAAGCTTGTTCTTGTAATATATAAGGATTTATTTCAGGGCGGATGACGACTGCAAGGATGGCGTTCAGTTGGGTAGCAAACATTACGTTAAAGAGAACTTGGCGCCCGGAAGTCTTTTCGACCAAGTGGAAGCAAGCTGGAAGACGGACAATATCTTCGTCAAAATATCTCCGTTTACGATGGGACAGTTCTTTGTGAAGGTCCTGAAGGATGGACAACCGGAACAGGAGATAGGTTGGTGCAAATCAAAATAAATCAAATCAAATAATTTATTGTCCTAAAAACTAATACATAGTTGTATAGACAGTTGTATTACCTTTACATTTGGCCGTGATATGATTGAATTCTTCATTAATGATCAAATTCTTCTATTAATAATCAAAACATAAAAGGTTACTCGTAAGACTAAAGAAGGCATTGTTGTAGAATTAAATCGAGTCTCACCATTTAGTTTACCAGACAGAAATACAAAGTAATTAATTCTTTAAAATACCGACAAAAATAAGTTTTTTTAGTATAAAATTAATAAATGGTATGTCAAAAATAACAAAAAAAATGTGACGATCGTCAAAAAGTAAAATAAAATGTCTTAGTGATTATATTGCAAATAAAAATAGTCAAGGTATTAATATGTGCCTACTTAATAATAGAAATAGTCAATACATTTTAGTCAAATTGAAAATCGATTAAAAAAGCTATTACAGAAAGAGATATAGTCGAGATGCATACAGTTTTTAGAGATCGTTATTGTCGTACAATTCTCTTTCAATGAGATATAATTTGAGTTAATTTTTAAATTGGAGCATTTTTCCTTCGCGGCATATTTTTTTGATACTAGAGGGTAGCTTATTGTAGCATATAATTCCGACGTAGTTTGGATCCCTTATAAAAAGTTCTAGATATGGACGAGGAAGAATCAGATTTGAATGTATCGGCAGCTGAGCTAGGTTTGTTATGTCTAAAACGTATAGAGATGGAAGGGTGAGAATTTTAAGCCTTCTGAAATGACCACGGCATGATTCTACATAACTTAGATTACTTAAAATTCGAATGGCCCGTTTTTGCAATGAAAAAATATGTTGCCTTAGATCGATGGTGCATTGCGCCCAGAAGAGAATACCGTAACGGAGATAAGACTCAAAATAAGCGAAATAAATCGTTTTCGTGTCCTTAGAATTAATCAGTTTTCGTATTTGGCGCAGCAGAAAACAGGCACTAGAAAGTTTGTCTCTTAATTGTTCTCGGTGTGCATTCCATCTCAAGTGATTATCTAAAACTAAACCAAGAAATTTGTGAGAACTGATATCGGCTATGTTGTTTTTCCCAATATTTACCTGTGGCGTATTTTGTATTTTATTTTGCTGAGAGGATATAAACATTGAAAATTTTTACTTGACTTTTTACACGACTGCCCAACAAAAAGGAGTGTAATATATTCAGGGTATATTCTGTAATTATTCATATTTTAATTTTTCAGATATTGCCGGAACTCCAGTCAAACTGGCAATGGATCAGCAAAACGACATTCTTTACATATCCACATCCAAGGAAGGAATATTCTCATACAATGGTCTTCAAAAATCTGCCACAAAGTTCTTAGATTTCAATCCATACTTATTTTCAATATCTGATAATGGTAAATCAGTAATATACACAGAACCCGGAGAGAAAGGAATAAAGAAACTAGACACAACCACAAAAACTACAAGCCTAATCAAAGGAATTGTAGACGGTTACATATCATCTTTTACAACAGATGCAAAAGGAAACATAATCTATTACTCAGACGGAACTGTCTATTTTTCAACGCCAGAATCCGACAGCCAAAAAGTAGCAGATACTCTTCATCATCTGGAACCGATATTTTTCACGACGAAAAGTAACGACGTCCTGTATGTGCTCGGCAGCGGGGACTTGTTTAAAATAAACATGGACGCTAAATCTGCCGAGCATATTGGAAATATTAACATCGAGTCTCCGCGCGCGATTGCCGAGGACTACCACGGCAATCTCATAGTGGGAGCTCCGTATCAGCTGTACAAGCTGAGGTTGACCGACTCTAACAATTGTTAAGTAAAGATGGGCAATAAAGATACTAGCGAGTTAGTGTTATTTTATTTACATACTTTTTCTCCGAAAAGTTAAAAAAAGACTGTTGTACACCCCGAAACTTCCCGGCGGGCAGCCAAGGACTCATGGAAGGATTTTAAACGTTATGTCCCATAGGGAAAAAGGTTGATATGATTAAAAATCCAGGTTAAAATATTTTTCGGCCAGCAATTTTTTTTTAGAAACTTTATTATTAATGGTATTATAATTTTATTGTGACTTTTTATTTTTCTTACAAATATTACAAATTTTATTTATAATTTAAGTTATGACTATATAGTTTATTATTGACCGAAGGATATGTGTATTTAATTATCTATTTACTTCAATGTTTTATTTTATTATAATTATATATTTACATATTTTATTTTTATGCATATTTTTATTTAATTCAATGTTTTTTTTTCCATTTTCGCTTTTTTTTTCTTTTTGTTTAAACTACTTTTTTTTCTTTTGATTATGTTTTCTTTTTAAACTAGTATTTGTTTAATATGTCTGCCCTAGAACAAGTGTTCATACTTAGTTGGGCGACATGGGACCGATCTTCACTATAAGCGTGACACAACTTGCTGTGGGTTTTATTTAAGTGTAGATATTAAATATAATTTGTTACGCTTGTTGATTATTATGTACATTGCTTTAAATAAATAAAAATAAATAATCCAAAGTCGCACATTTAGGTTTTCATCGGATGCAATTTTATCTTGGATTTTTTTAACTCGATAATTTAGCATTTATTAATATCATTATATTACTACAGCTTGAATTAAGCAATGTCGATGGTACAGACCTTGAAAGAGTGGGGTAAATACAAATCCCTGGATGTCATAGTCAACGACAAAGGAAACCACAGTCTCGAAATTAAATGCCGAATCCGAATCGATCAGGCCCGTAGCGCCTTTCGAAAAATGAAGAAAATCCCTTGTGACCGTAATTTGAGCCTTAATCTACGCACGCGTATAGCAAAACGCTACGTATTCTCCGTCCTCCTATATGGAGCTGAGGCCTGCACACTCACAGAAAGGATGCCCAAGCTCCTTGAAGCGTTTGACATGTGGGTGTATCGGAGAATGCCTAAAATATCGTGCGTCCAAAGGGTTAGAAATACAACAGTCCTTCAAAGACTGAATAAAAAGGGACAGAGGTACTCAAAACTGTAAAGAGACGCAAGCTCGAATACTTCGGCCACATAATGCGCAACCCCAAATACGAACTCCTACAAATAGTAACCCAGAGAAAAATTCAAGGCAAGAAGACGGCTGGGCGGCCAATGACGTCATGGCTGCAAAAAACTACGCCAGGGGTTCCAGCTGAGACTGCCGCATTGTTCACTCCAAGACTGAAATCAGCAACATGATTGCCAACCTTCGTTAGGAGACGGTACTACAAGAAGAAGAAGACAGCTTGAATTATAGATATTCCAACCAAAATTTTACATTGTGATTTCGGCCCAACATCTATGTACCACATTTGAAGTCTATAAGTCCAATTGACATCTGGAAACAGGCTATTGCCTAGTTAGGCGAGCAGTGGCGTCGCTAGACCTCTGTAGGCCCGGGGCGGAAATAATCTAAGAGGCCCCCCAGGAAGCGATAAATAATAAGAAACTGTGTCAAGAATAAAATTAGAGCGGAAAATAAAAACCATCATAAGCCATGAAAACTCAAGTCTTATTTATTAAGGTCAAGGTAAAAAACATAAGGCAATAACTAAAATTTTAGTGTTAAACAACAAAATCAAAACACTTTCTGCCTGCGCACTTTAGCTTCAGCGAACTCCTAAATAATTGCATCAAAATCCGCCTTATTTGCTGCTTCCCTTTCCACTGACATAATAGCCTTGCTTGGCTCATTGTTGATCTTAAATAAGTTTTTATCAGTTTAAGCTTTGAAAAGTTCCTTGAATTTTATGTTCCTCCCCGCCCTATTCGATCGCATCGACTATTTCATCTCCCTGTGGTGAAAACCAACGCATCTCAAAATGCATTTCTATACAGAACATGTCATAGATACAATACAGACTTTTTAAGTGTGGACATATTACACTCATCAAAAACCTCTTATAAAAACTCAATAAAAAAAAATCTAGAGTCTATCTAGATGATCACAAAACATTTATACATATTATATTTCATTTAATTTAGTTCAAGAACATAATTTTATCTCAA
The DNA here is from genome assembly GCA_944548615.1 of Micropterix aruncella. NCBI lineage: Eukaryota > Metazoa > Arthropoda > Insecta > Lepidoptera > Micropterigidae > Micropterix > Micropterix aruncella. Next base: position 9,600,210 of record OX155977.1, read on the forward strand.
GTATATTCATTATAATAACTATATATCATACCTAAAATGAAATAAAAATATATTTATATACATACATATTATATTTTTATCTATTTTGTCTCTCCCTTTCACCTTACTTCCTATCCTGATTCCCCCCATTCTCAAGCGGAAACAATATAAAATTTTATTGCGTTCATTTTGTATACTTTATATTCGGAATCACATTAATGGATTTTTGTCACTTTTAAATATGTTTTTATTGCATTGTATATAGTTCTGTTTGGTTCCAGAATAAAATAAAATAAAATAAAAAATAAAATAAAATAAACAGCTTCTTTCGTTAGAAGCCACAGAAACACACTGGGAACAGATTCTGAGAGGTCCATTTCCACAATGAACTGTAAGACTTTTAGTGATATCCACTTCTCCGATTCTTCTTTTGGAACCCCAGCTGCTTTAATAAAATTTCGCAGTCTTTTTTTAAAAATTAAAAAAAAAACCATTCCATTAATATGGAAACTATTTAATAAGGAAAATAAGCATTACATTTATATTTGTCATGTGGGCCTCCTAAAAAAAATACCATTTGGAGGCCCCTGCCCTTGCGAGGCCCAGGGCGGACCGCCCCCCCCCCCCCTAGCGACGCCACTGTAGGCGAGATTAAAATAGGATCACTGGCATTCATAATATCAGTTTTTTTGCTACTCGATTTTCGTCTATGACATTGTAATTGTATATTTTAATTTACTGAAGATATTTGTTAATTAACAAATAAATAAATAAAGTCCTAAATTTCGAGATTGAAATATGACTCCCCTGGTAGACCGATACAACCGCAAACTTTTGAATTTTAACGTGACCAAATGTTGCCTGCATTACAAATTTCAGCTCAATCGGATTAAGTCTCTAAAGAATATGTCTATAAGAATATTACATAATAGGTCTATAAAGAAATGCGATAGTTACCACTAACAATTGAATGTTACCAATTGGTTAAATTATTGGGTTTTAATAATCCGTAGGCATGTAGAATACACACAGGCAGACACACAGTGGTAGCGCCGTATCAGCTGTACAAGCTGAGGTTGACCTACTCTAAAAATTATTGTTAAGTAGAGATGGACAATAAAGATACTGGCGAGTTAGTGTTATTTTATTTACATACTTCTTCTCCGAATAGTTCAAAATTTACAGTAAAATTGTGCTAGTATGGGTAATTTTTAGAGTTTCTTGTCAAAACATTGGTGAAGCTTCTAGCGCACTAGTCCTAAGTACCTAAATATAAATTGAATGCAATGGCACGTGAACGAAAACGCATCTCTCGCCACTATTCGTTTCGCTGTGAGCGTTGGTTGACTAGTCGCCTGGTACCCAGGCAGTTTGTAGTTTGTAACCAGGATACTTCAGCTACTGGATGCTTCCAGGATGTTTCAGCTGCTTTCAAAAATTTATATTGAAGGTTTTCGGGTCGAATGTTATCAAGTTTGATACGACAATAAATGGTATGTTTTCATTATGATTGTACTGCTGAATGAGGGCTAACGGGCCCATGATGAGTTGGCCACGATGACCCATGTGTTCAGGGTCGGTCACACTCACGGGTCAACACCCATCCGACGGCCTCCCCGCATGGGATGCAAATCCTGGGTAGGACACTGGGTCAACCAGTCTCCCCTGGGAATCAAACCTCTGGCGCCCCTGGACGGTCTGCACACCGTGCGGCGCAAGCCAATCGATTGTGCTCTCCGACTAACAGTCGGGGGAGTCTGGGAACTGTATTGTTTCCTATAGAGCGGGGGTGGTTGCGTACCTTATGGCGACTGCTCTTGAATTGACCATTGGCCATCCGATCACGGGTAAGAGGCGGGCAAAGGACGCCTTGGTCCGCGATAGATTCGGTGCACTCCGTTTCACCTCTTCATAAGGGAGAGGACCGTGCAAGCGACCTCGAACTCGGAACCAATCGAGAGACCGGAGAAATCTGGTCACAATTGGAAGTGGGGCGCGAGTATCTCGAGCCCGCCGGGGATTATTCCTGGCTAACTCGCGGTAAGGCGTTGGACTCTCACGGGTTGTGACGTAGCTGGACGTAGGATTGTACTGTCCAAAGTCTTCTACGTTCACTGCAGGGCGACAGAACGACTAATCGTTAAAACGTCCTGTGGTGACGGGCTCTCCCGTTGTAGTCGACACCGCAAGATGTACTGCTGAATCTCCTATAATAGTAATAAATGTGGTGCTTATTTTGGACACCAATTCGCAAACTTGACAGATTCAATTTGCAGTGACTCCGAGTGACCGATCATTACAATGAGCTGGTCATTACCAACACAGTAAGTAGTCCTACGTCAGCCCGAAATTGGACAAGAAGGCGAGGATAAGTGTTCCGGATGCCAGAGGAGTAAGTGGCAAACTGAACATTCGAGAGAAAAGGCTAACAGCTCCTACGATAAAAATATGAGCAAAAGCGCCATATGAAGAGTTGCAACATTGAGCCGTCTGAAGGGTATCGTCTCGGGCGAAGACCATCGAACGGGTGTCAAGTACAATGGGCAAACTCTTCAGTCCAGGTAGCTGTAAAGACATAGAGCTATTCTGCCTTCCGCGAAGTGAACGTAAAGGCATTGCAGACAATACAATCCACAGTCAAGCTACACGAACAGCCCGTAAGAATCCAACGCCTTTACCGCGAGGCACTGGAAAATGCAACTCTGTGGGCAATCCTCACGCTCTTACTAGATTTGGAACAATTTCTCCATCCTTGTCTGGTCACAGATTCGAGGTCGCCTTCGAGGCCTCTACCTACGTTAGCGGTTCGAATTAATTTCAGATTAAAGCGCTCTTTGCCCCTCAAGCTCACACGGTCGATCCTCAGCTCCTCAAGATCGTTTCTAAATACAGATGAGACGTTAGGTCGACCTTTAGTGACGTCAGCTCCTCCTTTTTTAAGTCGGTTGAAACAAAACAGCGTCTTCAATAACAGTCCATTCTCTATTATTCTCATTTATATAAGGAAAAAAATCCAGTCAAATTTATCTAATTGTTTTAAAGGCTTTATCAATTCATTAATGTACGTTTTTATTTCATTTTTGAAATGCAGAGTACATTTTTTAAGTCTTTTTTCGTGTTTTAATCATTTTTAATTTATAATACTCTGAACATTCAACAGCAAGAAACTATCTTTGATTCGGTCGTCTAAGCGGTCGATGTCCTATAAAATCCTAATCTCCACCAGGGAAGACCGAAATAATCCGCATTGGTTCCATAGCCACAATGCGGATGCCTGGTTCACCGACGGATCAGGAACAAATGGACGTTTTGGGGCAGGCATGCACGGACCCTAAACCAACCACAGAATCAGAATCCCCTTGGACAAACTGCCACGATTTTCTAAGCCGACGTATTTGGGACTGCAAGCAAGAGCTTAATAAATTGGGAAAAGCCAACAAAAGCAACTTAATATGGATACCGGGCCATCAAGGCATGCCCGACAAAGAAGAGGCCGATAGACTGGCAAAACTGGACACACTGCAATGCCCGGTGGAGCCAGTTGTTGTGATCTCCTTCGCTATAGGTAAGAAAATCGTCAGGGACTGCTTGGATCAGAAACATCTGGAATTCTGGAAACAGAGCCAAGGATGTCACCAGGCAAAAGCAATGATGGAGGAAACACTTCCAAAGAAAACCAAGGCCCTACTTGATATGAACAAGAAGAACCTTAGAACCACTATCGGTCTACTCACCGGACACATGACCCTTAGAGCACATGTATTCAACCTTGGCTTGAACGAGAACACAGACTGCTGAATATGTGGCGAAGAACCTGAAGACAGCATACACATCGTTGGTCGCTGCCTAGGCCTCGCCGCAAAAAATACACAGTTTACTGGGACGAGCCTTTCTCGAGCCCCGCGATCTGCCCAACTTAAAGGTCAGTGATCTGCATGAACTGATAAGTAGTACCGGGCTACTAGCAGACTACTGACCCAACCACAAAGTGGGTAGTTTATTTATTTATTTATTTATATAAGTAATGCAAATAATTAAAAAGTAAACAATTTCAGCTTAGGACTACTTACGAAATTGAATCAAAAGCAGAAAAAAGAATACAATGCATAGTCTAGTGGCAACGTCACCTAACTAGGCCGGGACCTGTTCTAAGGTAAACGTTATTTTTTAATGTGCTTGCACAAATACCGTGTTTATATGAGTGGCATATATTCCATGTATGCACAAAAATGGAATTGCAAAACAATAATAAAAATGACTAAATACTTGATTAAATTAAATAATTAAATTAAAGTTAGAAGTGGAAAATTAAAATGACAGCAAAAAAAATCAAATCATATAAAAACAAAAAAAAAACAAAACAATTTAAAATAGTTAAAATTAGAATAAGAATTTAAACAAAATAGTCCTGCATTTTACTTATAACTAAGATAAAATAGTGTTAAAACTAAAACAAATTATCTCTTAATATACCTACGTTAAAACACAAGAATAATAATAATAATAATAAATAAAATAATACTAATAAAATAATACAATATAAGATTCAAAATATTCAAATGTCCGGGTTAGGTTATAATGTCCAGTATTTTTAAAATTCCTTGTCTTCCCTCTTTTACAAGCCAGTTTCTAAGCCGCCTTTTAAAGTAGGTCTTATTTTGTGCTGATTTTATGTCACCAGGAAGAGCATTGAAAAACCTTGGGGCAATGAATGTACAACTTACAAAAGATCTTAAAGATCCAGGTGACATCAAGGGCTGGAAACAACACCCACCCCCCCCCCCAATTAGGTGCATTTATTTGTTTAATTTGAAAATTTAAATGAAACTGAATTATTACTTTCAACTGAAATGCATATCGTTGTCAATCGTGAGATAAATCGTCGTCTCGTGCGGTCAAGTATGCAAGAGCGTGGCGATAGCGGTCCGCCTCTGGGTGTGTTCAGTTCGCTTCTCGTCGGTTTCTTGTTTCTTGTTTCTCGTTTCGCGCAAAGGCTGGAATTAAAGTAAGATTTGCATATATCGGTCACGCGTCAACACGTCCGACGAGAAATCGACCAAAAATAGTCGATTTCTAAATGCAGTTCACTGTCGCAGCGGCCGCCATCGCGGTCTCACAGACCACATCTCCGATTATACCGAGAGAAAGTAACCGCCACACGTCACACTACAGCACTCGACACTACACTATATTTATTACCAATTATTACTAGTTTATGGTCACCGCACTGATATGCACGACCGCCTACGTTTACTAGATTGTGAAAATAAATTTAATTATATTACTAGGCTGGTAAATTTGCACGCGAAATGACTTCGACTTTGCGAAGGCCATTTTAGTCGTGGGGACATTTTAAAAAACGCGCCAAAAATGACATTTATCAGCAAGTCGTGAGACATCCTGAAATGCCTTCTTCTGGCATTTCGATTTCTCTCTGGACGTCCGCATTTTAGTCAGCGACCTTAAGGCAACTACCTCTCTCAAACAGTGAAAAATTGATATATTGCAATCAATTTTAAGTGACTCCCGCGTGCATTTAAATAATTATGAAAATTTGAACATTGTAGCGCATTTCTCAGTTTTTCATACTATGACACTAAACTTTAATATTTTAATTATTTTCTTAATAAAAATAAATAAAACGTGGTCATTACCGTTTTGTAATATGAAACTTTCCTTTAATCTAACCAGGAAAACCACTCTTAAGTATATTGGTAATACGTAGCAAGTAAACGATTGAAATGTGTTGATGCGATATTTTGTTTATTTATTTACCAAAGTAATTTTTTGAAAAACCACAAAAAGATATTACTTATTTATCACTAGCTGACCCGTGCCCACTTCGTTGGGAGGTAAAACTTTTTACTTGTGATGAAATTATGAGTGTGGTTCGGTTAGTACTGAGTGCTATGATTTATTTCCTGACTGCCAAAAGAAGGGTTATATTTTTACTGCATATGTATGTATGTACTTGCATGCCAATTTGACTACATTACCGTTATTTGTGAGTGTCTCTTTGTGAGTGTCTTATTTGTGAGTGTCATATCTCTTTAACCATTTATGCAGTAAAAGGGAAAAGTCTTTTGTTTTAAATACTTGAGACGATAAATTTACTTATTTTGATATGAATTCATTTGTTGATAATATGACCAATAAACATGACCTAACGATTTAAAATATTTTTTTAATATATAAACCACTTTTTGTGACTTAAATATAAAATTTAGACATATGCTGTCGCTGACTTTTTTGTAGGCATTACCAAGCTCTACAGCTTTTCTCTAGAACTCAATCATATATCTCTCATCGTTAAAGCAGCGTCCGTAAGAAACGTTTTCATTCGACCGTTTTTTCTCCGACTTACAAATCCAACTACCACGAAAAAGTATTTTCATTTTTCGGATTAATATATAGCCCTATGACACTCACAAATAACTTGGCTATCTATAAGTAAAAGAATTTTCAAAATCGGTTCAGTAGTTCCAGAGATTACTTCCTACAACCTCACAAAACTTTACCTCTTTATAATATTAGTAGATGGGCGATTTCAGCAGACTGTTAGTGCTAATAATAGTTTATAATCTAAATAGTCCAGTAACGTAGTACATCATAAGTTGCATCAAGTGGGGTAGTAGGTTTCGTTTTTTTGTTGTTGTATGGGATGTTCCTGTGATGCTAAATCCAAGTTTTCGACCTAGGCAGCCCTCCGGAATTTAAATTCATAGTAACAGCATATTTTAAAAAATTCTCAACAATAAATATCAATTATAATTATTAAATGTAGTGAATAAAGTGCAATTATGCAGTCTAGATTAACCTGCGGTTGACACAGGACGCGTCCCGAATGTACTCGATCGCCGTTTGCATATCGGTCTAATTATAATGGAAAGCAAAAGTATACAGCAAAAGACCGAGTCAATGGCGGCATAACCATTCCCAACTGGGCAACCGGTTGGAGAGGTCTCAGCGGCCTAAGGTCCTAAATAGACTTAAAATGTCTGGTGCAGAAGGCAACGGGAGACCACTGCACTAGATATCCCTAGTAGTTAGCAATGGAAAAGTCAAAAATAACCATGGCCCCGAGTGCCCGGCGGCCCTTTAATGGGTCAGGGGTGCTAAGAATCCCCGGGTGGAAAACTGGACCGGGATCACCAGTACGGAACAGCTTTTCCGGATGGCGCAAGACCGACAAAAGAATTCAGAGCTAACGGCCAACCTCCAGTAATGGAGAGGCACTTCACTTTGAATATTTCACACTTTTGAATATTTCAAAAACTGGTAAATTTTGGCACTTTTCTCGGTTTCTTCCCATTTTGACTATAAAAGAGCACGTTTTGGCCAAAACTGTTCTTTGGCCCGTATTCTGTTTCTCGCAGGTGACTAACTTGGGGTCTAAAAACACGCTAAAACGACGCTTAATTTTTAACTGACGTTTTGGTATTCCCTTTCATGGGTCCTAAGTGGAGCGTGCTTATGTAGAGCTCATCAGGCGCTTAAATTGACATTAAGCACCGTCTAGACCCTTTTTGGTATTCCGTTTCTACAAGTGTCATGGCGGATGGGTCTTGTTCGGGGTCTTAACCTAGAACGGTCTAAATCGAGCGGTCTGCGTCGAGCAGTCGCCGTGTAGCTCTTGTTTCTCTCGTGATTTCGATGATTTTTTATCGCTTTTTCAAAGATGTTTGCTCAGCATTGGCTTCTAATTCGAAGAATGGACGATGAGCGCCGATTATCGTAAGTAATTTTTAATTAACATCTATATTTTGCCCTGGCAATCCTGTGTCAATATTTTTTGTAGGTAACGTTAAACAGTCTTGTATTTTTTTAGCCTTGTATATTGTATGTTTAAAAAGCCTTGTATATTTGTATATTTTGAAACAAATAAAACGGGGCATCAATCATTTTGTGGCGACGAGACGACAGCGGGCGGGCGAGCGAGTAACCGAGCTGTCAAAATTAGGACCCCGCTTTGGAACATAGACAAAACGGAAAATTTTAAGATTTAAGACCGGTTCTTAATTTTGATGAAACGGAATACCAGCAAAATTACGAAGTTCCTAAATTTTAGCACCAGCTTAGTTTAAGCTTGCAAGAATCGGAATACGGGCCTTTCTGTCTTTAACTAAATGAAATTGTTTATAATTTGATACTAAAATGGGCTCGGTCACCCTTTTACTTTCTGAGATACAGCCTGTCAAAATTTGTCAAAATATCCAAACTTGAAAATTTTATGCTAATTTTCATGTTTCATCATATACAATTGTCTTTATATCTTCAATAACCTGTCTAAAATGGGTCAGTGAAGTAAACATTTATTCAATTTAACATTTTGAAGTAGGTGAGAGAAGGGGAGAGGGTGGGACGGGCGAAGAGAAGTCACTGTTCACAAACGAACAGTTAAAATTGAAATACAATATATATTTACCCCTCAAATGTGAGGCGTCCAATAATGGATGCCTTGGCAAAATGTATACAAAATGTATATAAATTTATATAAATGTAAATTAAAATGTAAATGTGCGCCGTTTTATAGTAATCCGCTCTATAGTAATGCTATAGCTCTATAGGAAACCCCGCTCTATGTAAATGTAAATGTAAATGTAAATATAAATTTATATACATTTTGCCGTAGGCAAACCCGAGCTAATCGCCAGTCATTTGTGACATATTTATAAAAAGTGTAAAAAAAATGTTAGTTAATGTTGCTTTCTCCTCTTTGAGGAACCAGGGCCAAGGAAATCCGGCAAACCGTCTTCTTTATCGTCCTCAATCGCTTGAAATGAAATTAAAATATATATATTGAATAATATAAATAATGGTAACACTCAACAACAATACGAGTGTAACTATACCTGATGTTGTTCCTCGACTTCTTAAATAGTTCCGCTTCTTCAATATATCCGCTTCTTCAATATATCTGCTCGACAATACAGTAAACCAAGTTGGCTTACTGTATCGTCGACCAGACTATCCATCTCGTCGTCATCGAGGTCGTCTAAGTCTATCTTCTTTTCCGGTAGGTTTTCGCAGGACTGGCCATTGCTGTCCCGCAGACAAAGAAACATTTCAAACTCGCTTTTCTGTAGCTGCAAGAATTCCTGCATCCCTTCTTGCAACTGCAGAAAATCATGTTCAGATTAGTTTATCAAATGATTGACTGTAAGATATCGCTATATCGATAAGTCCGCCATGTGTGCATACATTGGCTTTTTTTATAAAACCAGTGTAATATTTTTTTATTTTTATTTATTTTTTTATTATTATTAAGGAAACAAACAGCCTTTACAAAATATTGGGTACAAAATTATTAAGTTTCAAAGATAATGCTAATAACATGTTTCCACTTAAACATTAATAATTTAAACGCTTAACAGTTTTCTATGAAGAATACACTCACATAAAAGGAGGTGGGAATTGGGAAGGAGGGAGTCATATAAGTAAATACAATTTTATGTGAATACACGTTCCATAATTTATACATATTATTGTCATACATATTTTTTTAAATATATTCTTGATATATTCATGAACACATATTATTAATATTATATTATATATATGACGAATTGAATACGTCAATATCGCCGAGCTATGTATTATAAGTTTTACATACTCTATAAATAAAACAGTTTTGTGCATAATTAGCGCTAACCTGCGGTAGGTGGAACAACTCCGTTTGGCAAGTGAGTCGCGATGGTACACGAAAAGATACCATTCCAAGAAGATCCGAACAATCAATGTAACATGTCAACAATTTATGAAAAAACACCACATCTGCACATTTTCTTCTTGTTTGTAGTGATTGAAGACCATGAAAGCTAGCTGCTTCGCTGCAATTGGGAAAGGACAAAAAAAAACGATAATTCAAATGTTTCAAGAACAAATTTTGAATACGTTCAATTCTTTTTACGTGAACGCTAGGAGACCATTATTTGAGACGCATATTCGAGGTGACTGCGGTCGAATGCGTTGTATAAGAGTAAGAGAGAATGTTTAATTGAGAACTGTTTTGAAGATCGAAGTACGAATCCTAACATACTATATTGTGGTCTGAACAAACACATGTTCAACCTCAAGCTCAGAGATACAAAAATGTGCAGGTTCTGCCAAGGAGCAGAGGAAACTCCCCAGCACCTCATGTGCGAGTGTGGCCCGCTGATGTGTAAAATATACACCCACTTGGGTGGTCATTTCCTCCAACCTGAGGAGGTGAAACAATCTGGCGCCAGAAGCCTGCTGCGATTCTTAAATGACACGAGGCTTGGCGCAGAACTATAGTAGGTGGCGAACACAACATACTATATGCTTTTTTAGTGATGTTATCTATGTGATAGTTAAATAATAACTTACTATCTAAAAAAAACACCTAGATCCCTGATTACATTCTTATTGGTTATCGAGAAACCGTTTACAGTATAATTAAATGGTATAATATTGTTTTTCCGCGTAAAACTAACGGTAGCACATTTCGCATGGATATTGTTTTTATAGCTCAATTAAGTTATTCTATTTAATTCTGTTCTATTTTATTCTATTTCCCTGGTTTAAATGTTGTATTCCATCAAATATTACAGGACATGAGGTTGCAGCTGGATTTTGTAACTTCAAATGCAGCAAAAACATACAAATTAATCAATTTTGATACATAGGTACTTACACTTTATTTGGTACTAGCGGTTGCCCTCGGCTTCGCCCCGCGCAAAGTTTCGAATCGATTTGTTAATTTAAGTAGGGTGGCGTTTATTTGCCTTTTAAGACGCTACGTTTAGATATATCGTGCAAGACGTCCCGCCTCAATTGCACGCTATCTACCTTGTTCCTCGCCACCCGAGCCGCCTTCCGCTGATCGCTGACCTTGCTGGGCCAGCAGCGGCCGCCGCCCGCTAGGTATTGTGAGGTGCTTGCACGCGTTACTAATTTCATGATATCTCTAAAACGATACCACCTAAAAACTTACCGTAAATATTTTTTTCTCTATTTTACACCCGTGATGATGGTTCAATTTATTTTCATATGGATTTTTATTTTATTGCTAATGTATTCAACAAACACTGCCTACTTATTTTTCTTATTTTTTTGAGCAAAAAAAAAAGTATTATAGCTTAAATATAAAAATTAATTATATATATTTATGGAATTCTTCATAGATCTTTTTGAGGCCGATGTTTTTCTTTTATATGATTTTCACATATATTAAATCCTTTTATCATCGCACGCCGATAAAGCAACTCACTAGCTCATTTTTCTCCGACTGGATTTACAAATATAGTGATTTCGTATTGAAAACTAATATTTATCACAATAAAATATAGCCTATATCCCTCGTCTATAATGGGGAAAGAATATTTGAAATCGGATGAGTAGTTTCGGAGATTACTCCCTACATACAAACATACAAGCATTACTTATTTATAATATTAGTATAGATAAGTATGTTTTAAAAATACCAATTTAAAAAAACGGTTGTGTCACCCCAAGACGGCAAGCAGACAATGCCCCTTCCCCCGCGCGTCAAACCTACATAGCCACAAGTATTTTATAAAAAAAACCGTAATAAAAATAATTATAAATACAATACTTCACTTTCTGTAACGGCAGTCGTGTTCTTTTTTAATATACTTACTTTTTATTATATAATAACTAGATGACCCGGTGAACTTCGTACCACCTAAAATTGATTTGATTGTAGCTCTTCATAAGCGTTTATTAATCCTAATCAACCTTCCAAATCCAATTCTTTCAAATCTATAATATGGCAAGATCGTGTTTGGTTTGAGTATCGTTTGGTTATTAAATGAAAGTCGTTTGTAATTAAATTCAATTCAATGTATTTAATTTACATGTTGAAATATAAATGCAGCTCACATTCAACACGAAAAATTCTGGTAAATTATGTCTTTCGTTTTGTTTTCCAGCGCGTAAATACACAAAAACGTTGGCTTTCCGACCGATGGCTTTGCGAACACGGAACATACAGTTGTCCATGCGCGAAATACGGAAATTCCAAGTTAATTCCGCAAACTTCCATCAAGCGTGATTTGTCATCGTGAAGGCCACACACGGGGAATTGCAGCCGTTTAAAATCGAATGGCAAATCCGTTGATTGATGTTGATTGTCGAGGTTGATTGATGTTACGCAGCATGATGATGCCTGAGCCTAATTTCTATTGCAAATGTGAGGGTGCAATCCAGGCAATCCCAGCGAATTCAAAAATCCTGTGGGACAGTTGACTTCATCCTGATTGATAATTGTACCTATCGATTTGAAGGCAAACAATTGCCCCTGAGTTACATTTTGAATGGTCGCATTGAGGTCATCGACATATTTGTTTTTCACCGCTAATTGGCTCGTTTGGTCAGTTAATTATGGTTTTTGAACTTCTACGCTACGGTCGGAAAAACACGCTAACAGAGTTCCTCCTTCGATTCGGTCAACTGACAGAAATCAGTGGACAATGTGATGAATCGGAGATCGAGATCTCAACTGCAACTTTCCCTTTACCAATGTACCAACTTTTCCGACTTTTTCGACTTCTTCGACTTTATCAACTTTCGACTTTTTTTACTTTTTTGCCTTGTTTGACTTTTCCTACTTTTTAGACTTTTTCGACCTATTTGATTTTTTCCACTTTTTCGACTTTTTTAGACATTTCCGACTTTTTGTCTTTTTCGACTTGTTTGGATTTTTTCACTATGTTTGACTTTTTCGACTTTTTGGTCTTTTTTTACTTTTTTGACTTTTTGACTTTTTTTACCTTTTTTACTTTACCGACTTTTTCGACTTTTTGGCATTTTTTTACTTTTTCGTCTTTTTGACTTTTTTGGCCTTTTTGTCTTTTTGGCCTTTTTTGTACTTTTTTGACTTTTTTTACTTTTTCGGCTTTTTACTTCTTCGACTTTTTTTACTTTTCCGACTTTTTCGACTTTTTTAACTTATTTGACTTTTTTGAATTCTTCGACTTTTTTAACTTTTTTGGAAAGTAATAATTATAATTTAATGACGTTATGGATACGATCGCCGCGATAGCCATCTAGATTCAATCTAGAAAGTGGCCAATGTTCCCAAAATTACCAATTTCGATTTTTTCGATTTTCAGTTGTTTCTTTGAGTTTTTCCTAAATATTTTTTTTTGTAAACCACCCCTGAATCAAGCCAAACAAAATAAAAGAAAAATCATTCAAATCGGTCGAGTCATTTCCGAGATCGTGCGAGACTAACGCACGGCGATTCATTTTTATATATAAGATAACTTGTTTCCTTATTTACCGTCAGGAAAATGTTGATACATATAAACGAGTAATGGAGTTTCAACAAAATTCCTTTTAATTCAACAAAATTACGATTGAAACGTCCTTATTCTGTATAAAACCGTATAATAACAAAATAGCCATGTAAGAAGATGTAATATGCTTATAAAACTTTCTTATTTTGATTTCGTTACATTGTTCATTTTATTTAATGTAATAGAATCACAGCTTAACTAGTTATTTCTACCTACATATCTTAGGGCCGGGCCACACGATGCGGTGCGGCTGCGGCGCGGCGCCTGAGCGGGGCCATTGCATGTCACACGGTGCCTTCCGGCGCCGCACCGCACGCAAACCGGTAGTATGCGCCGGAGCGGCACCGCTCAGTTATTGAGTGCAGTCGAAGGAGGGTACATGCTTGCATATTGCATTTGTTTTTACGTATTTTTGTTAATTTTTAATCGAAGTGTTTAAAATGAGGACCAACGAAGAAGATAATGGCATTGTCTACCTCATTTCATTAGTTCTACGTACAATTAACTACAACACTATTCGTCCACTGCGTCGTCGTAGTAACGTTGCGGCGCCGCACCGTGCACTGTACGCGTGTACGCCCATACGGCAAAAATTTTGCGGTGCGGTACCGCACCGCATCGTGTGGACCGGCTCTGTATGTTTTTTATCCGTCAAACTAAATGGTGGGGATTTAATTCTACAATAATACCTTCTTTATTCTTACGAATAACCATTCTTCACTTTATTAATAATACTAGCTGACCCGTGCCCACTTCGTTGGGCGGTGAAACTTTTTACTTGTGATGAAATTATGAGCCTGGTTTGGTTAGTACTGAGTGCTATGATTTATTTCCTGACTGCCAAAAGAAGGGTTATATTTTTACTGCATGTATGTATGTATTTGCCTGCCAATTTGACTATATTACCGTTATTTGTGAGTGTCTTCTTGTGAATGTCTTATTTGTGAGCTTAATATCTCTTTAACTATTTATACGGTAAATGTGAAATTATATGCAGTAAAAGGGAAAAGTCTTTTGTTTTAAACACTTGAGACGATACATTTACTTATTCTGATATGAATTCATAATTGTTGTTAATATGACCAATAAACATGACCTCACGATTTATATTATTTTTTTAATATAAAAAAACTACTTTTTGTGACTTAAATATAAAATATAGACATATGCTATCTCTGACTTTTTTGTAGGCTTTATCAAGCTCTACAACTTTTCTCTAGAACTTAATCATATATCTCTCATCGTTAACGCAGCGTTAGTTAGAAACATTTTCGTTCGACCGTTTTTTTCTCCGAGTTACTTTGCAAATCTGACTACTGCGAAAACGTTTTTCCATTTTTCGAATTATTACATAGCCTATGATACTCACAAATAACGTGGCTTTCTATTGGTAAAAGAATTTTCAAAATAGGTTTAGATATTACTTCCAGAGATTACTTCTTACAACCTCACAAACTTTACCTCTTTATAATATTAGTATAGATAGACGGTCGCGGTTCCATACCTATGTCGTATTATCTCTAACTATTTATGCAGTAAAAGGGAAAAGTCTTTTGTTTTAGTCACTTGAGACGATAAATTTACTTATTTTGATAATCATTCATAATTATTATTGTTGATAATATTACCAATAAACATAACCTAACGATTTAAATTATATTTTTAATATAAAATACTACTTTTTGTTACTTAAATATAAAAGTTAGACATATGCTGTCTTTGACTTTTTGTGGGCATTATCAAGCTCTACAACTTCTCTCTAGAACTTAATCATATATCTCTCATCTTTATTTATTTTATTTATTTATTTAATTACGTAATTTAAAAACATTTACAGTTCATGGACATGTAGGTACAATGTAATAGACAAAATAACCAGTAGCAAAAAACTGAAAACCTGATATGCCAGAAACTGTTGCCAGATATTCCATTTCAATGTCGCCTAACTAGGCTATAGCCTGTTCTAAGGCAGACATTTAAATTAACATAATTTTATAAAAATATAGTAAGGTAATCGCCGTAATTTTAAGAAATAAAATCGTTAAAAATGTTTTCGTTCGACCCCTTATTCTCTGACTTACTTTGCAAATCCGTCTACCACGAAAAAGTCTTTTCGTTTTTCGGATTAATATATAGCTTATGACACTCACAAATAACGTGGCTTTCTATTCGTAAAAGAATGTTCAAAATCGGTTCATTAGATCCAGAGATTACTTCCTACAACATCACAAACTTTACCTCTTTAAAATATTAGTATAGATAATGAAGAATTCAATATCATGGCCAATTGTAAATGTAATACAACTATGTCTATACAACTATGTATTAGTAGTAGTAGATTTGATTTGATTTAATTTTGATCCGATTTGAACTAATCCAATATTTTTCTTAGTGTACTGACACTGATACTGACAAACTTTCAGATACTTTCTATAATTCTGTATGTGAGAGACAGATGCAATAGTCGATAGTTAAAGATAATTGAGCTGCAACAGCGTGCACTTGCTCATTACGTGTAATGGCCTTTAACAATTTGATCGATACGCGAGACCAAATCTGCTGTATTATTTGGACCTTCCATATCGGCCCCAGTGTGAACGATATGGCGAGAGCGGACGGAGAACAGTACTATGGTGGATTGACACACTAGCATACTGGCACACATCCTATACCGCATCCCGACAGACGCATGCGCAGCGCATGGATCGACCACGTATGACATCATTTACGGTAATTATAATATAGATGATATATGACTTTGGAGACTATCGCGGTTGTTTGATATTATAAATAAGATAAAAAAACGCCTGGACTGTAAAGGATGTAATACTACTGCAAACCCCGGATATGTATAAAGTCGAATGCAGCTGTGGTTTAGCCTACGTTGGACAAACGAAACGGCCCATAACAACTATGTTGATGGAACACATCAAAGCTGTTAAGAACGTTCAGCGAGAAAAATCGGCGATCTGCGAACATATATTGGATAGCCGAAGTAACCACTGGCTGCAGTTTCAAAATCCAATTGTGCTATCCAAAGAACAATTACACTTTCCTCGCATGATCCGGGAAGCCATTGAAATAAGAAGAACACCGAACTTTCATAGAGACGACGGTTACAAACTCTCCTCTACGTGGAACCCTCTTCTTAAAATGTTCCCACCGCCGAAAGCCGAACGCAAAGACGTAAGACAGAATACAGTGAGCGGTTATATACAACCGCTATTTCGGTTATATTCGAAATTCGCGCGCGCCGAGCCCGCCCCTAAACACCGTTATAATTTACGCAGTGGTGGCAGCGGTATGCGGCCTACCCGCAAAACAACGGATTGACATCTCTTTCAGTCTACCATAGACAGCGGCGGCTGCAACGTCGCCTAAACGTCGGGTGTTACAACATTCACGCGGTAAATTCGTTTTTTTATCTTATTTATAATAAATCGTTGCGAAAGAGTTGTAATGGTTGTAAATCGTTGCGAAAGAGAAAGAGAATAATCTGATTCGAGAGAAAATGCTTATCATGGAGGCAGTGGCGGTTCCTTCATACAAGCCGAAAAGCCCGGCTTGCCTTTTCCTTAAGAAGATCGCTAAGCTAAAGATCGCTAAAATAAATGAATTTGCGAGCGCCGATTGCTATCTAGCGGACACAGATCGCTCCACGCGACAAAACAGGTTATCGACAGTGCAACAATTCGCTGCAATCTCACCGAGTTGAATTCAGCTGGTCATCTCGCTCGCACATATGGGCTTGAAACGGGGTTTTAAAAATCAGCCGTACTTTTATTCTAACCTATGGCAAATTACGCAAAACAATATATGTATCTATACCACTTTTGTACTAACGAATGAGCCAGGCTTGCGTTAGCATGAAGTAGAATGCGAGCGTGTTCAGTATTTAGCTCCTTTTGTTTTGAGGAAGTGACAGATCAGATTTTTTATTGTTTAATTTGAATTGATTTGTGGTTTTTATTGCCTGATAGACAATGGAGGAAATTGTCCCCTGTGGTGAGTTCTATCTTAACTTGATTTCACTTGCTCAAGCAAATAAAAAGGCATTTCTTAAAGCCACCGGAGGTGCGCTTCGTAATTATTAGGGTATATATTGATAATTAGATGCGAATATATTCATAATTAGATTTTTAAACGTGTCTGGGGTTGTGGAAAATATATCAACATCTATAAACAAAACACCGAATTGTAATGATGACAAGCTCTATAAAGAAAAGCATATTTTGAGCACAGTTAGAATTGACAATTGGCAGTTGAAAGGAACGTTGAAAGCGAGCTGGTCGAGGGGGCACGAAAAAAAAATATATATTAGACCTCTCCTGTCCACCCTAGAACGGGCTAGTCCCAGTTGGGTGACAGAATCAAATAAGCAAAAGGTTAAGATTTTGCCATTCGGTTCCTGTTATATTGTAAGTAAAGTCAATGTTTATTAGTAAAAAATTCTTAAATAAATAAAATATTAAATAAATAAAAATTGCCATGTGGCAATAAGCTCGCCTTTTTGTGTCTAATTTTAAGTGCAAATACAGATAGCGTCGGTAGCCATGTTGACACCGGTTCTTCTTGAATTTAAGTGCAAATACAGATAGCGTCGGTAGCCACGTTGACACCGGTTCTTCTCGAATTTAAGTGCAAATACAGATAGCGTCGGTAGCCACGTTGACACCGGTTCTTCTCGAATGTGCAAATACAGATAGCGTCGGTAGCCACGTTGACACCGGTTCTTCTCGAATTTAAGTGCAAATACAGATAGCGTCGGTAGCCACGTTGACACCGGTTCTTCTCGAATTTAAGTGCAAATACAGATAGCGTCGGTAGCCACTTTGACACCGGTTCTTCTAGAATTATCGGTTACTGAAGTTAATCAGTGTTGGGCGCGTTCAATAATTGGATGGGTGAACCGCTGTTTGACTGCGTGATGCTATAAATGCCCACCTAGAAGATGTTGCCAAGGCAACAAGGCAACAAGGCGGGTTCCACGGCAACAGCCTTGTGGGTAAAAAAGAGTTTTTATTATTATTACAATATATTACACTCGCACTTTTAATTACATTCGCATTTACGCTATTGTTGTTTTTTTTTTCCTTTTATGAATACGGTAAATTTTGTAATATTTTTGTAAATTTTTATTTTTTGTAAATACCTTTTATTACGAATAAATGGGTTCTCGGGGCGGTACGGGGGTGAGGGTGGTTTACCCTATTTCACCCCCTGCGCGTTTTACCCTTCTGGTACGCGCAGGGTTGTCGTAGCACGACATCCCGGGCAGACAAGACGACCCTCGTCGTTATAACTGCCCGGGCGGTGGGCGGGGTTTGCAGCCCTCACCTATCGCCTTGAAACTCTTAACTGTTAATCAGAGTGCACAAACGATTGGCTTACGCCGCACGGTGCGCAGACCGTCCAGAAGCGCCAGAAGGTTGATTCCTAGGGGAAACTAGCTCTAAGGCCAGAGTCCTACCCAGGCTCGCATTTCATGCGTGGAGGCCGCCGGATGGGTGTTGACCCATGAGTGTGACCAACCCTGAACAGAATGGGTCTTCGTGGCCAACTTACATGTACCTTATAATAAATTATAGTAAATTTAGTTTATTTTAAAAGCTCATTTTTTTGCAAATAATATTTGCGAAAAAATGACGTCAGACTATTCGCCACCATAAGAAACGGTTTGTTCTTCTTTAGCGTTCACTTTCCGAATGCAGTGCATCGTCACATCTGCACGGCCTTTTATCTGCTAATCTGTGATCACCTGCTCAATTAGTAGTTATTGGCAATATTATTTGTCGAATAAATAGACACGGCTCGGACGGACTTTCCCATATATGAGTGTAGCTAAAAAGCAGACATGAAAAGAGAGTAGAAAACGAATTTACCGCCTGAAGTTTGTAGCACCCGACAAACTTCACGCGGTAAATTCGTTTTCTACCCACCACGATAGTCTTCGATTTCATGAAAAGATGGGTTGGGGTGAGGCGGTTAAAGAAGGGGGGAGGAGGGAGGAGTGGATTGCGATAATAACTGTTTATGTTGTTTGTTTTTAAATTATCGAAACGGTCAGATTGAGACTCTCGATGCTGCAGGCGAACCCGCCATCTCAAGATGCGATAACGATTTCTGTAGTCTGTCCACCATGTCTTCCAGCCGAATTTGATCAAATAATTGATTATTCTGTTATTTATTTTATATTTCAGGAAGGATACCTACTTAGTTATAGAGATGGTGGGATGAACGGTGAGTGTTACTAGTATGAAAATGGCTATTAAAACCGACTTATCTCTCCGAATGTTTCTTTTTATTATTTATTTATAATACAAAATCATTCAATCCAAAAAAATGATTTTGGCAAATACAAAGGTATAAATAAAAAAAATACAATTTCTTTTTGCGAAGCAGAAAAGGTTACATTTTTGTGGATTTTATCGCCCCACTAGATTGTACATCTGTTCTAGAGTGATAGTATTTAATACATAGTGACTTTACTTTCCTTGTCTTTTTTAGTCATTTTGATCGATTATTCATTTTTTTAAATTAATATGTAAATATTAGGTCTTTTGAAATGAAAACTTCGATTTTTTGTGATATTCAACATTTATTTCAAAGCAAATTGGAAAGTGCGTTTCATTCAATGTATTATCCATCGCTAGCTATGACGTTCTCCCATCTTTCTGGCAAGAGACAACTTCCTCGGCGGAAGAAGTCTTCGTCCTTGGAGGCTATCCACGAATCCAGACATTTTTCAATATCTTCGAAAGACCGGAAGCGCTGCTCGGAAAGGACCATCGGCTACCCGATCCTGGGTGAACAGCCGGGCAAAGGATGCCGTGGTCCGCGATAGATTCGGTTTACAACGTTTCACCGCTTCGTAAGGGAGAGGACCGCGCAAGCGACCTGGAACTCGTAACCAATCGAGAGACTGGAGTAATCTGGTTACAATTGGAAGTAAGGGCGTTAGTGTAAGCCCGCCGGGTAACACTCCTGGCTATCTCGCGGTTGAGGCGTTGGCCTCTTACGGGCTTGTGGCGTAGCTAGATGGTGGACTGTTTTGTCCTCAAGTCTTCTGCGCTCATTCCAGGGAGATAGAACGACTAATCGTTAAAACTTGCTGAGGTGACGGGCTCGCCCGCTGTAGTCGGCAACCCAAGTTGTCGTGCCTTTTAGCGTATTCCGGCCGTTTTATCTTCACAGCATCGGTCAAATTTTTGAGCTGAGCTCGATAGCGATCGCCCGTGATGATTTCTCCCGGTTTCAGCAGCTCTAATTAGATGACACCCTTTTGGTCCCACCAAATGCAAAGCATTACCTTGAATCGGTGGATGTGGCTGTTAGATGTCTCTTCGGCGTGGCTGTTGAGGTCGATGTAAGTGATTCACCGGGATACGAGCGATATTTTTTGCGTTTGGAGTTCTCGTAAAAGATCCACTTTTCGTCGCCGGTGATTATTCCGTGGCAAAGGACCAAACAAACAAACTGTATTTTAACGGAAGTCGTGTTGTTTTATTATTTTTATCACATTTACTTATTGGTTTTAGTGCATACTTTGTGGTGCACCAAACCTACCTTTATTTTTTTCAATCTACCCTCGTACACGAAAGTTAGGAAAGTACAGCTGTACCAAACGTCGTATGCCCTCCATGTTCAATTCCCACAGTTGAGGTAAACGTGTCGTTTGAACCGGTTACGCGGTTGTGCAAGGTTCAATAGGTACTTTGATGCAGGTGCAAGAGGTCAAATATAAATTGTCAGTAAGGTCATTCCAACGAGTCGGACAAGACCGCAGAAGCATGGAACCTACTGACATACTTCACAAATCGAATGCCATGGTGCATCATACGCTGCATTTCTAAAGAAATAAGGCAGTCCAATGTTATTTCGTTCACCTATGGCAGCTTTGGCGGGCTGTGGTGCCAGTATTCCAAATACTCCTGCGTAACATTTTTTGGTAATAAATTAATAGTAAAAAAAAACACTAAAAACACGCTTTTATAAATGCATGTGAGGGACCACCCCTCACAAGACTCCAAATTATTCGATGTGACAATCTCTTACAACCAACCCTACTATGAAGTGTTTATATGTGTGAGGGACCACCCCTCACAAGACTCCAAATTTTTCGATGTGAGGTGGTGGTGTCAAGTTATGAGTTATCTCCGTATTTAAAGGCGGTTTTGATGAAGCAGAAGGTATTTATTGATTGAATCGATTGAATATTGCCAGTTATAACGCTTGCCGAACAGGCTATGTAATCGCGGATGTAGTGACTGAATTAGTGAATGAATGCTTCGGTTGCTTTTTGACCGGTTTATATAGGCCGTGAAATGATGCAATTTGAAATATTCTGAGTATTGTTTCATCGTGCTGATTCATAGCTGCACGAGGCAAAATAATAGCTGAATTGTGTCACTGGATTTCACTGGAAATCGATGCATCTGTTGATCGCATGTAGTGGACTTAAGGTCCGTTACATGCACGTAAAATAATATGTTTACTTATAGTTGTTTTGGACATAACAACTCACGTCAATATACATCGTATATAGATACATATTATTCTATTTACACTCTACAAGTACAGGTCTATACATTTTATACATGCACCTATGTCAATATTTACACTATTTACACTCAATATTTACAAGTCAATATATAATAGGTTTGTTATAATCTTATAACCTGATCGTGTTCAAAGTCCATTACGTGACCTTTCTCACAAGTGCAAACACGACTATGATGCGATATTCCA
The DNA here is from genome assembly GCA_944548615.1 of Micropterix aruncella. NCBI lineage: Eukaryota > Metazoa > Arthropoda > Insecta > Lepidoptera > Micropterigidae > Micropterix > Micropterix aruncella. Next base: position 9,622,220 of record OX155977.1, read on the forward strand.
TCATGGAATGCCAGTGCCTATCTTCCGGCTTCATCATCAGACCTTGAAACCTTATCGTGGTCAAAGTTCATTCCAAGACTTTTCTAACAAGTCCAAACACAGCTATGATACGATGTTCCATCATGAAGTTCCAGTTCATATCTTCCGACTCCATCATCAGATTAGTTCGACAGTACCATATTATTGTATTGTCGTCAGAACTACATACAGCTGCCAATTTTCATGACGCTACGATCCTTGGAAGATGGTTAAATTAGTTACCTTAGATTCCATTACATAGTTAGTTACATACAGGTCGACCTAATAAAAGCGTGTTAAAAATAACCCATCAACATCATCATTGCTAGAGTTACAACGTATTGTGTGTCTTGGCTGGGAGCTAATGGGCCTGGTTGAAGTTGGCCACGAAAACCCATTCGTTCAGGGTCGGTCATACTCTCGGGTCAACACCCATACGGCGGCTAAATACGGATTGTCTATGTCTCTAAGTCTCTACGCATCCCAGGCTGAAAGAACAAATACAAATGTTAGGTTATAACAGCCTGGGGGTAATGGATTCGCCTGTTAATACCGCCAAACTCCGCCATGTGCTTATAAGAGGCCAACGCCTTATCCTCGAGATAGCCAGGTATGGTACCCAGGGGGCCGACACTCGTGTCCTTACTTCCGGTTGCGACCAGATTACTCAGATCTCCTGTTTGGTTACGAGTTCGAGGTCGTTTGCGCGGTCCTCTCCCTTACTTAGCGGCGAAACGGTGTCAACCAAATCTATCGCAGACCACGGCATCATTTGCCCGTCTGTTCACCTGGAATCGGGTAGCTGATGGTCGTTTAAGAGCAGTCGTCGTAAGGTCAACAACCACCGCCGCTCTATAGGAAACAGTACTGCTTCCAGTCTCCCCCGGCTGTTTGGCTTACGCCGCACGGTACGCAGACCGTCCAGAAGCGCCAGAAGATTGACTCCTGGGGGAAAGTAGCCCTCAGGAGCTGATGGATGTTGATCCGTGAGTGTGACCGACCCTGAACAAATGGGTCTTCGTGGCCAACCCAGCAAGGGTCCATCAGCTCCCATACAACAAAAAGAATCAATCCCAACAACATTAGTGTACATACAACAAGAAGAATCTTCAATTTTGCTTTCCGATCTAGCAACGTCAGGGAGAATTACCAGAAATGTCTAAGCGATTCGCTCCACTTTCGCTCCCAGCGATCCGTGAAGATACAGCTCGCATTTTTTGGCGTCAGCGTTAACAGCCATCCAACTGAACCCAATTCTTGACGAAATAAACTAAATGCGAATTGCCCACGTTGACGCTCTACTACGCGGTAAAAATGGCGAATTATTGCATATTTCTAACATTAATAGCAGTCATCGCATACGACGGAATGCCATGGCCTATCAATTCAGCGACTAATTTCTATGATAACGCGCTGAGGACCGATAAAAACCCACAGAAGAGAAATAGTACAATGGTTCGAGGGAAGGGGCAAGGGAAATTAATAATATTTTGTTATTTATTTGAGAATTATGACTATGACGTCATTGGTTATTCTAAAGTCGTAAATAATTTAGGCATACTCGTGGACGAGACATTTTCTTGGCAAGCACAAGTCAACAAAGTAAGCAGACGAATATATAATGGCTTTCATAGCCTTCGGAGGTTGCAGAGATTCCTCACTGTAAGCACTAAGCAAACCATAATTCAAAGTCTGCTTCTTCCGTTACCAGACTATGCCGATGTCGCATATTTGGATCTCACCGAAAACAGACTGGATAAACTTGAGCGCCTACAGAACGTTTGCATAAGGTACATATTCAATCTGAGGAAGTATGACCATGTTTCCGAGTAATGATCAAAATTGCAATAGCTTCGTATACGGGACCGGAGAAATTTGCATATCCTTTATTCTATATAATGTCCTACACAATCGTACATCTCCCTCCTACCTCAACGAGGCTTTTACCGGGTTAGGAAGTCATGGTCTCCCACTTCGTTCAAGTCAGAATAATATCCTACGTATCCCAAAACACAATACCCCTTTTTTTCCTACTCCTTCTCCGTACATGCAGCTCGACTGTGGAATCAGCTTCCTTCAACTATTCGAGGCGCTAGCTCGCTGTTCACCTTTAAGCAATCATTGAAAAAGCACTTCCTTTCACAATAAATATGAATCATAAATTGTAACCTTTCCGTTATCCCCTCCCTTTCCTTACCTTATTTGGCAGTTTATTTATTTACTTATTTATTTAAGTATTTATTTATTTGTTAATATATCAAAATATGTATGTATATTTATATACACACATATAATATGTACAACTCAAAAAATTGTTTATATATTCACTTTTTACTGTAGATACACACACAATGTATATTATATGTTTTAATTTCAAATTTAATTTTAAGCTATAATTTTGTTGCCTACTCTTCTTTTCACACCAGCATGTTGGTTGACTGGAAGATATTGTTGTAGTGTAGCAATAAGTCCGCCATTGTACCTTATTTTTATTGTGCCAATAAAGAGATTTTCATTCATTCACTATAAAACATTGATTTTGTTTACAAAAATAACAGAAACCGAATGACAAAACCTTAAACTTTTGCTTATTTGATTCTGTCACCCAACTGGGACTAGCCCGTTCTAAGGTGGACAGGACTCTAATATTAAAATAAATTATGTAAAAGTTTTAGTAAAATGGTAATAAAAGTAAATTTCCCTAAAATGTCGCCCTAAAAAAAAATTAATAAATATAATAAATAAAACGCAATTCCATTATATAATCGGCATTAATAAATGGAACATAACATTCGATTTAATTGAGAATGACATACAGAACAGCCTTAAAACTAAAATAAAGACAAATATATAGTAAGAAAGAAATAAAAAGTCATTAATATTTAATATAATATGTTGAGTAATATAAGCGTCAAAAAGCGCATATTATATATCCTTCTAGCCGTGTTCAGCCACAGCGACTGCATTGTAGATTCTAGTGACTTCTTCAGTCTTCTCAGAGTCCATTGTTCGGAAGCAGTCAAGTGCGCAGGCTATATTATAGTGCACAGGTGGGCGCGCGACCACGGGTGCACTCTCTCTTCCTCCCTCTTCTGAACCCGATGAAACGGAGACCGTTACGACCAGAGAAAAGTTTGGATGCAGATAAAATAAAATAAATTAATTAATCGCCAACACAGCAATGGCTGTCATTGTTAAATTTGTACTCAATATTTCAGAGCTATTTTTTTCGGATTAAGTGAATTTATAAAATTTGTAAAACATACCGCTTTTATTCAAATATGCGCTAAATAGTAAATTTGTACTATTTAGCGCATATTTGAATAGCTGGAGCGCGTGCTGCGGCATGACAGATATCAGCTGCTTCAACTGATATCGATGGGTAAAATTGAGGGTTAACGACGCCGTGGAAGGAGGAAAAAGTCGTGGTTGTGCAATGTCAGAGTGGACCGTTAAAATCTGGCCAGACGATTACAGCAGATCTGTATTGTCAACAATTGCAAACCGTGATGGGCAAGCTAGCCGTTAAACAACCGAGACTGGTCAATTGCTCTAGCCCACTGCTGCTTCAGGACAACGCTAGACTACACACTTCACTAAAGACGGTCGCTAAATTAGAGGAGCTGCGATTGGAACATCTCAGACATCCAACATATTCCCGGACCTTGCTCCAACAAATTACCACTTTTCCGGAATTTGGTCAATTTCGTGCAAGGAAAAAAATCGATTTCGATGAGGCAGTCCAAACCGCCTTCAAAGTTTTTTTGATTCTAGCTACCAGAATTTTTCAACAAAGCAATCTATAAACTATCCATAAAATGGCGAAAATGTATAGATAATAATGGTACATAGCTTGATTGATTAAATATTTTATTATTATTTATTTTTCTCGTTTTACGTTTTTCATATAAAACGCCAATTTCATTTGTAAAGAGCTAATATAACTGTATGTTGCAGATGTTTTGGTAGAAAAAGGTTCGATTCAGAGTTTGCCAACCGTATAATTTCAATTACATGTATATAACCACAGATAGATCCTAATACTAGATCTTTGGTTCCTCCGAGTCAGCCCTCTTTAAGGTTCATTCGGGGGTGCCGCAAGGTGCGAATCTCTCTACGATTTTGTTTCTCATTTTCATGATTTACCTAAATTTGTAAAATATAGTCACTGCTCACTATTTGCTGATGACGTGAAAATTTTTCATCAAATAACAGATGCTCGAGAAGCGGAAATATTACAGCAAGATATAGATGCACTTTCAAGATGGGGCTCTGTCAATGACGTGGAATTCAACACTAACAAGTGCTCTGTTTTAACCATCACTAAGAAGAAAACACCTTGCTTTTTCCCATACACAATAAACGGGTCAATTTTAAAAAGGTCAACCGAGGTGAGGGACCTGGGAATTACATTTGATACGCAGTTGAACTTCCGTGCACACATTACAAATATTTGCAATCGTGCTAGCAAAATGGTCGGTTTTGTTATCCGCATATGCAAACAGTTTAATAATATTCATGTAATGTTTCTACTATATTACTGTTTAGTCCGTAGCATACTTGAATATAACTCAGTCATCTGGTGTAAAAGTGAAAACAAATACATTCAGATGGTAGAGCGTATTTGAAGAAAAATTTTAAGATATATTTATTACAGAAAATAAAATATTTATCCATACTTATTTCCGTCCGATTTTGTGCTAGGAATGGTAGGATACAACAGTCTTGAAACGCGTCGATATATTTCACTAATTATATTTGAATATAACTTAATTCAAGGAACTATTTATTTGCCAGAGATACTATGTAAGTTTGAATTGTACGTACCGGTAAATTACACAGCGAGGAGATCGCATCTATTGTTTAATGTGCCGAACCACCGTACAAATATTTTTGTAGACAGGCCAGTGGGAAAGGTTATAGCTCTTCTTAATTCCTTACCCACAGAAATAGATATCTTTTGTATATCCCTTTGGCAGCTAAAAAGGCAACTCCCTGCTATCTCATGTTTACCATAATCTGTCTTTTATTTAGTGTTATATTTTTGTGTTTTTTTCTTGTTCAATGTTAGCATTAATTTAGTTATGTACCTGAGTCATTTATTTTTAGACTTATACTCTAGCTTTAATATTCAAGGGCGAATTGGATTCATCTGTAATGCTTTTGAATACTATTTGAAACTAAGAAATAAATAATAAATAAATGTAGTCCTAATAGCAATCATATTAAAACTATCATATTAGTTATGTTTTTCATAATTAACTTTTTAGCATTTAATCTTGTGACGTATCCAATTGTAAGAATACCTATCTACTGGAGTAGTTTATTGTATTGTATTGTATTTATTTTATTTATTTTTAAAACTTGTACAATGAAAAGTAGTTACATTGCTTAAAATAGACACAGCTTATGCAACAAATTACGCTATGCACACCTAACGAGGCTTCTCAGGCCTGTATCTAGATGCGCATGATGCAGATGGTGTAAAAACATGAATATTAGTATTAAACTAATATAATATGGTTGGAATATCTCATATACAAGCGACCCAAATAATGTTTAAACTCCGCTATATTTAAGAAAATACTACGTTATACTGAAAAAATACCATTTCAATACCACTAAAAGTTGGTATTCGTGGCCAACTGCAACAGAGCCCATTAGCTCCCCGACATCGACGATCGGTTGGACAACTAGGGTTGTCGACTACAGCGGGCGAGCCCATTACCTCAGGAAGTCTTAACGATTAGTCGTTCTATCTCCCTGGAGTGAGCGCAGAAGACTTGAGGGCAAAACAGTCCACCGTCTAGCTACGCCACAAGCCCCAACCCCACCTTAACCGCAAGATAGCCAGGAGTGTTACCCGGCGGGCGTAGCTACACTCACGCCCTTATTTCCAATTGTGACCAGATTACTCCAGTCTCTCGATTGTTTACGAGTTCGAGGTCGCTTGCGCGGTCCTCTCCCTTACGAAGCGGTGAAACGGTGTTTACCGAATCTATCGCGGACCACAGCGTCCTTTGCCCGGCTGTTCACCCAGGATCGGGTAGCCGATGGTCGTTTCAAGAGCAGTCGCCATAAGGTCCGCAACCACCGCCGGTCTTTAGAAAACAGTACTGCTTCCAGACTCCCCCGACTGTTAGTCAGAGTGCACAGTCGATTGGTTTACGCCGCACGGTGCGCAGACCGTTCAGGAGCGCCAGAAGGTTGATTCCCAGGGGAAACTGACCATAAGGCCAGAGTCCTACCCAGGCTCGCACTTCATGCGTGGAGGCCGTCAGATAGGTGTTGACCCGTGAGTGTGACTAACCCTGAACAGAATGGGTCTTCGTGGCCAACTCATCAAGGGCCCATTAACGATCGGTTGGACAATATAGAAGTCGATGTGCTGCAGCGCAATCTAGTAGTTAGTAGATAACACAAAAATCTTCTCAATGAAAGAATACGTATAATGCGCCAACTTTCGTGGCGATCGGTTGAGCGGTATAGAAGTTGATGTGCTGCAGCGCCATCTAGTCGTGAGCTTTAAGTGGATAGTTTAAAAAAACATTCTTCATAAAAAAATAGTCACTGATCGATCAAACAGTACCGACGTATGTATATTAAGCTGAAACAGATATACCAACGTCCATTTTAATATGTATCGATATCATCAGGAAAACGATAAAATGACAAATAACTGTTACAATTTAAAGAAGGATGCGACAAAAAGTCGCCACCAGCAATAACGACCGGACATAAGTCGTTGAAAAGCTCTTTTCATGACTGGCATGTGTTACTAAGGCGGTCAACCTCAAATCAGTGTGGGAAAAAAGTATCAAGACATTGTATTTAAAAAATCGTTTAATCGATCAGGAGTGCTGAACGGTCAATAGCGAGTGCTATTTGTGTCGATATCGAAAAAAAGTTAAAAAGTAAATTGTAACTTAGATAGATCACCTGAAAAGAAACCTTTTTCGTCTTTGAAAGCAAGAATTCCTCAGTTGAATTTTGTCATTTATTAGGGAGAATTATCAAATACTTTGGGCGAATTCGAAAGACGTTTTTATGATTTCAGTAAATTGGCAAATATCGTATCTTCTATGAGTTATCCCTTTTTGTATAAAAACATTGAGGAATCTGCTACTGAAATAGCAAGTCAGTTTAACATTAGCATAACTTGTGTTGAAAATGAGGTAGTGCAGATTATATCATATATACATCTTAAAGCCACAACACCTGATGCAAAATTGTGGTCTTTTATAATTGTAGATAAATATATTCTAGCAGCAGATATATAACTGCAGATAAATATATTTTTCTCTATGCATCGGAGACATGGACCCTGAAGGCTCGGATACGCACCAAAATCGATGCACTGGAGATGTGGTGTTGGCGTAAAATGCTAGGAATCCCATGGACAGCACGCCGCACCAACAAATGTGTCCTGGAAGAACTCGGCATCCAAGTGAGACTCTCCATCGTATGCATGAGAAGGGTCCTACAGTTCTTCGGTCATACTGCCAGGAGAAACCCAGAGAATCTGGAGAAAATGATTTCCGGGGGTCACGTGGAGGGTAGAAGAAGCAGAGGCAGATCACCGGCGAGATGGAACGACCTCATCAAAGAAGTTACGAAAGGGTCAATACAATCTGCGACCCGCCATGCAGAAGACAGGTCGAAGTGGAGGAACCTCGTAGGCAAACTGTTGTCTAGTGGCCACGATCCTCAGTAATGAGGGAACGACGGAGAAGAAGAAATATATCCGAATCTAAGGCAAATCGCTAAAAAGGTTAATTTGGCGCGTGGTTCTCATTAGGGCTTTAATATTGATCTCGCCCATCAGGTCAGGGCAATCGGATTTGCCATTCATTAATTTATAAAGACTAGGGCATTATTCAAGTTGCGCCGATAAGATAGCGAATCTATTTTAAATAGTAGTGCCTCATTAGTGTTATTACAATAATTTTTCGTCTACTGAAATTTAAATATTATTTAATTAAATACCATCACCATTAGCATTAGAAATTTGCAGCAAAAGAGGTACAATAAATATTGCTTAGGTTATAAAACCGAATTTTACAAGCGGTATGATTGGAGATATCCTTAAGTCATGTTGGTTCATTTTCAGAATATACTGTTGGTAAAACATTGAAAGAAATATAATAATAATAATTAAAAAAACTCTTTATTTTAAATAAAAAAGGCGAGCTTATTGCCTTGCAGCAATGTCTATCAACTAACCTATAGCTTAAGTTTATAACAAATTTAGAACGTTGGCTACGCAAAAGAACAATAAAAACACAAATGATAAAAAGAAACAAACAGGAAATAGAACGAGACAGATAATAAAAAAAAGTAAAACAAATGACTAAAATTAAATAAGGACGCAGAGGAAGGGAAGGAGTGGAAGGAAGGAAAGGGAAGCGAAAAGGAGGGGGGAGAGGTGGATTGATTAATTTATGAATTTTAGGGTTATATACTCCTTGAGCCTGGCGTTAAACGAGGAGATGCTGGGGGCTGTTCTAACATCAGATGGATGGTAGAAATATTACATAGATGGTAGGCAATGGTACTCGCGCATGGTAGCTAATGGTACTCGTGCAGTTGGGTAAAATATCTCGTTCTCGGGATCGGCTCAATTCACGGTATAACTCCTATCCAGTAGTCTCCTCGAATGAGGTTCTATCCCGAGAAGTACACTGTATCCCAGGCTATTGTGGTGGTGGATCATTTTTGAAACTCGGTCGCTACTGGGCGGATTGCGCACCGTGCGGCGTCAGTCGACTACCAGCCGACTGTCAGCCAATCGACTGTTGCACTCCAGCTAATAACTAGAGGAGCCAAGGAACGACATACGGTTTTCTACGGATCTGGGTTTCACACTAAACCAAATCACTGTACTTTAATGACCCGGAAACTCCCCCGATCTCAACCCGATCGAAAACCTCTGGGCCATTTGCAAAAAACGTCTCTCCAATATGGATTTTACAACGAAAACCGAGATGATCAATGCAGTAATTTAAGTCTGGTTTCACGATGATGAACTGAAAGGAAGCTTCTAGAACATATTCTATACTAAAACTAACAATATATAACTACCAGTGCTATATTGTATATTTATGTTCAATAAAGCACTTGTCGAAGAAAAATACTCTTTGTTTCAAATTAATTCGCACGGTATTGTATAAGAAGATCAAGGATTCAGGGGAATACATGAATCTACACGAACACATCAATGAATACATGAATGAATACATGAATGAATATATAAATGAATCCATGAATGAATATATAAATACATGAATGAATACATAAATACATGTATGCATTAAAGTCCGCCAACTTATCCACATATTTAAGGTACTAAGGTGTGTAATCTCAAAACCCTTAATCAAAACCATCTATTATGCTTTAATCAATAGTATACTATCATATGGGATCACAAAGGCCTTCCTATCTGTTTCGCAAAAAGAAAAAGTTGTAAAAAGTATTATTTTTCATACTTTTGTCTTTGACAAAATCTATTATATTGAAAAATTGTATAAAACGAAATAAATAAAAATGAAATGTCGGTACGCCGGTGAGAATCCATTACCAAAAGAACAAAGTATTTATAGATTTCGTCCCAAGGTCAATTCGAAAATGGATTAATGCTCAAAGAAAGTCAAAACAGCGAATCCTTATGCTAACATCCGGAACAGAAGGCTATAATAGCTTTTCACTTTCTATATAATTATAGATATAAACCCACACGATTCCCACATATATTTTATTATTACAAACTCCATTCTAGAGTGAAAGAGACATTATCCCATTTGGAAAGAGAAAGAGAGTGGACATGGGCCCAGTGGCGATTGACCCCAATCTATTGCGTTATTGAGATACGAGAGTGTTATCAGAATTTATACGTGAGAAACTCGTTTTGTGTGGCGTGTCGCAAGGTACCGTTCTAGAACCAATTAACTTTTGATTTGTCGTTTTTTCGGACGCTCGATTGTTTCGGGCGAAAGATGACGATGTATAGTATGTAAGGAGCTCATTGGCTCAATGAAACTCGGATCGCCAGGCCATTTTGTTTGGATGCTGGTCAAACTCACGGTCCAGCTTCCATACAGAAGCGGGCAGCGCACTTAGCTTCGTTAGCTAAGTAAACTAGCTCGTGAGCGTCTTACGCCTTACCGCATGGCAATGGGGTTGACACAGAGGTCAGCCTCGCGCCCTCACTACCAGATTTGATCGGATTTCTCAGTCCTCCCGCGATGTTACGGGTCCGAGGTCGCTTTTGCGGCCTCTCTGAAGGGTGATTTTATAACTTTAGTGTTCTCGTTTATTTATTTATGTATTTATTAGTTTCAAATATTATTCAAGAGCATTACAGACCAATCCAATTCGCCCTTGAATATTTAAGCTAGAGTGTAAGTCTAAAAATAAATGACTTACATAACTAAATTGATCCTTACATTGAACAAGAAAAAAACATAAAAATATAAAACTAAATAAAAGACAGATTATGATAAACATGAGATAGTAGGGAGTTGCCTTTTTAGCTGCCAAAGGGATATACAAAAGATTTATATTTCTGTAGGTAAGGAATTAAGAAGAGCTATAACCCTTCCCACTGGCCTATCTAGAAAAATATTTGTACGATGGTACGGCACATTAAACAATAGATGCGATCTCCTCGCTGTGTAATTTACTGGTACGTAAAATTCAAACTTACATAGTATCTCTGGCAAATAAATAGTTCCCTGAATTAATTTACATATATGCAAATATCATTAGGGAAATATATCGACGCGTTTCAAGACTATTGTATCCTAGGTATTTAGGCAATAGTCTTTGCTTTCCCGCTGTTTTGTTACACTAAAACAGTTATAGGTCGCTAAATCAACGCGAAAGCTTTGGGTAATGCCAGAATTGTACAATCACCTTGCTGATGTCATTCAGTTTAAATTTTTGTGGACCATGGCGTCCCTTGCCCGTCTACCACTCGTGATCGGGTAGCCAAATGGTCGTTTCAAGAGTGGCTGACATCAGGTCAACATCCCCCACTCTATTCCGATGGGAGCTAATGGGCCCTTGCTGAGTTGGCCACGAAGACCCATTCTGTTTCAGGGTCGGTCACACTCACGGGTCAACACCCATCCGATGGCCTCCACGCATGGGGTGCGAGCCTGGGTAGGACACTGGGTCAACCAGTCTCCCCTGGGAACAATCCTCTGGCGCTCCTGGACGGTCTGCGCACCGAGCGGCGCAAGCCAATCGATTGTGCTCTCCGACTAACAATCGGGGGAGTCTGGGAACTGTATTGTTTCCTATAGAGCGGGGGTAGTTATCTACCTTACGGCGACTGCTCTTGAAATGACCATTGGCCATCCGATCCCGGTTCAGAGTCGGGCAAAGGACGCCTTGGTCCGCGACAGATTCGGTGCACTCCGTTTCACCGCTTCGTAAGGGAGAGGACCGCGCAAGCGACCTCGAACTCGGAACCAATCGAGAGACCGGAGAAATCTGGTCACAATTGGTAGTTAGGGCGCGAGTGCCGCCCGCCAGGTAACATACCTGGCTACTCGCGGTAAGGCGTTGGTCTCTAACGGGTTGTGGCGTAGCTAGACGTCGGATTTGTTATGTCCAAAGTCTTCTACGCTCACTGCACGGTCGATAGAACGAACAATCGTTAAAACGTCCTGCGGTAACGGGTTCGCCCGTTGTGGTTGACAACTCAATATATTCCGATGGGGAAACAGCATCGTCCAGTTATTCTCCGAAATCGATTGGCTGCCGATTGGCTGACGCCGCACTGAAGGCCATCCCTCAGGAAAACCGATCCACCTGCCTTGGCATGGGAAACAGAGTCCTTGCCTGGGCGGACCCCCTTCGAATATAATAGCTGAACCGTGAGGATCCGTTCGGAAATAACGAGCAGGTTTTAGTAGCACATCTATACGAGAACCATTAGCTGTCAAACCTTTGATACCTAATTGGTAAAACCATTATTACCTAATTACACGGGAAAGTAGTGTTACGTTTAGCAGATTAACGGAATAGTCTGGAAATGTAGTTTTTTAGAACAGTTAAAGTTGATAAATAGGATAGAAAACGAATTTACCGCGTGAAATTTGTAGGACCCGACGTTTCGGTGACGTTGCAGCCGCCGTTATCTAGGGTAGACAACGGCGGCTGCAACGTCACCGAAACGTCGGGTCCTACAAATTTCACGCGGTAAATTCGTTTTCTATCCTATTTATAATGTCAAACAACCGCGATAGTCTTCGATTTTATATAGTTAAAGTTGACTTTACTGGCGGAGAACCAGCCATCTCTGGATGTCATAACGATCATGCTACGCTGATGGTAAGTCGCAAAAATTTGAGGAATGAAACAATGTACCGATCCGGTTCCGCCACGGCCCAACAGAGCTCTTCCTCAAACAGCGAGGGCAATGGGTGGCCAGTGTGGCTCCATTGACAATTCTAGTGGAAGGAGTAATCCATACGAAAATGGTAAACAAAGATGTTTACCGATGGATTACTCCTTAAACTATAATGTTCAACTCTTGATGCCACTTACGCCACAGTATACCAGACAGTAGGTTCTCTTAGAACAAAATTGAAATCGAAGCAAGTGACGTCAGGAATCTTAAGGGCTACCACAAATCGTAATATGATTACTCGTCTTCTTCTTGAAGCATCGTCCCGGCCTATTATGCTACCGATTTGTTCTGAGAATACCATATGCCGTGGACTCATAAATCTCAATAAAAAAAGTAATAGTAAGAGCGGACACAAACTGCGCCCACAGCGCGTCACAGCCCACAGCGCCGTAACTATGGACCTATGTAAGGACGGGACATGACTGGCCCCATTTCCGTCGCACCCTCTTCCCGCATTGCCTTGTAGCTCTCGAGTGAACTTACTGGGTGTTATTATACTGTGCTTACGCGAGCCTATACCTGTTGTGAGTGCATTTCATTTTGGCTCCGTAGCGCCAGCCGCGGATCTATAGAAGGGCTTTTTGGGCTGCAGCCCAGGGCCCCGTGTATATAAAGGGCCCCAGCGATCATTGAAAACATTGGATAATATTATACATAACAAACAAAATCAAAAATTCCTATCATAAGGTTGGCAACCCTGAGATCAATTTCTCGCGTCTATTCTGGGGGACTTCGCGCCGCTTGTTTTCAGTGTCTTTTCTCGCAAACGCAGTCATTTACAGTAATTTGTTAATTTATTTATTCATAATAATACAGTATTCATAATAATTCATAATAGTATAGTTCAAAACAGCTATTTGCGGAGTTTAAGGTTTTGGATATCTGCCAGCTATTTATTAGGCAGTGCCTTGTAAGCTTTCACCAAACTAAAGAGTACAGATAAAGAAGTCAACAAATGTACTTAACGAGAAATGCTGAAAAGGAATTTTTCACAATTCCAAAGGTAAAAAGCACATTTGCCCGAAGACAATGTTTTTTATCGCCCCGAAAGTTTACAACTCACTATGTGAAACCCCGAAAAACGTGAAAAAATATGTAACTTTTAAATGTAAAGTAAAAAACTGGCTTCTAGATATTGGGCGTTTAAAAACTAAAGATCTTATTAATACTGTAGGGTGAATATTTAAAAAATATGTATTTGTAAAATTGTGCAATATTACATATAATTTTCTTATAATGTGTTTTTACACACTTTGTGGTTGTTGTAAATAAAAGACGATATTGCGTTGCTCTGAAAAGAGAGAGTTTTATTACATTTACATTGTTTCCGCTTTTACAGTACATGTTTTTATAATACTCACCTGAAAAGAGAAACAACATTAAAGCTTTTAACTCACAACAATCACTTGAAATGTTTTAGACACGAAAAACTTAACCTCACTCTTCTGACGTTTCGCCAGACTTTCACTTGGCTGTTTCATACATGTCACGAATGTCAATCAAACCACTGTATTCAAGTCATGGAGTGGGAAATTTAAATGTAGTGCAATGAACTTCATTTATATCTTCCCCACCCCCCCAACCTAGTTACTTTATACAGTACTTTTACCTTTTTATTTCTTAGGAGTCACGGACAGAGTTGAACCTCACATGCCCCTTGACTCCACATCTGCCCGCAGTTTGTCACCCGACCGGTCTCCTCTACCCGCGCAAATCGTATCCTTCCCTCCTCTAAAATTCCCTTCACTTGGGAAAGAGGACTGGGAATTTCATAATAATAATTTAACTTATATTCTTGACCACTCTGTGAACCGTAATGCCCCTGCCAGGGTCCAGCTGTCGTCCTTCCAGGTGGCGGTCCATGAATACTTCTCGGGTGTTTACCCAAAATCTACCCATGTCGACCCGGTTTACAGAGAAAACGCATTTAAGGCAAAGCTCCGTAGGCAAAAGCGGCTACTTCGTCGCCAGTTACGTGAAGCCAAGAAAGCTGGGGATAAAGCCCTCTGCCACAACTTCTCGCGCACGTACCGCTCTATACCAAAACTCATACAGAGCGTAGCAACGCAAAACGACAAGCGCAAGGCAGCATTTCTCAAATCAAAAGAGGAAGCCCGTTTCGACAAAAACCGTTTTAACTACAGCAAAACGGTTTTGTCTGCCGCCAAGGGAAAAATCCAAATCCCGGAAGAAATGGCCACGGAATACTTTTCGACCACGTATGAGGACCCAATGCGGCTCCATAATTACAGCCCTCCGCCGGGCATTACACCTCCGCCCCTGCCTACGGTAGCTTTTGCTTCTCAACCTCCATCTCTAGATGAGATTCTTAATCAAGTAAAGAGGAAGCCGTCGGGCTCTACTCCGGGTCCCGATGGTATTCCCTATTTAGTATACAAAAAATGCCCCTGCCTTCTGCAATATTTAGGATCCATCTTCCGAAATATATGGAATAGCGGTGTAGTCCCACAGAATTTTGGCCGAGCGACAGTCATCTTAATTCCGAAGGTCCCAGTTTGCACCGGACCAAAGGACGCTCGGCCCATTGCTCTCACAGACACTGTGGCCAAAATCTTTTTTAGCATAGTCCACACGAGGATGAGCGAATTCATGCACCGGAATGAGTACCTTGGAGTATCAGTTCAAAAAGGCTTCATGCGTGGCGTCTCGGGCTGCCTCGAGCACAATTCTCTCCTGGCTGCTGCCATCAAGGATGCGAGACAGCACGAACGCCAAATCAATGTATGCTGGCTCGACCTAGAGAATGCCTTTGGGTCAGTCCGACACAGTCTCCTCCACTTTGCACTCCGCTGGTACAACTTCCCACCACTCGTGCGTGACATTGTAGCCTCCTACTACAACTGTCTGACTTTCCATGTTAAAACGCAAGAATGGACTACCCGCTCTATACCATATTCAATTGGACTATTTCAGGGCTGTTGCCTCTCCCCGACGATTTTTAATATAGTTTTTAATATACTGCTGGAAAGCCTGACCCAGTTTGACAGGAAGTGGGGCTACCGTTTTAAAACAGACGGCTAATACACCTCGTCGTGCCTCGCTTTTGCCGACGACCTAACTTTCATCACCAGAAGCCCCAAGCAGCTTTCCCTGCTATTACAGAAAGTGGAGCTTTTCTGCGACTGGTCAGGCTGTATAAAAGTGAAGCCCTCCAAATGTTTTTGCCTTGGACTCGCCCGCATGGGCACAAAATTTACATCCTATGACCCCAAATTGGTCTATATCTCCCTTATAGACCCAAACAATCATTTCAAATTCCTCGGCAGAAAAATCACCCATCAGGGAAAAGACGTCTCGGGCGATCATGTTATAGAGCATTTCAAAAGTTGCCTGGCGAAAATAGATGCCTTGCTAATTTCTGGCCCTCGTAAGGCCTGGATCTATGACAATTATCTAACGTCACATTTGTCATGGCCCTTTCTTATTTACGATTTTACCAAAACCCAACTGTCCCGTCTAGATGCGCTGGTGACAGCTAGTTTAAAATCCTGGCTGTCCTTAGCCAAACCAGCTGACCCGTCGACTCTCTTCAGGTCCAAACAAAATTTTGGGCTAGCGCTTAAACTGCCCTCTCTGCTCTACGCCAACTCCAGAATAACCAAAAATTCGATTCTGTGCAATTCCAAAGATCCGGCAATATCGAAGCACGTAATAAGTGGCCGTAGTGATTCAAATGATCTACAAGCCCGCGTAGATTTCCACAAAAAGTTCCTTACTGGAATCAGCCAGAATGGCACTGGTCTGGGGTATGGCAGTACAACCACGAGCGACGTGGACTTGAAGAAGTCTCTTTTGCGGGGAGATTACGACAGCAAGAGTATGGCTCATGCTATTGGCCTTCAATGCCAGAATGATTGGACAACAATTGGGGACACTGGAAGGTAATGCTCTATGACTGGACGCCAGAGATGCTGAAATTTTATTTGAATGCCTTTCAGCATACACTTCCAGACCCCAGTAACCTCGCTCGTTGGAGCTTTGCCGAGGATAGTTCTTGTCCCCTCTGTAGCAATACCCCTTGCACAGCTAGACACATTCTAGCTGGCTGCAAGGTGGCCTTAGATCAAGGACGGTACACTTACCGCCATGACAAAGTTCTCGCCGCTGTTATTCGCGAGGTAATTAGTCTCGTTAGATGTGCATAGCGCAATAATTTGTTAAATAGATTTTGTCAATCTTAAGCTGTTTATTGAAATGTATAAATTCTATACTTCGGTAACAATGTAAGTACTTTTTTTTGTACAAGTAATAAATAAATAAATAAGGTTCCGCGGTTAGTAAAAAAAAACATTTGTAGATAGCTAAATAAAGTTCTATTAGTTCCGCTGGATAATGCTATCAGTGCCACCTGCATGTCGCTGGCACAGGAAGATTCCCAAAACGTACTATGACTTTAAGCAATCTAATATCATATATAATCAATGCTAATATTTATATAATATAGGTATTTTATTTTGTAATATGAAAATCAGGGGCAATTTCTGAAATTACCATTAAAACAACTGTATATTTTTGTGTATAATAAGGCGAAAAATGAGGAGACTTATTATGTTATGAAATACTATGCAAAAAAAAAATCAAATGAAGTCCCTTTTACTAATTTTGTAGAAAATTGTTTTATTTTCAAAGAGCTCTTTGTGTCGACTGAACATTTCACAAATAACCATGCGTTGACGTCTTATGAGGAATCGTGGCACGCCTAATCAGAGTCGAATTTATTTCTTTATCAGCCGACCAACCGAGCCCATCAAATAGAGGAGGCGAGGAGGTAAAGTATTGTGAACACGCTTTAAAAAATCGAGATGGACGGATATATACATTTCCACCCCCCCCCCCTCTTATACGATTGTCAATTTCCAGACCGGTCTGTCTGTGTGTCTGCCTGTCTATCTTGTGTATTCTCCACGATAGCGCCCAAACTCCATCCGATTGAGCTAAAATTTGGCATGCATGCATCATTGGGTCATGGCAAGAATTAAAAAGGTTGTGGTTGGAATCGGTCAACCATAGGGCGCGCTAGTCATTAGTCATACTTTAACCTCAATGTATTACACTTAAAGACTTGATATCCTCGGTGTCTTGTTGGACCGAAATCATGTTGTTTAATTTTGGTTGAAATATGTTGATTACAAAAATGTGTAAATAAAAATGTGTTAACACAATGTAAAAAGAACTATAACTTGTTGTTTAAGCGATGCGATATATTACCTATACATGAAAAAATTACATTCTTACTAGCAATGGAGCATTTTAGAAATTCAGAATTTAAAATACCAATACAGTACAATAGGAATGTTAGAGAAAAAATCCGTAAAAGATTTGAAGAACCAAGAGCGAACAACTACTATGGTGAAAGGACGTTAAAGTACCTCATTCCAAGAATCTTTAATACTATTGTATCTGAGGAAGACTGTGTAAGCGTGAGCAAACGGATTTTTAAAAAGAGATTAAAAGCTACCTGTTAGACGTTTATAGTGAAATTAGTGGTCATAAGTAAATTTGTTATACGTTTCTATAATTTAAGCTTGTAGTAATACTGGCCTAATTTAAGCCTGTAGTAAGACCAGTAGTAATACTGCTGTGCATTGGTTTTTATATTATTTATATCTTTTTGTATCACAAAATTAGAAGTGTAAGACTAGAAAAATAAGAGTTTGTCTAGGCAACAAACTGTTTACCAGTTTGGCAAGATTTTAATATTTAAAAAAAATTATTTTTTCTCTCAATACAATAAAACAAAAAAAAAACAAACGACACAAATAATATTTGAAATCCGTCATATTTAATAAAATACTATGTAGTTTTTGGAAAATTAAGATTTCAATACCACGTAAAATACGGCAAATATACTGCAAATTTTTGTTAGGTCCTTCTTTTCTTAGTGGGTCGTCCAACCCACCCATACAGTATGAGAAATATGAATCTTTTATTTGATCTCATACTTTAACTTAAAGAAGCTGTCGTTTTGCTTATTATTTTATAGATAGTTGGTAAATAATAGCATATTGATATAATACCATCATCTTGTGTTTTACTTATTCTGGAAAAAAATACAATCACCTATCTGGCCAATTTTGGTCCGGCGAAACATTATATTTAATGGCTAATTTTGGCTGACTTTCTAGGTTAATCTATAGCCGCGAGATCAGTCGGCCAGAATATACTATCGGCCGACGCAAACTTACATTGCTCTTGCTACTTGAATATATTATTGGATAATGAAATATTAAGTAGGTATAAGTAAGAGTAGCTTTTTTTTAGTTTTTAGCTTTATCTATACTAATATTATACAGAGGTAAAGTTTGTGAGTTTGTGAGGTTGTAAGAAGTAATATCTGGATCTACTGAACCAATTTTTAACATTCTTTTACCAATAGAAAGCCACGTTATTTGTAAGTATCATAGGCTATACAATAATCCGAAAAATAAAAAGACTTGTTTGTGGTAGTCGGATTTGCAAAAGAAGTCGGAGAAAAAACGGTCGACAAAAAAAGTTTCTAACGAACGCTTCCTTAACGATGAGAGATATATGATTCTAGAGAAAAGTTGTAGAGCTTAGTAATGCCCATAAAAGTCAGCGACAGCATATGTCTAAGTTTTATATTTAAGTCACAAAAAGTAGTTTTTTATATTAAAAATAATATATTTAATCGTTAGGTCATGTTTATTGGTCATATTATCAACAATTATGAATTCTTATCAAAAGAAGTAAATTTATTGTCTCAACAAAAGACTTCTTCCTTTAACTGCATATCATTTTCTTTTTGAGAGAAAAAAATGTATTTTTTCTCTCAATAAAAAAAAAACGACACAAATAATATTTGAAATCCGTCATATTTAGGAAAATACTACGTAATTTTTGGAAAATTAAGATTTTAATACCACGTAAAATACGGCAAATATACTACAAATTTTTGTTAGGTCCTTCTTTTCTTAGTGGGTCGTTCAACTCACCCATACAGTATGAGAAATATGAATCTTTTATTTGATCTCATACTTTAACTTAAAGAAACTGTCGTTTTGCTTATTATTTTATAAATAGGTGGTAAATAATAGCATATTGATATAATACCATAATCTTGTGTTTTACTTATTCTGGAAAAAAATACAATCCTAGAAAAAAGGTTCTATCTTGGCGGATTTAGAGGTGGGCCCGCCCACCCGATCTCCCAAAATTTAAGAGAATGCATCTTCATGTATAAGATAAGTTAAAACTGGCACCTCCCCCCCCCCCCCAAAATCCTAGATCCGCTTTTGTACTATCCCTCCTGAATTGTATCCTACCCGCAAAACGCATGCAAAGAATTTTTCAAATTCAAATTGTTTTATTTATGTTCAATTTACATTTTTACTATATTAAATAGTCGAAACCTAACTAGGCGGCCGCCTGTTCTAAGATAGACAATTTATTTTCATCATTAATATTAAAGAATGTCTTTTAACATAAAGTTACCCTAATAGCCTACATACAATTCGAAACAAAATGTCATAAAAATATAAAATATCAGTAATAAGCAAATAAATTAAAATATATTAATAAACATCAGAAATAGTCAAATTATCCCTACAAATGTAAAATAATATGTAAAGGATTGTCAAGAAAGTTCCAGACTTAATCAAGTTAATATATGATAGTTCTGAAATTGTATAAATTGTAAAATTGTATAATTGTACACGTAATTATATAATTGTAATTGTGAAATTGTATGCATATTTGCATTGCTACAATAAATAAATAAATAAATAAATAAATAATAAAATAATAATCCTGAGAATAATTATTACGCATAAAAAATAAATAATAATATACACATGGATAATACTATAATACATGGTCACTACATTATTCTATCAACTAGCTGTCCGTGCCCACTTCGTTGGGCGGTAAACATTTTTACTTGTGATGAAATTATGAGTGTGGTTCGGTTAGTACTGAGTGCTATGATTTATTTCCTGACTGCCAAAAGGAGGGTTATATTTTTACTGCATATGTATGTATGTATTTGCATGCCAATACCGGGTTTCAAATGAGTGAATGAAATGATTATGATTGAATAAATTATGTTTATTTTAAATGTTCAAAACTTCTCTGTATACTATATTAGATGTAATGGTATTCTTTGGTAACAAAATATATTGTCTTTCAGAAGTTCCAACCCGAGATACCGTCGCGGTTCCATATCTATGTCGTATTATCTCTTTAACTATTTATGCAGTAAAAAAGAAAATCAGTCTTTTGTTGCAACGATATTTTTTTTTCTTTTGATAAGAATTCATAATTGTTGATAATATGACCAATAAACATGACCTAACGATTAAAAATATTATTTTTAATATAAAAAACTACTTTTTGTGACTTAAATATAAAAGTTAGACATATGCTGTCGCTGACTTTTATAGGCATTACTAAGCTCTACAACTTTTCTATAGAATCATATATCTCTCATCGTTAAGGAAGCGTTCGTTAGAAACTTTTTTGTTCGACAGCTTTTTCTCCGACTTACTTTGCAAATCCGACTACCACAAACAAGTCTTTTTATTTTTCGGATTATTGTATAGTCTATGATACTCACAAATAACGTGGCTTTCTATTGGTAAAAGAATTTTTGAAATTGGTTCAGTAGATCCAGAGATTACTTCCTACAACCTCACAAACTCACAAACTTTACCTCTGTATAATATTAGTATAGATAAAGCTAAAAACTAAAAAAAAACTATTTCTACTTATACCTACTTAATATTTCATTATCCAATAATATATTTAAGTAGCAAGAGCAATGTAAGTTTGCGTCGGCCGATAGTATAGTCTGGCCGACTGATCTCGCGGCTATAGATTAACCTCGAAAAGTCAACCAAAATTAGCCATTAAATATAATGTTTCGCCGGACCAAAATTGGCCATATAGGTGTATAATAATAAATGAATTCGGTTATGACCGTGCGATTTAATTGAATCGATCAACCTGTTCGCCGGCGCAGAGCTTAGTTCCACAATCCATTATCGATCATTATAGATCGTTAACGCGATCGCTCTAGGAAGGAGACGTCGGCGGAGAGAGTACGGCAGTTTAAAACACGGCAATATAGCGCTATCTCTTCTCTTCTCTACGTATTATAAAATGCAACGTCATGGATAATTCGAGATATGGATGGATCAAATAAATGCGTAGAACTTAATCCGTCGAGTAGCGGCATAATTTCATGGCAGACCGCGGCAATTTATTGAAAATTCTTGCAATATCGCCGCCCTCGACAAAAAGTACTATAACTATGGAACTATTATAGCAATCATAAAAAGTGCAATGATCGCATTGAAATTTTGTATATAGAATATTGAAATATCATTTTTTAAAATAATGATATAATTATGAATAAATATGAGAAAGTCGAAAAAGTGAAAAAAAAACTCGGCATTTCTAACTTGTACTTGTCTTACGGAAAAATACGAAACCCTATTTAGAAATTGTAAATACTATCGTGACCTTTATTAGATTTTCTATCAAAAATAATATTTCGTTTTGCCTATTTACATACAAAAATATTTAGATATTAGCTCATAGAACCAATAAAAATTTTGATGATTTCTCGAAAAATAAAAATTATGTTTGACAATGGAATTTTATTAGAAATTATTCTAGCGGCTGTCTATTTATCTATAGAAATGATGAGATATTTGGTATGGATTTTAGGATGCGTTCGAATTAAAAATAACATTACTGTGCGCTCCGGGAGCAAGCCGCCAATATTGGTCGTCACGTAGTCAACGGTGTTCTGGTGTGCAACCAAATTTGGTCGTTACGTGGCGTGTTTTTGTATTTAAGTATTTACATTTGTATGACGTCATCTGCGGTAAAAATATTTTGTTATAATATGTAATATAGTTTACTTTTCTTGTAAGCTTGTGATAATATCACAGATTTTGGTGAATACAATTATATTTTACTTTACTGAGTCATGTCGGATTTATTGCGTCGTTACTATGAAAATTACTGTTTACCTCTACGAGCGTATATAATATTTTTTCTGAAGGTGAAAATAGAGTCATAATTCCTGATTGTATAGATAGATAGATAGATTTAGATAGATAGATAGATAGATAGATAGATTTTTATTCGAAGTAGACTTACAGTACTTTCCGAACGTCTTATGTTTCTAGACATTTATGCCTTGCTTGTAGGCTTTACCATTGATTACTACACTATATAATCAATGGCTTTTCGTAATAGTAATAATAATAATATTAATAATAAAACACTTTACAAATGGTTTTCATAGCTATGTTACACAACAACGATTTGACCATACCAATTTATAGCTTAAAAAATCTTCAATTTTATAATAGCCTTTAGAGCACAAAGTATCTTTAACAATTTTTCTAAATTTAGTGTCTGGTAAAAGGGTTAGTTCCTCAGGCAAAATGTTATAAAAGCGAACACCGTGTCCAATGAAATATTTACTCACTTTTGCTAGCCTAGTGCCCGTAATGGCTAGTTTATTTTTGAACCTGGTGTTCCTATTGTGAATGTCACCCAACCTACGGAACCTGTGCAAGTTTTTACGAACATACATTATGTTATCGACTATATACTGACTATAAACCGTCAGAATATTGATCTCTTTATATTTCGCTTTTAGCGATTCACCGAATCGCTAAACTCACAAGAACATTTAGGAGAAGCTTTACTCAATATCATTGATTATATAGCGTTACAGATTGTTACCTCCATACTATGATTTTGCAGCTGGGATTTTACTACAAAATGCAACGAGGAGATTTAATCTTCTCTTATGTTTAATATAATGGGATTCGTGGTAAGCAGTGCCAGATTTAACCATGTAGGGGGCCGTGAAAATCTCGGGGCCCCCATTTCACTTTTCGGGACCCCTTTAGGCTGACAAACTTTATGACGACGATAGGGGCTCTAAGCTAATAGCTTATACGTAAATCCTGCACTGGTGGTAAGGCAGTATGGGGGAGCACTATAGATGGCGCACTGAACACGCCTATTAGGAGTTAATGGGCCCTTGCTGAGTTGGTCACGAAGACCCATTCTGTTCAGGGTTGGTCACACTCACGGGTCAACACCTATCCGACGGCCTCCACGCATGAAGTGCGAGCCTGGGCAGGACTCTGGCCTTATGGTTAGTTTACCCTGGGAATCAAACTTCTGGCGCTCCTGGACGGTCTGCGCACCGTGCGGCGTAAGCCAATCGACTGCGCACTCTGACTAACAGTCTGGGGAGTCTGGAAGCAGTACTGTTTCCTATAGAGCGGGGGTGGTTGCGGACCTTACGGCGACTGCTCTTGAAACGACCATCGGCTACCCGATCCTGGGTGAACAGCCGGGCAAAGGACGCTGTGGTCCGAAATAGATTCGGAAAACACCGTTTCACCGCTTCAACCGCGCAAGCGACCACGAACTCGTAACCAATTGAGAGGCTGGAGTAATCTGGTCACAATTGGAAGTAAGGGCGTGAGTGTAGGCCCGCCGGGTAACACTCCTGGCTATCTCGCCGTTAAGGCGTTGGCCTCTTACGGGCTTGTGGCGTAGCTAGATGTTTTGTCCTCAGGTGGGCTGTTTAGTCCTCAAGTCTTCTGCGCTCACTCCAGGGTGATAGAACGACTAATCGTTAAAACTTCACGAGGTGACGGGCTCACCTGCTGTAGTCGACAACCCTAGTTCACCACGCCTATTGGGAGCTAATGGGCCTGTTGCAGTTTGGCCACGAAGACCCATGTGTTAAGAGTCGTTTAAACTCACAACACCCATCCGGCGACCTCCACTTAGAAGTGCGAGCTATGGTAGGACTCTGGCCTGCGGGCCAGTTTCCCCTAGGAGTCAACCTTGGGACGCTCCTGGGCAGTTTGCGCACCGTGTGGCATCAGCCAATCGATTGTGCATTTTGACCGACAGCCGAGTGAGTCTGGAAACAGTAGTTGCGTCCTATAGAGCGGGAGTAGTTGTTCACCTTACGGCAACTGCACTTGAAGCGACCAATCAACCGGGCAAAGGATGCCGTGGTATGCGATAGATTCATTAGACACCGTACCGCCGCTACGTAAAGGAGAGGACCGCGCAAGCGACATCGATCCTGTAGTCATTCAGGAGGCAGGGGTATCCTAAAGGTTAATTCCAGACGGAGATATTCTTCCAAACTGGTAGTCAGCAGGTACCTTTCCCGGTGCCTTGCCTTAAAGCCTCGGCCTCTGACAGGGAGGTGGCGTAACTAGACAATGGATTGTTTTTCGTCCCAAGTCTTCTGCTCTCACCTCACGGGAGACAGAACGATCAAATATCGTTAAAACTTCCTGAGGTGATGGGTTTGCCCGTTGTAGATGACAGCTCTAGTTGAACACGCCTATACGGTATGATATCTTGACATTAAAAACAATAACAAACGATTTTTTATATCATAGCATATATTATTTAAATATTTTTACATAAACATTTCAATTGGTACGCAGGTATCTTATAAGTAATAATTATGCGCTTTAATGTTGAGATAGATTAATATACGGCATTCTATCTCTCCGTATGATTTATTTGATGTAATCAGCATTTTTATAAACACAGTAGATGGCACTACTAATTGAATATTATTATTATAATTATCAGTTTGAGTTTTTATAATCAATTAATCAATTGAAAAAAAACATTCGTTATTGATGTTATTATAGAGGCCAAATAAATTGCTATTTGTTCCGCTGGACAATGCTATCACCGCCACCTGCATATCGCCGGCTCAAACGTACATTGCCATAACGTACATTGCCAAAACGTACATTGCCAAAACGTATAATCTATTACGAGATATAATCAATGCTAATATTTATAAAATGTGCTTTATTTAGTAATATAAAAATCGTGGCAATTTCTGAACTTACCAACACCTAAAACATTCCTTTATTTTGTTTGCATAATATGACGGAAAATGACGAGGTTTATTATGTAATCAAATAATATGCGAAAAAATATGAATAAACTCCCTTTAACTAATATTGTATAAAATTGTTTTATTTGGCGAAGGCTAAGGGTTCTTCAAATGACGACTGAAAATTTCACAAATAGCCATGCGTTGACGTCTTATAGCAAATATATGTATCAATACTGCCGAATGCCACAACTAATCAAAGTCAAATTTATTACTTTCAGGCCTACCAACCAAAAATTTTACCAAATATATTTGAGTTTCTAAAAATATATATTTTTCTGAAATTATATCGCAGAAAAAAAGCGAAAACTATAACATAACAATAATATTACGAGTATTACGAGTATTAATAATATTACAATAATATTAACAAGAATATTTGAGTTGCTATAAAAATAAAAATAAATTATACCTCTGAAAAAAGTAATTGGCCTTGATCAGTATTTCCAATAACAGTTCCTCTTTAGCGTTAATCAGAGGGTTATAAAGGTACTCCACCTCTGGACCTCACACGTCATACGTTTGGGAACAAACCACAAGATGGCATTAGTAGCTCTTTTTCACAACAAAAAAAATGTATTCATTTATCAATATTTCTTATTTAAAATGGAACGTTTATAAAATTTGAAATTTACATATTTTTTCATTCGTTAGATGTTGTATTAACACATGTTATATGTTTTAATTTGTCTCTCTTATAGTTCAGTATTTTACAACATAAATCTTTATTACAATTTTTAAGTTGATTTTCTGACAACTTTAATTTTTTTTGAGGAATTCTGCTGTTGAAATTTAGGATATAAACACATTTTCGTACAGATTAAGTATATTTTTTTAATGGAACATGGATACTAAAAGCTTCAGTATGTCTACTGTTTATGTTTTACGACATGACCGTTTCAACCGCTTTAGATTTTTGCGTCATTAATTATATTTTTTAATAAACTGACAAGCAACGAGTCTTTCTATTAATCTCCTCTCTTCTCTCCCTCTCTTTCTCCATCTCTCTGGCCTACCATACTCTCTCCCTCCCTTTTTATCAAAAAAATTATAGCATATATTTATAAAGGAACGGAAGAAAGTTTGCATCCTTGTCGGACCCCATAGACAGCATTGTATAGTACGGCAAATGAAAGTCAACTTAGGCATCGCTACTGCCGCGAGTGAAAGAGAGGGCGCGCCGCGCCTGTCAAGCCGTCTCCCTCCATTTCTCCACTTCCTCACTGGACTGGAATGTGTGTCACATGCATTTCTCCATTTGCAGAGGAAAGTTGGTCAGTCGGCCGCTGGGTCTCCGCGTGGACGGACGTGTCCGCTGCGTCGCAAGAAATATATCGCACACAGATACACACATTCACGTGCGCCAATAAATAATGTCACAAATCAATTATTTAAATTAATATTTTAAAAACTAATACCTTTCAAATTACGGTGGTGTCGTTGAATTGGGTCATGTCCGGCGGCGCGCGACCACGTGACTTTGACAGTCGAAACGTCAAAATAAACAAGATGACGGACAGGGGTAGTATGTCTTCGGTGGCGCGTTTTTTAGCAGTATTTTGTGTTTTTAATTGTGCCAGTGCTTTCGAGTTCCGGAATGTGCAATCATGGATGCCAGTAGAAGGTTTGTCGATATTATTTTTTTTCCGCGGCTTCGCTCAATTTCAAACAAGCTTATTGACCTACTTATTATATCGTTTTTTTATGTTTCATTTTAGCAGTTTCCGTTTCGATCAATCAATGTGTTTATCAAAGAAAAAGTAATTTATGCAGTTTTACAAACTCATAATACACTGTAGATGCTTTATATTCATCACGCTGTTTCCGAATCTGTAAAAATCTCTACTCTATCCATATAATGGAGTTAAGCTAACTGCCATATTTTAAAATAAAATACAGGTCAGTCAATACTTCGTGAACCCAGATACAGGCGATATTCAGTCTAGTCGGGTGTATTAGCTGAGCATGGTCTTGTGAGTGGGTCGTTGTTTACTTTGCACCATTACCTAGTATGACCATTTAAGGTATGTCCATTTATTGTAAAAAAAAAATTTTAAAAAAACTAATTTTATTTCATTAATCTAATAGAGAAAAAAACTGCTAGTAAAAACTGCTAGTATGAATAATATAATCATAAAGCTTAATAAATTAAAAGTAAAAACGGATTTTTTGAATTTTTAAAAACGGAAACGGAAAACAAACATAGATGAATCCTGAACACATTCCACTTCGTTTTTGTTGGACAGTTGTGTAAAAACTAAACGCAATTAGGTACAGTGTCTATGAGATCTCTACAATATATGCTCCATTTTATGTGACGATGCAACAGCTAATATAGTAAGAATGTGAAATTTCTCGAAAACGTAGAAAGTGTCCGACACCACTCTGACAAACGACCCATATCTATACTAATATTATAAAGAGGTAAAGTTTGTGAGGTTGTAGGGAGTAATCTCTGGATCTACTGACCTGATTTTGAAAAAAAAATTACCAATAGAAAGCCACGCTATTTCTGAGTGTCATATGTCATGTCATGTGTCATGGCTATATATTGATCCGAAAAATGAAAAGACTTTTTTTAAGACATTTTTACTTGTGATGAAATTATGAGTGTGGTTCGATTAGTAGGTACTGAGTGCTATGATTTATTTCCTCACTGCCAAAAGGAGGGTTATATTTTTACTGCGTATGTATGTATGTATTTGCATGCCAATTTGGCTATATTACCGGGTTTCAAATGATTAAATGAAATGATTATGATTGAATAAATTATATTTATTTTAATTGTTCAAAACTTCTCTATATACTATATTAGATGTAATGTTATTATTTAATACCAAAATATACTGTCTTTCAGGACTTCCAACCCGAGATACGGTCGCGTTCCATACCTATGTCGTATTATCTCATTAACCACATGTATGCATGCAGTAAAAAGGAAATTATATTCAGAAAAAGAGAAAAGCCTTTTGTTTTAAACACTTGAGATGATAAATTTACTTATTTTTATAAGAAATCATAATTGTTGATAATATGTCTAATAAACATGACCTAACGATTGAAATTATTTTTTTAATATAAAAAAACTACTTTTTGTGACACCCCTTAAATATAAAAGTTAGACATTTATTGTCGCTGACTTTTTCGTAGGAATTATCAATATCTAGAACTTTTCTCTAGAAATCAATCTCTCATCGTTAAGGCACCGTTCGTAAGAAACATTTTCATTCGACCGTTTTTTCTCCGACTTACTTTGCAAATCCGACTACCACGAAAAAGTCTTTTCATTTTTCGGGTTATATATAGCCTATGACCTTCACAACTAACGTGGCTTTATATTGGTAAAAGAATTTAAAATCGGTTCAGTAGATCCAAAGCCCTACAACCTCACAAACTCACAAACTTTGCCTCTTTATTATATTAGTATAGATTTTCGTCGTGTCCAATTGACGGCTAAAACCGCTCTCGTGTCAAAATATTTGTTTTTAAGTAGAAAGGTTTGCTCCTACTCTTTACTTAACATTTTTACCTAGCTAGACTCGAATTTAACTAATAGATTATCAAAAACCAGCATTTAAGAGAATTACAGAGAATTATTTGGCACTTACTAAAAACATATTACAACACAAAATAATAGCCTATTAATTAAAATAATCAATAATTCGAATGGGTACCTACTAAAAGTTACTCATAGTAATAGAGTTTGGGAGCTAATGGGCCCATGATGAGGTGGCCACGATGACCCATGTGTTCAGGGTCGGTCACACTCACGGGTCAACACCCATCCGACGGCCTCCACGCACGGGGTGCGAACCTGGGTAGGACACTGGGTCAACCAGTCTCCCCTGGGAATCAAACCTCTGGCGCTCCTGGACGGTCTGCGCACCGAGCGGCGCAAGCCAATCGACTGTGCTCTCCGACTAACAGTCGGGGGAGTCTGGGAACTGAATTGTTTCCTATAGAGCGGGGGTGGTTGTCTACCTTACGGCGACTGCTCTTGAAATGACCATTGGCCATCCGATCCCGGTTCAGAGTCGGGCAAAGGACGCCTTGGTCCGCGATAGATTCGGTGCACACCGTTTCACCGCTTCGTAAGGGAGAGGACCGCGCAAGCGACCTCGAACTCGAAACCAATCGAGAGACCGGAGAAATCTGGTCACAATTGGAAGCAAGGGCGCGAGAGTCGGCCCGCCAGGTAACACTGGCTATCTCGCGGTAAGGCGTTGGCTTCTTGCGGGTTGTGACGTAGCTGGACGTTGGATTTGTTCTGTCCAAAGTCTTCTACGTTCACTGCAGGGCGACAGAACGAGAAAATCGTTAAAATGTCCTGTGGTGACGGGCTCGCCCGTTGTAGTTGACACCGCAAGTTCATAGTAATAGACAAAATATTCAGTTAAAAGGTAAATATTCAAAATAGAAGCCTAATAATTGTAATAGTCAATAATTCGAATAGATACCTACTAAAACTTATTCATCGTAATATTCAAAGTACTCATTAAAATGTTAAATAATCAAATTAAATCTACATCATGCATTTACAATCTAATACTACAAATATAATCTGAAATAAAACAACAATATAGCAGTGTAAGTATTTTTGAGTAATCATTTGTATCAAATTCCGTTAGATTATAGAACAGATGGCTAATAAGTATCTCTTAATCATCATTATCATTTAGGTGGGTGCAATTTCTTGATGGAAGCGTTCGCCATTTTCGTCGATAACAGCACGACAGTTATCGGGAAAGAAGTCCAAGTGTGAATGTGAGAAGTGTAACTTTAAAGGGCTATCCCAGTCTATCGTAGCACTGCAGAAGACTTTCCACAAGATTCTTATAGTTTTCTGCCTCATGATTTCCAAGTAAGTTCTTGGACACTTAAAAAAACTACAGCTAATCGGGTATTTAGTTTGTGTGATAGACAAAACTTTGACAAAAAGAAAAACTGACTCCAAATGTTGTCATAAGTGCAGCAGCCATGTCATGGTGATACTTAGAACGGGCTATCATAATTAAATGCGTATATAGGTATATATACAAAATTCTATCGTGATTGGCTATCGTAATTGAATACATAAACAAAATTGTGTATCTGTGTTGTTGACCTTCGAGGAGTTCTCTCGTCGGGAGACAACCCTGGGTGCAGCAGCCATGTCATGATAAAACTTAGAACGGGCTATCATAACTTAATGAGTATACAAAATTTGGGGTCTGTGCTATTGACCGTTGAGGAGTACCCTCGCCGGGAACCAACCCAGGGTGTAGAATCAGGTCATGCTTACCATAAAATTAAATGAATTGTCATCGGAATTGATCAAGCTTGTTAATTTTTAATCTCGTATGATAATATTTGAGGAGTTCCCTCAATTCCTGATGGATCCCATCATCAGAACAGGATTTTGATAAAAATGGGACCAATCTGTAAGTTTATCCTTTAGAATAAAAAAATAACCAAATCGGTTCATAAATAGCTGAGTTCTGAGGTAACAAACATTAAAAATAAAAAAAGATACAACAGAATTGATAACGTCCTCCTTTTTTTGAAGTCGGTTCAAAAGTCATGGCCCTCGAATTCGGTCTGACGACAGAAAGGATGGCTTATCAGCATCCCCTTAATGATATATATTTTTTTTATTTTACGTCCTCCAGATGTTTAAGTCCTTTCGGCTACGTAACGACCAAATTTGGTTGCACATCAGAACACCGTTGACTACGTAACGACCAATATTTGCGGCTTGCTCCAGGAGCGCACAGTAATATTATTTTGTAATTCGAACGCATTCTAAAATCTCCTACCAAATATCTCTATCAATATCTCCTCTAAAATCTCATACCAAATATCTCATTATTACCATAGATACATAGACGGCCGCTAGAATAATTTTGCGCGTCATTTCGCGGATATTTCTGGTAAAAAACCATTGTCAAACATCATCATTTTTTTTGGAGAAATTATCATAATTTTTATTGGTTTTCATGAGCTAATATCTAAATATGTTTGTATGTAAATAAGCAAAACGAAATATTGCCATTGATACAGAATCTAAAAAGAATCACTATGGTATTTACAATTTCTAAATAAGGTTTCGTATTTTTCCGTAAGACAAGTACAAGTTAGAAATGCCGATTTTTTTCACTTTTTCGACTTTCTCATATTTCTTCATAATTATATAATTACTTTATAAAATGGAATTTCAATATTCTATATACTAAATTTTAATGTGATCATTGCACAGTTATTCTTTTTATGATTGCTATAGTTGTTCCTTAGTTATAGTACTTTTTGTCGAGCGCGGCGATATTGCAAGAAATTTCAATAAATTGCCGCGGTCTGCCATGAAATTATGCCGCTACTCGAAGGGTTAATAGTGGTAGGGCGTAGATTATAGAATATAATTCTAAAGTATAAGTACTTTTGCAAGTAGGATAGAAAACGAATTTACCTGTTTTCTATCCTATTTATAATGTTAAACAGCCGCGATAGTCTTGGATTTTATACTTTTGCAAGTCTTATTCGTGGTACGCATAAAAGGGAGCTACCGCGGGTATGGTGAGAGGGAATGTCAACATTAGATGCAGTTTCTGTTAGGTGCTCTGGCATATATTAGGCACTGCTTATAACTGACAATAATCTAAACTGATTAGAACCTAGTATAAATGTATTAGTTGACTGCTATAAAAATAAGTTATTAGACCGCAGTGTTTTCTTATCGGGGCCCAAATGCCTGCATTCTTCCATATCGCTCACTGCGTGCGCCGTATGATAGCGGTAAAGCAATGTACACATCGGTTTTTGTTTGTCTGTTTTGTTATCGACGTCTGTCTAAGTGGGTCCTAAGTTGCAAACCCATTTGGGTTTGACCTGCCGACATGGACCTTCTTAGAATCACGTCATTTATTACAATTTAAATTTTCAAAACTTCTTTTTTTTAGTCAATCCTTCACGTCAAAAAAAATCGGTTGTGTCACCCCAAGACTTTCCCGGCAAGTAGCCAAGGACTGATTTCATCCGAATATTATTCTCATAAATTAAAACGATGATCGGCCTGTCTTGGCCGGCGGACAAAGCCGGTAGAGTTTGTCCGCCGTTGAACCACTAAGTTCCCACGGTCTCGAACTTCGATCAGGCTCTGACAGTTTATTAAAAATTCCGAGTCATAATAGTGATTTCTATTCCTA
Source organism: Micropterix aruncella (assembly GCA_944548615.1). Lineage (NCBI taxonomy): Eukaryota > Metazoa > Arthropoda > Insecta > Lepidoptera > Micropterigidae > Micropterix > Micropterix aruncella. The sequence goes on from OX155977.1 coordinate 9,654,783, forward strand.
TTCTGTCTGTGTCCATGGTGCAAGACTCTGGAACGATCTCCCAGCAAATATACGAAACTCGCCTTCTTTACCATCGTTTAAGACTCACCTTAAGGATTACTACGTTTCTAAGAAGTAACCAGTTCTTCCGTTTCTCTCCTCTTCCTCTTCCAATTTTCTCTCCTCGGGCATTTTTAGTTTTAAATTCTTGCACTTGTCTGTATGTTATGTAATAATCTTTATTTTCATAATGCGCACATGTACCACTGTGTTTAGGTTAGTTGTAAGACATTGCCATGTGGCAATAAGCTCTCCTTTTTGTATACTAATTAAGTGCAAATAAAGAGTTTATTATTATTATTATTATTATTAGAGTTCCGTGGCATCCGCCTCGGGTGGCGCGGTTTGTTTTTCGACAATAGGCGGGATTGGCCAAGCGCCAACAGGTGGCTTTAAAATTTTATTAAAATATATATATCAATATTAAAACTATTATTATTGTAGATTGTATATGAGATATTCAAACCAAACGTCTAAAAAAATCGGTTGTCACCGCAAGACTTTCCCGGCAAGCACCCACCCCCTGTCCCTCCCCAAAATTGGTGTCGCTTGTATAATAGATATTGCAACCAAATTTTAACAATGTGGTTTCGACCCTGCGACGCATCTGTGTACCGAATTTTAAGTCTCTAAGTCCAAAATTTCGAGTTTGAAGTGTGACCAGTGCTCCCCTGGTGGACCGATTTCAATCACGTTACAACTCTTGCCATGACTAAATGTGGCCTGCATGCCAAATTTCAGCCCAATCGGATAAAGCGTTTGAGTGCTATCGTGGAGAAATACACACAGACTTACACACAAAAACGCGTTCACAATACTTTCCCTTCTCGCCAGTTGATAGGCCGTCTCGCCAGTTGCAACACTAACTGTTTGACAAACTTTAAGTAATTATTTTATTTAATTACATTATTTAAACGCTTGTTTGTATATCTATATACTTTAAGTATTTTAGTTATGTGTGCGAAGGAATGTTTTACTTTCCTCTGTCTAAAGTACGGGCCAAAGGAACGTTCCGATGAGGTAATAAACCGAGCTGTGAACAAGGATGTGGCTAACGTCGATATTGCTTATCGATGAATTACGCTTGCTCGATGAAACAGTATTACACATCTGCATTTATTACAGTACCGATTGCTATATTTATTAATATTTTCGGTTTAAGTATCATTTTAGAATTAGAGTAATTAAATAATGACCTAACTATGTGATGTGAGTTATTAAATGAGTAGTTAATAGATAACTGATTATCATAGCATGGCATATCATAGGTCATTATTAATTTATAAACAGTCATTAGTAAAATTGTATCGTGGCATTTTGTAATAATGAGTCCCATATATGTATATCATAAAATGCTGCGCGGATAAAACATCATTACTTGCCTATCAGTTGAGCAATGGAGACCATATTTTCTAACCTGGAGCTATTGAAGTTGAAGGGCGATATTAACATGCAGACTCGGTGTTTTATACATAACATTTTGTCATTTTTTTGACGAACTGAAAAGTGACCCGACAAAAGTTTAGATGCTCAATTTCAATAATATAATAATCTGATACAGAAAATTATTTATTATATATATTATATATATATATATATATATATATATATATATATATATATATATATATATATATATATATATATATATATATATATATATATATATATATATATATATTGATATTTTAAGGGTGTAAATTTTTTAAAATTATTTTCAATAATATATAAAATTAGATTCATGAAAAGTTACTTATCTGGGGTCCTGGTGGACCAGAAACATTTTACCGATAGTTAATGTCCTCTTTAAATACTTAGGGCAGCAGCACCTGTTTCCGCAATTGATAATTTATGATGTTCTTAGTTATTGCAGCCGAATTACTGTATGCCCTTGGATGTAATAAGTATAGGAGGATGGTTTCTGTAACAGAAATGGATGTTAGTAACTTATTTTAGAAGAAATTATATGATTGAGAATATTTCGACACAAGTCGTATTCATCTCCATGACATTTCTCTTAGAAGAAATTATATGATTGATCGTATACAGAAATGTCATGGAGATGAATACGACTTGTGTCGAAATATTCTCAATCATATAATTTCTTCTAAAATAAGTTACTAACATCCATTTCTGTTACAGAAACCATCCTCCTATACTTATTACATCCAAGGGCATACAGTAATTCGGCTGCAATAACTAAGAACATCATAAATTATCAATTGCGGAAACAGGTGCTGCTGCCCTAAGTATTTAAAGAGGACATTAACTATCGGTAAAATGTTTCTGGTCCACCAGGACCCCAGATAAGTAACTTTTCATGAATCTAATTTTATATATTATTGAAAATAATTTTAAAATATATATATATATATATATATATATATATATATATATATATATATATATATATATATATATATATATATATATATATATATATATATATATATATATATATATATATATATATATATATATATATATATATATATTAAATTAAAAAATAAAATGATTTAGAAAATCTGCGAAGGTTATGACACGCATCCCTACAAGCAGGTATTAAAAGGGGCGGGCTGGCCTAATGATTTATTGCCTCACCGGAACGTTCCTTTGGTCCGTACTATAGGCATTGCGAACGCGTTAAAAAAATCGACATGAAGAAGGAAATATCCATTTTGACACCCGTTGAGACGATTAGAACAATTTCCCGACTAAAGTCTGTCTGTGGGTCTGGCAGGCATCATTCGGTGATGACGAGAGTTGAAAGTTGTAATTGTAGTTTAAATCAGCCCACTAGAGGGCGCGCTAATCATATTTCAATCTTGAAATATTGCAGCTAGAGACTTGAAATATAGATGGGTACACAGATGCCTTGTTGGACCGATATCACGTTGTGAGGTTTTGGCTAAAATAAGTCGTATACAAGCGAAGCATTTTTTTTCCAAAAATACTACATCATTGGCGTTTGCCAATCGACTGTGCACTCCGGCGAATAACCGAGGGAGTTTGAACACGTACGTTTCCTAAGCAGCAATGTTGTTGTTGACCCGCTGTCAGCACGTCTAACAAAACCGATAGCACGTCTAACAAAACTTCCTGAGGTGAGGGATTCGCCCGTTCTAGTTGACAACTATAGTTGCTGTCAGCCACCTTTTTTATTTTATTTAATTTAATTTTATAGCAAACTTACAGATAGTAAATATATGATACTAGTATCTTAAAAACATATTTAAACAAAACAAATTCCTATGAATAGTTTGCAATGCTTGCATTACACATTAACATAGAAATAACATGAACACGTTGATAGTAGAAAAAATATATAATAAAAATAATAATAATAAAGGGGTAAGAAAAGAAATAATTAAATAAGTTGTTAATAAGGTTATTTGGATAGAGCAAAATAGAAGTATGAGTAATTGGATAATAATATTTATTATACATATAATATGATATAATAAAATAGTATGTTATAATATAATAATTATATAATACAGTACATTAGGATGACAGTTAGTGAAATCTTAAAAAGTAGAAGATAGGCTAGGTTTGATCAAATCTTTTATTATATTTATGGAATCATAAAATACATCTAATCCTTTACACGATTTATCAAAAACGCGACACATTCTGGCAAGAGGTCTATTCGATCCGATGTTGTTATTGCAAGCGACCTTTGAAGCCGATCACTTGTGATATTGGCAAGCAACGGGCGCCACGGTCCGCAATAAATTCAAACTCAATTACCGCTAACATCAGTGGTAGGCCGCGCAAGCGACTTCAAATCTAGGATCAGATTGAAGGATGTTGAAATCCGTCCAGATCTCGTAGTATGGGAGCGAGATTTGCCCGCTGGATCCTTTTCCCAGTGCCTCTTAGGGATGAAAACTTTTCAAGAATTTAATATTTTTACGAAAGCTTCGGGAGGAAATAGAATCCGGGAAATTCAATAGTGAAATTCAATAGTGAAATCCGGGAAATTCAAATTCAATAACTTGTACAGTGGATGTGGCACTTATTATTCATTATGAAACCAAAGATATTATAAATTCTTTTTCGAACGATGAAACATTAACCATGTTGCCGAAACGAAACAAAACGGAAAATTGCAAGGTGTGTCCCGTTTCAAAATCATTTTGAGCACTATTAGCAATTTGCGACTGTTGTTTCCGAATGTAAAAATCGTGCCATTAACAGTTTTTTTTATTTTATCGAACTGCGTCTTGATCTCAGAAGTCAGAACACGTGTTTCATATTAGCTACTACCCTCTTAATTCAATGTAATGACCGCTTTCTAAAGCCACTAACCCACTGAGAAGAATTAAATACGAGCCATTCAAACGCATTAGCTTTAACAATCGTCTTTAATTCTAAAGATATAACAAGTCACGTTGGTCTGGCATACTTTTCCTACTGCTTCCTACAATGTTTTGAAAAGTGAAAGAAAATTCTTTGATTGATGGCATCATGTACGGATACTGGGAAATCCTAATAAGCATAATATATTAATGTCATGCGGGAGGAGAAAGATGGACAAGTAATATATCGATGGGATAATATATCGGCCCTTTTATCTCAAAGAGAATTTTCACCCTTTGGGAAGCCACGGTCTTCCACTTCGATCAAGCTGGGATAACACACTCGCCATTCCGATACATCATTATTCTGTTTACACGTACTCTTTTACGGTACATTCTGCTCGTTTATGGAATCAGCTCCCTCACTCTATCAGGCAAATACCTTTGTTGCACACTTTCAAAAAGTTGTTAAAGAAACATTTATTTTTACACAGCTACTAACTAAATACCTCACCGTGTCCTCTCCTTTATCCTTCCCTGGGTAAACTTAGCATAAGTTATTGACATATATTTGTATAAGTTTATTTTAAATTTAACTTTACTGGCGACCACTTTAACTGTGCCCTATATTCGGTATACACACATGTAGTTACACAACCTCACATCTCTGACAATATAACGTATACAGTGAGTTGATGTTTATATCTATTAACGGATATAAAAAAACTGTTAGGTTTTTTTTTATAATTACTCACTAATACTTTAATACTTAATTATTTTTTAACGATTATTTTGGTTTTATCATTAGGAAACCATCTTAGATTAGAAAACATCTCTTTTATAAAATTGCGTTAAAATTACAGTTAATATCCTTGAAACAGTCGCTGCCTAGTTAGGATTGACGCGCAATCATTGTAGTTAAATATTTCTAATTTATTTTCCAGGTTCAGTGATATTACCAAGTAAAGAGATATCCTGAGGATTTCCCTAATTTGAGGCGTTTGTAGTTTTATTACATAATAAATTTTAGGTTTTTTGTCTATGTTTTGTACTGATAGCTGCAAATAAATAAATTATTAATTATTATTATTCGATTATATAATAACAATTACATATTTTTTCGGACTACGCTATCCATTAATCAGTGATCACTTTCTTCATTACAAGGCCAGCAAATTTCGGGGTTTCATCAAAGTTTTCAAACCATCCACTTATATTTAAAAGTAAATTTTTGGTTTGTTATTCAGCGAGTCATTAAGAAAGTAAGGCAATTGGTTGGTATCAGACGAAACAAGGGCAAGCACGTAATGGCAAGATAAACTGTTTAGCTTAGTGGATACCTACCTAAAAACGTGACGAGCCAGCCAAGATATCATCGCATACTTTCGCTTGGTAAACTATACTTTTGAAATGTCATCTACAGGTTGCGGCATCTAACTTTGCTGATTTGAAAGGTAAATTAAAAAATAATACATCATTTAAAGTTTTTTATCAAATAGTTTTAAAGACTGTATCAGTCAAGTGACGGCCCCCACTGTCAATAAACTGAGCCAACCGATTTCTAAAACTTCGCTCAACTTTTTCAAGCATTTCGATGGGTATATTGTTGATGGCTTGGCGTATGTTGTCCTCAAGGCGACATGAGACCAAAGAAAAATATCCAAAATGGGCGTACACGCGAAAAAATAGGCGTGGTCAATTTTGTAGGGTTTGACCAATAAAAATCCAGCGTTGACGAAGCGTCAAGCGCAGATTCTACGTCCGCTCGCACCGGCTACTAGGCACACACTAAATGCTGTATATCAGCGCTAGCACAGAATAACTATATTTACGCAGTGGTGGTATAAGGGTGTTAATGGCAAAGCGTATTTAGCGTAACTCTCAGAGCGCTCTCACGTTTTAATTATTTGTAAATAATTTAGGGCCTAAACAAAAAATTTGGCTATGTGCTGCCCTTGAGAATTAAGCAGTCAATATAATGAAATTATAATAAAACACACTCACCGCTTACATTGTAGGAGTAAACGCGCCTGAAAGTTTTCGAAGTCAGTTTAAAGCATTAATGTCCAAGGCAATGAGCAACTTTTTTGAGTCCAAATTTTAAATTGGTTTCTTATCGAGGGATTCATTTAGAAACTTTTTAAAATTATTGCTTATTTTTTTCAAAAAACTCATAAAACTAAAATAATTCAGCTATGGTCGCTGCCAGGTATCATGTCGCCTTAAGTTGAGCCAAGGTCCCTGGACGGTCGGTTTACACTAGGTATTTGCGGTACCCCCATAAAAATAAATCACAAGGAGCCAAGTCAGGTGATGGAGCACGCCACGGAAGGTTGCCTCTCAAGGAGATGAGGCAGTCTAAGAACTGTTCCTTCCAAAAAGTCATTGAACGTCGTGCAGTGAGACCCGTGGCTCCATCCTGCTGAAACCACACATCCCCTAGGTCCAGTTGCTCAAGGTTTGGGAGAAAAAATCCTTAATCATTTCGCTGTAGCGAGCTGAAGTCACCGTAACAGTGCGTTTGTTTTCTTAGAAAAGGTGAGGGCCAATTATTCCTATTCGCACACCAGAAATCGCACACCACACAGTCACACGTTCACAATGTACAATGAACCCGTCACACCAGGAGATTTTAACGATAAGTGATCGTTTTTTTTTTCAACCTGGAGTAAACTTAGAGACCTAGGGACAACACAGTCCACTGTCTAGCTACACCAACTCGTCCGTGAGAGTCTGACACCTTATCGCTTAGCATCGTCAAGTAAAACCAGCGGCAGCCTTGCACCCTCACTTCCAGATTCGGCCGGATTTCTCCAAAGTCGCTTGCGCGGCCTCTACCTAATGAAAGCGCTAATTCATTTCGATTTTATTGCGGTGTCCTCATTTCTCCGTCTGTTCACGTGGACTCAGGTAGCCAACGTGTCGTTTGAAGAGAGGCTGACATAGGTCAACAACCACCCTCGCTTCATAGGAAACAGTATTTTGTTTCCGGCGGTTACTTGCCGCAGCGCATAACTAGGGATGTCGACTACAGCGGGCGAGCCCGTCACCTCAGGAAGTTTTAACGATTGGTCGTTCTATCTCCCTGGAGTGAGCGCAGAAGACTTGGACAAAACGACTAATCGTTAAAACTTCCTGAAAAATCGCGTTCACAATACCCTACCGGTAAAGAAAAATCTGAATTTGAATATTCCAATACCCGGGCAACCTCGGGTAATATTCCATATTACCCGGAGTTGCCCGGCTATATGGAAATACCTTGTAGCAAAAGGGATATGGTCTGAAACGGGACATGCCACATTAGATTTAAAACGCCACAAAATACATGGCACGTTAGATTTAAAACGTATTCACGTCAATTCCTCGACTGTGCATTCTGACACATCCACACCCCATTTTTTAAAAGCTTTTATTTACCTTGCAATGTTTGTCAGTATGTTTGTTTAGGTCAAATATTGCAAGCAGAATTACAACCACTTCTCTTTATCTTATAAAGTTGAAATTATATATATTGATTCGGTGTCGACGACAATGCATTTTTATGGTAAGCATGACCTGATTCTGAACCCAGGATTGGCTCCCGACGAGGGGACTCCTTAACGGTCAACAGTTACGAAATTTTGTATACGCATTCAATAATGATAGCCCGTTCTAAGTGTCACCTTGACATGACTGCTGCTCCCAGGGTTGGCTCTCGACGAGGAGACTCCTTAACATTCAACAGTAAAGATACGAAATTTTGTATATGCATTCAATTACGACAGCCCGTTCTAAGTTTCACCTAGACATGGCTGCTGCGCCCAGGGTTGACTCCGACGAGGGAACTCCTTACCGATCAACAGCACAGTCATGAAATTTTGTATACGTATTAAATGATGATAACCCGTTTTAAGTTTCGCCGCGATAGGGCTGCTGCACCCAGGGTTGGCTTCTAACCAGGGGACTTCTCAACGAACGACAACAAAAAATACGAAATTCTGTATAGCATTCAATTATGATAGTCCATTCTAAGTCCCACTATGATATGGCTGCTGCACCCAGGGTCGGCTCGGGACAGAGCATTTTAATAAAACCTTGTTTTTAAAACTGTGTTTTTATTATTAACTTATGATTTAATACGATGTAATAATAATTGATAGTACCTAATAGGCAGGTACCTAAGAATACAACCTGCCGCACAGCAACGAGAGATAACAAAGTGCAGAGTCATTGAGGTGGTGGCTCGTTTAGGGCCAGTTGTGTGAACGATGGTAAAAGTAAAAATCTGTAGTAATCGTTAGAAGCATGCAAATAATCGTTGATGATCGAGAGTACCTTTTTTATAATAATTCGAGTAAAGGAATTCGAGGTAAAGCTATAATAATCCAATTAAGTTAGGAGGCCGTGGCGGCCGTGGCGGCCAAAAGCTATATGAGGCATAATTTTGTGGCCTGGTTGTGAGAACACGAAAAAGAGTTTTAATACAATTATGCCGGATTTTAAAAACCCGGTCCTTAAGTTATTATTTCGGTAAAACGAAATTAGAAAATTATTTCCATATTAATTGTAAATTATCTTTATTCTGTTACTGTTTTCCAAAAAAAAATGAAAACGAGCGAGCCGTAAAATAATACAATACCGACCAGGAACAAATAGTTGAATCAAATGTAACAGTAGATTAAACAATGGTTCTGTGTTATGATTAGAGACACGGATTTTTCGTTTTTACGAAATAGATGCGATTTTATGCTAAATTTCTTGAAATTTGAAATAATGTAAAAATACGTCCCTGAAAAAAGTTTCACTAATATTACTTTGCAGATTAGATTAAATACAACAACAAATGAAGCCTACTTTTATATTGGTCAATATTTTGCCAATCTGTTACTGCAAGTCACCACTTTAAAACAACATACATTACTCAAAAAATCCTTTCTTCATAGAACTTTCTCAAAATGAGCTGATTGATGGGCATACTCACTGTCATCGCCTAATGCTTCAACAGTAAATAGGAATGAAGATCCCAGTGTTAAGAACATATTCTAGGGTACAAAATGCTGCTTTTCAACCTTTGCTGAAGCAGCGTTACAGAGTTAGTTACTTATACGCTGTTAGTTAAACAGTGTAGAAGCAGGGCGCTTCTTTTTTCAAATATAATGTCGCCTTTATGGACAGAACGATTCTAATTGGCCATATATTGGCAGTACAATAATGTTAGCTTTTAATTAATATTAAATATAAATTTTAGGTTCATTAAAAAGTTGTTTTATAGCAGTATATGTAAATTTAGAGAAATTTCGATATTATTTTTTTTTTTTGCGATTTTTTTTTTTTGCGAATATTCCATACTTTTATTTATGATCCTACTACAAAAAAAAGTCAATAGAGGAGTCAATATGTACCTCTCACTTAAATAACGCTGTTTTTCGGAATTACATACCGATTTTAACTATTACTTAACTATATACATTATCATAAATACTGTTACACGATTTTTTGGAAATTAAAACTTAACCGCGAGACATTTCTTTTCCAAATTTTTATTATTCATCGGTATGTTAATGTAGTTTATAAAAAAAATATCATTCGAAACGGCCGCATTTGGCCTTAATGCAGGCCTTGAGTCTCCTCGGCCAGTCGTCGATCGAATTACGCAGCTCATATTGAGGGAAGCTGCTCACTGCTTCGACCAGGGGGGCTAACGGGCCCATGATGAGTTGGCCACGATGACCCATGTGTCCAGGGTCGGTCACACTCACGGGTCAACACCCATCCGACGGCCTCCTCGCATGGGGTGCGAGTCCTGGGTAGGACACTGGGTCAACCGGTCTCCCCTGGGAATCAAACCTCTGGCGCCCCTGGACGGTCTGCGCACCGTGCGGGGTTTGCTCCAATCGGTTGTGCTCTCCGACTAACAGTCGGGGGAGTCTGGGAACTGTACTGTTTCCTATAGAGCGGGGGTGGTTGCGTACCTTATGGCGACTGCTCTGGAATTGACCATTGGCCATCCGATCCCGGGTAAGAGGCGGGCAAAGGACGCCTTGGTCCGCGAAGATTGTACGGTCTGCGCACCGTGCGGGGTTTGCTCCAATCGGTTGTGCTCTCCGTTTCACCGCTTCATAAGGGAGAGGACCGCGCAAGCGACCTCGAACTCGGTACCAATCGAGAGACCGGAGAAATCTGGTCACAATTGGAAGTGAGGGCGCGAGTATCTCGAGCCCGCCGGGTTTACTCCTGGCTAACTCGCGGTAAGGCGTTGGACTCTCACGGGTTGTTGACGTAGCTGGACGTAGAATGTACTGTCCAAAGTCTCTACGTTCACTGCAGGGCGATAGAACGACTAATCGTTAAAACGTCCTGTGGTGACGGGCTCGCCCGTTGTAGTTGACACCGCAAGATGCTTCGACCAGGGTAGACTTGAGGGCTTCGTTCTTGCTGTATCTTCTGTGGCAGCCTCTGTCCTCCAAAACCGCTCATTGCTTATATCAAGCGGGCTCAGATCAGGACTGCCAGCAGGCCTATAATCTGTTGACAAAAATTCTGGTTCATGGCGCTGCAGCTAGCGTTGAGTGGTTATGGCTTGTGTGCCGGCGCCAAATCTTGCTGGAATATCCAACGCTGATTTTGAGACATTGTTTGGTTGAGAGGCTTCACAACATGATTCAAGATAGTCTGTTGATAAACTCTAGCTGAGGTTTTCACGCCTTTTTCGCAGAAATGAAGCTCTGTGGTGCCATCATAGGCAACACCCCACCAAACCATCACTGAAGCCCTGTGCCGTGAAAAATTTTTCATCGGTAAACAGGATTTGTTTGTATCTCCCACCCCGCGTACTGGACCAACAGCCGCTTGCATTTCTTCACTCTATTTTCCTTCTGAGCAGCCGTAAGCAATTGTCCTGTGCGGTGGTTGTATGCCCCAAGACCCAAGTCTTTTTTGATGATACAACTCAAGGACATCGAATTCATATTCATTTATCTCGCCATAATCCTTTGTTTACGGAGTAGATTTCTCAAAATCCGATGCTTCGCAGCTTCGATGGCCTTTGGCGTACGAATAGTTCGAGGACGGCCAGACCGCTTGCGGTCTTGAATGTCACCAGTATCCTCAAATAATTTGATGTACCGATACACAAACATACGGCTGATTTCGAGCGGCTGGAAGATCTCTCTTTTCTCGACTTTGCACCGATGAAGCGCAATAACTGCGACTCGACTTTCGTCGTCGAACCACTCCATGACGACGTTATAACTAATACTAAATTTACTAATTGTGCATAATTGCACAAAGACCAACTGTCAACAAACATACGTCAAATACGTAATTCGACTAATACTCGCAGCGCAATTAGTGCGTTTAATGGTGTAACAGTATTTATGTTAGGACTATGTATACTTACTGTTACCGCTGATCATACAACTGGCCCTCGGAGTCGAGCCTTGACCCAGAGAAGGCCCGGCCGGTGCCGGAGAGAAAGTGACGGACGATTCGACACGCCTGCCGGACTCTTCGCACCTTCATTTAACGACGAACCGAGCGCAAGACAGCGTTCACTCATTCATAATAGGCTTCCGTACCCAAAGCGTACACTATGGAGTTGTCACCTATGACGGCCGAACCCGCGACCCCAGGAAGGTGTAACGATATTGATCGTTTCTTCAACCGAGGGGTGAACGTAGAAAGTTGGGAACGAAACAGTCCACCGTCTATCTACGCAAACTTGCCCGTGAGTGTCCAACGCATTACCGCTTGCCAGTGGAAAGTGGAACCATCGGGCAGTCTCACGCCTTCACTACTAGATTTGGCCGGATTATTAGTGCCATCTATCGCATTTTTTATAGGCTAATAACATCACAGAAATAAGACGGGGAGATGTAATGACATTTAGTTTTAAGCTTTTTAACTGCCTCCCTCTCCAAACTACACTCCTGGAGTTAAAATTATTCTAAAGTTTTATAAAAAGAAAATTGCCATCCACGCATGCTTTCTATACGTTGGACGAGTTCTACAGCTGTGGTGAATCGTTTGTAGTCTAAATATTATTTGTACATTAGATTTAAACAGTTTAGGGCATGAAATGCTATTTTTAAATATTGATAGGATTTTTTTAAAATACGCTTCAGGCGTTTTAGTTGTAAGTTGACTATTGAAACGGTATTATTTCCAAATTATGTTGGAATTTAATTAGTGGATCATTTAACATTTCTTTTTATACTTTTTAAGTTTTTTATTACTATTTTTTAATGCGATTATTTTAATTTTATTTTGTTATGTCTTTTAATTTGACACTATTTCTTTTTATAAACTATGGTTTTTCATTTTGAAATTTAACTAATATGTAATTTATCTAATATGTATTTTTTTGATGATTTCACCAGATTAGGTATCTACCTATGCTTGTTGTAGATACCTAGTTTGTTTGGAAAAATAAATGTGATTATGATTATGATTATGATTATTAATATATCTGAACATTAAAGTGCGAAATTAGTATATACCACCACAGTATACCTACCACATTCTGCACCCTCATTGACAATATATTTACAAACTTACCAACATTCATATATGAAAGTAGAGTACTCTCACTAGGTGTCTCTGACCATGAAGCAATATCTCTGACTATCAAAAATGTAAATCCAAACTTAATTGAAGCAACCAATTTAAAATCTCTTAAAAGAGTGTATCTCAAATAAATCACAAGAAGAATTCAACTACAGATTATCTAAAATTAATTGGAAATATATTTACAATCAAGAAACCGAAAAATCTAGATAGTTTTCTATATTTTTAGCAATTACAACAGAAATCTTTAACAAATCATTTCCTTATAAAAATGTCAAAATCAAGTCATATTTCAAAATAAACTGGATTACAAAAGGAATAAAAGTTTCTTGCAAAAATAAAAGAAAATTATATGTTACTTTAAAAAAGAATAATCACGATCAAAGTCTAAGACATCATTGTAGACAATATAACACCAGATTAAAAAAGGTGATAAAGCTTCGTCGGCGATTAGCGACAAAAAAATATATAGAGACGCAAAAGAATAAAAGTAAAGCAATTTGGAACGTTGTAAAATTGAATACGAACAGAACAAACGAACCCAGAAGTAATATTGAAATACTCTCGGGAGATAATTTAATAATAGCCTAACCTAACCCGAACCTTGTAGCAACCGAATTTAATGAATATTTTATAAATTCCTCGAAAGTAAAGGTGCCTCAAAATAACAAATACGAATATAAATTATATTTAAATAATGCAAGAAAGATCACAAATTCACTGTTCATGAAACCCACGACTAGTGGGGAAATTGAAAAAATAGTTCATAAATTCAAAAACACAAATTCTGCGGGATTGGATGAGATTCCAATGTTCATAATCAAAAGAGCTATCGAATATATAAAAAATCCTCTAACTTAAGCTATCAATGCCTCCATAGAGAGCGGAATATTTCCTAAAGAATTAAAAGTGGCAAAAATAATTCCACTACATAAAAAAGGCTCGAAAACTGAAAAAGGTAATTATAGACCAATTGCAATTCTGTCTTTTTTTTTCAAAAATAATAGAAAGCGTTGTAAAAATAAGGCTTATAGATTATTTCGAGGCTTATGGTATTCTTAGTGATAGGCAATTCGGATATAGGAAACATATGTCTACCAATAAAGCGATTGGGGAATTCGTATCATGTGTAACCCGCTCACAAATAGAAATGGTTAACGTTAGGAATTTTTTGCGATTTATCTAAAGCATTCGATTGCGTAAATCATGATATTTTATTGAGCAAACTCGATCATTATGGTGTCAGAGGATATTCTTTACAGTGGTTTCAGTCTTACTTGGAAGATAGAACGCAGGTAGTCGAAATTAAACATCGTCAGAATGGCACCGTGCGAAACAACTACTCAGCCCCTATAGTAAATAGCCTCGGCGTTCCACAGGGTTTTATTTTGGGCCCAATTTTATTTTTAGCGTACGTCAACGACTTGCCAATAAATTTCAAAGAAATAGACGTAACAATGTTTGCAGACGACACAAGCCTATTAGTAGTTGTGGGTAAGGATACACTCGAATTGCAATCAAAGTCAAACGATATTTTATCCAAGCTTTATATATGGTTCAACAGCAATAACCTCGCTTTAAATGCTTCAAAAAGCAACTTTATTTATTTTTCAAATTCCAAAAACAGAAATCATAACAAACCAATACATTTATCAATTAATAATTATACAGTCCGTCAAACAGCAAGTGTTAGATTCTTAGGTGTGAATATCGATGAAAATCTAAAATGGAATTTGCACTGTGAGAACCTCGAGGACAGATTAAGTCGGGCATGTTATGCATTACGAATCATAAGGAAAACGCTAAATGAAGTCCAGACTAGAAATGTGTATTTTAGCTACTTTGAATGTATTTTAAGTTACGCTATTAGTACTTATGGTAATTGTTATGCGTGCCACAGAGAACCTCTATTCAAACTGCAAAAAAGAGCAATACGCATTATAGCAAATTTGAAATGGGACGAATCCTGCAGAAGTCATTTTAAACGACTGAAAATTCTAACGTTCATTTCATTGTACCTTTTTAATGGACTAACGGATTTCCACAAGAAAAGAGACCTTCAAAAAAAAATTTCCGATATTCATCACATAAACACCAGAAACAAATCAAAATACATGTTACCTAAAGCAAATTTAAAAATAGCGAGACAATAGCGAGACAAGTCAAGGAATACTCCGGTCCCTATTTTTTAATATGTTACCTCCATATATTAAAGATATTAAAAATAACAATATATTTAAAAAGCCCTTAAAAAAGTTTCTTTTAGAAAATATTTTTTACACCTTTGAAAAATACGTACAATTCACCAAGAACGGCTAACAAAAGTATTGTGTAAAATCGAAAATTAAATATATATAAATAACTATTTATAAGTTTTGAAGACGATAAACTAAACTTGAAACTTGATATAATGAAACATACAATGTAACGATTTTAAATAAAATGATTATAAATTGTAATTCCTTTTCTAAATTTTATATTTTTTAAATTTTATTTGTTTTAAGTGAATGCGACTAAATATTATTATTATTGTGATTTGATATTTTTAAATGATATTTTAATTTAAATTTTAATCGTTTAAATTACACTAATTTTATTTCTTATTCTTTTAATTTAAGTTATTTCTCATGCTTTCAATTATTATTACCTGTTATTTTAGTATGTTTCTACAATCTGTAAAGATTTTTGAAAATAAACAACTTGAACTTGAACTTGAACATTAATACATATATATATATATATATATATATATATATATATATATATATATATATATATATATATATATATATATATATATATATATATATATATATATATATATATATATATATATATATATATATATATATATATATATATATATATATATATATATATATATATATATATATATATATATATATATATATATATATATATATATATATATATATATATATATATATATATATATATATATATATATATATATATATATATATATATATATATATATACATATATATATATATATATATATATATATATATATATATATATATATATATATATATATATATATATATATATATATATATATATATATATATATATATATATATATATATATATATATATATATATATATATATATATATATATTTATATATATATATATATATATATATATATATATATATTTATATATATATATATATATATATATATATATATATATATATATATATATATATATATATATATATATATATATATATATATATATATATATATATATATATATATATATATATATATATATATATATATATATATATATATATATATATATATATATATATATATATATATATATATATATATATATATATATATATATATATATATATATATATATATATATATATATATAATCCGTTCATCCTATGAACGGATTATTTACAAAACCTTATCAAATATAAAAATATATATATATATATATATATATATATATATATATATATATATATATATATATATATATATATATATATATATATATATATATATATATATATATATATATATATATATATATATATATATATATATATATATATATATATATATATATATATATATATATATATATATATATATATATATATATATATATATACATATATACATATACATAGACACATACATACTTGTATAGTCAACCTCTCGTTCGTACAGACGACTCGTGTGACGCCAATTTCCTTTTCATTGTAAAACGTTCGCCATTAGCATTCGAATCGTTTCGCCGCCAAAATTCAGGTTAAGTTCTATTTCTTTGCACATTATTTGCGGACGATGTGGTAGTATATATTAACTTATGCGAATGATTAGAAAGTGACCGAGGAACATCGCAATATTTGGGACAAAATTTTAAAAACAGATGAGTTTGCCAAAATCTGTAATCGTTCAAAGAATATTTATTGTATATCGATGGTATAAAGCACAATCTTTGTATGTTTACTTTTGGGTGTTTTATACTTTTTTGACCTAAAATGTCCTGTTATGGTACATTTTGAATTTCATGAAACAGGTATCATTGCGACTTCAAAACGATGCATTAGGGAGTTAGACGTGAATTGAAGAGCAAACACATTAAATATTTTTTTATATTTTATAAAATTATCCAATACAAGAAACTTGATTTTGGCAAAAATAACAAAAGTATACATAATAATATTTTAACACTTTTTTTTTGCGAATCAGATAAGATTACATTTGTGTGGATTTTACCACCCCCACTAGATTGAATATCTGTTCTGGGGTGATAGTATTTAAGACATAGTGACTTCACTTCTAATTTTTTTTCCATTCATTCATTCCGATCACTCATTCATTCTTAAAAATTTTAAGGGAAATATTAAATATTTAAGTTTATAGATGAGTAAAATAAAAAAAATATATAATTAAATAAATAACTAATTTGACCAAATAATTAAGTAGCCTAAAAAGGTTTCTTACTATGCACATATAAAATTGTAAATCTATATACATAATTAATATAATATAACCAATTTATTTTAAACATAATCAACCGAAACATATTTCTTGTCAAGTATCAGTCGACAGATATGTCAAATATGGCCTAAGTCAGGATGTGTCACCATTTCTTCGCACTGGCTTCTACTTATCGTCATAAGCCACTTGAAAATATATTTCTTCAGAGTCAATCTGCTAACTGAACTCTGCACTTTAGCCTTCCCCAAGGAAGAGCAGAAGGAATCATAAAGACGCGGTGCAAGAAACGCGTAAAACCTCTGTGCAAATCTCGTATTCACTCGCTGGTGGGCTTGTTTTTTTTATTTCGAGTGTCGTATGAGTGGTTTAGCGAAGAATGACAACCAGTGCTGCTATGGAAATGCGTAATAATATTTCTCACGTATAACTGTCTCACATCCAAGACGTCGAATGCCCTGAAAAGCTCGTCAGACGGATATATATATAGGGTTTTTAAAAATTTTTAAGTTTCTTGAATTACCAACCTACACTGGAAATGTAACCGATTTTAATGGCATATCGGCAACTCTCTCCTAAAGAAGTTTTCCGCATTACATCGCATGCGATTGCTCGTTTATTAGCAGTGAAATGAAACGTTAAATACTTGACGGGTGTTTTACAACCGTTAACTGCTCTCTCGTACGCCATGTGGGTACGTAACACTTAGCAAGCGCTGGGGTGACCTGCCATTCTACATAATAAAAATACCCGTTAGTACAATCATATCTTCGGTATTAGGAGATGTCGACTACAACAAGCTAACCCGTCACCCCAGGAAGTTTTAACGTTAGTTATCGTTCTGTCACCCGTGAGGTGAGCGTAGAAGTCTTTAGAACGATACAAATCTACCGCCAGCAAAGCCATAAACCCGCCAGAGTCTAACGCCAGAGGCACTAGGAAGGTAACCCAGTGGGGCCTCTCGCTCCCTGGCTACCAGTTTAGGCCGGATATCTCCGTCTGGATTAACCTTCAGGATACCTAAGTCCTCTTGTCTGTTTACGGGACCGTCGTCGCGTGCGCGGCCTATACCTGTTACAGCGGTAATTCAATATGATTTATCACGGACCTGGGCGTCCTTTGCCCGCAATGCCACTCAAGATCGCGTGGCCGATAGGTAGTTTCAAGAGTGACATGACAACATGTCAATATCCTCCCACGCTGCTTAGGAGACAGTATATTTTTATAACCTCCAAACTCCTTCAGTAATTAGCCAGAGTGCACAACTGATCGGCTGACGCCGCACGGTGCGCAAATCGTAAATCGTACTTCCCCGTAACCCTTAATTCTGTTTACTTCCCGGCGAGAGTTAATAGGCCCTTGATGAGTTGGTCACGAAGACCCATTCTGTTCAGGGTTGGTCACACTCACGGGTCAACACCTATCCGACAGCCTCCACGCGTAAAGTGCGAGCCTGGGTAGGACTCTGGCCTTATAGTTAGTTTCCCCTGGGAATCAACTTTCTGACGCTCCTGGACGGTCTGCGCACCGTGCGGCATAAGCCAATCGATTGCGCACTCTGACTAACAGTCGGCAGAGTCTGGAAGCAGTACTGTTTCCTATAGAGCGGGGGTGGTTGCGGACCTTACGGCGACTGCTCTTGAAACGACCATCGGCTACCCGATCCTGGGTGAACAGCCGGTCAAAGGACGCTGTGGTCCACGATAGATTCGGTATACACCGTTTCACCGCTTCGTAAGGGAGAGGACCGCGCAAGCGACCTCGAACTCGTAACCAATTGAGAGACTCGAGTAATCTGGTCGCAATCGGAAGTAAGGGCATAACTGTAAGCCCGCTGGGTAACACTCCTGGCTATCTCGCGGTTAAGGAGTTGGCATCTTACGGGTTTGTGGCGGATCTAGACGGTGGACTGTTTTGTCCAAGTGTTCTGCGCTCACTCCAGGGAGATAGAACGACTAATCGTTAAAACTTTCTGAGGTGACGGGCTCGCCCGCTGTAGTCGACAACCCAACTTGTTTACTTCCCGGCCAACCAACGATTAGAAAAGTATTGTGAACGCGCAATTACCCCCCTCCCCCCCCCAAAACGATAAAGTCCATTTCCAGACTAAAGTGGACACGCCTGGTGTATCCTTAATTCTTATTCCTCCCAAATCCTAAATAAATGTTTTCCAATATTTTATTCCTACCCTGTTATATTAAATAAGTACCTACGAAAACTCATCGCTCGAACCATCTGCGCGGTCGGCGATTCAGTTATCAAATTTACGCGTGGCGGATCGTATCGCACGTCGTGAAATACTCGTCTATCAGTGATAGAAAAAATTACCTAAAAATAACTTCCGCAAGTGCCGTGCATTTAAGGCAGTTTCATCGGGATCAGCACCAGCGTCTGGGTAGCTACCCATCAGCGAAGCAGCCAGAGAAGATCAGGAAGGAAGCGGTTTTTCGAGGTACTCCTGGATCTATTTTAACTGTGGCTGTTCAGCGCCCACCACACCTTAATTTAAATACAGTCCATTGCCTGACGTTCAGGATATCGACCATAAAGTATGTCTGTATATCTATGTGTGGCTGTGTGCGTGTGTATTTCTCCACGATAGCGCCCAAACGCTTCATCCGATTGAGCTGAAATTTGGAATGTAGCCATCATGTAATCATGACAAGAGTTATTTTGGTTGAAATCGGTACCTTAGGGGATATGATAGTCATACTTCAATCCTGAAATATTGGATTTATACACTTCAAGTTCGGTCCCCAAATGCGTCGTTGGGCCTAAATCATACAGTGAAATTTTGTTAGGAATATCTCTTATATAAGCAACATTTAAGAAAATACTATTATTATAAATATTGGAAAATAGCTATGGCAATACCACGGAAATAAAACAAAAATAATGCAAATATAATTCCATCACTATCGGGGGGGAAGAAGTTAGGGCGAGGTTATGGGAAGGTTTGGGGGGAAAGTTGATGGGGTAGGGGAGGAAGAGGGGCAGTCAATGATAGGGGGTTGGAGGGTTTGGCGCAAGGGGCAGGGGGGTTGTCTGCTTGCCGGTAAAGTCTTGGGGTGACAACCGATTTTTTTATTTAGGTCTATTTCAGTTAGCCAAAATAAAAATGTTTTCACCAAAATGGAACACTAAAATCTAGGTTTTATGGTTTTTTCCTAGAATTGTCATTTCTTGTCTAAATATAATATCACGGTCACCCTACACTAAAGGTACGGTAGCGACTGACTGTCACAGATACAGTTTTGATCCAATATCAACAAGTATACCGCTGTCTGCTTCGATATGAGGTCACACAATTTTTTCTTGTCATACAAAAAATATCTACATACGTAGATATTTCGTCACCAGACTGATTTCAAAATAATTCCATGTGAATATATTTATTTAATTTATTTTTATTTTATTTCTGGAAACATGCAGCGCATACAATTGACATAGGTACGTGTGCAAAGATAATGTAGAAAAAAAGAAAAACATTACGCCGATATAATCGTTTCCTACGAAAGTATTTCCGCATATTTACACATTTGAATTTCGGCATATTACACTTAAAAAATAATTGTAAAATAAACTAAGTTCATATTAAATATAATATTAATATAGAAAACCGATGGAAGAGGTAGAGAATTGGAAGTGATTAGGAAAAACGAGTTAGACGATGGTATGTGTATATGTATATAGATATAAATAAAGATAGGTCGTATAGTGGATATATAGATACAGATTGATGTTAATAGATATTTTTTATTTTATTTTTTTTATTTTATAAAATTATCCAAAACAATACAATTGATTTTTGCGAAGCAGATAAGATTGCATTTGTGTGGATTTTATCCCCCCACTAGATTGTATATCTGTTCTGGGGTGATAGTATTTAAGACTTCACTTTAATCATAGTGACTTCACTTTCTTTCTTTTTTTTTTTTTTTTTTTTTTTTTTCTCATTCATTTCGATCGCTCATTCATTCTTATAAATTTTATGGTTATTATAAATATATAAATGTGTACATAAATAAAGAACTAATATTAAATAAAGAAAAAGAACATATTTAAGTTTATAGATAAGTAAAATAAATAAATATATAGATTAATATATAACTAAATTGACCAATAAATTAAGTTAAGTAGCCTAAAAAGGTTTCTTACTGTGCACATATACTTGTGAATTTAATTAATTAATATAATATTATATTTTTATTTTTTTTTTTTTTTTAAACATAATCAACCGAAAAAATATTTTTCTTATCAAGTATCAGGTGACAGATATGGACCGAATTTTGATCCCTCAAATTATCGACCGATACCAGTACCCGATGTTTTAGCAAAATTTATAATAAATATTTATAGATATTTATAAATATTTGTAGTAGCTACTGATATGTTGCATGAAAGTATATAACTAAGAACGATAGGTATTAACAAGCTCGTTAGGTGCAATTGAATTTAATAATTCTTTAACGAACGTCGGATGGTTGAGGTTGAAAATGTCGATGGTGGAGAAACGAGAGTCGTACGTGCACATCAGCCTATAAGCGATGGAATTTTTCTCGTAGTTGGTATTGGCACGAGAGACCTCAAAAGTGCGTGAATTGCGACTTAATCGCGGAGGAACGAAAAAACGTAAGTTTTCAACAAGGTATGGACTATCTAGGGTATTGTGGATAACTTTGTGTAACAGTACCATATCAGCCACAGTGCGTCGGTCTTCTAGAGCTTGAATACCGAAGTGGTCCAATCTGCTCTCGTACGTAGGGAGACCGAAGCGTCCGCGATAATTGATGTGTTTTAAAAAACGCCTTTGGATACATTCTATCCCGCTTCTGTAGACCGAATATTGCGGATTCCAAATTGAGGACGCAAATTCCACGGTACTTCGAACGTAAGCGAAATATAACAACAATTGTTAAATTCACAGAGTTTATAAGCCGATTTCAGAAGTTGGTCAATTATAAAAGCTTTTGCAAAAAATATTAATTGTAATCTAAGAATGTTAAATTTGTTGGAGGTTATACACTTTTTTTCAACGACTGCCCAACAAGAAAGAAGTGTAATGTGTTCAGGGCTCATCTATGTATATTTTCCGTTTCTTTATTCCATTATAACTTCTAAACGCTTGAACCGATTTAGAAGTGTGTGGTATTGTTAGAGTCGCTATGCCGTCTCGAGTGTCATAAAGTACCTTAACCATAATTTTGTTTTTATTATTTTTATTTATTTGTTACAACTTGGTAGAGAGTTAGCATCTTGCAGTGTCGACTACAACGGGCGAGCCCGTCACCACAGGACGTTTTAACGATTAGTCGTTCTGTCGCCCTGCAGTGAACGTAGAAGACTTTGGACAGTACAATTCTACGTCCAGCTACGTCACAACCCGTGAGAGTCCAACGCCTTACCGCGAGTGAGCCAGGAATAAGCCCGGCGGGCTCGAGATACTCGCGCCCTCACTTCCAATTGTGACCAGATTTCTCCGGTCTCTCGATTGGTTCCGAGTTCGAGGTCGCTTGCGCGGTCCTCTCCCTTACGAAGCGGTGAAACGGAGTGCACCGAATCTGTCGCGGACCAAGGCGTCCTTTGCCCGACTCTGAACCGGGATCGGATGGCCATTGGTCATTTCAAGAGCAGTCGCCGTAAGGTAGACAACTACCCCCGCTCTATAGGAAACAATACAGTTCCCAGACTCCCCCGATTGTTAGTCGGAGAGCACAATCGATTGGCTTGCGCCGCTCGGTGCGCAGACCGTCCAGGAGCGCCAGAGGATTGATTCCTAGGGGAGACTGGTTGACCCAGTGTCCTACCCAGGCTCGCACCCCATGCGTGGAGGCCATCGGATGGGTGTTGACCCGTGAGTGTGACCGACCCTGAAACAGAATAGGTCTTCGTGGCCAACTCAGCAAGTGCCCATTAGCCTCCCATTAGAGAGTTAGCAATGAGATCGTACAGATATGATTTGTAACTATTTATATAAGCAATAAGAAAATGAACACTACCCATACGATCATTCTAGACGAATGCCCAACTATACCGAACAGCCTGTATCTGGGCATACGAAATATATAGCCTTTGTTTTTAAGTTGTACTGACGTTTGAGTAATAGTGACTAATAGACTACTTTCAATACTAACACTAAGATAATGGCATAAAATAGTACGCATATTAATACAAATATATTGATAAAGGGTTAGTTACATACATATATACACATATACACATACAAACATACATACATACATATATAATAACACACACACACACACATACATCTACATACACACATATTTTAAATTATTGTATGAATCAATTCTTTTTCAGTCTTTGTACGACCTACTTCGTAAAGGAGCCATTTTTTTACTTTTATCTTAAATTGGTGTACATTTTGAACATTTTTTACTGACTCTTCTAAAGTATTAAAAAAATTGGGGCAATGAAATACAACTGTCTTTGGGCAAAGCTTGTATGTACGTGAGGAATTACATAGTTCGTTCATTCAGGGATCGTAAATAAATTATCAAGTAAGTACCTAGCTGTCTAAACGTCCAAATGTCACTAAATTAACATACATATATCGTGTTTAGTGTCAGATGAAAGGTCTAATTGAGTACATTGCGGAAATATATATTATCTATATGGATAAATATATAAACCACTAATACTTCAAAAAAATACCGTAATAAAAATAATTGTAAATACAAGAGCTCACTTTCTGTAATGGCAATCGTGTTTTTTATTTTCTTCAATCTATATCTTAATATATATAAATTACGTGTCACGTTGTTTGTCCGCGATGGACTCCTAAACTACTTAACCGATTTGAATCAAATTTGCACACAATGTGCAGTTTGATCCAACTTGAAAGATAGGATAGCTTACGTCTTAATTTATAGTCGCGATATTATTTTATTGCAATGTCTATTATTTGACATTCGCAATTATCTGTTAGTTCCAAACGATTTTAACAGATGGCGTTATCTATTGAGTAATCCATAGATGGCGCTGCTATGTTAAACCTACAAACGTCATAGTCGGCCAAGCGTTATTCTAAATTCAAAATATTGTGAAGGTAATACAGTGAAATTATTCCTGCTTTTTAATTATTTGTGCTTCATTGTTCAAAACTCTTTAATTAAAATATATACATGTAAGTATTATCACATAGTTATAAAAGTGGAATAACTGCAGTATAGGAACCTCTCTCCAATTTTTTTTATTTTAATGCTAAATCTGGAAGAAAATTGTGTCGGTCGCTATAAATAAGCGAGATATAGGCATTCAAAGTTTAAATTTTAAAAACAGGCCAAAATAATATAATATAAAAATGGATGTTGGTATATCTGTATGCCCGTCTGTCCGAGTTTAATAGACTCCGAAACCGTTTGACCGATCACCATGAAAGTTGGCATATATATGTATTTTTTCATGGTTAAGGTTTTTATATATATCCGCTTTGTTGCAACTTTCAACTAGACGGCGCTGCAGCACACCAACTTCTATACTGCTCAACCGATCGCCATGAAAATTGGTATACATTGGTATTTGAGAAAAGATATAACACGGGCAACGCCGGGTAATACCACTCGTACATATATATAAAAATGAATGTTTGTCTGTATGTCCGCTATGGACTACTAAACCGCTCGACCGATTTTGATGATGTTTTGAGGGAAACTTTAGACTTGTTTGGAGATGGTTCCTGTGAAGTTTGCTGCCGATCGGACCAAAGGTTTTTTTTTTGTGTCCTCAATAAAACCAAAATTCTTCTATTTGTTTAAAGCGGCGAATTTGAATTTCGAATGCGACCGCGAAGACAGGAGTGAGTTCTTCTTTTTTTTATAGTTGAATGAATTTTAAAGCGGCGAATTTGAATTTCGAATGCGACCGCGAAGACAGGAGTGAGTTCTTCTTTTTTTATAGTCGAATGAATTTTAAAGCGGCGAATTTGAATTTCGAATGCGACCGCGAAGACAGGAGTGAGGAAGACAGGAAACGCTGCAATGTCACATTTTTTTCAAAATGAACAAAATCAATAAAATGACTCAAAATGAATTGAATATTTGTGTAATGTCTTTCCTTCAATTTTATTTCAGTTGGCGGCGTAGCAACGCGCGCAGGGTACAGCTAGTATTATATATGTATTTGTTACAATCTTTATATATATGTAAGTTTTCCGATTCAATATTTCCAATACGATTGAGCTGAAATTTGTTATACTTATGTTAGTTCGGTGACAATGCCATCGAGGCGATTTGATGGTGACGTCAGGATGTAGGGACTGGAACTCCCTGATGCCAAATGGTAGGACAGTCGAATTCGAGATAGTATATTTTGTGATGACGCACATGATGACGAGAGTCTGAAGATGGAGCCGGGAGATTGCCACTTTAACTCCCTGATGAAAAGTGCTAGGATAGTCGACCTTGGGCTCGTTTGTTTTGATATCTTGAGTACTTTCTATTACACTTAATAAGGAGTGTCTGAAGATGGAGCCAGAAGATTTCCACCAGAACTCCCTGATAAAAGTACTAAGATAGTCGAGTTTGGGCTCGTTTGTTTTGTTGTCATGAGTAATTTCTATTACACTCTATGTCAATGTTTTGAAGATGGAGCCGAAAGATTGTCAGTGGAACTTCCTGGTGGAAATAAGAGCTTGATTTTAAAAAAAATCCTTTGATACTTTTAATTTATTTTGTTATTTTGATTCTGGAAATCGTTAGAATTTATAAAATGCTACGATGTTTTGATTCATAACAGTTTAAGTATACTTACTGTTATTTCCGTGATAACCGTACGGAAAAAGTTGATAAACATATTCGAGTAATGGATTTTCAACAAATTTTCATGTAATTCAACAAAATTACGATTGAAACAACGTTATTCTGTATAACACCATTATAACAAAATAGTAATGTAAGAAACAACCAAATATTTTTCTGGCCTGAGATAAGCGCTTTTTCCGGTGGGTAGTAGAAAGTGACAACGTTCATTTCATATTCTGCTTTAACGTATTGCCCTGTCTCGTTCACATGAACTAATTTCTAATTTTAGTTTACGAAGAACTGCAATCGAGCCCATAGTATAATTATAGTTTATAGCATGATTAATCAATGAAATATAAATTGGTCATGTCGATGCGGCGAAAGTCTTAAAAACGATAAATTAAAACTAAAATTGAGGCTTGATAG
Organism: Micropterix aruncella; assembly: GCA_944548615.1. Taxonomy (NCBI): domain Eukaryota; kingdom Metazoa; phylum Arthropoda; class Insecta; order Lepidoptera; family Micropterigidae; genus Micropterix; species Micropterix aruncella. Next base: position 9,681,349 of record OX155977.1, read on the forward strand.
ATTGATCTAACCATATAATGATGTTAACATGTCATGGTTATAAATTAAAAGTGAAATCTCGCCTTACATGTGGATATTTTGCGGTATTGAGAGATCGCCATAGATCAAGAATTTTCAGCGAAAAGCAACATGAGATTTTTCAAATTTGTTTAGTAATCGACCTGTATGTTGAAGCAGAATTGCTTGATTTGAGGCAGTTGTTACATTACATTACATTACATTTTCGTCGTGTCCTATTGACAGCTAAAGACCGCTCTTGGACGTGTCAAAATGATTGGGTTAGGTAGTAAGTCTCGTTACTACTCTTTACTGAACATACATAGGTAGTCAAAAATCAACTACTAGATTGTCACACTATAAATATAAATAATCAAAATAGAAGCCTAATATTTGAAGTAAATAGTAATTCGAAAAGATACGTAGTAAAATTATTCATAGTAATATTCAAATTGTCAGTAAAATGTTAAATAATCAAATTAATGCTACGTTATGCATTTTAAACTAAAAGTACAGATATAAGACCATATAAAATAATCAGACAATAAGGCTCTACTTTTTTAAGTAATTTAAGTGGGCACAAAATTTAAAAAATCATGGCCCTCAAATTCGGCCAGATTATAAAAAGGGTGGCCTATCAGCATCTCCTTGGTGTTTTTTTTTTAATTTTATGTCCTTCAGCTGTTTAAATTTTGTAGGGAGTAGATTATAGAATTTAATGCTAAGGTACAAATAGCTTTTTTGTACTTTTGCCAGTTGTATCCGGGGTACGCATATAAGGGAGTTACCACGGGTACGATGCGAGTGAATATCTGCATTAATTGCAGTTTCTGGGAGGTGCTGTCTAGCATACATTAAACACTGGTATTTGGACGCCGAATACATAGTCATTACCCTTGCCTTGCTGAAATATTCATTGCATGAGGTCCTAGTCGTTATCTGATACATGATGCGTATTGCCTCGAATTATTAACGCGTATTATGCGTTTTTAATACGCGTATTATGCGTATTAAAAACAACAATGAAGACGAATATTGTGTTTCTTCGGAAAACAGGTTGAGATCAGGTCGATTTAAGGGAAACTTTGAAATGCCGAAACTTCTAACGTCTTTTGGACTACGTCACTATAGCTTTCTTGCTCCAAGAATAGTTAATATTATGAGTAAAACGGACATATTGGAAATTAGCAGCAACCAACAAAAATATCACTTTACATTCAGATTAAAGACTAAATTGAGACTAAAGATTCCTTTAAGAAGCAGAGCCATATGTGCGTCGAATGTTTTTTTCTTATGGGGACACCTCAAGGCTAGAGTATACGAGAACAAGCCCCGAACTCTGGACGAATTGAAGGACGCAATTCGCGTGGAAGTCGCCCAAGTTGAAAGAGCGATGTTGGAGAGAGTCTACGCGAATTTCCAAGAACGCCTCCAGCACTCCATCAACGATTTCGGCCACCACATGCCTGATGTGATTTTCCACACTTGACTGTCTCAAATGCTATTTCCTTGCGAACCTGATTCCATCAATAAATATGTTTTTGAGCAAAAATTAACTATTTTATGATTTTTTTAAAACCGTCCGTCCTCACTGCCGCACCCTGTATTATTAGTTATTATTATAAAATAATATTTATTATTGCTATTATATATTATCATTTTAATTATACATTATAATATAGTATTACTTGTTTATAGTTGTAATATTATATTGAATATTATTATATTGTAATATTATATTATTTCAGTTTTTTTTAGTTTAAGTTATGTAGTTTATAATCATTTGTATTGGTGTTCTCCTTAGAAAAGGCTCTGTCTAGTTAGGGGCAACACAATCTATGTTAAGTGATAACAGTGTTTTTTTTTGTGGACTAATAAATAAATAAATTAGGATATAAAATCAGCCGCTATTTTGGAAAACAACAGAGTAATTTAGGTTTCTCCACATTGACAGGCTAAAGGCACATCCAGTTTTTTGTAAACAAACAATTACATATATACTGCAATATGTTTTTTAAATGAAATATTTGGGGTTTTGTATTTATCTTTATAGATAGACCTATATTTCTGGAATGTACGCAATTAGAACTTTCATTTAATACTAAACACTATATATTCATGGTAATTTATTGACATTTAGACATTTAAACAATTACTACCCTGATATTTGGACAGTTAAGGTAATCTATGACACTCGGGATGACATAACGACTCTAACAATGTTACACTATTTAAAAACGGTTCAAGCACTTAGAAGTTACGATGGAATTAAAATAAACGATCCCCGAACACATTACACTCCTTTTTTTTGGTCTGTCAGGTAAAAAGGTTTTTTCTGTGAGGATCATACGAAACGCTGTAGAGATACAAACCGCAGTAAGCTGCTGTAGATTTCACACCCTAATCTCTAGTCGATTCTTGAGCATTCCTAAATCAAGCAATGCTCAAGCACTGGCTAATTCATCGATTGTGTGCTATAGATATATCAATTTCCATAAGTACTGCTCAAGCAGTCGTGATTCTTAACGTTACTTCTGGCAATATACGAGGCAATATAAGTATTGGCTACAAAACGAAGAAAACTTTTAATTCGTAAAATGCTCCTAAATAAACTAGTAAATTCGTAGTTCGTGTTAACCCTTCAGGCCTCGGCCCCTCAGCCGATTAACAAGTTGATGTCCCAAAAAATTTTAGTAAAAATTAGTAAAAAAATTGAATTATGACACTGTTTCACCAAAACTTTAACTACTGCCAAACCACTGTACCCATAATTAAAATAAAACATATTAACATAATAAAACATAATAAAATATAACTAATTAAATTAAAATAAAATTAAAACGGGGTTGTCACGCTGAATCGAGTTGTGGCCGATATCGGCCAATCGGGGCCTGAAGGGTTAAGTTGCATTTTCCGTATTCTCATTGTGTTTAATCTTTTGTCAGTGACTTCCTTTCAAAATATCAGCCGAATTTCGCATTTTAACTTACTGTTTGCATTTAAAATAAAATGATAGTTTAGAAAAACTAAAAAATCACGCATTAATAGCAATTTAAACTAAAAATTAAACAATAATTTTGAAATATAAACGTATTGTTTAACAGCGGCAGAAATTAACCTAACTCAATATATATTTAGTTAAATGATGCGGCGACAGCCAATCAGTTTGTGCACTCTGTTTAATTACTGGAGGACAAATACAGTTGTCAACTATAACGGGCGAACCCGTCAGCTCAGGAAGTTTTAACGATTGTTCGTTCTATCTCCCGTGAAGTGAGCGCATAAGACTTGGACAAAACAGTCCACCGCCAAGCTCCGCCACATGCCCGTAAAAGGCCAACGCCTTATCTGCGAAATAACCAGGTATGTTACCCAACGGGCTTACACTCACGCCCTTACTTCCAATCGCGACCAGATTACTCCTGTCTCTCGACTGGTTACGAGTTCGAGGTCGCTTGCGCGGTCCTCTCCCTTACGAAGCGGTGAAGCGGTGTAAACCGAATCTATCACGGACAACGAAATCCTTTTCCCGGCTGTTCACCCAGGATCGGGTAGCCGATGGTCGTTTCAAGAGCAGTCGCCGTAAGGTCCGCAACCACCCCGCTCTATAGGAAACAGTACTGCTTCCAGACTCCGCCGACTGTTAGTCCGAGTGCACAATCGATTGGCTTACGCCGCACTGTGCGCACACCGTCCAGGAGCGCCAGAAGGTTGACTCCTAGGGGAAACTAGCCCAAAAGCCAGAGTCCTACCCGGGCTCGTACTTCATGCGTGGAGGCCGCCGGATGGGTGTTGACCCGTGAGTGTGACCGTCCCTGAACAAAATGGGTCTTCGTGGCCAACTCAGCAAGGGCCCATTAGCTCCTCCTGAAATGAACAGTCGGCTACCTGATCCTGAGTTCAGCGTCGGGCAAAAGATCCTATGGTCCGCGATAGATTCAAACTGAATCATCGCTGAACATACGGCCGGTATAGGTTTGCGCAAGCGACTTCGAACTCGTGACCAGTCGGGAGGTCGGAGGTATCCTGATGGTTAATTCCAGACGGAGATATCCTGGCAAAACTGGCTGTCTTGGAGCGAGGCTGCCTGCTGGTTTACCTTCCCAGTGCCTCGCCGTGAGGCGTGTGCTTTGTTGGACGGTAGGTTTGTATCGTTCCCAAGTCTTCTACGCTCATCTCACGGGAGACAGAGCGATCATTATCGTTGAAACTTCCTGAGGGTAATGGGTTCGGCCGTTGTAGTCGACAAATCTATGTGTACTTCGTAATATGGCCATACTTTGTTAGGTCATAAATTAAGCGAATATACATACCTACCGTGAACGCGCTAAAATTATCTATAGAGATGAAGACCGATACAGTAGCAATTATCCGAACACCGACTATCCGATTCGCTGAATATCGGAAATTGAAATGGGAAAAAGATAAAGACGAAAACGTACTAATTTTTGATAATACACTAACATATCCCACCGAAGAATTGTTGGAAGACGAGAATGGCCAGTTTAAAACAATATTTTTACCGCCAAACGTCAAAAGCTTGTTGCATCCAATGGATATCTGTTATTGAAATCATGAAACGCTATTACAGAAGGCAACTTTTAAGGAAACTTAGTAGAGGGCGAAGACGAAGAAGGTGGCTATTTACGAATTAAAAATATTCTTCGTTTTGTAGCCAATACTTACACGCATATTGCCATAAGTAACGTTAAGAATCACGATTGCTTGAGCAGTACTTATGGAAATTGATTATCTATAGCACACAATCGATGCATTAGCCAGTGCTTGAGCAATGTTTGATTAAGGAATGCTCAAGAATCGACTAGAGATTAGAGTGTGAAATCTACAGCAGCTTACTGCGGTTTGTATCTCTAAAGCGTTTCGTATGATCCTCACAGAAAAACCTTTTTACCTGACAGACCAAAAAAAAGGAGTGTAAAGTGTTCGGGGTTCGTTTATTTTATTCCACCGTAACTTCTAAGTGCTTGAACCGCTTTTAAATAGTGTCACATTGTTAGAATCGTTATGTCATCCCGAGTGTCATAGATTACCTTAACTATCCAAATATCAGGACAGTAATTGTTTAAATGTCTAAATGTCACTAAAAAGTAAATTTGAAAGATTAACCTTAGCGTCGAAGTTGAAGCAGACACGGGACCATCAGCCCTTTTTAAGCTATTGCATAGCTTTTATCGCGAGCCTAGTAGGCCAGCGCGGCGACCGAATGAAGAAATTTCTTAACGAAAATTAATGATTTCAAACTGATAATTACGTCTAAACGAGTACTGCTTGCGATTCGAAAAAAATATATTTTAAACAAGAACATTTTCCTAATATTCTTAGCTTTGAATATTTTAGATTTTGTTTATATTACATAGTGTAATTAATTTGTGAAATTAGGTCTAACCGAACACAAAAACGACTACTACGCAAATACTATCTGGCGTATTATTATGAAACCTGCACCATTTTAAAGATAATTTAATTATCTATCTTTTTATCTACGATTTTTTTCGAATAATCCGTTTTTTTGCTTTATCGAATAAAAAATTCGTGCGCGGCGCTCTATCGGAAGACGTTTAAATTATTCCGAATCATTTGCTACCGCAGTCGCAAATGATTCGGAATAATTTCAACGTTTTCCGATAGAGCGCAGTTATATGATATCAGAAAAAATAAAATAAATAAATAATTTTAATTGCATAAGTTGTTAAAAATGCTATGCAATAGCTTTACCGCGGCAGTCCCCGAGTGCCACACGTATTTTTCTTTAAAATTAGTTCTTTTTCTTTCATTTTCAACATACATACATGCATAATTACTGTATGTATATAGTAATTAATTAAAGTAGACCCTTTTTTCGGAAATAAACCAATAATCCGATTTTTTTATTATTTGAATGGCGTCCCGTGCCAATTGATTCGGTTGTCATTTCCCCCCCCCCCCCTCCCCATTCCCCCTCCCAAGATGATTAAGACCATTTCCAGGCTGAAGTCTGTCTGTGAGTCTGTGTGTCTGTGTATAATGCTCCACGATATTGCCTAAACGCTTTATCTGATTGAGCTGAAATTGAGCTGATTGGCATGTAGGCATCATTTGGTCATGGTAAGAATTGAAAAGGTTTTGGTTTGAAATCGATACACTTTTTTATTTGTTATAATTTTATTTTCTTTGCCTAAAGTTGCGGGCGGCCAGTGTCATCTGCTACCGCGTACCTATGCCGCTGCGCACTACTACCTATGAACGGCTGCGGTTCGTGTCTTTGCTTAGATGCCGACGTGAGCTTTCGAAGCTTTTTCATTGGATTCCGCTGGGTTGCTTTACGTTACTACGGAAATGTTTCGATTTTTCTCGGAATGACATGAACTGTTATTTACGATTAAAAAATTCAATGTTGTTTACTAAGATAACGCACCTTCCAACATTTTTATAGCAGTTACTGTGATTCGGGAATTCTTGTCAGGAAAGTCTTGAGGAGGAGGGGGGGTGGGGGGAGGGAACACAATCGTTTTTTTATGGTATTGAATGCAAGCAATTTCCCTTCACGCTTTCGCATTTTATATCTACTATATTCCTCTTAATTATACTGTTTTTATATGCATACCTTCGTTAATTACCGATTAAATCGTTAATTAACGATTCATTTAATTCCTTTTAGTATTCTTTTGATTATCAGGCAAATTAATTTAACGTTTTTACCACGGTGTCACATACATACATAACAGACTAGATGTTGCTTGCGGCTTCGCACCACGTAGAGTTTCGAATCGAGTTGTTCATTTAAGTAGGGTTGCGTTCATTTGCCTTTTGAGAGGCTAGCTTTAGGTATGTAATTCTATCACTTAAGACGTCCCATTCAGATGCAAGCTACCTATCTCGTAGACGCAGGTACGCGTCTTGTACCTCGCCACCAGCTGCTTTCCGCTGAATACTAACCTTGCTAGGCCAGTCGCCCGCCGCGTTGCCGCTAGATATTTCGAGGTGCTGGCACGCGCTACTAATTTCATGATATCTCTTATACTATACCACCTAAAAACTTACAGTAAATGGCTAATTTTATCTCCATTACCCGTGATGATGGAGTATTTTATTTTGATAAGCCTTAACATTTTATTCCTAATCCTTTTTCTTATTTTTATAAGCTTCAAATCATTTATTACATATATAACAACTGAAATGTAAAAATTGCTTTTACGGACTTGTTGGTACTTCGCCCAACATATCGAGTCAACAAAAGAATTAGATTCTAGAAATCCATAACCGCAAGCACACTTAATATTACACGCGCCAACCGACATTGAATTCCATATAATTTCGGCAATTAATGCAGACACAGCCGATGACTAATATCATTTCTCATGATCGATTCAATCGGACATACTCACTTCCCCCACGCCTACTGCATTGCGTCATTTAATGCGCTATATAAACCCATACATTCGATCGATTATTCATCATCCTCTGGCGGCAGTCACCCGCGTCATTCACGAGTACACGCGCTCTTCATCATCTTCGAGTCGACAACCGCCGCGCTTATACCTCGCTATCATCATCATCGAGCAGTCACTTCACACTATCTACACACACCGCGACTTATCATTCGAAGCGTTACAACTGGCAAGCATCAAATACCTTCTGCAATAAACTACTTCAACTTCAACAAGACGACTTTTACTACGGAGAAAATCCCTGATGACACCACACCCTCACTCACGAGCAATTGGAGTCTAGTGAGGGGTGGTCCCTCACAGACTTTTTAATAGACATTGTTTTACAAATATCAAACCGATCCGTCAGCGCAAACCGAGGAAGCAACTCACCAGCTTATGTTTCTCCGACTTTTTACAAATATCCTAATTTCGTATTGAAAACCAATATTTATCACCATTAAATATAACCACTAGCACTTGTCAATAATGTAGCTTTCCAATAGTGAAAGAATATTGTATTTCTCTCACGGCTCGTTTCTGTTAAATAAATACCTGTTTAATATCTGTGGCATTTGCCCACAATAAAATACCATATCTCAATTGGGACTCAACCAGAGAATAGTATGCACTCAAAACTTCCTTTTTGTCCAATATCTTTCTTAATCTGGAGACCGCATAGCAAGCTGAACATAATTTGTACCTAACCTGGCTTTCCATGACATATCCTCATCGATGTGAATTCCTAGAAATTTAGAGGACTTGGCAATCTCGACAGAATAATTTAAGGCTAACTGTTTTTCTTTTTGTTTGAGAATGTCGCGGAGCAACAAACATACACAAAACCAAAGTACGCAAAGTACTATAGAAGGAAAGGACCGAAAGAAGACTCCACCCGAAAGCGGCAGGAAATGGTATCGCCGAGGTGCAATGGCAACACCGGAAATAAGGAGATGGCGATGTGCAATGACGTCACTAGGAATACCTACCCCGAACGCCCAATAATCAAACACATCTTAAGTGCCTCCAACGAGGCGTTTATTTTATCATCACAAACAAGCCGTCAACGAGAAGCTAAAGCAAACATCGAAATCAATGGAAGAGAACAGTACAAACCGTCGCGAATCTATCCGCCGTGTTTCGCACGCAAACGTCACGAAAAAAACAAACGAAACCCACATCGCAGCGACTTCTCAGCAGAGAGCGTTTCATCTTATATCACGGCAACTTGCGGTGTCAACTACAACGGGCGAGCCCGTCACCACAGGACGTTTTAACGATTTTCTCGTTCTGTCGCCCTGCAGTGAACGTAGAAGACTTTGGACAGAAACAAGCCAACGACTTACCGCGAGATAGCCAGTGTTACCTGGCGGGCCGACCCTCGCGCCCTTGCTTCCAATTGTGACCAGATTTCTCCGGTCTCTCGATTGGTTCCGAGTTCGAGGTCGCTTGCGCGGTCCTCTCCCTTACGAAGCGGTGAAACGGTGTGCACCGAATCTATCGCGGACCAAGGCGTCCTTGCGATCGGACGTCTCTGAACCGGGATCGGATGGCCAATGGTCATTTCAAGAGCAGTCGCCGTAAGGTAGACAACCACCCCCGCTCTATAGGAAACAATACAGTTCCCAGACTCCCCCGACTGTTAGTCGGAGAGCACAGTCGATTGGCTTGCGCCGCTCGGTGCGCAGACCGTTCAGGAGCGCCAGAGGTTTGATTCCCAGGGGAGACTGGTTGACCCAGTGTCCTACCCAGGTTCGCACCCCATGCGTGGAGGCCATCGGATGGGTGTTGACCCGTGAGTGTAACCGACCGAACACATGGGTCATCGTGGCCACCTCATCATGGGCCCATTAGCTGCCTTATATCACGGCAGCCCGTAGGCTGGTGGCGAAGGGGAAGGCAACAACTGAGGGCGCAGCGATGCAGTATAAACTCAAAAAAACACGAAGGAGCTACCGCGCAAACACGAATCACTTCTGGCGACTTTCCAGTCCAGAGCCTTTCATCCGGTTGCTACTCGAAGTAGGTCGGGGGAGGGTAACGACCGGTGGGGTCCAGAAGCGATAAACGTGCGAAACTAAATGTGCGAAACACGACACAACCGAAGCTCAAGCGCCGCCTCGCGGAAACCCTCGCGACACTGGTGACCCCACAGAAGAACTCACAACCGCGGCAAGAAAACGGACAAATCGCTAAACGGACAACGGCACGGACCACCAACAACCAGCGAATTTGGACGTCTTCTCCAACGAGTCAGACACACAAACATCAAGATGGAACCATTCCACGACACAGCGGAGTCAACACAGCCAAACCCTGACATCGCGCCACTGAGCATCGCTTCACGAATACCTGCATTCTGGCACCACGCACCACGCCTCTGGTTCGCGCTCGCCGAGCAGATTCTGGCACCACAGAAATGCAGCGATCAAGACCGATTCTGATACGTAATCGCACAACTGGACCGAACAGCGTTACAGGAAGTAAGCGACCTGATGCTGCAACCGCCCAAACAAGAAAAATTCGAGGCATTGAAGGAACGGCTAATCACAACCTACGAGGAATCAGAGACGCAACGACTGCAGAAACTCCTATATCAAACAGAAATGGAAAGCGACAAACCTTCGCAACTAATACGAAGCTTAAACTACAACTGCAATTCAAACATAGATCGCGAGTTTCATTCTGAACGACGGAAACCCTCGCGACAAGAAGTTTATCATTACTGTTTTGCTTAAATTTAGCGACACCTGGATCGCTCTAAAGTCTAAACCAATCATCGAGTTCAAAAAGTGTTTCGTTTATTATTTCCTCCATTTTCGTTCTACAATCACTTTCAAAAATACACGCGGTGTCATCTGCAAATTGGTCAGCTTTGGCACATGTTATGTTAGTTGCTAAATCATTACAATAGAGATTGAAGAGGAGAGGTCTTGATATTGATCCCTGTGGCACACCGATGTTTACTGTTTCACATCTCGATTGCTTAACCTTTTCCTAAATTCCATCAATTATTTTAATCTTCACCAATTGCTGCCTACTTTCTAGGTACGATTTAATGAGTGAATTAGCCACTCCTCGAATTCCATAATGGTTTAGCTTATCTAGCAATGTATTGATATTTATATAGTCGAATGTTCTGCTTAGATCGCAGAACAGTCCTGCTGAAAACGTCTTCTTATTTTGGCCATTCTCAATCATGAAATATGCATGTCTTGTTATTGCATTCGATCAACAGAATTGAAATATAATATCGTTAATTTTATCGCAACAAATAATGTGACCCAGCCGAGAGTCGAACCCGAATGTTTAGTTTTTAGTTCTTTATATTTTGGGCTACTGTTAACTAATAATCACTGTTATTGTTTACGCTTCGCTAAACTAATTCATTGTCAAGGCTTCGATATTAAGTATAAGTAAAAGAAGTCATCTTCTTGTTGGGACCCTTAGGCCGGCCGCACACGTACGATTCCCGAATTCGTTTAATAATTCCTGACCGTGCGTTCGTAATTTCGAACGAAAAAAAAAACGAATGACGTCATACCGAACGCAGCGCTCACATACCTTTTTTGTGAGCCGCCGCACACGGACGGAAGTTTCGATTCGGAACCGCGCCAGCGCCGTGCCTAGCGGACCACGTAGGCAATTGACATAAGACATATTGACATATTGACACATATTGACATAAGACATATTGACATTCTGTAAAAATCGAAAAATGCGTCTGGATGTGCTCGTAATTTTTGCCCTCTTGAGATATCATGGACTCTCCTTTATTCTCAAAGTATTCAACGGATGTACCAAATAACGACAATTCCTCTTCTTCTTGATAAGTGACAGCAAATATTCAACAGCAAGTAATTCGTCGTCATCCATATTGCCGAGAAGAGTGCCTCTACGTACTGGCAGTAAAAAATCCAAATAAAAAAAACGAACGTCTGTGGTTGGTTTACGGAATTCCGAGTCGGTATTCCGAATTTGGAAATTGAATACGGAAATCGTACGTGTGCAGCCTGCCTTATACTCGAGGTAATACGAAATAAACAGCCGCTATATATTTACTCACTTATGGCCTAGTTCATAACAGACATGTCCATTCAACACGGGCAAGTTGCCTCAATTCTAGAGTTGTCAACTACAACGGGCGAGCCCGTCACCTCAGGAAGTTATAACGATTAGTCGTTCTATCTCCGTGGAGTGAGTGCAGAAGACTTGGACAAAACGGTCCACCGTCAAGCTCCGCCACAAACCCGTAAGAGGCCAACGCCTTAACCGCGAGATAGCCAGGAGTGTTACCCAGCGGGCTTACACTCACGCCCTTACTTCCAATTGCGACCATATTACTCTAGTCTCTCGATTGGTTACGAGTTCGAGGTCGCTTGCGCGGTCCTCTCCCTTACGAAGCGGTGAAACGGTGTATACCGAGTCTATCGCGGACCACGGCATCCTTTGCCCGGCTGTTCACCCGGGATCGGGTAGCCGATGGTCGTTTCAAGAGCAGTCGCCGTAAGGTCCATAACCACCCCCGCTCTATAGGAAACAGTACTGCTTCCAGACTCCTCCGACTGTTAGACAGAGTGCGCAATCGATTGGCTTATGCCGCACGGTGCGCAGACCGTCCAGGAGCGCCAGAAGGTTGATTCCTAGAGGAAACTAACCCTAAGGCCGGAGTCCTACCCAGGCTCGCACTTCATGCGTGGAGGCCTTCGGATGGGTGTTGACCCGTGAGTGTGACCAACCCTGAACAGAATGGGTATTCGTGGCCAACTCAGCAAGGGCCTGGATTATTGCTCGATAACAATACTTTGAGCCGAACTTTCAATCAGTTTAACCTCCTCCCCGAAGTCCTTGCTTACTTCCCAGAAAAGTTTTGTGATAACAAAAACGAATTTTCACAAATTCACGGCAGCGCTTCGAAAACACGGTGTATTTAGAACGCGTCGCGTCGTGCGTTATCCGATTTTCTGACCCTAAATCATTGACATTATATGTTGGCATGTAGGTATGTGTGTACTTCGGTAAGACACTCTCGCTTTTTCAAACTATCTCTGCCGTGAAAGTCACCATAATTAATGGCGATTTCTGCGTGAAAATCCCATAAATCAATCACGACACTTTTACCAAAAGAGAAAGAGAAAATGTTGATAAGTAGTACACGCTAATTGAAAATGCTGGGCGTTTATTATTAATTAAGTATTAACTTATTTTGACTTAACATTAATGGTAGGTTCATCTGTTACTTGATGTCGGCTATCATTAGCCGTATCATTTGCCGTAGCGGTTATCATTTTTTTTAAGAAGAAGAAGAAGAATTTTTTTTTTTCAAAAACCCGATCTGGGTATATCTGTCTGTCAACATATCTTTACAATTTAAGCTTTTCAGAGGGAATATTTCCAGATTGTCATAAAGTAGCCAAGATTACACCGATATATAAAAAAGGGCGATCCCACGAGCGTAGAAAATTATCGACCCGTTAGCCGCTCATTAGCCGTAGTGTGCGTATTTTTATACTTACATGACCAACAGTCTTTGCAAACTTGCACATTTTTACATGACCGTCCAAAAAAGGAGTATTATGTGTTGCTCGAACCGATTTAGAAGTGTATGGTATTTCTAGAATCGTTATGTCATCCCGAGTGTCATAGGGTTCGTGCCGCGACCCCTTACTTATAGATAAGGACAAAGCAGCGACTTCAATATAAATCGCCGTGTACGCGTTGGCGTAAAAGACAGTCATCATTTGAGAGTTTAGTTTTTTGGTTCTTCCTTTTCGCGGCCGTCCGGAATAAACTCGATAGTACAAACAGAAGTAATTGGAATATTAATTTAGCAGAATAAATTATACAAAGTGTTCAATTATGTATTACTCTCCACAACAAAATATTACTTACCGATTTTAAATAACCGTTTTTGCTTCTTAAATATTTATATATATATATATATATATATATATATATATATATATATATATATATATATATATATATATATATATATATATATATATATATATATATATATATATATATATATATATATATATATATATATATATATATATATATATATATATATATATATATATATATATATATATATATATATATATATATATTTAAAACAGTTGTATATTGTTTTTTAAACACGACTGCCAAAAAAAGGAGTATAATTTGTCCAGGGTTCAACTATGTATAAGGTAGTTGTTGCTTGTTTATTCTTTCAAGTGATCAAATAATTATTTTATTACGACAATTAATTTTTTATTTTCATTTTTTTGTTACAAAAATATTTTGTTTTTGTAATAATCACAATATTGAACTAGCACGCACAAAATTAAACGTTCACCTTAGAACAGGTCCCGGCCTAGTTAGGTGGCGTTGTCACTGGACTTTGCAATGTATTCATTTTCTGCTATTTATTCAATATTTAAAATATTTCTATGCATAGTTCCTAAGACAAAATTGTTTCAAATTATTCTTGAATTAATTAAATAAATAAATAAATAAATAAATGTATATTTTCCGTTTCTTTATTCCACCATAACTTCTAAACGCTCAGACCGATTTAGAAGTTTGTGATATTTTTAGAATCGTTATGTTATTCTGAGTGTCATATGGTTCCGTACCTTGACTGTCTAAATATCAAGTAAATAGTTGTCGAAATGTCCAAATGAGCAAATATCAATAAAGTAACATAAATATATCGTGATTAGTGTCAAATGAAAGGTCTGATTGAGAACATTCCGAAAATATACTTCCTGTTATGGATAATACATAAACCTATCATCTATATGGATAAATACATAAACCACAAATATTTCATAAATAAAATCGTAATTAAAATAATTATAAATACAATAGTTCCCTTTCTGTAACGGCAATCGTGTATTTTATTCTATTTACAGTACTGCCCAACAAAAAAGAGGTGTTCATCGATGTATGTTTTCCGATTCTTTATTCCACCATAAATTCTAAACGCTCGAACCGATTTAGAAGTATGTGCTATTGTTAACATTGTTTTGTCATCCCGAGTGGCACGGGGTATCCAAATAGTTGTTTTAATGTAAAAATCTTCAAATGTCAATAAAATAACATAAATATATCGTGAATGAAAGAGCTGATTGAGGTAATTCCGGAATATACATTTATCTATTTATATAAATACATCAACCACAAATATTTCATACAAAAACCGTATTACAAATAACTATAAATACAATAGTTCACTTCCTGTAAAGGCAGTCCTGCTTTTTATTCTTTTTAATGCATTAACTTGTTAAACCTCTTAGGCGCTAGCCGCACGTAACGGGCGTAAGACTTGTTAGCTGGGGATTTAGTGCAACAGTTTGTATGGGAACCCTGCATTTTGTGATTAAAGGCTCATACTTGGCACAATTGTTCCTTAGGTGGTCCTGAGTGGATTTAAACCGGGAGCCATCGGGGGCCACCCCGTGGGTGGCGGGGGGAGGGGGTGGAAGTTTGATTCCGCGTGCGTCACTTTGAGCCCTATATCTCTCGGACTATAGGTACTAGGGCAAGTGGGATATCATTTTCGGGTAACTCAATGATAACGAATCCATTTTCGGAAGAAAAAAAATACCGGTCTATAGAAAAAATATGAAATAATTGGTAATATCCAAAAATCATTCACATCTTTTTTTTACATATTCAAAGTTTACTTTTTAACCATAAGAGTTATCGGTATTTAAAAAATATATTCCGATAGCCACACTTATATTAATTACACCAGTATATATTTTATTGGACTTCCATAGTAAAAAGTGAGTGAAAAAAATATAATTCATCGCACGGCAGACCAGTGTATTACGCCTGCTAAGTAGATACGGGCATCGAGAGAAGTTAGATAAGTACTTATAGGATTATTTAGTTTCTGCGATAGGAACTACAATAGTAATAATTAGTATGATAATTATATTATTATTGTTTATTTCTATTTAATAAAAATAATTCATCATTCACACACCGTACCTAACTGAGTACACCGTACCTAACTGAGTGGGTGGACCTTTTGGTCGACCCACTCAGTTCAGTAGTAAACAGTGAAAAAATTTGTCTGCCGCGCGGAGAATTATTAAAGCATTTTGAAAATATGTAATTTATAGATCGAAAAAGCTATCGCAAGTTTACGGGGATGGCTAAGGACCAAGCACATGAGCAAATGAACGCCATATTAAAAGGAGATGTAGGTAGGACCTATTTTTAGTCTTGCATTCATCTTTACGCTAAATAGTTTGTGATTATTTCGTCATTATACAACATAATATTATTTTACACATCACAGAATTGATTGGTTTGACTGAAAACCCTGACTAAGTAGCTTTTCGCTGGACCTGAATTGGTAGATACCGTTTACAGTTTTGAGCAGGATGTTTTGTATTTTGTTACGCAGAACAGCGCAACAGAAGAACACGGCAGCCACTTTCTGACACTGTCGCAAATAAGAAGAACTTTATTATAGACCTGCAATCACCGGTAGCCACAATAAATACACCAGGAAATCCTTTTGTCGAACAGTCTCCAGACGTCTATGTACTGAAGTTGTAAATGCAGTATTCGAGATAGAAAAGGCGGCAAAGAGTTATTGATCTTATAAAGCTATTGCTCTTAAATACAAAACATTTGTAAAGGAAGATTACACACAAACTCTAAAAAAAGTTTACTGGATCCAACCAAACTTAGTAATATCTCCTTATACAACAAGTATATACACAATATAAATATACAAGTTATTAAAACACATAAAAAAGAGTGAGAGCAAAACGAAAGCAAAGATAAGAGGACTTGAGAATGACTACAGTCTATTCAGCAAACTTTATTTTGCAACCTGTGAGCACAGATTAGAAGATCTTAATTCATTCTTGGCGCAAGAAAACCAAGCCAGTCCTCTAGCACTTTCTTCAATGGTTAAATTGCGATCTGGAGCAAGGTCAGACTTACCAAAATCGATTACCAGTATTTTTGGAACTGCAACCGTTCCCAACGCCCCACAAGTCTCAGCGAAAATTCTAGATGGATCTTTATTAGTACACATACTGAGTTCTGGCCATAGAAAGACTTTGGAGAATAGGTACACCAGTATGTATACCATTTCTTTGCAAAGAACTTACAGGGTTTCAACATTAATATGGTTTGGGACATAACAACGAAAGCATAAAAAATATTAAGAGAGGAAAACGTTCAAAGAACACGGGTCACTGCTACGACGAAACTACCTAAAGTTTAGGCTAATTTGATGATGAACAATTGCTTAAGGAAGGATTGTTTGCTCTGATAACGGCAAGG
This sequence comes from Micropterix aruncella, assembly GCA_944548615.1. Taxonomy (NCBI): domain Eukaryota; kingdom Metazoa; phylum Arthropoda; class Insecta; order Lepidoptera; family Micropterigidae; genus Micropterix; species Micropterix aruncella. Next base: position 9,698,076 of record OX155977.1, read on the forward strand.
AAGTTCGCAACATAGGTGGACCAAATATTTTAACCAATATCACACGTGACACAACGCGTACGTTTCTTCGTAGTTACGTGATACGTAACCACGAAGAATGATGGTGCATGTATCTGGCACTGTCGCTCATGGGTTGACAAAAATTATGCTACTGACTGTGGATACTGACTTCGCAGACCAGCAGCAGAAGTGCAAATTACCACAATTACACAGCTTTAGGAGCTGTGGGTGCACATACTGGGAAACACCACCAGTATCTCTCTGCTGTCGTGATATTGCGACTGCCTTAGGTAAAAACTATAATGTTTGTGTTATATTAGGTAAATATAGATAGGATATATTAAGTCTATAACATACATAACATTTACGTCGTGTCTAATTGGTGGCTAAAAACCGCTCTTGAACGTGGCAAAATATTTGTATTAGGTAGTCTAATTACTTCTCTAATCTTTACTTAACATACATATGTAGGTTGTTACCAATTTAGCTATTAGATTGAAAAAATAGTATCTCAGAAACTTTGGAACGTACTAAAAGCTATTTATTGTAAAATCTTAATACAAAACAAAATGAACGCTTATTTATTAAAAGAGTTAATGATTTGAATGGGTACCTAATAAGAGTTACTCATCATACTAACTAAAATAGTCAGTAAAAAGTTAAGTAATCAACATAGACGCCTAATAATTGGAATAGTCAATAATTCGAATAGGTTCGAAAACGTACTAAAAGTTTTTGATAGTAGGTAATATACAAAGTAGTCAGTAAAGTGTTAAATAATATGATTAAAGTTAATCATACATTTAAAAACTAAAAGTACAAATTCATCATCTAAATTGGTATTTTATTTTATTTTTATTTTTATTCCAACAAAAGAGAAAAACAGCGCTCAGGTCTTGTAAAGTCGTAGCCCATACATTTTTCAATTATAGGGCCACGAAGAGCGAGGGTGTTGCCCCTGTTTCACCTAAAATGAAATGAGAAATTTGAAAATGGGCATTCAAAAGAATAGCCTTTTTTCATTGTTTTAATACTTTCTTGTAGCAATTAAGTAAGTATGGGTAGGTATGTTCTTGTATCATATATACTACTAGTTATTGTTTTTTCAACGAAGTGGTAGGGATTTTAGACAAATTAATACTTGGGTATTTAAGGTATGTAAGCACAAATATCAGTTAGGTACGGTGTGTGAATGATGAATTATTTTTATTAAATAGAAAAAATAATAATATTATAGTTATAATAATAATAATAACGATATTACTTCTTGTTTTTAACTTACTGGCCTATCGCAGAAACTAAATAATCCGATAAGTACTTATCTAACTTGGATCGATGCCCGTCTCTACGTAACGGACGTAATACGCCGGTCTGCCGTGCGATCAATTATATTTTTTTCACTCACATTTTGCAATACTAGTCTAATAAAAAGTATATGTCTGTAATTTAGGTGAGTGTGGCTTTCAGAATATATTTTTTGCATACCGATACCTCTTGTGGTTAAAAAGTAAACTTCGTATAAGTAAAACAAAGATGTCAACGATTTTTGGATTTTACCAATTATTTCATATTTTTTCTATGGATAGGTGTTTTTTTCTTCCCGAAATGAATTCGTCATTACTGAATTATCCGAAAACGATATCCTACTTCCCCTGGTACCTATAGTCTGAGAGATATAGGGCTCAAAGTGACGCGCGGCGGAATCAAATTTCCACCCCCTCCCCCCGCCACCCCCGGGGTGGTCGCCGATGGCCCCCGGTCTAAATCCACTCAGGACCACCTATGGAACAATTGTGCCGAGTATGAGCCTTTAATCACAAAATGCAGGGTACATCGCACTAAATCCCCAGCAGGTACACGTCGCGGACGCGAAATCCGTTTAAAGACTTCCCCACAACTGTGTTTTATGAATATCCTGTAAACTGCGTCTACATGTACCTTCAAATCCCTTTGACTTCTAAAAGTAAAATCGCATGCCTCATATGAGTTTTTCTCCAATTTCCTGCGAACTAATTCTATGTGTCCTTTCAAAGACCTTTGCTGTTGCACGTGGTTATTTTTTAAATTTCCTGTGAACTGCGTCTCATCATCATCATCATTTATTTATTCCATAAAAGCATTTTACAATACTGAGGAACATGTCAAATTATACAATCATAATTTACCGGATGATAAAACCGCTTTGATTAATTAAAAGAAAAAAATAAATAATTGTAATCAGAGGTGATTACTTAAAAATAGTCGAATTTACAAAATAATCAATAATCAAACAATAAATAATAATCAATGCAATGAAAAAGAGAAATTCTGAATTCTGCGTAATTAAAAACAATGTCAATAAAATCTAGAAATTACTGCGAAATTATAGTCATAATAAGGTTATTTATAATCAAGCAATTGTGGACGCAATATCATAAAAGTCGTCCAGTTTGTAAAGGGCATGTTTGACTAACTGATTTTTCAAGCAGATTTTATATGCTGCCATCTCAAGTCTTCTCGTCGATGACGGCAAAGCATTGAACAATTTAAAACTAATATATAAAAATGTTTTTTGATATTTAGTCAAGCGTAGGTACTTTAGGCAATAACACATTGTTTTTATGTCGCGTATTACCTATGGCTATGTCGAGTGGAGTGAAGCTCGCAATTTAAAAGATTCTCTTTGGCGTATAAAAGGCACTGATATATGTACATGGACGACATGGTAAGGATACCAGCTTTAATAAAAAAAGGGGCGCAATGTGTTTCTCTGCTTGGACCAAAAATTGTCCTAACGGCTTGCTTTTGTAGCACAAAAACGCGATGGATATCGGTTGCATTACCCTATAGTAGTATCGCATAAGACATCTTTGAATGGAAGCAGGAGTGATACACTAAAAGAGTTGAAAGTGTCTATATGCACTTTCAAATCCACTTGCTTTATAAACGCGCGATCGCACTCCTCACACGAAAATTACTTCAATTTCATGTGAATTGCAAGTATGTGTCCTTTCAAAGAGCCTTTCTCTGCGAATTTACGATCGCATTCTCCACATGAGTATTTCTTCAATTTCATATGAACTGCATTTACGTGTCCTGTCAAATTTCGATATTATGACCGCATTCTCCACATGAGTATTTCTTCAATTTCATATGAACTGCATTTACGTGTCCTGTCAAATTTCGATGTCATGACCGCATTCTCCACATGAGTATTTCTTCAATTTCATATGAACTGCATTTACGTGTCCTGTCAAATTTCGGTGTTATGATCGCATTCTCCACATGAGTATTTCTTCAATTTCATGTGAACTGCAACTATGTGTGCTTTCAAAGACCCTTTCTCTGTAAAATTACGATCGCAATCTCCACATGGGTATTTCTTCAATATCATGTGAACTGCAACTATGTGTGCTTTCAAAGACCCTTTCTCTGTAAAATTACGATCGCAATCTCCACATGGGTATTTCTTCAATATCATGTGAACTGCAACTATGTGTGCTTTCAAAGACCCTTTCTCTGTAAAATTACGATCGCAATCTCCACATGGGTATTTCTTCAATATCATGTGAACTGCAACTATGTGTGCTTTCAAAGACCCTTTCTCTGTAAAATTACGATCGCAATCTCCACATGGGTATTTCTTCAATATCATGTGAACTGCAACTATGTGTGCTTTCAAAGACCCTTTCTCTGTAAAGTTACGATCGCAATCTCCACATGGGTGGGTATTTCTTCAATTTCTTGTAAACTGCGTCTACGTGTACTTTCCTACGTGTAAGTTCCTTTTTAGTGCAAAAGCGCGATTGCATTCCTCACATGAGAATTTCTTAAATTTCATGTGAACTGCTTCTATGTGTTCTTTCAAATTCCCTTTCTGCCTAAACGCACGGTTACATTCCACACATGAGTTAATTTCTTCAATGTATCATGAACACTATTCATATGTTGACTTAAATTAGCCTTAAAAGTAAACTTCCTATCGCACTCCAGACAAACATACGATTTGACACGTCCAACACTAAATCGTCTTTCGCGATTATTACTGCTTCCTGGAGATCCACCTTCGATTGATTCTGGCTTTGAAACGTTGTTCCTCTTCGTAGAATTCGATCACATTACGGCGACTGCTCTTGAAACGACCATCGGCTATCCGATCCTGGGTGAACAGCCGGGCAAAAGACGCTGTGGTCCGCGATAGATTCGGTATACACCGTTTCACCGCTTCGTAAGGGAGAGGACCGCGCAAGCGACCTCGAACTCGTAACCAATCGAGTGACTGAAGTAATCTGGTCACAATTGGAAGTAAGGGCGTGAGTGTAAGCCCGTCCGGTAACACCCCTGGATATCTCGCGGTTAAGGCGTTGGCCTCTTACGGGTTTGTGGCGGAGCTAGACGGTGGACTGTTTTGTCCAAGTCTTCTGCGCTCACTCCAGGGAGATAGAACGACTAATCGTTAAAATTTTCTGAGGTGACGGGCTCGCTCGCTGTAGTTGACAACCCTAGTTAAGCCTATTTCTTCGCGTGTCCGCCCATTTCGGATATTTTTCTGACATTTTTAAAATTAAAAACTTAGTGATTTCTGTCTCTTGGAGTGGTCGCGCGCGCATGGCCTTGATGACTTTTTGTCTATGCGGGGAAAGTGTTGAATTATAGTCGGTTTGTGTCGGTTGTTGTCTCGAACATTTCGGTCTGTCCTTCACGGTCGGAATGTCTGATCCAACTGGCTGCCAAAAGCGAGCAATCGTGCGCTCCGAATCCACAGAGAAAGTGGATCTGAATCTTCCTCCACATTCAGGCCAAAGAATAATATTAAAACGAGACGTATTATTTTATTTATTTCGAATACATCAGTGGTGGTGGTGGTGGGGGGGGGGGGGGTTAAATCCCGCCTTATCACGAGTGCTTTAACTTTGAAGAAGATAGACCAAGTAGTCAGGATGTATAAATATGAAATCGGGAACTATCGCGGTGCTTCAGATGTCACTTAAATGGGATGTTGTTATTGTTGTTATTGGTTAAATATTCGGTTTTAAAAATCAATCAGTCGCTTCTAAAAAATAACATTATTATGAATCATAATCATAAGTTTTTTATTCAAAATAGTACGAAATCGTAACTTTTTGGCGTCAATAATGCATACAAACATACATAAATGATATAAAAATTAAATTATTGTGACATTATAACAAATTATTGTGACATAAATCATCGAGGTAAACATTTTATTTCCAAGGGTCTTTGTCGTCTAGATAATCATTTATTTTATAGTAGCCCTTTGAGTACAGCTTCTTCTTAATAAATCACTTAGTTTGAGTTTTTTAAAAACAGTTCTTTCTTTTTATGCACATACATTAAGTTTTCATAGATGTAATGAGATGCAAGTGTCAAAATATTGATTTCTTTAAATTTTCCGCGTAACGACTGTCTAGTACTTACCTAATTTATAAATAGCGCGGATGGCTCGTTTCTGTAGTATAAATATTTTATCAGCGTCAGCAGCATGACCCCACAGCAAGGTGCCATACGACGTCAAGCTGTGAAAGATGACGACAGCGACATAAAGATGTTATTATGGTTGATCATATACATTGCTATCAGCGCCAGCTGCGTGTGGCCTGCGCAGACGGGTTGCCATAACGTCCTATGGCGTTGAGCAATCTAACCAATAATCAATAAATCTATCAAATCCCTAATGTTACCTTTGTGTCGATTATTGTTTGTGTTTTAATCCTTTACACATCTGATAAATGAGCATTTACCTTTTATTTCGTCTGACTGGTTTATTAAGTATTATTTTTTATGATTATTTGTTGCATTAGTTTTAGGTTACCTATTGATTATTTTTTTTTACTTTTGTAATTATTTGTTACTTTCATTTATTTTTTTATTTTATTTATATAAGTAATGCATATAAAAAAGAATACAATGCATAGTCTAGTGGCAACGTCACCTAACTAGGCCGGGACCTGTTCTAAGGTAAACGTAATTTTTTTTTTTATGTGCTTGCACAAATACCGTGTTTATAAGAGTGGCATATATTCCATGTATGCACAAAAATGGAATTGCAAAACAATATTAAAAATGACTAAATACTTGATTAATTTAAATAATTAAATTAAAGTTAGAAGTGGAAAATTAAAATGACAGCAAATAAATTCAAATCATAAAAAAACAAAAAAAAACAAAACAATTTAAAATAGTAAAAATTAGAATAAGAATTCAAACAAAATAGTCCTGCATTTTACTTATAACTAAGATAAAATATTGTTAAAACTAAAACAAATTATCTCTTAATATACGTTAAAACAAAAGAATAATAATAATAATCATAAATAAAATAATAATAATAAAATAATACAATATAAGATTCAAAATATTCAAATGTCCGGATTAGGTTATAATGTCCAGTATTTTTAAGATTCCTTGTCTTCCCTCTTTTACAAGCCAGTTTCTAAGCAGCCTTTTAAAGTAGGTCTTATTTTGTGCTGATTTTATGTCGCCAGGAAGAGCATTGAAAAACCTTGGGGCAATGAATGTATAGGTTCGCTGACCAAAAGTAGTATACCTTCTGGGTACTATCATATTATTATCTTCGGAAAACCTCGTTGATAGGGTATTTTGAGAAAAAATTCATATTTTGATTATTTGCGTTTTAAACATTTATTATTATGATATATCTTGTAATTTTGGATGAATACAAGACTATTGACTACTACAATAGACTATTGACTATTCGTTTTGTATAGTAACCACTATACACGGTGGCATAGTAGTTAGGTCGCCTGATTTTACTTTCTAATGTATCGTGTTTGATTTGCGGCTGGGTTACCATTTCCGTTGGGATAAAATTAACGGAATTGCATTTCATTTCTGTCGATCGAATGCAATAACAAGACACACTTGCACAGTTTACACGCACACATGTATATAAACACTTTATAATAGGGTTGGCTGAAAGACATTTTCATATGACAATAAACCCGCCCATTGAAATTTTTCCCAATTTTTTTTATTTTTATTTTATAAAATAAACCAGTTGGTACGCGGAATCCCTACTCTTGGCATAGTCATATTCTTTTTACGAAATAATTTGTTATACCTTATGTGGTATAATTATTTTGTATACAGATTGACAATTATTAAATAAGTTTACAATAAAAATTTAAGGTCCTTTTAAAAACTATTTGAGGTGCTAAAGTACCTAAGTATGTAGGTATAGATGAAAAATACAAATAGTCAAAATATAAAACCGAATAGTCAGTTATAAAATATAAATTATAAAAACCTTTTCCGAGAATATAGAGTGTTGAGTGTGAGAAAAATGTTTGTGCTAGTAACTCTCACTAAATTCCAGAGTGAGTTAGGAGAACAGGAAAAAAGCCAGCAATCTCGTGTGACAAGAAGATCGAAACAAACAAATTTTGCAATACCACTCAGGAGATCCGCTTTAGGCCAATCCAGTTTCTCTTATCTTGCCCCCAAATTTTAAATTGCATACCACCAAACATTAAAGACATTAAAATTTCATACACATTTAAAAATAGTTTGAGTACCTACCTCTTAAATTATACAAATGCAGATATTGAACACCTTATTACATAATTGAATCTTTATAATAAAAACATAATAGTATATGTAGTAATATAAATTGATGATTTCTAAATATAATTTTATTTTTATTTTTGTGAATTTATTTAGTATATTATTAATACATATTAATACTTATTAATACATATAGAAATATATAATAATTTTGATCATGTTTTCAAATGAAATAATAGGTTATTGACAATTTTCATGACATTTTCTTACGAATTTTTACTTAGGTAATTAAGATATTTCTGTTACATTATGTATGATTTTGTTTATTAAATAAATATATTATTATAGATTTTTTAGGATAATTAAAATCGGCAGCCTAGTTAGGTTAAGGCTTTTATATATTGAATCTACTCATAATTTGAAATTAATAAATAATTTGTAATTTGTAATTGTTAGAACCGTTATGTCATCCCGATCATAAGGTACCTTAACTGTCGAAATATCAAGTACATAGTCTATGTCTATAAGTACATGTCTAGTTATTGTCTAAATGGCCAAATCTCTGAATTTCAATAAATTAACATAAATAAAAAAATATAAAAAGTAGTCAAATTAGAAATATTACAATTATAAGATTACAATAATAGAAATGTCGCAATAGAAATAGTCAATACAAATTTTATTAATATAATCCATCTCTGATTATCAAAATGATTGGATATATAGTCAAGAAAAAAAAGTTACATATATTGTATTGTAATAAAAGTAATCTTGAAAGATTAGGAAATTCAGTACTGTCAAAGTCCCTAATGGAATAAATTGCTTTCTTGATAAGAAAGTCCTGAACCTTTTTCTTAAAATGAACGTCTCCAAGACCCCTGATGAACAATGGAATCTTATTATTAAAAAGGTTGGACTGTTACAGGAAATAATTTCTAGCCTTACTCAGTCGTACTTTGTAAGGACTCAAGTCTTGTTTGTTCCGCGTGTTATGCGAATGAGTATTAAAATTTTTCTTGCATACATGATACCCTGGTAGGCATAAGCGGCATACGTTGTCATGATACCAGATTCAGTGAAATACGGCCTGCAAGATGTTGGCGATGATATTGTAAATAAATTGCGAATTGCTCTTTTTTGAAGTCGAAATATTCTAACTGAAATTGCCGCCGTTCCCCAGAACATAAGGCCATAAGTTATTAATGAATGGAAATAAGCATTTTTTTATTTGTTGTGTGGGGCTTTTTTTAAGGTCTTTATGAGCCTTGTAACACTGCCACCATTGCTGATCTATTGTGTTCGCCACCTACTATAGTTCTGCGTTAAACCTCGTGTCATTTAAGAACCGTAACAGGCTTTTGGCGCCAGATTGTTTTACCTCCTCAGGTTGTAGGTAACGACCACCCAAGTGGGTGTATCTTTTACGCATCAGCGGGCCACACACGCACATGATGTGCAGGGGAGCTTCCTCTGCCCCTTGGCAGAACCTGCACATTTTTGTGTCTCGGAGCTTGAGGTTGTACATGTGTTTGTTAAGGCCAAAATGCCCCGTGAGCGACCTCACCAGTATGCGTAGATTGTTCCTATTTAGCGACAAGGCCTCACGGGCCGTCTTAGGGTCGTAAGCCTTAATTAGCGCTTTGGATTGATTCAAACCTGGCGTGTTGTTCCAGTGGTTGACGGATTGTTCTAAACATATTTGTTTGAGCATTCGGTTTGCAAGGCTTGGTACGCCACAGTAAGGTTCAGGGCCGAATAACGATCCCTTTGCTTCCGTCTTAGCAAGTTCGTCGGTTTTTTCATTTCCCTCGATTCCTACATGGCCGTGAAACCCATCTTAGAATTACCCTTTTCTTTTCACCCAGGGAATTCAGTAGTGATACGCAGTTTTGCACTCGCTTTGAATTAATAGTATTCGAGGCTAGTGCCATAAGAGCTTCCTTGCTATCCGAGTGGATATAGATACGAAATGAGCATAGTATACAGACTTTGCAGCTTTAAAGCCGCATAGCATTTTATAACCCTTTATAGCTTCATGTGACATTTCTGTAACAAACTACTAATCCCCCTAAAATCCCCCTAAATAAGGCACTAAATTCATTTAGTTCATTTGAATCCGTCTAGCACTACTGTACCCTACCACCTAGTATCGAGTAAAAATCATAGATAGCGTAACTAACCGACTTATGTGAGTTTAAACGTTGCGCGTTGATGAAAGTGATAAATTAGAACTAAGGCAGGTGTTGAATGTGATAAAAAAATATAAAAAGTGTATACAATTGTGTTGTTTTCGTGGAAACCAGTAGAACGTGCACAAACAATTTGCGAAAAATGCAGTGTAGCATTATGCTATAATAAACAAAATAATTGTTTCAAATTTTTCCATACAACATAAATGTTAAGCTATTTCATAGCTTTTATCGCGGGCCTAGGGCCAGCGCGGCGACCGAATGAAGAAATTTCTTAATGAAAATTAATGATTTTAAACTGATAATTACGTCTAAACAAGTACTGCTTACGATTCGAAAAAAATATATGTTAAACAAGAACATTTTCTTAATATTCTTAGCTTTGAATATTTTAGATTTTGTTTATATTGCAAGTGTAATTAATTTGTGAAATTAGGTCTAACCGAACACAAAAACGACTACTACGCAAATACTATCTGGCGTATTATTATGAAACCTGCACCATTTTAAAGATAATTTAATTATCTTTTTTTTTATTTACGATTTTTTCGAATAATCCGGTTTTTTTGCTTTATCAAATAAAAAATTCGTGCGCGGCGCTCTATCGGAAGATGTTTAAATTAATCCGAATCATTTGCTACCGCAGCGGCAAATGATTCGGAATAATTTCAACGTTTACCGATAGAGCGCAGTTATCTGATATCAGAAAAAATAAAATAAATAAAATAAATAAATAATTATAATTGCAAAAGTTGTTAAAAATGCTATGCAATAGCTTTACCGCGGCAGTCCCCGAGTGCCACACGATTTAATTTTTTTTACGTTCAACTCAATGTTACAGTAATGTCACATTCTCTAAAATGTCAAATAAATGATTAATAATAAATATTTTTGAATTTCTGAGAAATGCGTGTTTTTTATTTGCCAAACCTATCTCATTATCAACATTATTTTTTGTTTGAAGATCTTGGGCTACAAAGGATTAATTTTTCTTAATGGCAAATGTGGTACTACTTAATTTTCCGCTCAATTCATCTAAATGAGTATAAAGAAACAAATAATAAAGAGTAAAAACAAACAAACTATGTTTAATGGTGACGCATGTCGTGCACATAGAAAATTGTTAAGAGCTGTAAAAGCGGCATGACTGAGATTCTAAAGAACGAGGCATCCCACAAGGCGTGTGTTGTACATATGCTATATCTCTTTCCGTCATGCTCTAATTACCATGATTCTTCCATGGCTAGGCTCGTAATGCATTTTGATCACTATGCCAGTTTGTAACAAGATGCCTCATAATTATACTATACTAGAATGCCGTGCGCTAACTGCGCCAAGCGGGAGGGAGCTGAGTCGGCTACAAAGACCCATTTGTTCAGGGTTGGTCGCACTCACGGGTCAACACCCATCCGGCGGCCTCCACGCATGAAGTGCGAGCCCGGGTAGGACTCTGGCCTTAGGGCTAGTTTCCTCTAGGAGTCCATCTTCTGGCGCTTCTGGACGGTATGCGCACTGTACGGCGTAAGCCAAACGATTGTGCATTCTGACTAACAATCGGGGGAGTCTGGAAGCAGTACTGTTTTCTATAGAGCGCAGGTGGTTGCTAACCTTACGGCGACTGCTCTTGAAACGACCATCGGCTACCCGATTCCGGGTGAGAAGAAAAGCCAAGAGATCAAGGTCAATGTAATATCAACTTCTTTTAAAGGTCCGAAAAATGAAAAGAGGGGATTTTTTTTCGTGATAAAGAGGGAAATGTCCATTGTGAGCCTCCCTGAAAGAATTAAGAGTCTATGTGTCTAAGGGAGCTAATTGGCCCTTGCTGAGTTGGCCACGAAGACCCATTATGTTCAGGGTTGGTCACACTCACGGGTCAACATCCATCCGGCGGCCTCCATGCATGAAGTGCGAGCCCGGGCAGGACTCTGGCCTTAGGGCTAGTTTCCCCTAGGAGTCAATCTTCTGGCGCTCCTGGACGGTTTGCGCACTGCGGCAAAATCCAATCGATTGTGCATTCTGACTAACAGTCATGGGAGTCTGGAAGCAGTATTGTTTTCTATAGAGGGGGGGGGGGGGGGTGGTTGCGGACCTTACGGCGACTGCTCTTGAAACGACCATCGGCTACCCGATTCCGGGTGAACAGCCGGGCAAAGGATGTAGATTTGGTTTACACCGTTTCACCGCTTCGTAAGGGAGAGGACCGCATATGGGCATATGGCGGAGCTTGACGGTGGGCTGTTTTGTCTAAGCCTTTTGCGTTCACTTCACGGGAGATAGAAAGACCAATCGTTAAAATTTCCTGAGAAAATATTTTAGCTTTAACTTTAACGGTGTTTAATTTTTACTATAATTATGTTTTTTATTATTAGACCTTCCTTACGAATATGTTAATTTATTATTTAATAGCAAGGAATGTTCATAGGCACAACAAATCCACATTTTAGACATAGGATTTAGAAAAGGATTCCAATTGTATATGCTTGTGTTTTCTACTAATGAAATAAAACAATTTAAAAGAAATCGGTTATGTAACCACCAAACTTCATAGGATCATTTCTATAGTAAGCTCTTGACTGGGGGACTTAAAATATGTGAATGAGCGCGGATTGTGAGAATGCAACGCATTAAACACGTTTAATTCGGCTAAAATTTCAGCTCAACCACACAGACACACCGATTTTCTGACTATTATATCTTTGTTATTTTTTATTCTGACAATAATTATCACAACTGTACATTCAAGGGCTACGAGGAATAGAAACCTCATAAACTGTCCCTCAGTGAAGACAGAAATGTGTAAAAAGGGACCTCAGTTCTGTTGTCTTAAATATTTTAACGCTATTCCACACAACATTAAATCAATGCAACAACCAGGATTCAAACAGACATTAAAGCACTGGCTCAAAAATAAATGTTATTAAAGCGTGAATGACTTTTTAAACAATATTGACAAATAAATCTTGTAACATATTCTTATTGTAACTCTCCAACATATTAAACTTTAAACGTGTATATTTCATAAAATCGAAGACTATCGCGGTTGTTTGACATTATGATCCAGTCCAAGATCCAAGACTGTCTGTCCAGTCTACCCTGGACAACGGCGGCTGCAACGTCACCGAAACGTCGGGTGCTACAAATATCATGCGGTAAATTCGTTTTCTATCCTATTTATAATGTATGTTTCACTCTAGCTCTAAATCTGACTAACCGTAGATAGCCTAATATTCTAGGTTGACATTTTAATTTAAAAACACACTGACATTTACTTTATATATAGTAATGGGAATTTACAAAATTTGTAGATAATAGTTCTAATTATTATTTGTGTTAATATCTATGTCTAAAACGTAATACTTTTCGGATTTGTTTTCCTTCAACTTGCGAAGTGAACATATATTTAAATATAGAAAAATATGTATTTTACGCCTGATTGGTAAACTGTATAGCACATATGAAATGAATGAAATAAAAATACCTTTATTGTACTAACAAAAATAATTACATTGGTAAAGAAAACTTAAATTCTATTTTAACTTAGTACAAACGGTGGGCTTATCGTTTCGCGATTCTTACAGCCAACCGTGTAATATTAAATAAAAGTAACAATACAGCTCACATACATAAAGATATCCACATAAATATACATATACATACATCCAAACATACATACATATACATACATACATAAAAAATATAATTTTTAATATTATTATATATATATATATATATATATATATATATATATATATATATATATATATATATATATATATATATATATATATATATATATATATATATATATATATATATATATATATATATATATATATATATATATATATATATATATATGTATATATGTAATATGTAATGATGTTTTATTTGAAATAAAATTAGTAAAAGCTACTTAAAAATTAGCGAAGGAAATCCCAGCTTGTATTGGGAAATGCTTATGTTTGAATGAGATATACTTACGGATGTGCACGACTTTCGACGGTGCAATGTAAGTTTAAAAGTCCTTTTGCAGTCGACTAACGATCACTATTCATCCATATATCTCATAAATAGGGCTTATCCTTATGCAACACAAAATGCCTTCAATTGAGACGAATTAAGATATATATATATATATATATATATATATATATATATATATATATATGTATATATATATATATATATATATATATATATATATATATATATATATATATATATATATATATATATATATATATATATATATATATATATATATATATATATATATATATATATATATATATATATATATATATATATATATATATATATATATATATATATTATAATAATAAATACATAGAAACTACAGATAAATAATAATAAAAATACCTGTTTATATAAAATGATAGATATTACAAAGTTCTTATGCTTCTATCCAGTCAACAACCTAAAGAAAGGGGGAAGGGGGAAGGGGATAGGGGGAGGGTTGGTTCTTAGTTGATATTTTGAGGGAGAAAATGTTTTTTCAGTAACGCCTTGAAACAGGGCAACGATGTTGCATGACGAATAGCATGCGGAAGCTGGTTCCAAAGTCGAGCAGAATGGACACTAAATGAGTTAGTGAAAAAAGAAGACTGATGTAGTGGATGTAGACATATAATAGTACCTATCCATTTTGTACGACCTACTTACAGTTCACAATAAATAAATTATTATTATTATTATTATTATTATTATACTAATTTGTCAACATTTGTATTATTTGTATATGAACATTTATCAAATAATTTTGATTTATTTATAATAAAATATAATAATGTATAATATAATAATATTATATAATAAATAATAATATATAATATTCGATAGTACCAAAATTACAAAATTAAGCAAAATTACTACTCTAGTAGTAATATTGCCTAGTTTTGTAATTTTGGTTGACATACATATTCAAGTAGTTATTTTGGTTAATTTTGAATTTACCAAGTCTTAGAATTCTTATCAAGTGTTTTTTTTATAAAAATAAATAATAAATAAATAAATGCCTGCTTAAGGGGCCGTGATTTCCCCTTCTTACCCTACTTTCACATTCTATAAATGACTGATATCAAAACAAATGTATATGTTATATTGATTTATCGTTCCATCAAAACTCGTCTCTGGGATTATAGAGTTTCGTGGGATCCAGGTCAATGAGCTGACGATATCGGATACGAACGAATGAGCTACTTCGCACGCATCTCGTTCACAATCTTTCACCTCTTTGTCTTTTCTACCGGACGTTTAGCACGTGTTAATTTTTCTAAAAAAGAAAAAGTTTTCACAAAAAAAAAACTGTAATTACATATCTTGATATGCACTCGGAAGCAATGAATCCGGGTCACCAACATAATCTTAGAATCCCGGAAACAAAGAATGCTAGCTTATTCAAATAAAACATATTTTATAAACTATTTAATACTACTCAAATAAATAAATAAATATTATTATGATGACATACAGTGATGACATACGGCACTGAGACGTGGTCGCTAACTATTGTACAATTATGACGAAGCTAACAATGCACTCTCAAAAGTTGTCCATTGGTTTAATGTAAATAACCTACTATTAAATGAAAGAAAAACCAAAGTGATTAAATATTCTACACCTACAGGTACAAACCAATGTAGAAATAAATGGAACTAGACTGGAGCCTGTTGCTTCAACTGTGTTTCTAGGGATAACAATTGACTCCAAATTACAATGGGGCCCACAAATTGAGAAAATGTCAGGAAAACTTAGCTCTGCGGCATACGCAGTTAAAACAATAAGGCGGCTGACTGATGTAGATACAGCAAGAATAGTATACTTTAGTTACTTTCATAGCATTATGTCCTATGGGATTCTTCTCTGGGGAAGCTGTGCGGACATCAATAACATCTTTATACTACAGAAACGTGCTGTAAGAGCTATATATAAACTTGGTCCTCGAGTTTCACTTAGAGAAAAATTCAAAGAGATAAATATTCTTACAGTTGCATCACAATATATATACGAAAATCTGTTGTATGTCCACAAGAATATTGACAACTTTAAAATAAAAAGCGACACTCATAATTTTAATACTAGACATAAGCATAACCTTCTTGTACGTGCTACTCGTCTCAACAAAATAAGCAATTCTTTTTTGGGACAATGTATACGCTTCTATAACAAACTTCCTCATACTATTAGAGAACTATCTGTAAATAAGTTTAAACTACCATCAAAGCAAAATTGTATAAAAAAGCATACTATACAATATCTGATTATGTAAATGACAAAACGGCTTGGGAGTAAGGCTTGGACGCATCATAAGAACATAAATTAAAAATAATATTTAATTGTGTCTATATGAATAAAGAACATTTTGATTTTGATTTTTGATTGGCCTCATACACAAGCTCAAAGTTGCGCAACGAGCCATGGAGAGAGTAATGCTTGGAGTTTCACTGCGTGTTTCCAAAATGAGAAAATCCGCAGAAGAACCAACGTCACTGATATAGCTCGTTAAGTTGCCAACTTGAAATGGCAATGGGCCATATAGCTCGCAGAATCGACAACCGTTGGGGAAAAAAGGTCTCGAATGGCGACCACGAACCGGCAGACACATGTGGGGGACGGCCCCCCACAAGATGGACCGACGACATAGCCAAGGTCGCAGGGAGTAGATGGATGGAGGCGGCTCAAGACCGCTCGTCATGGCCTTCTATGGGGGAGCCTATGTATGTCCAACAATGGACGTCTACCGGCTGATGCTAATGATGATGATGATTGTTATTATTTTTGTTATATTACACACTAGCTAGCAATAGGGTAGCGAACGGTTTTGTGCAACTTGGGCCACAAAAACCATTTTGTTCTCGAATCGGCTTAACTCACGACTACGCTCCTATTCAGAAGCCTCCTCGTGCGGAAGGCTACCCCGGGCAAGACCCCGTCTCAGGCCTCACAAGCTGGTTAACCGATTTCTCCCGGTGAGATTGCATCCCGGCGCTACTGGACGGCACCGTTCGGCGACGCCAATCGGTTGTGCACTCTGACTAATTGCTGAGGGGTTTGTAGACTATAAAAATATACTGTCTCCTAAGCAGCGGGGGTGGATGTTAACCAGCTGTCATGCCATTCTTGAAATGACCTTGAGTCACTGTAACAAAGCTACCTTTCGATACGTTCGACAGGTAGTTTTGTTGCATAAAAATCGACGATCGTTCGTTGCATATCCCGCTCTAACGTATTGCTGTGTCTCGTTCGCATGAAGTAATTTTCAATTTTATATCACAACGAAACGCAATCTGGTCCATTATCGCTCAAACGCAACAAAACGTATCACGTACGTTCGAGTACAAAAAAAATAAAAAAATGTATTTTATAATAGACAAAATTTTTACAAAAAACAACGTCTCCAAAATTTTGTTCAAGTGCAGCAGCCATCTCATGGTGATACTTAGAACAAGCTATCAAAATCGAATGTGTATACAAAATTTCGTGTCTGTGCTGTTGACCTTTGTGGAGTTCCCTCGTAGGGAGCCAACCCTGGGTGAAGCAGCTATGTCATGGTGAAACTTAGAGAGGGCTATCATAATTGAATGCATATATAAAATTTCGTGTCTCTGCTGTTGACCGTTCAGGAGTCCCCTCGTCGGGAGCCAACCCTGGGTGAAGAATCAGGTCTTGCTTACCATAAAAAAAATGCATTGTCATCGAATCTGTACCAACATCATATGATAATATTTGAGGAGCTATCTCAATTCCTCCTGGATCCCATCATTAGAATAGGGTTTTGATAAAAATGGGACATATCTGGAAGTATACCCTTTCAAATAAAAATAAAAAAATCCAAATCGGTTCATAAATGACAAAGTTCTGAGGCAACAAACATTTACAAAAAAAGATACAGCCGAATTGATGACCTCTTCCTTTTTTTGAAGTCGGATAAAAAACCTGAAATCTACAAAGCGTACGTGATACGTAAAATTGTTCCTACGATTCTAAATACAAAAATGGTCATGAATGGGTCTATTGTGTATAAAAATGTGTGGTATTGTAGACACCCAACTGTACGACTGCAGGTTACAGCCGCAAGCATAGGTCACAGCGGCTTTTCCAGATTGAGCCCCTTTTCGAAAAGGCTACCAGTTGAGACCTGAATTATGACTTGAGCCGATCCAAGAAAATACAGACAGGTCATTGGGCCCAAGATGATGGAACCTTTAGGAATCTAATAAAGGTGCAATATCGATTATGATAGCAAAGGCACGGTAAAAGAAAAAGGAAAATATAGTAACCAAACGATGATTGAGCATCCTGCCTCTTCTTTAATAACATTTACGATATTCAAAGATTAATAACTACTTTATCTTTATTTCCAGGTCCTAGGAGACTCTTCGGAGGGTATAGAATAACACCCCAGCATTGCAGACCAGCGCGCTCGCTGTCACCATCAGAGAGCGGGTCGACGATATGTATGTTCAACCATGAATGTACTGTGAGAAAGGGACAGGTCGTAGGACCTTGCATGGACGGTTTCCTCTTCGGAGCTTGCTGTCTTATCAGGGACGGTACCAGACTGGATACTTCCCCTGAGGATAGTATAGCTGTGCCGGAGACAGACAATAGACTGCCGCAGCATCCTTCGAGGACTACAGAGAGAGAACCGGAGCAAGAAGTCAGGACTACCGCAGATGAGGAAGTTCCGACGAAAATAGCGTTCACAACCGAGAAGCTTTCCACTTCTGACTTAATATCTCAGATTGCCAGTACGTTGCTCAACGAACCTCCCAAAGATATAGACGCGGATAATCAAGTCTTTAATTATAGCACCATAAAACACGAACTGCCCGATACTGTGATAGTGCATCATAATGATGATAATCCCATAAATGATATCCTGATTTCGAAGCCACAGACGAAACCGCCGATGGGCACGACGGTTAATGCACCGACGGTACCCGAGCAGACACAGTCCACGACGCACAAGCCTTTATATCAAAAGCCAGCGTTCAAGCCTAAAAGACCGGTGTCGACGTCGACAATGCAGGCATACATCTTAGTGGAGACCGTAACGAAGCCTTCACCGAACGAGCAAGAAATGTCATCAATGGAGAGCATCGTACACATGCTCAACATTACCTCAAGCCACTTCATGTCGTCGACCACGATGATGACACCAGTATCACAAGACCTGGAAAACAGACACACAACTATAGAGATACCGAGCAGCAGCATATCACCCGTGCAATACGCGAGTGGGTACCCGCCGCTGAACGTATTCTCATCGACGTACCCATCGACGTATCCATCGAAGCTGCAGTCAACATCAGTGCAAGTCACGACTCCTAAACCAGCGACGTCTTCGACATACGTCTATCAGAAACGCCCATCATCAACGCCGCTCATCATCAAAAAAACAACCCTAACAACGAAAAGACCGCCATCAACTAGTTATGTCTACAGTCCGACGCCAACAAGACGACCAGTCAGCAGCCTACCGAACGATATAGGACCGCCGTACAACGTACCTGGTAGCGCAGACACTTTTTCAAGCGTTACCCCAACGGTTATAGTCTTAGCACCCCCGAGCCCGAACCCAGTAACTTACTCAGCGACATCCCAAGATAACTTCATTGAAATACCACAAGAACCTTTAAAGAAACCGGTACACCAAGTGACCATCAACAACATCATCCAATCGACCAACAACATCCATTTAGGACCGCAGAAAAGACCGCCGCCACAAAACATTGAAGAACAGGTAGTAATCACACCAAAACCTTCAATAACAACGCAACAGTATACCGATGCTCTGCTAACAACACCACCAGTCACCACAACCTTATACGTCCAATCGACGAACCAACTACCAGAAATAAGCGGAAGTCCGACGTACTCAGCGTCGTACGCCGTAGAACCTGTCGTGGCGGAGGAAAACCCTACAACCACCAAATACCAATACAACCAAGACGAGCTCATAAACTTCCCACCGGTTAGAAACCCGTATCTGAACGGAACCGGAAGCAACATGAACCTGTTCAATTCCAGCGTCGCCATCGGAATCGACGACGAGGTCTTACAGGAAGTCGAATTCACCACGCCATCATTTTTACAAGAAGACATCGATCTGGACAACAAGATGAGCGTCTTCGTCAGCAAAATAGTTGGCAGCCTTCAAGGCACCTTCCAAGAGCTGCACGATATAGTAATGCTGGATAAGAAGCCGAACGCCACTATTATAACACCGAATTCAGCGACAACTGTGAAACCTGGACCAATCAGAAGACCTGCTGTAACCACCAAAAAACCATTCAGGTGAGTCTTTCGCGTTTATTTCTCAGTTATTCATTTCCACTTAACAATCGGCTGAGGCACCCAAGACTTTCCTGCTAAGTAGGCAAGGAATGATTTCATCTGAATATTAATTTCATAAATAAAATTGAAGAACGCCCTCTCTAGTTCGGCAGACGAAGCCGATTGGTTTCCGTTCCATCTGTTAGGTCTTAGCTGAGAAACATACCGCACCGCCAGAGGCGTTAATATTTCATTAAAATGTATAGCGAAATTTAAATATTATTGTAGCTTGTATTAGAGATATTTCGACCAAAATGTCACAATGTGATTTCAGCCAACAAGGCATCTCTTTATCAAATGTCAAGTTTCTAAGTCTAATATTTCGAAAAAGATATATGACTAGTGCGCTCCCTGGTGGACCGATTTCAACCACAATCTTTTCAACTCTTGCCATGACCAAATGATGCCTGCATGCCAAATTTCAGCTCAATCAGATTAAGCGTTTGGGCGCTATCGTGGAGGAATACATACATGCAGACACACATACTGCGTTCACAACACATTCCCCTAGAACACAGCCAGCTAGACCAAGCTCACATTTCGGAAATCTGGAAAGAAGAAAAGCCAAGAGATCAAGGTCAATGTAATATCAAAGACTTTTCAGTGTCCGAAAAATTTAAAAAAAAAAACCATTTTATTTTCCTGCCCCACCAACCGACGAGGAGAAAGACGCGCCAATTTTTGTTCGTGATGAAGACGGAAATGTCCTGTTTGAGCCCCCCTGAGACAATTAAGACCATCTGTCTACATGTCTGTCTGTCTATCTAGCTGCGTTTCTATCTGTGTGTGTGTACTCCTCCACGGTAACACCTTAATCCTTTGCATCTTAGTTAGCTTATTTAGCCTAATCTTTTATTTAGCTTAATCTTAAGTTTATTAAAAGAAGTGTCAAAACATCTTGAAACACTACTTAACTCTTTTAAAGCATACCTTTGCCTCGAAAACAATCAGGAGACATTGGTGGGGAGTTCGTTTATCATTAATATTAATGATCTCATTAAAGGTGATTTAATTGACATGAGATTTAAAGAAGTAATGCGGGCTGAATTTAAAGCAAGAGTTTGAGTATATTCAAGCTTTCCCTCTCCTTGTTAAACGACCAACGTCCATATTAATTCCGTTTTCCTTGGTTAACAAACAGCTTTTATATATAACAAATACAAAATATAACAATAAAACTATTACTAATTATATGTTAACACTATTTACCGTTAATTTTATGTGTACTGTACATTATACCTTTTTTATTTATACATTTAAACGCAGTGATTTATTGTTAAAGAAAAAGAGAAAAAACAAAAACAAATGAAAGTGAAATAATAAATAAAAATCATATTTAAAAAAATACAAAAAACTATTCATGTGTAAACTGTTCAAGTGATTAATAGTCATTCGATGAAATAGGGGAGATAAGGGACTGATAAGATTTTTGAATAGTTGAAAGTGACTTTTAACTGATGAAAAAATATCAATGTAACCGAACCTATCGTTATAGGTTGTCATAGCTCTGTTTATTAGGGAATGCTTCGTATAATTAGAGTTATATCTCTTTATATAAAACAGGTGCGGATTCCGAGTAATGCGAGGGGGAGCCAGTATGGATATCTTTTCGACAAGATACGCACTGTCAAAAATTTTATTTAATACATTGTAGAGAAACATCATATCGTAGTTTGTACGCCTATCTTTAAGACTATCGAGTTTAAAAAGAGCTAACCTGTCCTTGTATGATTCAGCAGATTTATTTTTCTTAAAGCACAAATGCTTTAAGATTTTTTTTGAATACGCTCGATTCGTTGCTTGTACAAGTTGTGTTAGGGGGACCAAATAAAAGATGCAAATTCAAGTATACTACGGACATAGACTCCATATATTACTAACAAGGTGGATGGATATAGGCTCTATATATTACTAACTATGCGACTTGCGTTGTTTAGACAATTCCTTAATTTAATGTAAGCAATCAATGGCCATGAAAATTGGTATACATAACTATTTAAACACGGATAATAAATTCGCGTTATACTTTTTATCGTAAATCGACACTAGATGGCGCTGCAGCACATCAAATTCTGTACTTTCTCAGTTGGGACTCTCATATACATAACGTGGCTACGAAGGTGCGAATCCTTGGATATGTTTTCAAAGAACTGAGGAATATTCTGGATACCAAAACACTAAAAACTTTTTATTAGGCTTTATGTGAATCGCTTATTATTTACGGCATAATTGGATGGGGTGGATGTGGTAAAACACTGCTAGAGCCATTACAAGTTGCGCAGAAATTTTTATTAAAAATTATTTTACGTAGACCATATCGCCATCCCACTAATGAACTTTATAAGGAAGCTAAAGTCCTTGATTGCAGGCAACTTTTTCTAAAAACTTCCCTCTTAAAGCTATTTTTGGACAATAACTCAAATTTAGGAATAATTCAGAACCGACGACCAACGAGAAAAGTTTTAGAAAATAGCTTAATAATACCCAGAATGAAAACATCACTTGGACAAAGACATTACTCTTTCATAACGCCGAGATTTTACAATCTAATCAATAGGGAAATAAAAATGAATTTGACATTTAGGGAATTCAAAAATAAATTGAAGAAATGGTTATCGAATCATGACAGACTAAATCATCAAATGTTAGAAATAATAGTTTAATAAAACTTAGGTGCACAAATTATTAACATATTTTTAAACATGTATGTTGAATAGATTGTAACATTGAACTAACTACCAAAAAATATTTGACTTTGTTGATTATTTTGACAATGAATTGTACTTTTTTTGACTAGGTATTTTTATATCAAATTCTATATTACTTAACATATATTAAATAGTAATGACTGTTTCTTTCTTTTCTCACATATAACTTTATTTATATTATTTAATCGAATTTTATATTATATTTATTGCCGATTATAAAATGGAATTGTATTTTAATTATTATATTATGTTTAGTAATAAAAAATATTATTATTATGACAATTTTTTTCTTGAAGACACACATTTTAGGGCCATTTAGTGTTATTAGCTTTATACTAAAACTTATACTAAAACATAATTGATTTTAATATTAGAGTCCTGTCCACCCTAGAACGGGCTAGTCCCAGTTGGGGGACAGGGAAATAAATATATACCATTCAACAAATCGACATTACCCCCCCCCCCCCCCCCATACACGTCACCCGGGCAACACTGGGTTATATTCCACTAAAAGATATAAACAATAATAATTATAACTATTTCGAAATATCTTCTTTTTCAGAGCAACATCAACCACCACCACCACAAAGAAACCCATCAGAAAACCAGCGTCGGTAACCACGAAGCGACCGGTTACGACGATACAAACCACCATACAACCGGTTACTACCAAGAAACCCGCGAAGGTCGGTAGCGTTGTTGTCTACTTGTAAAGGACCATGGTCATTTTACGCCAACCCACCAATATAGACGAAATGCATGTCACGTGATAGTTCTTAGTGGGTACTTGATTCTCAAATAAAAATGACCAAGATCCTTTATTCCTTTTACTCTCGAAATTTCATAAAAAAGGGAATTTTGAAAAGTTCAAATTGTAAAAACAGTTTATGTACAACGTAGAGTGCCAGTGATTTGATTGTTGATTAATTTTAATTCATATGTTATATCGTTATTTATAATGGGATTTGGTATACCATTTGTAACAATCATTGAGTATTTATTTTGTTTATTGTTTAGTATTGTTATACAGGATCAGTTTTTATTAAACTGGCATCCATAAAGGTGGTGAATCAGTACGAGAAAGTAGCAACTTTTAATATAAAAAAACTGTTTTTTCATATATTTTTTATTTGCGAAATTTCTTTGCAAACAGCGATGATAACGATGCGCCATCTAGCGGTAGGTAAACTATCGCTAATATTGTTTAGTAGCGATATTTTACCGAAAGATAGATGGCGCAGCGACAACAGTCAATCTCTTCAAATTTTCAAATAAAAAAATGCTTTTCCCATTTTTTTAAATTAAAAGTTGCTTAGTTGCTCATACTGATTCACTCGCCTTAAAGGATGATGGTTAATTAAAACTCACCCTGTAGATTGAAACGCAATGTCAGTTCCTAATTATTAAAGAAATAAACTTTATGTTACTACTAAATAAATGTGTTTGATTTAGTAGTCGTTAGAACTTTAGTAACTCTTACCGCATCTTTATAATTTTGAGTAACGTTAGAAAACAAAAACGATGATTGTTCCATGTGTTATACCAAACTTTTTAGCTGTAAAAACAAAAACAAAAAACTTTAAACTTCCCCGGTTTTGGAAACGGATTGTTACTTCTGGAAAATGAATAGCGGAAATAGAATTCTGGAAAATGAATAGATGAATCAAATTAAACAGTACAACGTAATCATCATATAAAAATCTAAAAATCATTAGCTTCAAAAAAACTTACTTATAACCATTTTTTTGTGGTCTTTTAGATCATATTCTTTTAGTTTTGGAAACGGATTGTAACTTCTGGAAAATAAATAGCGAAAATAGAATTATGGAAAATGAATAGTGGAAAATTAATAGATGAATCAAATTAAACAGTAAAACGTAATCATACGATAAAAATCTAATAATCTTTAACTTCAAAAAAAATTACTTTTACAACACATTCTTTTAGTTGTCTTTTATATCACATTTTTTTAGTTTCGAAAACGGATTGTTACTTCTGAAAAATGAATAGCGGAAATAGAATTCTAGAAAATGAATAGTGGAAAATTAATAGATTAATCAAATTAAACAGTAAAACGTAATCATACTATAAAAATCTAAAAATCTTTAACTTAAAAAAAACTTACTTTTACAACACATTCTTTTAGTGATCTTTTACACCACATTCTTTTAGTTTCGGAAACGGATTGTTACTTCCGGGAAATGAATAACGGAAACAGAATTCTGGAAAATGAATAGTGGAAAATTAATAGATGAATCAAATTAAACAGTAAAACGTAATCATACTATAAAAATCTAAAAATCTTTACCTTCAAAAAAACTTACTTTACAACACATTCTTTTAGCTGTCTTTTATATCACATTCTTTTAGTTTTGGAAACGGATTGTTACTTCCGGAAAATGAATAGCGGAAATAGAATTCTGGAAAATGAATAGTGGAAAATTAATAGATGACTAATTTAACAGAAAAACGTAATCATACTATAAAAATCTAATAATCTTTAACTTCAAAAAAACTTACTTTTACAACACATTCTTTTAGTGGTCTTTTATATTCTTTTAGTTTCGGAAACGGATTGTTACTTCCGGGAAATGAATAACGGAAATAGAATTCTGGAAAATCAATAGTGGAAAATTAATAGATGAATCAAATTAAACAGTAAAACGTAATCATACTATAAAAATCTAAAAATCTTTAACTTCAAAAAAACTTACTTTTACAACACATTCTTTTAGTTGTCTTTTATATCACATTCTTTTAGTTTTGGAAACGGATTGTTACTTCCGGAAAATGAATAGCGGAAAAAGAATTCTGGAAAATGAATAGTGGAAAATTAATAGATGACTTATTTAACAGAAAAACGTAATCATACTATAAAAATCTAAAAATCAAAAAAGCTTCAAAAAAACTTCAAAAAAAACTTAATTTTATAACACATTCTTTCAGTGGTCTTTTATATAACATTCTTTTAGTTTCGGAAACGGATTGTTACTTCCGGAAAATGAATAGCGGAAATAGAATTCTGGAAAATGAATAGTGGAAAATTAATAGATGAATTGTGAAATTAATAGTGGAAAATAAAAGTAGTAGTAAACGGATTAGGGCGCTTGTTTCCAGCCCTTGATGTCACCTGAATCTATAAGATATTTTGTAACTACCCACATTGTGGTTGGGTCAGTGGTCTGCTAGTAGTTCGGTACTGCTTACCAGTCCAAGCAGATCACTGACCTTCAAGTTGGGCAGATCGCTGGGTCCGAGAAAGGCTCGTATTAGTAAACTGTGTCTTTTTGCGGCGAGGCCTGGGCAGCGACCGACGATGTGTATGCTGTTTTTAGGTTCTTCGCCACATATTCGGCAGTTCTTGCTCTCGGTCAAGCTGAGGTTGAATAGATGAAGTAAAAAGTAATCATCCTATACGAATCTAATAATAAGTAGCTTCAAAATAAATTACTTTTTTAACACATTCTTATAGTGGTCCTTTTAAATTTACCGATTGATCTCGATCGCAATGCCATTCCCAACCGATTCCATACAAGCGCAGAGTAACAAGAGAAATTGCACTGGAAATTCAAATGCATCATTTTTGGACGACATAAAGTCGGACGACTAAAACCGCAATGGCGTTGTTATAAACATCTGGAAAACCAAAAGCTTAGGATAGATAGGGTGAAATGGAAGAAGTTTCTTGTCGAAGCCAATACTAACAGAGTTTCTTGACGAAGCCAATACTACATAAGAGAGTTTCGTGAAGAAGATTCATACCACGTGGAACAATCATTGAACATTAAACCTTCGATTATATATAACAATAGATTGCTCAGCTCCGAAGTACGTTTTGGCAACCCTTCTACGCCGGCGAATTGCACGTGGCGCTAAAAGCATTGACGACGAAACTAATAGCAATTTAATTGGCCATCTATAATAGCATTTATAAGAATGTTAATTTATATAAAGAACTGCTTGATTAGGGGGGGAGCTAACGGGCCCTTGATGGGGTGGCCACGATGACCCATTGGTTCAGGGTCGGTCACACTCACGGGTCAACACCCATCCGACGGCCTCCACGCACGGGGTGCGAACCTGGGTAGGACTCTGGCCCTGGTCAGTTTCCCCTGGGAATCAAACCTCTGGCGCTCCTGGACGGTCTGCGCACCGTGCGGCGCAAGCCAATCGATTGTCCTCTCCGACTAACATTCGGGGGAGTCTGGAAGCTGTAGAGCGGGGGTGGTTGCGTACCTTACGGCGACTGCTCTTGAAATGACCATCGGCCATCCGATCCCGGTTCAGAGTCGGGCAAAGGACGCCATGGTCAGCGATAGATCCGGTATTCACCGTTTCACCCCTTCGTAAGGGAGAGGACCGCGCAAGCGACCTCGAACTCGGAACCAATCGAGAGACCGGAGAAATCTGGTCACAATTGGTAGTAAGGGCGCGAGTGTCGCCCGCCAGGTAGCATTCCTGGCTATCTCGCGGTAAGGCGTTGGTCTCTTACGGGTTGTGGCGTAGCTAGACGGCGGATTGTTTTTGTCCAAAGTCTTCTATGTTCCCTCCAGGGAGATAGAACGACTAATCGTTAAAACTCGCTATGGTGACGGGCTCGCCCGTTGTAGTCGACAACTCAAGTTGATGCTTCGAGACTCAGGGAAAATGAGGAAAGGAAACCAAGGAGCCGGATCCGTTGAGCGACCTCGTAAGAGGGGTACCGGATATGCCGTCGCAACCTTGGGGGACGGTGATCAATCGGGGACTGATAATTTGGTTGCTTTTTGGCCGGTCTATATAGGCCGTGCAATGATGCAATTTGAAATATTCTTAGTAAAAGTATTGTTTCATCGTGCTGCACGAGTCAAAATAATAGCTGAATTGTGTCAGTGGATTTCACTGGAAATCGATACATTTGTTGATCGTATGCAGTGGACTTAAAGTCCGTTACAAATGTCTATGTCGCATTTTCGATTAATTTTAAGTATATGCTCTGCTTAAATTTATTCTCTTTCATGTTATACAGGTTTTTAATTCCCATTAAAACCAGGGCCTCTGATTGACGATTAGAAAACCTTGCAATGCCAATAACAGTCAACAAAATCTGGACCATTTTCTTTGTTTTACTTTACCTATTAACTAACAAGGGGGGAAAGTATTGTGAACGCACAATTTGTTTTCGAGATGAAGACGAAAATATCTGTTTTATGCGGTTGTGCCCCCGTAAGACGATTAAGACCATTTCCAGCATTTGAAGCCTGACTGTGTGTGTGTGTGTGTGTATTCCTCCGTGATAGCGCCCGAGCGCCTAATCCGATTGTGCTGGAATTTGGAATGCAGACATCATTTGATCATGGCAAGAGTTGACAAGGTTGTGGTTGAAATCGGTCCACCAGAGGGCGCCCTAGTTATGACCCTCAACCTCGAAAATTTTGACGTATTGACTTGACATTTGGTACACAGATGCCTTGTTGGGACGAAATCACATCGAATTTTCACCGGTCAGTGTATTTGTTTAATTTATTGAATCAAACGTGTTTAACGCGTTTCATTCTCTCTATCCGCGCTCGTCGCCGACAAATGATTCGCGTCGTTGACTCTCGATATACATATATTCGACGTTTCATCGGCGGTCGGTGTGAGTTCCTCATGTGGCTTGCCGGGAAAGTCTTGTTGCGACACAGACGATTTTTTAATTTGGTATACAGGTTTTAAAACGTAATTATTGAAACGTAAGTAAGTAATAGTTACTGCAAATACGTAATACCTAAAGGTTCAAATAGACTAATAGATGGCATTCTAATATCTCCATATTTTATGAAATCCGCTATGTAAAAATGCTACAGATGGCACATTGAATGTTATTGATCATCGGTTAAATAATGTTTTTTTTTAATAATCAATCAGTCCTTTGTAATGTTTGAAACCTTTTAAAACCGATGTTTTGAAGCGTACTCCTTAAGATTCGATTTCATTAAAAGCCCCCGGTACGACCATTCTATGGGAAGTAAAATCTAGTGATAAACAAAAAGCGTTTTTTTTAATGTCAGTAATGTTTGAAAATTGAAAATAGAGCAACAATACCTAACAGGAGACCATAACTTTGATGAAATTTGCCAGCTTCCGAGCGAACCCATTGACTGATTTTTATATTTTATATTTATATTTATTTAAGCAATTTACACAAAAATTTTACAAATTACAATTAGGAAACATCATAATAAAATACCATGTAACTATTGATTAATTGATTAGTTATTGATTGATGATGATTGATTGATGATAATGATTATTGATTGATCGTGATTGATTGATGATGATTGATTGATCACGATTGATTGATGATGATTGATTGATCACGATTGATTGATTATGATTGATTGATTATGATGGAT
The DNA here is from genome assembly GCA_944548615.1 of Micropterix aruncella. Lineage (NCBI taxonomy): Eukaryota > Metazoa > Arthropoda > Insecta > Lepidoptera > Micropterigidae > Micropterix > Micropterix aruncella. Next base: position 9,727,233 of record OX155977.1, read on the forward strand.
TTACTATGATTGATTGATGATGGTTAATGATGATTGATTGATGATGATTAATTGATGACTGATTGATTGATTGATTGATGATTGCTTGATTGTTAATTGAAAATGACTGATTGATGATGATTGGTTGGCGATGATTAATTGATGATAATTGATTGGTGATGATTAAATGACGATTGATTGATGATGATTGATTAAAGATGATTGATTGATTGATGATTGATCGATGATGATAGATTGTATATAATGATTGATTGATTGATCTATCAAATAATCAATCAATCGATCAATCAGTAAATCAATTAATTTACCCCCTTTGCCTATTCTATGTTCAATGACAATTGAACATAGAATAGTTAATAAATTAATTTACTTAGGACTATCATCGCGTCGGAACTCGAAAAAAAACAAAAAAACTACCCTCCTTTTGTCACATATATAAAAAATGATACACACGGTAACAATTCGTTTCCTTGTAGGTAGGTAATTATTTTTTTTAAAAGTTTTCCTAAACGTCTCGAAATATATCGTAAATATCGTTTTCATTCTAGGCTACTGCTAAACCAAAACCAGTCAAAAAGGTAACCACGACCACCATAGCAACGACAACCATAATTGACGAGATTTCAGACGACATTGGCCAAGAGACCGGAACTCCCGAAGCAAGGATACGTACGTATAAAAAACAGAAAACCGGTATACATTCAATGAATATCCTACTACTATTATAAACGCGAAAGTTTGTAAGAATGTATGTATGGATGTTTGTTACTCTTTCACGCAAAAACTACTGAATGGATTTTGATGAAACTTCGCAATAATATAGATTACACATCAGAATAACACATAGGCTATAATTTATAGAGATATATAGTTTTCTATCATCATTTTCACAATTTTCCATCACCACGCGGGTGAAACCGCGGGGCGCAGCTAGTCTAACATAAATTTATCACTGAATATTGAAATCTCGTTTATATGTCTAGTCGTTCATTCACGACTTTTTGGAGTTGTCATCTAAAACGGATGAACCCGACATACCAGGCTGGTAAAACGATAGACGAGTATATATTGTTCTTTCAGCCGTAGCACCCAAAGATTTTTGGGACATCACAGTCCACAGCCTTGGAAGCGAATGGTTTCGTGCAGCTTGGGCCATAAGATCCAATGTGTTCTCGGATCGGTCCAACTCACGATTCATCTCTCAGCCTCAACGCTTGCGGGACTACCTTGGGAAGGACTCTCGTGTCCCAGGCCTCACGTTGGTAGATCTTTTTCCCTGGGGTTGGACCTCCGGCGCTACTGGTCAGTTTGCGCACCGTGTGGCTTCAGGCTACTGAAGGAGACTATGGAAATATACTGACTTCTAAGCAGCGGGGGTGGATATTGACCTGTTGCCATGCCTCTATTAAAACGACCTATTGTTCACCCGATCCCGAGTGGTATAACAGGCAAAGGACGCCCAGGTTCGCGATAAATTCAGACTGAATTGCCGCTTTGGAAGTTGAGGCCGCGGAAGCGACTTCGATCCCGTAACCAATCGGGCGGACGGAGGACTGATAAATCGTAGTTAATTACAGACGGAGATATCCTGACAAAACTGGTAGTCAGGGGCAAGGCTGCCCGCGGGTCCACCTACCCGGTGCCTCGCTATAAAGCATCGGCCTCTGACGGGTATATTGGCTTTGCTAGACGGTAGATTCGTATCGTCCCTAAATCTTCTACGCTCATCTCACGGTAGACAGATCGATGAATATCGTTAAAACTTCCTGAGGTAACGGGCTCACCCTTTGTAGTGGACACCTCCAAACCCACAGCCTAGCTCCAGCAATACGTAAGAGCGTATGAGCGTATTGCTGGAAATGATGATACATGGCTGAATTTCTCCTGATCCTCGATCTGGCCACGGGTTTGAGGTCGCTTGCTTCTTCGCTTCTACCGTACGCAGTTTCAATTCAGTTTAAATATTTTGCAGACTTAGGTTCCATTTGGTCGCCATGGGGAGCTAATGGGCCCTTGCTGAGTTGGCCACGAAGAACCATTCTGTTCAGGGTTGGTCACACACACGGGTCAACACCTATATCCGACGGCCTCCACGCATGAAGTGCGAGCCTGGGTAGGACTCTGGACTTATGGTTAGTTTCCCCTGGGAATCAACCTTCTGGCGCTCCTGAACGGTCTGCGCACCGTGCGGCGTAAGCCAATCGACTATGCACTCTGACTAAGTTAAGAGTTTCAAGGCGATAGGTGAGGGCAGCAAACCCCGCCCACCGCCCGGGCAGTTATAACGACGAGGGTCGTCTTGTCTGCCCGGGATGTCGTGCTACGACAACCCTGCGCGTACCAGAAGGGTAAAACGCGCAGGGGGTGAAATAGGGTAAACCACCCCCCCGTACCGCCCCGAGAACCCATTTATTCAAAAAATAAAAGGTATTTACAGAAAAAAAAAATTACAAAATATTACAAAATTTAACGAGAAAAGAAACAACAATATCGTAAATTTAGGAGCCGGTAAGCGGGGTAGAGGACGCTCCAGAACAATGAAGGTGAAGGCGCACTGTCCGTGGGCAGGTCTCGGAGCAGCCACGGGGGGGAGGAATCCCTGGATCCTGCAAAGAACGAAACGCCCCTCGGGGCGGTAAAGAGACGGACACAAAGACGGGCACTTCGGACTGGAAGTAGTCGCCGAATCACGCCACCAAGGAAGAGGGTATCCCCTGGGGGTATCCCGAAGCCTCATGTTTTCCCAAGAAGCCACCCAGTGCCCCACAAACTCGCCAAACGACTGGAAGCAGCTCCTACAACTGACCAAATCGGGGTACCAAATCGGAGAACGCCCAACGCACGCGCCCACTGCATCCATCAATTTCTCCCGTGCAGCCGCTAGAATTGGGCAAGACCAAATTACGTGTTCCGCAGTTTGGCGACCATACCCACAGGCGCACCGGGGGTCATCGGCAAGTCGAAAGTCAAATAGTTTGGCTCTGAACTCTCCGTGGCCCCCAACCAGCTGCGTGGTATGGTGGTCGAACCGCAGAAACGAATTTGCCATCCGCACTGCAACGGACGGGAAAAAGCAATGGGTGAGGCGGCCCGTACTTCCGGCGTCCCATCTAGCCTGCCAGACACGCAAGGACTCCACCCGAATCAGGCGGGCAAACTCCCCAGCTCGGTGCGCCACCGGGTCGATCGATAGGCCATGAAGGACTACCGGCTCGCCCCGGCGGTACCGCGACAACGCTGCACGCTCCAGAATCTCCAGGTCAATCGGCAGAACGCCAGCGATGACGGGTAACGCAAGAGTGGACGTCGTTCTGGGCCACGGTCAGGGCCACGAGAGGGATGCGCTGTCCGCGCAGCAGCGCGACACGCGTCGCCTCAGGAACAGCAGACACCGTCCAAGCGCGTGCGGCATAAGTCGCACGCGGGACGAAGACGCCCTTATAGATAGTCATGACCGCCGGGAAACGAATTCCCCAGTCGGCCCGACTCACTCCGCGGAGCGCAAAGAATAGATCCCGGGATTTTTCGGCTGTAATCTTTGCGTGCGAAAGAAAGGAAAGGGAAGCCGTAAGCGTCACCCCCAGGTATCGAACGGTGGCCGGGAAGGATACCGGGCGACCGTTCATCCTGATAACAGGGTTCCGCTTAAGATGTCCCTTCAGGAGAAGCGCCTGAGTTTTCGTCGGAGAGAAGGTGAGTCTGTATTACTGACCCCAACCGAGGATCAGGTCCAGCGAGTCAGCCACCCTTCTTTCGACCTATGCGCGACTTCTGCCGCCCACCAGGAGGAGAGCGTCGTCTGCATAAGCGCTGACGGTGCACCCCTCCGGGAAAGGTAGACCGAGGAAATCATCAAAGAGAATGTTCCAAAGGCTAGGACCCAACACTGACCCCTGTGGACAGCCCATAGTCGGGGTTTTGGTGACGCTGGTCGGGCCGTACCTCAGAGTGACAGATCTGTCTGAAAAGTAGCTCCTCACTACTTTCAACAAATTGTTCGGGCACAGGCGGGCGCGAAGCTTGCATATGAGCATCGGCCACCACGCGTTGTCGAATGCACCGGAGATATCCAAAAATACGCCTACCACGTAGCGGCCGTCATAGTTGCGGACCCAGTTCTTCGCAAACAGGATGGCGTCCTCCGTGCTTTTCCCTCGGGTAAAGCCAAACTGACGCTCGTTCTGGGGAGACAGAGTCCTCTCCAGCCGTTCGCGCACAAGCACTTCGAGCACCTTACCCATTATGGGAAGGAGCGTGATGGGCTTGTACGCTTTCGGATCCGAGCGCGGCCTGTCGTTACCTTTGGGAATCACCCGCAGGAGGCCAGCTTCCAGCATAATGGGAAATGACCGTCCCTAATGCATTTCTGCATCAGGACAGTCACCTCCCATCTTGCGAATTCCCACACCCGCTTCACTATATCAGACGTAAAGTTGTCTATCCCCGGTGCCTTTCTGCGCGATAGCGACCCGATGATGGTGCCGACCTCGTCCGCTGTTACCTCTGACAGATCAGGTACGCGCGAGTCTACGGCAATAAGCCGCCGCAGCTGCGCGTGGTGGGGATCGTCATTGTCATTCCGATCCGATGGACACAAAGAACCGAGGAGAACTGAAAGAGTGCCTTCGGTGTCAAGCGGGGCGGAAGTACCCTCGACAATGCTAGAGAGGTAGTTCCCACCCCGCTTGGCACCTTTGTCGATGACGTTCTTCATGTCCCATGGGTTTGCATTCCCTCTGACTAACAGTCGGGAGAGTCTGGAAGCAGTACTGTTTCCTATAGAGCGGGAGTGGTTGCGGACCTTATGGCGACTGCTCTTGAAACGACCATCGGCTACCCGATCCTGGGTGAACAACCGGGCAAAGGACGCTGTGGTCCGCGATAGATTCGGTAAACACCGTTTCACTGCTTCGTAAGGGAGAGGACCGCGCAAGCGACCTGGAACTCGTAACCAATCGAGAGACTGGAGTAATCTGGTCACAGTTTGAAGTAAGGGCGTGATTGTAGGCCCGCCGGGTAACACTCCTGGCTATCTCGCGGTTAAGGCGTTGGCCTCTTACGGGCTTGTGGCGTAGCTAGATGGTGGACTGTTTTGTCCTCAAGTCTTCTGCGCTCACTCCAGGGAGATAGAACGACTAATCGTTAAAACTTCCTGAGGTGACGGGCTCGCCCGCTGTAGTCGACAACCCTATTTGGCCGCCATGGTCACTGGATCGGGTGGCCAACGGATCGATTCAAGGGTTTAAGACGTCAGGTCGACAACTACCCTCCGCTGTCATAAGACACATCATACATCTCCAGACCTACAGTTATTATCCGAAATGCGTCCACACACCTTCCCAGGAATTTCATCTGAATATAAATGCTGTATTATCTGCAAAGGAGACAGCTTCTACTCCTCAAAAGTCACTCTAGTAAGGTCATTAATATAGATTAGGAATCAGATTGGCCCTAACATACTTACTTGGGGTACCCCGTACTTAACATTTACTTCAGAGCTGACCGTCTCACCAACTTTTGACGTAATTTTCGAGTTATTTTAGTGAAAACCCACGCACTCCGACATTTCGGAGCTTGTTCAGCAATATATGTAGGATGCGACACGGTATCGAAAGCCATAGCTAGGTCCAAGAACACCGCAATGCACTTTTCTCTACTATCTGAGGCTATAACAACGGAATTAGTTAAGGATAGGAATGCATCCTGAGCCTCTCGTCCGGATCTGAAACCAAATTGCCTCTCCGCTAGTAAATTATTGGTTTACAAATAGCCATCGACTAGAGTCTAGAGGTAATTTTTTTGTACGTAATTTTCGTTTTTACGAAATATCTGCGAATAATTGCGATTTTTTTTATAAATGTGAAATTATTCCCTTTTTAACTCCAAGGCCTACCAGCCGACGGGGAGGTAAAGTATTGTGAACGCGGGTGTATATATTATGACACCCCCCGAGACTATTAAGCCCATTTCCAGACTGAAGTCTCTCTGTGTGCCTGTATGTCTGCTGTGTGGATTCCTCTACGCTAGCGCACGAACGCTTCATTCGATTGGGCTGAAATTTGTCATGCAGGCATCATTTAATCATGGCAAGAGTCGAAAAGATTGTGGTTGACATCGGCTTATCAGAGGGCGCGCTAGGCATTTTTCAATCTCGAAATATTGGCCTTAGAGACTATTGGACTCAAAATGTCTTACATACAAGCGACACAAATAATTTTGAAACTATGCCATATTTAAGAAAATGCTACATCATATTGGAAAATAACTAGAGTTGTCAACTACAAAGGGCGAGCTCGTCACCTCAGAAAGTTTTAACGATTAGTCGTTCTATCTCCCTGGAGTGAGCGCAGAAGACTTGGACAAAACAGTCCACCGTCAAGCTCCGCCACAAAGCCGTAAGAGGCCAACGCCTTAACCGCGAGATATCCAGGAGTGTTACCCAGGGGGCTTACACTCACGCCCTTACTTCCAATTGCGACCAGATTACTCCAGTCTCTCGATTGGTTACGAGTTCGAGGTCGCTTGCGCGGTCCTCTCTCTTACGAAGCAGTGAAATGGTGTTTACCGAATCTATCGCGGACCACGGCATCCTTTGCCCGTCTGTCCACCCAGGATCGGGTAGCCGATGGTCGTTTCAAGAGCAGTCGCCGTAAGGTCCGTAACCACCCCCGCTCTATAGGAAACAGTACTGCTTCCAGACTCCCCCGACTGTTAGTCAGAGTGCGCAATCGATTGGCTTATGCCGCACGGTGCGCAGACCGTCCAAGAGCGCCAGAAGGTTGTTTCCTAGGGGAAACTAACCCTAAGGCCAGAGTCCTACTCAGGCTCGCACTTCATGCGTGGAGGCCGTCGTATGGGTATTGACCCTTGAGTGTGACCAACCCTGAACAGAATGGGTCTTCATGGCCAACTCAGCAAGGGCCCCTTAGCTCCATAAATTGGAAAATAACTGTCGTATATCGGTCGACGAGCCTGAGTCAATTAGGCCCGTGACGTCTGCCATTCGGCTATTTTTGCCGTTGCGTGGACCGGCCGGCCGACTGTTGTGTGGACCGGCATGTTCTCGTGAACCGGCCCCTTTGACTCGGTTTGCAGGGTGTGGCCTGACAGGGCTGTGCGCCCTGCGGCAGGATTCCGGTTGTTTCCACTCTATATATTATGAAGGACTGGTTCTAGGATTTCAAACTGCGTGAGGATTTCGGCGGCTTTCGCTGGGCTGGATACCACCCTCTCTATGATTTCCAGCAAATCGCCAACCGTCATCGTCACATACTCCTATTTGTCAGCTCCCTCGAATTCGAGGGGGGGCGCTCGAGGCTCGGACCAGGGTGGCGAGACGTCGATTTGTCGAATGTTTTGGCCGGCTTTGCGCTGGGAGGTGGGGGATCTCGGTCGCGACCACCTCCATTTCTTCTTCATCTTTTCGTGGCTGCTTTTTTGGCCTTTTCGCTCGCCTCCGATTGGGCTTTCTCTCAACAGCTGGTTGCTGCGGAGCGGTCGACGGCGACGGCTTTTGCCTCCACGAAAGAGGTGCCTCCTGGCTCTGCACTGGTGTTGGCGCAGGCTGCTGAGGCCGTCGGCGGTTGCTGCGGAGCGGTCGGCAGCGCTGGCGCAGTTGGAAAATAACCATTTTAATACTACGGCAAATACTGAAAATATAGTACGAGAATATTATTAAAATACTTCGAAAATACTACAAAAAGTCTACAAAAATCTTAAAAATACATTCGCTATCGGGAGAGGGGATTGGCGCGAGCGGCGAGCAAGGGGTTGGGGGTTGCGGCTGGGAGAGGGAAGGAGAGGGTTGGCAAGGGAGGTTGGAGCGGAGAGGGGGTCAGGGGCTTTGACTACTTGCCGGGAATCTCTTAGGGGGGGCCCAGCCGATTGTTTTTATTTGCGAAAATTACTATATTTTAGGGTGAAAATTACGTACCCTCACTAATGACTCGTTTATGTTCTTCATCAATTTCCAGTATGCGGAGTTCGGCCGTTGATGAAGACTGGAAGAATCGTCGGCGGCAAAGGGGCAATGTTCGGAGAATGGCCCTGGCAAGTGCTGGTTAGAGAATCGACGTGGTTGGGTCTCTTCACGAAGAATAAATGCGGGGGTGTCCTCATCACTACGAAATACGTCACAACCGCTGCCCATTGTCAACCAGGGTATGTATTCAATTTGTTTGCGTTAGCATTGAACTCGGAAATATTTCGAGTGCGTCCATTTCAATCTGCTTCTCATCTATACTAATATTATAAAGAGGTAAAGTGTGTGACGTTGTAGGAAATAATCTCTGGATCTACTGAACCGATGTTGAAAATTATTTTACCAATAGAAAGCCACGTTATTTGTGAGTATCATAGGCTATATATTAATGCGAAAAATGAAAAGACTTTTTCGTGGTAGTCGGATTTGCAAAGTAAGTCGGAGAATAAGCGGTCAAACGAAAAGGTTTCTAACTAACTCTGCCTTAACGATGAGAGATATATGATTAAGTTCTAGAGAAAAGTTGTAGAGCTTGATAATACCTACCTACAAAAAAGTCAGCGACAGCATATGTCTAACTTTTATATTTAAGTCACAAAAAGTAGAATTTTATATTAAAAAAATAATTTGAATCGTTAGGTCATGTTTATTGGTCATATTATCAACAGTCATGAATTCTTATCAAAATAAGTAAATTTATCATCTCAAGTGTTTAAAACAAAAGACTTTTCCCTTTTACTGCATAAATAATTAAAGAGATAATACGCTCACAAATAAGACACTCACAAGAAGACACTCATAAATAACGGTATTATAGTCAAATTGGAATGCAAATACATACATACATATGCAGTAAAAATATAACCCTTCTTTTGGCAGTCAGGAAATAAATCATAGCAGTCAGTACTAACCGAACCACACTCATAATTTCATCACAGGTAACAAGTTTTACCGCCCAACGAAGTGGGCACGGGTCAGCTAGTCTCTAGATATTATAAAATGGAGCGTAAGGCTCTAGATCTATATTTATAACTAATTATATAATTGAAACACGAATAATCAAATGGAATAAAAGTAAGATGTCGTCTGTTTGTCTGGTATATGACTGTTTGTCTGTATATCCGTTAGGATCTTCAAAATGGAGGATCAAGCTTAAGGATGGCTGCCTGCCCTCAAGCGCTCCTGGAAATCTACTCAAATAGTCTCATCAAGCGTTGCTTCTTGTCTTCCAGGTTTTTGGCTTCCCTCGTTGCAGTATTCGGCGAACACGACATATCAGGAGATCACGAACCTAAGAGGACCGTTTCGAAAAACGTGCGAAGAGTCGTCGTACATCGGTTATACGACGCAGCAACGTTTGAAAATGACTTGGCACTACTGGAATTGGAGAGTCCCGTACATTATGACTCACATATAGGTACCTATAGCATTTCTACTTATGACATGATATGTTTTTGTTGGGGTATGTTCTTGTGCCGGCATGCTTTATTTATTCCTGACCTGGCAGGTAGTATTCACATATTTTTTTGCTAGACCCACAATATTTCTTATTATTTAATGTGCCATACCATCATACAAATATTTTTGACAGGCCAGTGGGGAAGGTTATAGCTCTTCTTAATTCCTTACCTACTGAAATAGACATCTTTTGTATATCCCTTTGGCAGCTAAAAAGGCAACTTCCTGCTATCTTATGTTTATCATAATCTGTCTTTTACTTAGTTTTATATTTTTATGTTGTTTTATTGTTCAATATTAGCATTAATTTAGTTGTGTAAGTCATTTATTATTGACTTACACTCTAGATTTAATGTTCAAGGGCGAATTGGCTTCGTCTGTAATGCTCTTGAATAATATTCAAAACTAATAAATAAATAAATAAATAAAATATCTCAGTCATGTCTATCACGTACTCTCCTGCGATCATTCTCTCTGAAATATGGGATTTACATAGTTTTTGGGAAATATACGTATAGAACCCTCGGCGCGCGAGGAAAGCTCGTACTGGGCCAGTTTGAGTGGCTAATGGTTCTCGTGCAGTTGGGTCACTAAGACCCACCTCGTTCTTTGGGGTCTGCTCAACTCGCCGTTCAGCACCTATCCAGTAGCCTCCTCGAATGAGGGTCTACCCCGGGAAGTACGTACTCTGTTTCCCCTGCCTCTCATGTCATGCATATGGAATCAGTTTCACCAAGGGGATGACCTTCGGGCGCTACTGGGCGGTTTGCGAACCGTGCGGCGTCAGCCAATCGACTGTGCAATCCGGGTAATAACTGAGTCTGGATATGATTTATTGTTTCCCAAGCAGCAGGATCGGATGCTGACCTGATGTCCAAGCCACTCGGAGCCCGTACCTAATAGTCCTGTAAGAGTCCAAGCCACTGTGAGCTAATGGGCCCTGTTGCATTTAGGCCACTAGACCCATGTGTAAGGGTCGGCCAAACTCGCGGGTCAAGACCCATCCACGCAGAAGTGCGAGCCCGGGTAGGACTGTAGCCTGCGGGCCTTTTTCCTTTAGGAATCGCCATTCGGGCGCTCCTGGATGGTTTGCGCACCGTGCGGCGTCACGCAATCGATTGTGCATTCTGACTGATAGCTGGGGGAGTCTGTAAACGGCGTTGTTTCTGTTAATTTTATGAGTTTTTTTTTGAAAAATATAAGCCTTAATTAAAAAAAAGTTTCTAAGTGAATCCCTCGATAAGGATCCAATTTAAAATTTGAACTCAAAAAAGTTGCTCATTGCCTTGGACATTAAGGCTTTAAACTGACTTCGAAAACTTTTAGGCGCATTTACTTCTGCAATGTAAGCTGTGAGTGTGTTTTATTATAATTTCATTATATTTTCTAGGGCAGCACTTAGCCCCATTTTTTATTTAGGCCCTAAATTAATTACAATTAATTATAACGTGAGACCGCTCCGAGAGTTACGCTAAATATGCTTTGCCATTAACACCCTTATACCACCATTGCGTAAAAATAGTTATTCTGTGCTAGCGCTGCGATTGACCGTTTAGTATGCGACTGATTCCCGGCGCTAGCGGACGTGGAATCTGCGCTTGACGCTTCGTCAACGCTGGATTTTTATTGGTCGAACCCTACAAAATTGACTCCGTCTATTTTTCGCGGGTCCGCCCACTTCGGATATTTATCTGAGGTGTCATGTCGCCTTAAGGGCACGATGAAGTATTTAGATGGCGGGCTGTTTTTATCCCTTAGTCTCTACGTTCACCCTAGGGTAAAAGATATATCAATATGTATATACTTCTCTGGGATTTTTATCATTAGGCTACGCAGTGACAGACGGGGGGAGAAACCCCGCCCACCACCCGGGCAGTTCTGACGACATGGGTCGTTTTATCTGCCCGGGATATCGTGCATCGACAACCTCACGCGTACCAGAAGGGTATTACGTGAGGGGTGGACGAACGGAGATATGGAGGAAGATTCTCCTGGTTGCTACCCCCTCCGGCACCCTGTGAACCGTTTATTTAATCATAGAAATGTCAACAATTCACTTACTATCTAACATTATAAAATATACAAATTTTAGCTTACGTACTAAAGTTATAACAGAGTAAAGAAAAAAAGAAATAATTACAATTTAGTAGGGTGAATGGTAGGCGATGAGATGGTGAATCCATGCTATGAGTGGTCCCGGGTTCCGGCTGCAAACGGCAGGGGTTCCGTCGGGGCATCTACATCGAGAGAACCTGCAAGAAGGCACGCACCCTCAGGGGCGGCTTCTCTGGGATGACGGGTTCACCCGCATAGTTGATAAAACTCGCACTGGGCCGGTTTTTATTTCGGATTTTTATAATTTTCAGTACCAATCTGTATGCCGCCTGATAGTTCTGATTTCACTGGAAGAATGGCTACCGTCACTGGCTGGGGACGTTTGGAGTATACCGGGGGAGTGCCGGCGATCTTGCAGGAAGTCAAGGTAAAGTATAGTCATTGATTATATATGACTTTAGATTGCTGAACTCCGCTATAGGGAGTTAACGGGCCCTTGCTGAGTTGGCCACGAAGACCCATTCTGTTCAGGGTTGGTCACACTCACGGGTCAACACCCATCCGACGGCCTTCATGCATGAAGTTCGAGCCTGGGTAGGACTCTGGCCTTAGGGTTAGTTTCCCCTAGGAATCAACCTTCTGGCGCTCCTGGACGGTCTGCGCACCGCGCGGCATAAGCCAATCGATTGCGCACTATGACTAACATCTTGCGGTGTCGACTACAACGGGCGAGCCCGTCACCACAGGACGTTTTAACGATTAGTCGTTCTGTCGCCCTGCAGTGAACGTAGAAGACTTTTGACAGTACAATTCTACGTCCAGCTACGTCACAACCCGTGAGAGTCCAACGCCTTACCGCGAGTGAGCCAGGAATAAACCCGGCGGGCTCGAGATACTCGCGCCCTCGCTTCCAATTGTGACCAGATTTCTCCGGTCTCTCGATTGGTTCCGAGTTCGAGGTCGCTTGCGCGGTCCTCTCCCTTACGAAGCGGTGAAACGGAGTGCACCGAATCTGTAGCGGACCAACAGTCAGGGGAGTCTGACTAACAGTCAGGGGAGTCTGTAAGCAATACTGTTTCCTATAGACCGAGGGTGGTTGCGGACCTTACGGCGACTGCTCTTGAAACGACCATCGGCTATCCGATCCTGGGTGAACAGCCGGGCAAAGGAGTGGGCCTCTTACGGGTTTGTGGCGGAGCTTGACGGTGGACTGTTTTGTCCAAGTCTTCTGCGCTCACTCCAGGGATATAGAACGACCAACCGTTAAAACTTCCTGAGGTGACGGGCTCGCCCGCTGTAGTCGACAACCCTAGTTGCTGAACTTCGTACTACGATTTGACAATCCTTCTGTGCCAACGAAATGCAGGTTGCGCTGATAGCATTGACGGAGAAATTCATAGCAATTTATTTAATATAATTAACCAACATGTGTTTTCAATTTAATACGATATTATTTGAGGAGTTTTATTGTAAGTATATGTTATCAAAAAATGCTCTCTTCGTGAATTATAAGCGAAAACCTAAGTGTAATGTATTTTTTGCGTTTTTTTGCGATTCCTGAAGTTAGCTAGCTCACCTCTGGGGAGGTCGCAAAATCGTATTCAGCGTCCAAAAATACATATAAATTCATTGAGAAAAATATTTCCGGATTTTTTTCCTGGAAACAACACGCTTAGCTTGAACTTGTGAAACAATATGCTTGAACTTGTGAGGGACCACCCCTCACTAGACTCCAAATTGTGCGGTGTGAGGTGGTGGTATCAACTTACGAGTTATCTCCGAATCGAAAGGCGGTTTTGAAGGAGGTGGAAGGTATTTATTGATTGAAAGTTTGATATTGCCAGTTATAACGCTTCCCGAAGAAGTTATGTTGACGCGAGTGTATAGACGCGCGACTGCGGTTACGAGGATATACGGATGAGGATTGTGTGTGTGCTCCTAGTATCTTGTACTGGGCACGGCTCGAGTCTGTGGGATTGCAGACTGATGCTTCATGACTGGGAAAGGTAAGGAAAGGAAACCAAGGAGCCGGACCCGTGACCTAACTCATGAGAGAGAAAGCCGGGTATGCTGTCGCAACTTTGGGGGAACGTGATCACTCGAGGAATGATTTGGTTGCTTTTTCGCCGGTTTATATAGGCCGGGAAATGATGCAATTCGAAATATTCCGAGTAAAAGTATTGTTTCATCGTGCTGACTCACCGCTGCACGAGTCAAAATAATAGCTGAATTGTGTCAGTGTATTTTACTGGAAATCGATGCATTTTTTGATCGTATGTAATGGTACTTAAGGGCCATTACAGACTATATGTTTTGTACTAAGAAATGGTCTAAAATTACAAAAATGTACCAGAATTGATATAAATACAAATTTGTAATTCATGGGAAATCCGTAACCGGTTTTATGTTTTAGAATTTTTATAATGTACCCTTTAATAGTGGTATACCATATACATACCATTTTATAGTGTTATGTAATTTAGTCGCATATTACGCTGAGAAAATATTGGATTTCTTGATACATTGTCGTTTAGTTCTTACGGTTTATACAAAATAATGAAGTTTTAATCGTAAGTTTGTTAAATTGCAAGGAATTTTGTTGAAACTCCATTACTCGATTATATGTTTTACTATGCTCCGTACGGATAATACGAAAATAAGTATAATGTGCCTCTAACGCAGAGCAATGCCAACAGCAGGCCGTGAAGAGAGCAATGCTGGACATCAGTCTCCGCGACAGAATGCGCAATGAAGAGATACGAAGGCGCACGGGGGTGATAGACGTCATAAAACGTATCGCTAGACTGGCTAAAGTGGGGCTGGGCAGGTCACGTCACAAGGCTGGATGACGCAAGGTGGCCGAAGAGGCTCGTCCAGTGGAGACCAAGAACCACAAAGTGAGGCAAAGGGAGACCACAACTACGATGGGTAGACGACATCAGAAAAGCAGCAGGGACCAACTGGCTGAGGGCAGCAGCTGACAGACATGGAAGCAGAAGCCTACGTCCAGGAGTGGACTAAACCAGGCTGAGGAAGAAGAAGAAGAGAGCTTCAACATGATACTGGTACCTGACTACAACCTTACGTATGTAATAACATGCCGTCATGGTAAAAGCAAGATCTCGTTGTGCGCCGTAATGAACGTGCGGTGTATTTACCATGCCCGTGACATGGTAACTACATCGCTACGCATCATGTTGATACATACGTACGTACCACAGTACATGTTATATACGTATTCCCTTTTGAAACATGCGTATTTCGGTGTATAACAGCGTTATATTTTTCTCAGTGTAGTCAATCAATTATTTTAGAGTACTGAGATTGGTCTTTTTTACGCAAATCTATCTTGTCCCCGAATTTATATAAATGTAAATTTATGTTGAATTTATATAAAATAAAAATATCTTTTTACAGGTTCCAGTAATTGAAAACAGCGTATGCCAGGAGATGTTCCAGACCGCTGGACACTCCAAGATCATCCTGAACTCTTTTATATGCGCCGGCTATGCGAACGGGCAGAAGGACTCATGTGAGGTTAGTACATAAAACTAACACAAAAACACACGCTATTTTAATACACAAACACAATTCTATTTTATTTAAAATTCAAATGATTATCCAAAATTTATTATTCCTAAATTTGTTCACAGTTATAATCACTTAGTTACCAATAAAATATGAATTGTTTCCAATATATGCAATGCGATCAATAAGAGGACGATTGCTACCACATGGTACAATGCAATTTTCCAAATCACCAAATTATGAAAGAAATGTTGCCTAGGTAGCATTATGTCAATTATATTAACGATCGGATCAAAAACGTGTCCAAAAGTAACTATTTTTTATAGATTCCCGTATGTCCGTATTCATCATGTCTTTATTGACTGTCCCGCAAATCAGATACTTCATCTAGATGTTCACATGTTGCAATGCAGACGTATCGAAATGGATTGGATACAAGATGTAATGAATATTAAATGCACTTCGTTAATATAAGATTCTCAGTACTCGTCCTCTTAATGCGGAATGACAAACTCTGCAATCATGTTATTATAGCAAAACTTATGCACAACAATACATAGGACAACTAGAGCTGTCAACTACAACAGGCGAACCAGTCCCCTCAGAAAGTTTTAATAAAATTTATCGATCTGTCTCCCGCGAGGTGAGCGCAGAATACTTAGGACAAAACAGTCCACCGTCAAGTTCAGCCACATGCCCGTAAGAGACCAACGCCTTACCGCGAGATAGCCAGGTTAGTCAACAAGCTGGCTGACACTCGCGCCCTTACTACCAGTTGCAACTAGATTAATCCGGTCTCCCGAATGGTTACGGGTCACTTGCGCAGTCCTCTCCCTTACGAAGCGGTGAAACGGTGTAAACCGAATCTATCGCGGACCACGGCATCCTTTGCCCGGCTGTTCGCCCAGGATCGGGTAACCGATGGTCGTTTCAAGAGCAGTCGCCGTAAGAATTGAAATGCAATTCCGTTAATTTTATCCCAATGGAAATTTGGTGACCCAGCCGGAAATCAAACCCGGAACGACAAGATGATGTAAGATCAGGCGACCTAACCTCCGGGACGTGTGCCAACATCTGGTTTCCATTTTTCAGTCAAGCGTGCCGCACATAAAACACCTGAAACTCTCTTGCGTCACATTTCAATGGCACAATGGTTAGGGATTATCGGGAGAGACATTTTTTAACTGACCTAAAAAAAAGTAGTTGCATATCATGGAGCCCAGATAAACAAAGTCTTTCACAGCTTGAAGATCACTTAACTCGTTGGTGCGTTGCATGGTTCCAGCCCGGTCCACAAACATGAGTTTGGTCTTGATGCGGTTCATTGTAGTCCATACTCCTTGATTTCCTTCTCCCTCAAATATTAGATAGACTTGTAGAATATCTCATATCATATATGAGATATCCAATAAATAAATAAATACAAACGGAGCTGCCATGGAATTCACCGACCGGAGTCGGGCCCATCATAATACTATTTTTTTTACACTTCTGGGGGGTGAGCAGTGGATTCCGGACTTACGAACCGGCTGTGGTAGGTTTAGGACAGCTGTCTTGCCACATGTGAGCGTTCACCTTGCCACCCATTCACTCCCCCTTCGAAGCCATAGAATTTGAGATGCGCAAATCGCAGTTTTAGATAATTTTTCTAAGAAAGAGTTGATTATTTTTCTGGAAAGGCCAAGATCTTTAAAGAGGTGAAATAGAGATTTAGCTGGCAGGCCACGAGCGCCAACTTCCACCGCGTGAAGGTGAACAGTGAAGCCGTTCCGGGTTACGGCATTTGCAAGATCATGGTATTTATTTAATTTGTACTCGTGGTCTTTTGGGATATTTGATTCCCATGGAACAGTTAATTCTACGATAAGAGCCACCTTCCGAGATAGAGAGTAAAGAGTTATATCTGGACGGAGGGCTGTGCATCCGAGACTTTCAGGGAATTTATACTGCTTAGAGACCGAATCAACCTCCAGAATCCAATCTGTAGCTTTCTCGATTATTGAGAAAGGTTTTGTAGTTAAATGTTTTTTGCCTTTAGAGCCATCCCGCACAAACTGTATTGGGGGTTTGGAGGATACTGTCAAACCCTTGTTGGCACGAGCCACTGAGAGACTAATTACCTCGCGAATAACAGCGAGAACTTTGTCATGGCGGTAAGTGTACCGTCCTTGATCTAAGGCCACCTTGCAGCCAGCTAGAATGTGCCTAGCTGTGCAAGGGGTATTGCTACAGAGGGGACAAGAACTATCCTCGGCAAAGCTCCAACGAGCGAGGTTACTGGGGTCTGGAAGTGTATGCTGAAAGGCATTCAAATAAAATTTCAGCATCTCTGGCGTCCAGTCATAGAGCATTACCTTCCAGTGCATTGGAGGCGGAATGCAAAAGTCACCTATTGTTGTCCAATCATTCTGGCATTGAAGGCCAGGCCATATATGAGATATCCGTATCATATCATATATCCGTATCATATCATATATCCGTATCATATCATATATCATATCATATATATCATATCATATATGAGAGACTTGTAGAATATCCAAGAATACCAACAACTTAAATTTATTCAAAATACTTATAAAGAAGTACCTGCTTGAAAGGGGTCCATTGTATGCTGAGTCTCAATTGCTCTTGCTAATAATTTAAGTTGTTTTATTAAATTATGTATTACTAACTAATATCAAATCTCGTGTATTATTTGCTTATGTATATATATGTGTAGATATGTATATGTATTTTTATGTATGTGTGTATGTATATGTATTTATATATGTATATATTCTTATGTATTATGCAATACAACGTAAGTTCATAATATCAAAAGAGTCAGCTCGTCGATACCATTAAACAAAAATCAGCATCCCTAGATACGGGTCTCTGACCTAGTTAGGAATGCGGATAAACATTTTCACCATAGGATTTGCTCAATCTCTCCCAACTCAACCATATTATGTTAATGGTGTGTATATGACATATATAAAGTTATTGTAAATTAATAAATTAAAAAAAATATCAAAATATAAAACACAGATGCCTTGTTGGGCCGAAATCACAACGAATTTTCGTTGGTCAGTATATTTGCATAAACAAGTGAATCAAACGTGTTTGATGCATTGCATTCTCATCAGACTATCCCTTTCAACCGGGTCAAGTTCTTTCCCGAGGAGACACCACCCTCAAAATCCTTCCATAAGTCCTTGGCTACTTGGTGGGAAAGTTTTGGAGTGACACAACCGATTTTTTTTGCTTTCCAGGGCGACAGCGGCGGTCCCCTTGTGACAGAACGTCCGGACGGTAGATGGCAGCTGGTCGGGACCGTATCCCACGGGATCAAATGTGCAGCTCCTTACCTTCCAGGAGTGTACATGAGGACCACGTACTACAAACCGTGGCTCAAGAGCATCACTGGCGTACAGTAAGAAATACAGTATAAACAGAGTGTCCCAATGCGATGGGGTTTGAGTTACCGAATCGTCGCAACATACGCAACGACGAATCGCTAGGGTTGCCAGACGTCCTGTTTTGGACCAAACTGTCCGGTTTTCAGGATCCCTTTCCGATTACATTAATAAAAATTCGAACATACTCTTGTTCGGTTTTTGGGTTATGCAAAAAGAGCGCGAGGATAAAAATACGGATTTTAAGGTTCAACCCTTCGGCTACGTAAGGACCAAATTTGGTTGCACATCAGAACACCGTTGACTACGTAACGACCAATATTGGCGGCTTGCTCCCGGAGCGCACAGTAATATTATTTTCTAATTCGAACGCATCCTAAAATCCATACCAAATATCTCATGATTACCATAGATACCATAGACGGCCGCTAGAAAAATTTCGCGCGTCATTTCGCGGATATTTCTGGTAAAATTCCATTGTCAAACATGATCATTTTTTTTTTGAGAAATCATCAAAATTTGAGTACGTTATTAAACACATTTTTTGGCATGAATGTATTCATCACTAAGAAATTTTGTACTGGCCGCGGCAGATTTCTCGGTCCCTCACCCACTTGCTCAGATCACACTTATCGCATTTATTGAACATTAATGCACTGAAACCAAAAAGGGACGGAAATCTTTTAGATCTTTTAGAAATCTTTTAGAAATGATTTAGAAATCATGTGGGCGAGGGATCGAGAAATTTTGGCGCATCCTACTTTTGGCGCATTTTACTCATGAATCCAAAGAAAAAATCACCCCAAAAGCTCTGAACGTATATAACAGGGCTGTTACTTACTTGGAGAAATGGTAGTCTTTCGATAGGAAACTTTTTTAAATAATTACTTTCTTTAATTTAGACTAAAAGGCTGCAATGTGCGATCTTGCGTGTTAGCTGTAAAAGAGGCTTATCTGATAGAAAGACGAATGAATAAAATTTGGCTTAAAATTAGTCTGCGTCAGTCATTGATTAATATGTAATAAGCAGCACAAAAAATGGCCAAAATTGGACATTTTATAGAATATTTTTTTTCTAAAATAACAATGCATTCTTCCATCAGCTCTTATTTTGCATCGATGAAATATAAAATACCAAAAATATAGTACACTGCTGAGCACAGATAAATGGCCAAATGGCTGTTTTTAGCTGCCTCTATAGCGAATTCTTGAATGTCAAGACTGCCGAGATGAGAGCTATGAATATTTTTCTTCATCGTCTAACCCCCCCCCCCCCCCTCCGCCCCCTCAATCACCCCCAGTCAATCCATCCAGTCCGGTTTTTTTAAACCCATCTGGCAACCCTGCGAATCGCAACTCACCGAAACCCCCCATCGAATTGGAACACCCTGTACACGGGATATTTCTCTCGACTAGTCTCTATATAAACGATCCACAAATCAGTCGCCGGTTTCATTCTGCAGTATTTCACCCTAAATTTGTAAAAATATTTGTAAATAAAATTTTATTATTAATTTATTGATTTTAATTTCTAAGAGTCCGCTAGAGTTATCGCGTTATTTAAATTGCTTAATTTTAATTTTAGTTAACGCAGAGATCGAGGGTTTTGCGCATTTATTAATTTTAAATTATTTATTTTTATTTTTAAGAACGATTGTTATTTATTAAAAAAATATATTTTAATATTAACTATAATTAATAAATAGACTGTTGAACAAAATCATTTTTTATTTATATCGATCGTCGAAATAATGTGGCAGAAGCTTGTACTCAATCCCAAAAAATAGGACTAGGGATCGTGACTAATTTCATATATCGAGGGTCAATACCAAATATGGTCAAAATAAGCACAGAGAGCTTAGATTTCATTTATTATTTATCCCTAAATACTGGCTTTAAAGAGATTTTACTAAAAAACTTGGGCTTGATTAGTATTTCTTCATCTGTTAAAAATTGTAAGATATTGTTATGATTATAATAAAAACACACTGGAAAGAGATAGACACCTGCAGACAAACCAAAGAAATAGTAATGGAATACAACCACAAACTTACCAAAACACTTCTAAGGACAAAAAGGCCCCAACTACGCAAACTAGAGGGACTGATAACAGGACACAACACACTAAACAAACACCTCTTCAAAATGGGCGGAACGAATAGCCCTATGTGCAAAGCATGCATGGAGGCGGAAGAAACCACAAAACACATTCTGCTAGATTGTGAACAGGTAGAAGTATACAGGACAAAACACCTTGGGACCCCAGGCACCCTGCGCGAGGCGGCAGGAAACCTGAAAGCCCTGCTGGCTTTCGTCGAGGAACTGGGGTGGGTGGAATAGCGCTACCCCCGTTACACGCAAAATAGGCACACTGGATGTCGACTTGCGGAGGAACGCCCAGTATAACTAACTAACTAACTATGATTATAATGTATAATACATTATCAATATATAATTATGTACTTTATATTATATTTATTTTTATCTTATTAGGACTTTGCGTTAAAAACTTCGATTTCCTAAGAAATACCGTAACTGATATTCTAGTCATTTACCAAATTGCAAAATACTTCATGTCAAATCGTTATCATTAGGCTTCAATTACCAATCCGTGTCATTTCGTTGAAGTGTCAACAACAGTAATGTTATTAACTTCAAAGATGTCTAAATTTGAGCCGACAAAACTTCATTTGCGGGAAGCAATGCTTTTCTGCTTTCATCTTAAGAAAACTGCCGCAGAATGTCATAGATTGCTTCTGGAGGCTTACGGGGAATTTACTCCGACAGAAAGGGAGTAACAATATGTCTAGTTTAATTGTGAAAACTTTTTAATTGGCGTTGGATTTGCACGTTGTTTTCTAAAAAAATTAATAAAACTCGGTTTTAGTTTATTGTAATAATAATAATATATTATTTTTGCATTATTAAATAAAATTATTACATTCTTACATCAACTGCTCGGCTTTTATTATTTCTCCTCTTTTTCGGCGTATATTTCACATATATATTCATTGTATTTATATAACAGAATGTCAACTATGTTAAATAGTTGTCCTTTTTTATTCAATAAAGCTATATTTTCTTTTATATACATATATATATATATATATATATATATATATATATATATATATATATATATATATATATATATATATATATATATATATATATATATATATATATATATATATATATATATATATATATATATATATATATATATATATATATATATATATATATATATATATATATATATATATATATATATATATATATATATATATATATATATATATATATATATATATATATATATATATATATATATATATATATATATATATATATATATATATATATATATATATATATATATATATATATATATATATATATAAATGTCCTGTGATGATAAAATAAAGGGTATATTATATAATTTGATCAAAATTACGTCGGATATCAGTAAATCAAGTCTATGCATCTTTGTTCAAAACAATGCCTAAAAATTATGTTCTATTTAGATGTACGTATATTCATAATTTATTAATCTTTCTTTACAGTACAATGTTTTAAGGCCCGAATTTATAGATTATAATTACTAGAGATTTCCTTCATTCCGTAACAGCTAGTGAAATTTAGTAAGAAATTCATTTAAATTCAGTTCGATTTGTCCTCTTTTGTAAACCTTACAAGAACACCGAGCGCGATCGCGCGGTCGCTTTCAGGCGTGTATAAAATATTAAAAAAAAAACTACTGCTTTAAAAATTATAAACACTCAAAAGTCACTATTAAGTCCAACACCGGTTTTGTTGCTTACTTCGAATATAGCCCGGGAGCCCACCGCTGTGCATCCTGCGTCATAGGGCAAACAAATCGAGCTGATCTATGGTGACACATGAAATTTAACGACAGAAACTCTACGAAAACGAATCGAGCCAACCTATGGTGATACATGAAATTTAATGACAGAAACTCTATGACGAAATTTAATGACGAAAACGAATCGAGCCAATCTATGGTGACACAATGAAACTTAATGATAGAAACTCCACGATAACGAATTGAGGCAATCTATGGTGACACATGGAACTTAATGACAGAAACTCCACGAAAACGAATCGAGGCAATCAATGGTGACACATATGAATAAAATACAAACGGAGCTGCCATGGAATTCACCGACCGAAATTGGGCGCATCATATATAATTATTACACTTCTGGGAGGTGAACGGTGGATTCCAGACTAACGACCGGCTGTGGTAGGTTTAGGACAGCTTGCCACATGTGAGCATTCACCTTACCACCCATTCACTCCCCCTTCGAAGCCATCTCCACGTAATGACAGAAACTCCACGTAAACGAATCGAGCCAATCTATAGTGACACATGAAATTTAATGACAGAAACTCTATGACGAAAACGAATCGAGCCAAACTATGGTGACACATGAAATTTAGTTACATAAACTCCACGTAAACGAATCGAGCCAAGCTAGTGACACATGAAATTTAATGACATAAACTCCACGTCAAAGAATCGAGCCAATCTATGGTGACACGTGAAATTTAATGACAGAAACTCCACGAAAACGAATCGAGCCAATCAATGGTGACACATGAAATTTGACGACAGAAACTCTACTGCGAACTTTGTAAATTTGAGCAAAACAGAGATGTATCGCTTCGACGCTCACTCATGACAATTTTAAGAAAAATATTATTTTGATATTTAACAATATCCTTTTTAAAAGCTAAGAAGGGATGGGATATTAATATGAATTTAAACATATCTTCATTGGTTAAACTGCTGATGGCAGTTCAGCGGTGACATCAATGGATGTTTAAATTTAGTAGGTGGTTTAAATGCTCGATCACGGTAAACGTTTAGGGTAAATGCTTCTTTGCGAGACGAAAGCATATCCCATGGCAGTCCCAACTCCAAAGATAATTTTGGGCGTTGCCATTGAAATCAATAAATTTGAACTCGGTTTAGTTAATCGCCAGTTTAAATGGAATATTGATATCACAGCCCTAAGTGATATTGATGAAATTAAGAAATTCGACCTACTGCATTCCATTGCTCATCGCCAAAGCCACAGCTACTCAAATGTTAAAAGAGACAATGGACTCAGTACAGGTAAAAAGTTGCCAAAGGGTAATAAGAGTGACTTTACGCTGGTTGCCTAGCCATAATGGAGTTTAAGAGGAATGATAAATCCGACCTGTTTGTTAAAAAAAGAGCCCTTCGACCTGAACAACTTAAAGGTTGAAAAACAGGATTTACTAACACTGGCAGAACATACCAGGATTCAAAAGTTGCAAAAGGGCTTATAAAAAAGCACGTACAAGAAAACATCTAGATACTAAATTTAAGCTGCAACTAGTTACACATACTCACAGGTCTTAGCACCATTGCTCCGAAAAGAACCACTTCACGAACAACAACCTCATCACAATCGCCTCAAATCGCTAAAGTCTTTCATGAACCGAACACAACCGCTCCAAAGCAGTCAATCATCGAACCTCATCACTCAATGGAGGACGTCACTTGGCGAGGACACAAAGGATAAGATAGCACCGGGTCCCATCTCCCCTATACCACCTGACGTAGTCTCACCAGACTGAGGGTGGGTGTGACAAGATGCCGAGCCGATCTCGTTCGCTGAGGCTACACAGAGAACCCAATATGCAGCTGTGGAATGCTGCAGGACGAAGACCACCTCCGATCCTGCCAGCAGTTATCAACACCAGGACCTCCAAGAGGCGAATGAAAAGGCCATCCAGGCTGCATATTTTTGGAAAGACGTGTCCTAACCTGGCCCGGCCACATTAACGAACGACCGAACTGCATGTTTAATAAGCATCGACATTGCGAAAGGACAAAGAAGCTTGGTAAAAGGATAGATGGCGAACGAGGCAAATAGAGCCATTATAAATCTCAGCCTGCGCCTAACGAGATACTGCATAGGACTATTTATCCCTGGGCACTGCAGACTCAATATGCAGCTCAACATTCTGAACATAGTGGAAGAGACAATATGCAACGGGCTGTGAAATAACATGTGAGGTATCCGCGGAAAGTGTCTTTTGTGCATGTCCGATATTGTTTGCAAGGAGAGATAGAGGATCACAGGAAAGTATATGATAGATATGGCTGAGATATATAGAAACTCATGATCCGGTGTGAGCTGATTACACGATCTGATGGTAAGACATCTGATTATGGACTTCTAATGCTGTCAAGAAGCCGAACCGAAGTGATTCATCTTAACGATGATGGCGCGAGGCTGCCTACTGGGTCAACTTTCCGCCGTTGGACTCTCACTGACAAGTTGGCATAGCTAGACGGTGGACTGTTTTCGTCCCGAGGCCTCTACGTTCATCCCAGGTTGAAAGAGCGAAATATCGTTATGCCTTCCTGAGGTGACGGATTCGCCCTTTGTAGGCGGGACCACAGATTCACCAGTGCCTCCAAGATACTGGAGTTTGCAGAATGCGCAGGACTAAGGAACGAACTGTAAACAAATTACAGAAGATCACAGAAGAAGAAGAGACACAGAAGATCTGCAGAGATTTCAGTGCAGCTGGACTTTGAGGCCAAGACTTCAGCGCATCAATCCAACTCGATTACCAACGTTTGGTTTCAGATATAGAAACCAGGAGTCTGCGCAGATTTCTCTATTCGTTTATTTACATAATATCTAGTGATATATTTCAGATGACACATTTGATTCGTTTGCCCGATGATGTATGATAGCACCTCTCGACTCCTGGCCTAATAGATGATCCGTGCGGGTCCCACCGGGGTTCTCGTTTCCGATTCCGCTCCAGAGACCCGTGCGAATCAAATTAAAAAGAACTCTCCCTATTTATATATAACGCTACTACACTATACAACTCTGACGGATACTGCACTCGTTTCAATTTTTTTTTTGTATTTCTCGAAACGAGTGCAAAAAAAATATCCGGAAGAAGCCGACGCTAAATATACATACAATTACAAAATAAAAACATACAAATGAACATTAAAAATAAAAACTTAATCGCTACTTTATTCATTTATAATATAGATAATGTTACTGTACTCGCGTTTTTTTAAAACAATAATTCAACAACTTATTACAGTACAATATAAAGTTTTTTGTTTTTCGTAGATTCTATTTTATTTTCTTTTTTAATAATATTTAATATTTTTTTGTTCCTGAAACAATGTTCCATTTAAAAATATAATAATAAACAAACAAACGAGAGAACTAAACGTTAAAACGAAAAAAATCACAGTTGAACAAAGTGGTTTTAAACCGGACGTTGTTAATTCACCGGTCGTAAAAGATTTTTTTTTTTGTAACCACTTTTTGTTTATTTAAATCTAGAATACATAATCGTATATATAAACAAAAAAAAAAGTCGTTCAAAATACAACAGGACTTATCATTATGCTTCCAATTGCCACCGATACAAACATTTACACACACGTCGACGAACGAACGAATGAATTTGCTTTAATGAACACAGAACTCTGCGCGAACAGAAATTTCTATGGCACGAACCTGCTCATAGAGGGTACAACAAACATACAGTTTTATAGAATTTTTAAATTAAAAAAAAAATATCTGGAACAACGAGGGGCGGCGTATTTAGAAAATGTGTTGTTGTAACAACTTGATGGTGAACGATAACCATCCCCCGGGCAACACGCAAATTTAAAACATAGTGACGCTTTGCGCCACGATATAAAAAAAACACTAGAACATTTTTTCCACAAAAAAACATACGGACCGAGAGCGCAACACCGTTTACTCTTCGTCATTAGGCACGCAAATCAAAACAATCGTTCTGTGACCGATGACGTGGGGTAAACCGCGACGAGCCCCCGGATTAATAGCAAAAAACTTAACTATATAATACAACAACATTATATTTTTTTCTCTTGCGTTACGTTCTAATATTGTATCTTTAATATATTATTTAATTTTATTATAATACCTATTCGCTATCGTTTTAAAAATAAACTCCTAAAAAAAGTTACTCGTATGTATAAAAAAATGACAACAGTGTTTTTTAAATGGGTATATGTGTGTCGTGTGTGTGTACGAATTCTTTTTTTAAGTGTATGTGAGCGAGAATCTATGGTTGTGTGTGTTTATACGTAGGTACTTAAAGGCTACGTCAGACGATTTTTAAATCTTTGGCACCTGTCCTACACGATCATCCAGAAAATCAATTGTTCAAAGTGGGATGCATAGCGTTGCTCTTTCGGCTGCTCTCCGAGCGAGCTAAATACTTGTGACTCGAATTATTTCAGCTAAAGACATAATACCTGTAACACGAAGACATTGATTATATATGGTATTAGATTGCTCAACTCCATAGTACGATTTGGCAACCGTTGCGCCATGTGCAACCATGCACCTGCGAAATGCAGGTAGCGCTGATAGGATTGATGGCGGAACTTATAGCAATTTATTCATCCGTCTGTAATAGCCTTGAAAATTAATGTGTTTTATACAGGACTGATTGATTACAAAAACCAACAAGTCAAGGATGGCCAGATTTCTGAAGATGTGGATATAAGGCGCGGAGTCAGACGGGATTGCGTAATATCACCTCGGCTTTTCAGTCTATGTTCAAACGAAAAATAAAAAGGACAGATGATATTACTATAATAAGAAGAATCCCAGAACCTGACTGACAATGTTATAGGAGTTTGTGACAAATATCGGTTGAAGATGAACACCACAAGAACACAAAATACAAACGGAGCTGCCATAGAATTCACCGACCAGAATCGAGCCTATCATAATACTATTATTACACTTCTAAGGGGGTGACCATTGAACTTCAAACTAAGGTAGGTTTAGGACAGCTGTCCTGCCTCATAAAAGCGTCCACATCATCACCCATTCACCCCCCTTCAAAGCCATAGAATTTGATATCCGGAAATTGCAGATTTAGATATTTTTTCTAGGAAGGAGTTCATTATTTTCCTGAAGAGACAAAGATCTTTAAAGAAGTGAAACAGAGAAGCAGTTCCGGGTGACGATGATGGTATTTATTTAATTCGTAGTCGTAGTCTTTTGGGGTATTTGATTCCCATGGAACAGTCGATTCTATAATAAAGGCTGGGCCATCTTCAGAGATAGAGAGTAAAGAGTTATATCTCTCGCCATGATATTCAGTAAAGTCCCTGTGGACAGTTTTTGGAGATCGACTGGAAAAGACTGATAACATTATTTAAATTGTTTCAGTGACATTTCCCGTTCTTTCCCTACTTTTATTAAAATAACATTTTATTGAGTCTAATTTCCAGTCTTTACGTATTTTGTTTAAATTAAAAAGCTATAATATATTTACGGATCTGTCGTCATTCGACGATATTTGCGATTCTGGAAGCGATTTCATAGTACTTCAATCGTCGAAATTGAAGTTAGGATAGACGGCAGCAAATGAGATGTCATCTGCATGTCAGGGAATATATCCCTGCATGTAACTGCATGTAGCTGCCCTTTCCCTGCATGTAGCTGGGAAAGAGCAGTAAAAATCCTCATTCAGCAATAATTACTAACTATTTTAATCCGAGACGATTTAAATTGGAATATAGCTCCGAGAAATAGGAATATTCGATTTAATAGATAAAGGACTCGATCCAAATTGCCCTTAGCTCAAAGCACTAAGCGCGCTCAGAGCACGGTCCGACTTAGGCATATGCCGCTCGCTGCTATTCGGCTCGTCTTATCGAGGACGATATCGAATTCAATGTTGCGTCACGGTGGCATATCTATCGCCACTTCAGAATTCCGGTTCGATTTATAGATTTGAGGCATAAACGAGTCGCCTGATTTGACACAGGAAAGTAAAAATGCGTCGCTCAGCTGATCTAAAGCGGATTTCCCTCACCGCTCCCGACCTTCCTCGGTCGTTAGGTCTATTTACTCTGTGGCATTGGAGTGTATGAAACGGATGATTTTTTGTACGATCGTGTAGGGAAGGCGGACAAAGGAGCGACGCGAGTCGAGTCTATGCAGGCGATTTCCCCGGCAGCGTTGTTGCGGTGCCCGCGGAGCGTTCTCGTTACGACGTGTACTCGTGCGTGTTGTCCAGCGAGAACAGTTCCTTGTAGAGCGCGGGGAAAACGTGGTGCGGATGTTGCACTTTGAACCGGCTCAGCGCCTCCATGTGCATCAATGACAGCTCTCTGAAAACACAATAACAGTTATTTAAATGTTGAATTTGCGGTTCAGCACTCAGCATCGCTACTACTTATTTTATTTAAGGACTAGCTGACCCGTGCCCACTTCATTGGGTGGTAAAACTTTTTACTTGTGATGAAATTATGAGTGTGGTTCGGTTACTACTGAGTGCTATGATTTATTTCCTGACTGCCAAAAGAAGGGTTATATTTTTACTGCATATGTATGTATGTATCAGCCTGGGTTGGCTGGAGTAACATAAATGGAAACATGAGCCACGAACAACGGCCCAATCAAGAGGCCAAGTGCGGGAAAAAGCCCAGTCAAACTAACTAACTAACTATGTATGTATGTATTTGCATGCCAATTTGACTATATTACCGTTATTTGTGAGTGTCTTCTCGTGAGTGTCTTATTTGTGTGTGTCTTATCTCTTTAACCATTTATACAGTAAAAGGGAAATTATATGCAGTAAAAGGGAAAAGTTTTGTTTTAAACACTTGAGACGATAAATTTACTTATTTTGATAAGAATTCATAATTGTTGATAATATGACCAATAAACACGACCTAACGATTTAAATTATTTTTTTTTAATATAAAATACTACTTTTTGTGACTTAAATATAAAAGTTAGACATATACTGTTGCTGACTTTTTCTCTAGAACTAAATCATATATCTCTCATCGTTAAGGCAGCGTTAGTTAGAAACGTTTTCGTTCGACCGTTTTTCCTCCGACTTACTTTGCAAATCTGACTACCACGAAATAGTCTTTTTATTTTTCGGATTAATATATTGCCTATGACTATTGTAAAAGAATTTTCAAAATCGGTTCGGTAGATCCAGAGATTACTTCCTACAACCTCACAAACTTTACCTCTTTATAATATTAGTATAAATTAGTATAGATGTTCTATAATGCCTGTCTATTTTTTAATTCTCATATGTAACTCGACACAGAGTCACTAAGACACTAAGATGTAGATACACACTTTTTAGCTTATTTTACAATGTTAAAAAAGATCGGAAGTTTCATGAGCGAGGATCATGCTACTGCCAGAAAGATGACAGAAGGTAATAGACTAAAATGGAGAATATATAATTCAATTAAATATTTACACACTATAAGAAAATCGTTTTTCATTTTCACCAAGAAAACCAAAATGACTTTCCGAACAACAACTAGAGCTGTCAACTACAATGGGTGAACCCGTGACCTCAGGAATTTTACCGAAATATGATCGTTCTGTCTCTCGCGAGGTGAGCGCAGAAGACTTAAGACTATACAGTCCACCGTCAAGCTCCGCCACATGCCCGTAAGAGGCGAGATAGCCAGGTATGTTACCCAGCGGGCCTACACTCACACCCTTACTTCCAGTTGCGACCAAATTACTCCGGTCTCCCGACTGGTTACAAGTTCGAGGTCGTTGCGCGGTACTCTCCCTTACGAAGCGGTGAAACAGAATCGGGTAGCCGATGGTCGTTTCTAGAGCAGTCGCCGTAAGGTCAACAACTACCCCCGCTCTATAGGAGACAGTACTGTTTCCAGACTCCCCCGACTGTTAGTCAGAATGCACAATCGATTGGCTGACGCCGCACGGTGCGCAAACCGGCCTGGAGCGCCAGAAGATTGACTCCTGGGGGAAACTAGCCTTAAGGCCAGAGTCCTACCCGGGCTCGCACTTCATGCGTGGAGGCCACCGGATGGGTGTTGACCCGTCAGTGTGACCGACCCTGAACAAATGGGTCTTCGTGGCCAACTCAACAAGGGCCCATTAGCTCCCCTTTCCGAAAAACACAATACATTTACTGTAACTGTGGGTTCTGCACTTGGTCTCTTAGATTGACTGGTTTCGAGACCGGTCCTCGAGAAGTGCATGCAACCGGGCCACTGACCATCATCATCATCATCAAAACTATAGGTACGCACCTGAATGTGGGTATTTTGGCGAGCAGTGTATCCAGCACCGTCACATCTCCCTTTATCGGGGCATGATTGACCTCGACTTCCGCCTTCATTGCTGCCATCGACATGTTGAATAAGCACTGGATCTCCGTGTTACCTCGAACACCGTGCCTCTCTGAAAATCATAATAATTATTGTTAGACACATTTTTAAATAGACTACAAGCTAATTTCAAAGATGACTAAGAGCGCCATCTGTTGATTTAAAAACAGTAACGCTATGTAATGGTTATGAAGAGCGGTTTGGTTCTTACTAGGGAATTCACCACGTCTTGTTTACAAGAGCTATACTGGGAGGCGTTCGACATGGCTGCATTGATGTTGTGTGATACATACGATATTATGGAAATATATTGTTTTTCATGGATTTTCGTGCTGTTTCAACATAACCCCTCAAGCGGGTGTAAATCTTGGCAGTCACCTGTCGTTTCTGAGAGTTGAAGGTCAAAAATATAGCATTTAAAAAAAAACGATCATAAGAAAGAAACTACTTGATGGATCATGAAAAGAAGAATTGTAGAATGATCACATTGAAATTTGAAATATAAAACATTAAAACCTTATTTTGTAAAACAATTAGATAATTATGAAAAATTATTAGAAAGTTGGAGAACTGGAAAAAACTCACATTCAGCGATATCAACGTTGAATCTCAAAATCCGAAACCCTATCAAGAAATTGTAAACACATTTGTATACGTTATTACATGCTTTACCAAATCTATTAGGTCGTTTTATTTATTTTCATACATATATCCGAAGGGAAGCTACATAATATCCAAAGAGAAGCACAGATCCGAGCAATGGCAGCACTCGACTAAGTGCCCCTAGAATACAAACAATTATATTAGGGATTCTAGACTGCAAGAAGCACGACTGAATAATCTTACAATACAGAATGTATCCGTCTTTCTCACACATATCTAACAGGGGGTGGTTGCACTGTGATTTTGGTGTAAATTCAGTTCGTTGAGAGAGCGGTTTGTGGCGCCACGCTTGTATCCGTTTTGGGACATTACTGAGCATTGACTACAATACATCGTATCCGATTCGGGACATTACTGTCTTGAGGGGTTTAAATCGACGCTAATATTATATAAGTATAAGTATAATAATATAATGCTTTATTTGACGAAACGAAACGGCGAGCTTATTGCGCTGGAACAATATCTTGCAGTTAACCTTAACCTAATTTAACCTTCACAATCCTTCAATGGCATCACAAAATTTGCAAACACATCGTGACAAGATAAATAAATGGATGAAAAAATGGTTAATTAAGGCGAGTGCTAATAAGTCCACCCATGTAACATTTACACTAGGACAAGGAAACTGGCCACCTGTTAGGCTCGGCAAGGACTCATTACCAACACAATGACAGTGCCAAATACCTTGGTATCCATTTGGACAGAAATCAGATCTTGAGACCACATGTCGAAAAAAAAACGAGACGACTTAAATCACCGTTTTAGATCACTTCAATGGCTCCTAGGAAGACAATCCAAACTATCTATCAACAATGAGATTCTCAAGCTGGGTATCCATTAGGTTTGCGCATCAACTCTGCTCCGCGCATCTGCAACTGCTCCATTAGTGGATAGGACCAGGCTCCTGGAGCCTGCAACGTTGCAGGCTCCACGGCGAGCGCTCCGAGCGGTGGCGGTAAATGCGCGAACACAAAGTGATGCACAGTGTGTTCGTGGACGCGAGCAAAGGGAGACGTTGGTGGGTACGTCTCGCGCATTCTGTTCGGCGTTCAGTAAACGCAAATCCATCGCTATGGAGTGGGCCGAGGAGAAATCGCGCGGTTTGCGGTCGCGTCTGCGGTCGCGTTTGCGGTCGCACCGACCGACGAAAAAACGCAAAAACTAAAGTAGACCGCTGTCGAGAAAATCAATCGCAGATGTCTAATCGTCAATCGCGACTAACAATTGAAACTAATCAATCGTTAGTCGCCGATTGACGATTAAACGAATCAATCGTTAGTCGTCAATCGCGATTAACGTACACTGACATGCTGTGGGATCCGAAGGATGTGAAATTTAAAAATACGTTTTGGCGATGACATGTTCGCTTAACGTTCGAATGAAAACTGCGGAGCACTCGTTGTTCTCGAGTTAATGCGCGTGCTGTCTCCATTTGAGCAGTTGCAGATGCGCGGAGCAGAGTTGATGCGCGAACCTAATGGTTACACACCTTTATATACAAAACTATAATAAAACCTGTATGGACATATGGAATTTAGCTATGGGGCTCGGCTAAGAACACACTGGGGCTCGGCTCAAGAAGTTGAACGTTTATCAAAATGCTACAAGAAAAAACTGAACGTATATATGAATTTGTTAGCAATGGCCCGGTCGGCGAAGCCAATCGGCTGTGCATTCTGACTAATTTCTGAAGGGGTCTGGAGACTATGGAAATATACTGTTTCCTAAGCAGCGGGGGTGGATATTGACCTGTTGTCATGCCACTCCTGAAATGACCTTCGGCCACTCGATCCCGTGTGGCACTACGGGCAAAGAACGCCCAGGTCCGCGATAAATTCAAACTGAATTATCGCTGTAATACAACAGGTAGAGGTTGCGTAAGCGACTTTGGACCCATAACCAGTCGGGAGGACGGAGGTATCCTGAAGGTTAATTCCAGACGGAGATATCCTACCAAAACTGGTAGTTAGAGGGTGAGGCTGCCCGCTGGTACCTTTGCCGGTGCCTCGCCGTAAGGCGTCGGTCTCTAACGGGTTGCTGGTGAACTCGACAGTAGATTGTCTTGTCCCTAAGTGGCCCAAGTGGGCCAATAGAAATCAGACGCCTCAAAAGGCAACACATCTTGGATCTGGTACCTGAGTTGGGACACAGTATACAAAACAGTAGCTTAACTCTCGAGCTACAGGGCATTGCGGGAAGAGGGTGTGAGGATGTGGGCAGATGGGTACGTCTCGATGAACGCCTTTGGTTAGCATTACGCACAGGTAAATGCTGGCAAAATGTCGAAAAAAAACGAGATTTATGCAATTTATGCAAGAAATTTATTTATTTATTTCAATTATGCAAGAAATGTCATATCCTCCCCTTGATTAAGCGGCGTGAAACCGCGGACTTAACCTTTTTGCTAAAAATTACATCCAATAATATTAACTGTCCTGACTTACTAAATAAAATTAATCTCCATGTTCCTTCCAAACTCAATAGATTTAACCCTGCTCTTCATGTTCCTCATGCTGGTACCAACTATAGGCAAAATGCATTTCTGTGGCGAACAAGTGACAATTTCAATGACATGATTAAACGCTTTGACTTTGATCTATTCTGTACGAGTGTTAACTCAGCTAGGCAGCGGCTGAACAGTGAATTTTTTAGCATTAATTGTTGAATAATTTTTGATGCATTCTTAATCGATAGCTTTAATTGAAAGATCACATATGTTTCTACAACGTTATTTAAACGTGAAAACCTTTAATTGGCTCTCTGCTATGTTACTCCGGCATTGTTAAATTATAATTAGCTGTTGGTT
Organism: Micropterix aruncella; assembly: GCA_944548615.1. Taxonomy (NCBI): domain Eukaryota; kingdom Metazoa; phylum Arthropoda; class Insecta; order Lepidoptera; family Micropterigidae; genus Micropterix; species Micropterix aruncella. The sequence goes on from OX155977.1 coordinate 9,761,327, forward strand.
TTCCTGAAAATAAATAAATAAATAAATAAAATTTTCTTTTGTAAACCAGGTCTTTTCCCACGAATGTTTATTATAATTATTATTATTATTTGTTGATTAACTAGCAGCTTAACGCTGATGTGTTCATATTTATGAAATTCACTGGTGTTGCTGTTTCCTTTTTTCTTTTATATATTCCAGACAGAGATATCCTACCAAAACTGGTAGTTAGAGGGTGAGGCTGCCCATTGCCCATTGTACCATTACAACTATAAATGTATATATTTATTACATAGCTATATTTTTTATAAAATTGGTATATTTATGTGTATATACAGGTGGTGGGTTCAAATAATTTATTTAAAAAAAACACTTCATTTCTTAAAATTGCATAAAAATATGCACATCTAGAGACGGGCCAAATTATCGCCTAGTTAGATGTGCTATTGGCAGTAAAGGTCATGTAAGATGTGTTAAACCTCCCTATATTAATTATTAAATAATTTATATAATTATTATAACATTACATGACCTATGAATGAACTGTATACCTAATCCTATGTACCTAAATAAATAAATAAATAATAAATAATATCATTTTTAAATATATATCAAGCCTATTTTTGAATGTGTTTATGGTTGGTGCTTCAATAACTTCCTCGGGCAGTTTATTCCAGCTGTTCACGACCCTGTTTATCAGGAAGTGCTTTCTTGCTTTAGTTGAAAAGCTTGTAACGTTGAGTTTCAGTCTGTGACCTCTTAAGTGATGGTTTGAATTGAACACAAACATGCAACTCTGGGCAGTCGTAGTGTTGCCTCAGTATTTTGTATTTCTCTATGAGATCTCCTCTGTATCTCTGTTGCTCCAGAGTTGTCAGTTTGAGGATTATTAATCTATGTTCATAGGGTGTTTTTCCGTGACCGGAACCCTTGATGCCTATACCCCAGGCCCAAATAAAAACATGGCTACGCAGGAACACCGACGAAACCCACCTTAAAAATGGAAAAAAAACGCAGGATACAGGCAAACAAAGAACGCGGTTCCGGAAGCGTCTAAAAAACTTGCACGCAACCTCACCAGATTAAAAAGGGACAAAATCCGTAAAGTCATAGGTACTATGACAGGCCACTGTCCCCTAAACAAACACCTGTTTACCATAGGTGTGACAGACAGCCCTCTATGCAGAGGATGCATGGAGGAAGAAGAAACGCGATAGCATGTGCTCATGGAATGCAGGAGCGCGGCAGAGCAACGGGCAAGAATACTACAATCTCCAGCATCTGTCCCGGAGGCCTGTAGCAACCTAAACAGGCTGCTAACCTTCTGGGACAGCCTGGGTTGGCTGGAGTAACATAAATAGAAACACGAGCCACGCACAACGGCCCAATCAAGAGGCCAAGTGCGGGAAATAGCCCAGGAAAACTAACTAACTAGGGTGTTTTTCTTAGGGTTTTTGGCAGTTTTGTCGCTCTACGTTGTTTACATCCAGGTAGTCTAAAAGGATACAATAATAACCTGCGTTTATTGTTTTAACAGTTTGAAAGTAATCCACAAACAAAATTCCTTTATAATCCTTGATGTAAAATTTTAACTTACATATATTATTATTTATTATTATTATTATTTATTTATTCCTTGGCGGCGATTGGGGAGGGGGTCGCCCTCGCAGCCAATACGCTGCTGTCGGTGCCGCTGGATCTCGTACTCCATTCACGATTCGCTTCCATTCTTGACGATTTTTTGCCACGTTTCGAGCATCCCCAGCCGATAATCGTCGATTCTTAAGGTCGTCTTTGATATTATTTAGCCAGGTTTTCTTCGGTGCCGATCGCTGAATTCTCCATTCTGTCGGACGGTCTCGCCGAAGAAGCTTACGTGGCAAGCGATTATCGTTCATTCGGCAAACGTGGCCGAACCGTCGTAGTCGACGTTTTTGTATTTCTTCTTCGATCGTTGTTACTAGATCGCATCTTTCTCTAATGGTAAGCGAGACACCGAGAATCTGCCTCGAGCATCGCGTTTGGAAGACTTCAAACTTTTTGAGGTCCGATTGTAGTAACGTCCACGTTTCCGATCCATAAAGAAGAATGGGAAGAACCAACGTTCGGTATAGTCGTACTTTAACTTACATTAAGAGAATAAGGGGAAGTGTTTCTAATTCTGCTTGCGAAATTTGACCTAAACAAACATACTGACAAACATTGCAAGGTAAATAAAAGCTCGTAAATACATACCCGGCCAGAGTAGCACGAGGCTCTGATACAGAGCAAGTTCAGTCTCGGTGAGTTTGAGTCGCGCCAGGGATTTGGCGGCGTCCAGGCAGGCGACCAGCAGATTGGCGTCGCGCGGGTCCCGGGCGCCGGCCCGCAGCGCCGACGTGGGCACCACGAACGTGCCGTACAGCACACAGTCTCTGCAACAGGGACATCCCACCGCGTCAGTTACGAGGGGCAGTGCAATTCCTGCGTCGGCCCAATCTTTTTTACAACAGGATTCCATCGTGCGTCAGGGTCTCCAAGACGTCCAATTTAAGAAAAAGGACCAGGACATTATTATTAACAACCCAATTTATTCTTTTAGGGACTTTGACAGTATTCAATTTTCTAATATCTAATGATTATTGACGTGACAATGTCTTATAATTCGACGGAGCCGGCTGCACGCCCGAAAAAACATGACTCATGCGGCGTTACCTCGCTCTGAGGCGTTCCATTTAAGGCTTGAAGTGCAAGCGAGAGCGCGGAACGAGCGACAAAGAGGCACAATCGGCCTCCGCGTTCGGCAGCGTTCGACATCTGTCTCTCTCCTACTTGAGTGAGCGATGCGTCCGCGTGGACAGCTGCTATACAATAATACATTTACATGTTTTCGTCAATTCAACCATTCCATCAGTATAAATGCAACCATTCCATCAGTATTTTCTTATATAAATGCAACCATTCCATCAGTATTTTCTTATGACGAGATGGAACGACCTCATCAAAGAATATAAAATAGAAGACTATCGCGGTTGTTTGACATTATAAATAGGATAGAAAACAAATTTACCGCGTGAAATTTGTAGCACCCGACGATTCGGTGACGTTGCAGCCGCCGTTGTCCAGGGTAGACTGGACCTAGGTTGCCTACCCTGGACAACGGCGGCTGCAACGTCACCGAAACGTCGGGTGCTACAAATTTCACGCGGTAAATTCGTTTTCTATCCTACTCATCAAAGAAGTTACAAAAGGGCCAATACAATCTGCGACCCGCCATGCATAAGACAGTTCGAAGTGGAGGAGCCTCGTAGGCAAACTATTGTCTAGTGGCCACGATCCTCAGTAATGAGGGAACGACGGAGAAGAAGTACTACTGCACTGCTAAGGAGGTCTTCGCACTGCCACTCCTGTTTCAGCAGGTATTTCGGGTACCCGAGGCCACACCTTGGGACAATCAGGTACAGTTGAAGAGTCGAAGACGCATGCTTTAGACTTTTGCCGGCGTGAAAAAGGTGTGTACGCTAACCTGTTAACATCCACAAGCCTGCTCATCCTCACGATAGCCAACTCAAAGGATCCAGTCTTTAGAAGCAGGATCTGGTCGTCCTGCGAGAGCTTCATAAAGCCAGGAATTAACTTCGCAAACTCTATGATGCTCTGAATCATTCCAGTCAATTTGTCCGCGCAGTCCAACCACAACTCCTCTTGTGACATAGACTTGTAGTAGAGTATCCTGGAAAGAAAAACACAAGATTTAAAATATATATTTAATTAGCTGAATATCACCCAGCCTTTCTCTGATCCTGCCTTCTATTCTAGCCCTTGGAGTAAATGGGTATTTTCATGGATGCATCTGTCTCTTTTGCAGGATTTTCGGCGACATCGACCTTAAAGTACTATAACTACGAAACGACTACACCAATCATAAAAAGAACAACTGCACAATGATTGCATTGAAATTTCGAACATAGAATATTGAAATATCATTTTGTAAAACAATTAGATAATTATGAATGAGAACGTCAAAGAAGTGAAAAAAATGCGGAACCAGATCTGGTCGTATCATACTCAACGGATAATTGTTTCAGAACCAGATTTGGTCGTATCATAATCAAGGGGCTAGAACCTTCTGAAGCATTTTAGAATATTCTGAAACATTCTCAAGTATTGTCGCTTTTCTCATACTCATAATAAAGCGGTCAGATCATAGAAAGAGTAGCCCATTGTTGTTCAACCAGTGGGTTGCGACCCCCTGGGGGGTCGCAAAGAGACTCTCGGGGGATCGCAAGCTATCGAAAAGTAAAAATCTAAAATATTACAAAATCTTTATTATGAAAACATTTGCAGCTTCCGAAGAAAAACATATTTATTTATGTGTTTCCTGCTATTTCTTTTACAAAACTTTATGTAGATCTATGTAAGATGGAAACAGGTATTTATTTTTTTATTTATTGTGTGGGACTTTTCTAAGGTCTTTATGTGCCTTGTAACACTGCGACCATTGCTGATCTCTTGTGTTCGCCACCTAATATAGTTCTGCGCTAAGCCTCATGTCATTTAAGAACCGCAACAGGCTGTTGGCGCCAGATTGTTCTACCTACTCAGGTTGGAGGTAATGACCACCCAAGTGGATGTATCTTTTACGCATCAGCGGGCCACACTCGCACATGAGGTGCTGGTGAGTTTCCTCCGCTCCTTGGCAGAACCTGCACATTTTGTGTCTCGGAGCTTGAGGTTGTACATGTGTTTGTTAAGGCCACAATGCCCCGTGAGCGCCCTCACCAGTATGCGTAGATTGTTCCTATTTAGCGATAAGGCCTCACGGGCCGTCTTAGGGTCGTAGGCCTTAATTACCCTAGCGTGTTGTTCCAGTGGTTGACAGATTGTTCTAAACATATTTGTTTGAGAATTAGGTTTGCAAGGCTTTTTGGTACGCCACAGCAAGGTTCAGGGCCGTATAACGTCCCCTGGAAACAGGTAAGTACAGCTTCGAAAGTGAAAAACAGTTAACAATAATGTGGTTTTCGCCATTGTTTTTACAAAAAAAGAATGAATGCTTAGGGGCTCTCTAGACGATCAAGCATGCTTGTAAAGCATCGCGTCCCGGGCTGGGAGGGGATGAAAATGTTTTTTAAAATATTTACTAAAAATGCCTAATTTTGTAATTCCCAGGAAGTCACGTCATTCCTCAATCAATTACGTCTAATTAACGTGACTCCCTGGTATAAACTACAAAATTAGGCATTTTTGGTAAATATAAAAAAAAAAAAAAGTTTCCTGCGGCTTACGATCCTCTTTAAGCTCGCGATGCGATGCTTGACAAGCATGCTTGTTCGTCTAGAGAGCCCCTTACAGTTACAGCTGTGGATGAGACTAAGGGGGGTCAAGAGAACTAAGCTACATTCTAAGGGGGGCGCGTAAGAGTTTTATTTTTTCAACAAAAAATGGGGTCGTGATTTAAAAAAGATTGAAAACACTGCAGTAGTTTATCAGCATCTTAATTTTTTAAAAACCGTTGTGTCACCTTAAGACTTTCCCGGCAAGTAGGCAAGGACTAAAATACCTCATAAATAAAATCGATGAGTGCCCTCTTGCCCTCGGCAGATGACCGCTCGGGGGGAGACGGCCGCCTGGCAAAGCCTCAGGCGGTTTGTTCCTCAGCTGAGCGCCAGCAGACAGCGTTAATGTTTGATTAAAATATATGGCGGAATTTAACCTTTTTAGTGCAAATAGAGTTTACCAAAATGTTCTAAAAAGCCAAAAGAAAAGTCTATTTTTATAGATAATTTATATGAACAAGAAAACAGTATCATTTCCGTCAAAATACACCAATTTTCATATTTCTTTCAACATTCTCTTCACTAGGTTTCAAACACATTACCTACAAGCGCGACGGCGCTCTTCGGCACTATAATGATTAAACCCTTCGGCTACGTAACGACCAAATTTGGTTGCATATCAGAACACCGTTGACTACATAACGACAAATATTGGCGGCTTACTCCCAGAGCGCACAGTAATATTATTTTCTAATTCGAACGTATCCTAAAATCCATATCAAATATCTCATTATTACCATAGGTACATAGACGGCCGCTAGAATAATTTCGCGCGTCATTTTTCGGCTATTTCTGATAAAATTCCATTGTCAAACATCATTTTTTTTTTTTTCGAGAAATCATCAAAATTTGTATTGGTTTTTATGACCTAATATCTAATTATTTTTGTATGTAAATAAGCAAGACAAAACGTTAGTTTTGATAGAGAATCTAATAAAGATCACGATAGTATTTACACTTTCTGAATAGGGTTTTGTATTTTTCCGTAAGACAAGTACAAGTTAGAAATGCCGAGTTTTTTTCACTTTTTGGACTTTCTCATATTTATTCATAATTATCTAATTGTTTTACAAAATGACATTTCAATATTTAAGTAATATACGAAATTTCGATGCGATCATTGCACAGTTATTCTTTTTATGATTGCTATAGTAGTTCCATAATTATAGTACATTTTGACGGGCGCGGTGATATTGCAAGAAATTTCTGAATTATGCCGCTACTCGAAGGTTTTAAATATTATCATTCTAGATTATATATGAGATATTCTACAAGGGAGCTAATATTTGAGAAACCAAACAAGGCATCTGCGTCCTAAATGTCAAGTCTGTAAGTGCAATATTTCGAAATATGTGGCCCCTCCCCAGGTGGACCGATTTCAACCAAAACCTTTTCAACTTTTGCCATGACCAAACGACGCCTGCATGCCGAATTTCAGCTCAATCGGATTAAGCGTTTGGGCGCAATGTTAGAGGAATACACACAGCCGGACAAACACAGAAAGACTTCCATCTGGAAATGGTCTTACCCGTCTCAGGGGGGTTCAAAATACTAGATATTTCCGTCTCCATCACAAAAAAAATGCACGTTCACAATACTTTCCCTCCTGGTCTGGCTAGTAGGCCGGAGAAAGTAAAAACATTAAGGAGATGCTGATAGATCACCCTTTCTATGACCTGACCGAATTCGAGTGGCATAACCTTTCAAACATTGTACCCATTTAACTGATAATGATGATTAGAGATGCTTATTAACCATGTGTTCTATAATTTAACGGAATTTGAGACAAATGATTTCTAAAATTAATTACAAAAGCAGATAATTATTGTCTGGTTATTTTAATTAATCCTTTATTGTACTTTTAATTTTTAAATGTATGATTTAACATTAGTTTGGTTATTTATAATTTTAGTGACTCTTTTGGATATTACGATGAATAACTTTCAGTATGTATCAATTCAAATTATTGACCATGTCAATTAGTAGGCTTTTATTTTAATTACTTAACTTTTTACTGACTATTTTCGTTATTACGATCAATAACTTTTAGTTATAATTCGATTCGGTCTCTAAGCAGTATAAATTCCCTAAAAGTCTCGAATTATCAGCCCTCCGTCCAGATATAACTCTTTACTCACTATCTAGGAAGGTGGCCCGGCCCTTATTGTAGAATTAACTCTTCCATGGGAGTCAAATATCCCAAAAGACCACGAGTACAAATTAAATAAATACCATGATCTCACAAATGCAGTCACCCGGAACGGCTTCACTGTTCACCTTCACGTGGTGGAAGTTGGTGCTCGTGGCCTGCCAGCTAAATGTCTGTTTCATCTCTTTAAAGATCTTGGTCTTTCCAGAAAAATAATCAACTCTTTCCTAGAAAAAATATCTAAAACTGCGATTTGCGCATCTCAAATTCTATGGCTTCAAAGGAGGGGGGGGTGAATGGGTGGTAAGGTGAACGCTCACATACGGCAAGACAGCTGTCTTAAAACTACCGCAGCCGGTCGTTAGTCCGGAATCCACTGCTCACCCCCCAGAAGTGTAAAAAATAGTATTATGATGGCCCGTTTTTGGTCCGTTAATTCCATGGCAGCTCCGTTTGTATTTTATTTATTATACTTTCTATCCTCTCTGGTCGGTGGCCAGGGAAAGTAATTAAATAGTACTCACTTTGAGACATCCTGCGGTTTCCGGAACATCTCCTGGATGAACTCTAGTTTGGGATTTGTGTTAGTGTGCGCTTCTGCTAAGGTCTTGACCAGTACTTCGTTTATGTGGCCTTCCGCTGTAAAAAAAAAGGAAATTTTAGTTATTGATTCGACCTTTCATCTTCTGAGTCATTCTCTGTTAAATGATATGAATTTGAATCGCTTTAGTAGTTTAGGAGTTACAGCCTCGCAAAGATTTGATGTGTCTTAAGGAGTGGCTTAAATATTTGGAATCGATATTATGATATATTTGATACTACTTTCGAAATATGAACAGATATCTCCTACTGTTAAGTCATCATCATCATCATCATTATCATCATCATCATTTATTCATTCCATAAAAGCATTTCACAATACTGAGGAACATGTCAAATTTTACAATCATAATTTACCGGATGATAAAACCGCTTTGATTAATTAAAAGGAAAAAAAATAATTGTAACCAGAGGTGATTACTTAAAAATAGTCAAATTTACAAAATAATCAATAATCAAACAAATAATAATCAATACCATAAAAAGAAAAAATCTGAAACATGCGTAATTAAAAACAATGTCAATAAAATCTAAAACTTAGTTCGAAAGTATAGTCATAATAAGGATATTTATAATCAAGCAATTGTGGACGCAATATCATAAAAGTCGTCCAGTTTGTAAAGGGCATGTTTGACTAACTGATTTTTCAAGCAGATTTTATATGCTGCAATCTCAAGTCTTTTCGTTGATGATGGCAAAGCATTGAACAATTTAAAACTAATATATAAAAATGTTTTTTGATATTTAGTCAAGCGTACTTTAGGTAATAACACATTGTTTTTATGTCGCGTATTATGGCTATGCCGAGTGGAGTGAAGCTCGCAATTTAAAACATTCTCTTTGGCGTATAAAAGGCACTGATATATGTACATGGACGACATGGTAACGATACCAGCTGTAATAAAAAAAGGGGCGCAATGTGTTTCTCTGCTTACACCAAAAATTGTCCTAACGGCTTGCTTTTGTAGGACAAAAACGCGATGGGTATCGGTTGCATTACCCCATAGTAGTATCGCATAAGACATCTTTGAATGGAAGCAGGAGTGATTCTTTTTTTAGAGTGAGTCTGTTTTTTTTAATAGTCCTATAGATTCACACTACTGAAGGAAGGCTTTTCCAAGTTGATGCCTCTGTTGATAGCTTTGTCTTAATTGAGGTTGATTCATCACGGTCTATCGTATACCGGCTTGAGTTGAACATCGCTTATGTGGTACTATCACTTTGGATTATTCCTTCCTATGTGAAGATTAAGCATTTACTTACTGACAAGTATTACGAGTACTACAATGACTGATACTTATATTACTTTATAAATAGGATAAAAATTACTTTGCCGAGTGAAGTTTGTGGCTACCGATATTTCGGCGATGTTCCAATCGCCGTTGTCCAGGGTACACTGTCAACATCGCCGGAAAGTCGAGTGCTACAAACTTCACACTGTTAATTCATCGTTATCCTGTTTATGTACAATGTCCAATAATCGCGATAGTCTTCGATTACATCTTATCTTAAAAAGTACTACATCATATTTACATCTTTAAAAACTACTAAAAATTACCACAAGTCTCCTCATCGCTTGGTACATCCTCGGGAATGACGATTCTCCGATGTGTCGTTATAACTGCTGGATTAATACATCCCATCCCAGCCATGCTGACTCCAATACCGAGGATATCACTCCTCGAGCTGTGCGACGGTGATCCGCCTCCCATTTCCTCCGGGCTCAAACTCCCCGACGGTAGATTGACTATTGTATTGATCTGGTTGGAGTCGCTGAAACCGGGCGAACCCTGGTGCGCCATTCCGCTCGGGGAGTTCAAGAAAGTCGTTGAATCGACATAGCCGGCCATGAGGTTATCCACCGTACTTATGTTCTCCTGCTTTATGTTCACAACGCTGCCGGCTGTTAGGACTGTGCTCGGCTGTATTCGCTCTTTGAACTTCTCGTACTCCGCGTGCTGCGACAACCTCGACATTCGTATGTCGTTCAGGGTTATGGGTGGCTGCGCGACGTTCTGGCTCGTCGTCAGCGTCGGAGACGTCGACGTCGACGCCGTCGACGACGTTTGTATAACTTGCGTCTGTCGAACCGGCTTTTGGTCCTGGTCTGATTGTCCAAATTGTCCAAAATCCAAAAGCAGCATGAATACAAAAAAATAAGTCTATGAGGTCGATACGACACCTTCCAGAGAATGTTACGTAAATTTTAGCTAAATAAGAATCTGCTTGAATTTGTCAGATCTAGCGAAGTATGTACTGGCAGAAATCTTCCTTTATAATAACAAGAATCAGTAGAGAAAGACGGATCGATTGATACTAAACTGATCTGAATCGGTCAAAATTTTATAAAAGTAGTGAAACATATGTGAAACATCTATCTTCGCAGCGGTTTATCCAGTTGTAAAAAGTAAAACATGCTATGGAAAATTTTATCTAGCCCGTTGAGTATGATACGACCAAATCTGGTTCTGAAACAATTATCCGTTGAGTATGATACGACCAGATCTGGTTCCGCGTTTTTTTCACTTCTTTGACGTTCTCATATTTATTCATAATTATCTAATTGTTTTACAAAATGATATTTCAATATTCTATATTCGAAATTTCAATGCAATCATTGTGCAGTTGTTCTTTTTATGATTTGTGTAGTAGTTTCGTAGTTATAGTACTTTAAGTCGATGTCGCCGAAAATCCTGCAAAAGAGACAGATGCATCCATGAAAATACCCATTACTCCAAGGGCTAGAATTGATTACATGAATCGATTGCTGTTACTTTTATCTTAATTGATAGAAAAATGACCTAGTCTGTGTAATGTATATGAGGTCAAAACGACACATTACGATAATTTTGATGAGGTTATTATGTAGCCATCAACGATTATCCAGTTTTAAAGTAAAATATAAGGGAGTTTTATCTAGAATTGAGAAGGCGACTCGATTGCTGCTGCGCTTATCTTAATTGGTATAAAATTTACCTGGTTAATCTAAAATAATATGTCTATGAGGGCGAATCGGCATATTATGTTTTTTTTATATAAAAAAGGAGGTTATTATTGTTTATCCAATTTTAAAGTTAAATATATAAAACTATGGGAAATGTTATCTAGAAATATTAAGATAATTTGATTACTGCTGCTTATATCTTAATTGAAAGAAAAAAGACCCATTATTGAATGTGCGGATATCAACCTCCACAAGGACTACGCCAGCCACCGTATCTATATCCACTCGGATAGCAAAGCAGCTCTTATGGCACTAGCCTCGAATACCATTAATTCGAAGCTAGTGCAAAACTGCATATCACTACTGAATTCCCTGGGCGAAAAGAACAGGGTAATTCTAAGATGGGTTCCCGGCCATGCAGGAATCGAGGGAAATGAAAAAGCCGACGAACTTGCTAGGACGGGAGCAAAGGGAACGTTATACGGCCATGAACCTTGCTGTGGCGTACCAAAAAGCCTTGCAAACCTAATGCTCAAACAAATGTGTTTAGAACAATCCGTCAACCACTGGAACAACACGCCAGGGTTGAATCATTCCAAAGCGCTTATTAAGCCTTACGACCGTAAGACGGCCCGTGAGGCCCTATCGCTAAATAGGAACAATCTACGCATACTGGTAAGCCCTTACCAGTATGCTCACGGGGCATTGTGGCCTGAACAAACACATGTTTAACCTCAAGCTCAAAGACACAAAAATGTGCATGTTCTGCCAAGGGGCAGAGGAAACTCCCCAGCACCTCATGTGCGAGTGTGGCCCGCTGATGCGTAAAAGATACACCCACCTGGGTGGTCACTACCTCCAACCTGAGGAGGTAAAACAATCTGGCGCCAAAAGCCTGCTGCGGTTCTTAAATGACACGAGGCTTAGCGCAGAACTATAGTAGGTGGCGAGCACAATAGATCAGCAATGGTCGCAGTGTTACAAGGCTCATAAAGACCTTAGAAAAGCCCCACTCAACAAATAAATAAAAAACTAGAAACGATTTATCCAGTTTTAAAGTAAAACATATCAAACGCGGCTCGATTGCTCCTGCGCGAAAATTGACCTGGTTAATCTACAATATATCTATGAGGTCGAATCGCCATATTATGATTATTCTAAAATGATGAGGTTATTATTGTTAATCCAATTTTAAAGTGAAATATATAAAACTATGGGAAATTTTATTTAGAATGAATAGGACGAATCGATTCCTGCTACGTTCATCTTAATTTATAGAAAAAGGTACCTAGTCAGCCTATAATATATCTATGAGGTCGAAACGACATATTATGATAGTTTTGATGAGGTTATTTATTATTTTAAAGTAAAATATAACAAACGCGGCTCGATTGCTGCTGCGCTCATCTCAATTGGTAGAAAATTGACCTGGTTAATCTACAATATATCTATGAGGTCGAATCGCCATATTATGATTATTCTAAAATGAGGAAATTATTATTGTTAATCCAATTTGAAAGTGAAATATATACAACTATGGGAATTTTTATCTAGAATTAATAAGATGAATCGATTGCTGCTACTTTAATCTTAATTGAAAGAAAAATGACATAGTCAGTCTATAATATGTCTATGAGGTCGAAACGACATATTATGAAAATTTTGATGAGGTTATTATGTAACTAGAAACGATTTATCCAGTTTTAAAGAAAAATATAAGAGACTTTTTTCTAGAATTGAGAAGGCGACTCGATTGTTGCTGCGCTCATCTCAATTGGTAGAAAATTGACCTGGTTAATCTACAATATATCTATGAGGTCAAATCGGCATATTATGATTATTCTAAAATGAGGAGGTTATTATTGTTAATCCAATTTTAAAGTGACATATATAAAACTATGAGAAATTTTATTTAGAAATAATAAGACGAATCGATTCCTGCTACGTTTATCTTAATTTATAGAAAAAGTGACCTAGACAGCCTATAATATATCTATGAGGTCGAAACGACATATTATGATAATTTTAATGAGGTTATTATGTAACTAGCAACGATTTATTTTTATTTTTTATTTTATTTTATTAACTAAATGTATACAGCATATTCTTTATATAAAAAAAAACATTTTATAAATTAACATCAATATAGCCATTAATACATTTTAAATTAGCAAAAAATATAAAGTACCCATTTAAAAGATAATAATTTTATAACCTTCTTTTTAAGAAAAAAGGAAAAAGAAGCATTTCTAAATATAAATGTATAAGTACAATAGGATGGGAATGGAAATAGAAGGGAGCGATTGTTATAACACATACATACGTATACTATTGACATATATATATATACATATAGACATACATACACACATAAATATATTGTATATAATAAAGTAATAAGTAAATTTAAATTAATTATCCTTCCTGAGCTTTTCTTCGACTGCGTGAAGAAAAGGCTTCCTGTTCAGAGAAAAAATGTCAAGGTCATTAAACCTGTTATTAAAAGAGGTGAGTAACCGTATCATAGTAGAGTTGCTGAAGTGGCTTGAATTGCACCTGGGCACATGAAACAAACGAGAAACTCGGGTACTTCTGGGGGGCACTCTCAAGGAAATTCGCTCAATTAAAGCTGGACAGTCTATTAAACCATGAAGGATGTCATATAGGAAAGACATGTCGGTTATGGTCCGTCTATTATAGAGCAGTGCAACCTTAAGTAATCCGCTCTTTCCTCATATGTCTCGAAGTTCGAGTGCTCGCGCCAATTTAGGTATCGCAAGAAACGCTTTTGGACGCACTCAACCTTGTTGACAGATGCAGCATACATCGGTGACCATATAGTGGATCCGAAGTCTAAGACACTTCTGACATATGCGTAATACAGTGTTTTTAAGGCGAGGGTGTCACTGAACGGTCTGCATACTCTAAACAAAAATCCTAACATTTCCTTGGCCTTAAGAACTATGTAATCTATGTGGTCGTTGTATGTAAGCTTCGTATCTAAATAAAGTCCGAGGTCGCGTATTAAAGATGTTTTTGGAATGTTTTCGCCATCGATAAGATAGTTATATACAATTGGCCGAGTATTTCTGGTAAAACTGATGGTATTGCACTTAAAGGGATTGAGGCAGAGCTTGTTTTTGTGGCAGTATACCAAGAGTCGGTCTAGATCGCGTTGCATGTTTATGCAATCTATCGTACCTTTAATGGTGGAATAAATTTTTAGATCATCGGCATAAACGATAAATTTAGATGTGTGAAAGCAAGAGGCGATGTCATTAATATAAATATTAAACAATAGTGGCCCGATATGCGAACCTTGCGGTACTCCAGAAGGTACTCTAACATACTCGGACCTATAACCACCAACAGTGACAGCTTGATGTCGATTGGCCACATAAGACGCAAACCATCTCAACAGATCCCCGTGAATTCCGAACTGTAGTAATTTGGTAATTAGTATGGGGTGATTAACCCTGTCAAAGGCCTTCGAAAAGTCAGTGTACACGGCGTCCGTCTGTAGGCGTTTATCCATGTTTTCCGATATAAAATCGGTAAATAGACTAAGATTAGTTATGACAGAGCGGTTTTTTAAAAAACCGTGTTGATACTCAGAAAGCGAGTTTTTAATTGCAGGATAAAGTTGGTCGTACACAATCTTCTCGAAGACCTTACTCAGAACTGGAAGAATTGAAATTGGGCGATAATTTTCGATACTGTTTCTGGGACCATTTTTATGTATCGGGATAATTAGTGCCTGTTTCCACACGTCAGGGAATATTCCCTCTTGTAGCGATCGCGTAAAGATAATTGTCAGAGGCGGAGCTAGAGAAGCGGCGCAGTTGTTAAAAGACATAGGTGGAATTCCATCGCAACCTGCGCCCTTATTGATTATCCAAGTTAGATAAATACTTGTAAATAACCTCTGTAGAAAATTCGATCGAACCGATAGAACAGTTTGTTGGGTTGTACGGGTGAACGTCCGGAAGTGCCGGGTACGACGTGGATTGGTCAGCAGAGCTGAAAACTGATTCGAAATATGCAGAGAATCCTTCGCTAATGCTGGAGCCATCGTTAAAGCAAACATCTCCACATACCAATCTTTAAGTGAAATATATTAAACTATGGGAAATTTCATCTGAATTTGACAAAGTTAGCCTACAATGGGCTATGAGGTCGAAACGACTTATTATAATAATTTTTTGAAGATGTTATTACGTAACTTTGCAACGGTCCATCCAATTTTGAAGTTAAATATATTAAACGATAGGAAGAAAATATCTAGAATTGATTATATGATACGATTGCTGCCGTTAATTTTAATTGATGAAATAATTACATAGTCAGTCTACAATATCTACAATATGTCTATGAGGTTGAAACGACATATTGTTCGTAGGGTCCTAGAATTCGAAAGTGTAGTTTGGAGTCCCCAGTATGCTGTCCACGTAGATAGGATTGAGAGGGTACAAAAGAAATGTTTAAAATCATTAGACTTTCGGACAGGTAGCCTCTGCACCGACTACGCAGAGAGAGTTGAATACACAAAATGCATTTTCTGTATTCAAGACGAAAATTCTTAGACAGATTTTTTTTATATAAAATTATTCATAACCACATGAACTCTGCACCCCTTTTGGAAAAAAATCTTTTTAAAATCCCGCGGTCTTCCTCCTCACGTTCAAAAGATACTTTCTATATTCCCTCTTTTCATTCAAACTACGCAAAAAATACCTTCTTCAGACGCTCTTGCATGTGTTATAATGAAGTTTTGAACGACATAGATATATTCTCAGTGTCATTAATTACTTTTAGGAAACAATTGAGTGATTTGTTTTTGCATTAGTTTTAGTTTACAGCTAATAATTTAGGTACTCGTACTAAATGAAAATAGTTCGATCCGACTAGAAATTTACATTGTTGTGGCTACATTTACAAGTTTTGTTAAAATTAATGGTAATGTAGGTCTATTTGTTTAAGTGTATTTGTTAAAACAATTGTTTATGACTGTTTTTTACCTAAATAAAAAAAAATAAAAAAATATTATAATAATTTTAATGAGGAGGTTATGTGTAACTAGCAACGATTTATATACTGGTAAAGTTGGGATATCAATATCAAACGATGTTAAAACTTATCTACAATTTATTAGACGATACGATTGCTGCCGTTCGTCTTAATTGATAGAAAAAATACCAAGTCAGTCTACAATATGTCTATGAGGTCGAAGCGACATATTATATTAATTTTAATGAGAAGTTTATTATGTGACTTCGCAACCTAAATAAAGCTTTTCTCCGCGTAGCCATAACTTTGCAGTGCGCGGTCACATTTTTACAGAATTAGCAGCATAAAATGCGGTGTTACCGTGTGAGATAAAGTCGTGGTCGAGGATCTGCGTCTGCCTGGGTTCGTACGCCGTGGTGGAGTCGACGTAGTCCGCGCCGACGTCGTACAGCGGCGGCTGCTGCTGCTGCGGCGGCGGCGGCGGCAGGTGCGGCGCGCAGGCCTGCGACGCGCCGCCCGCCGCCCCCGCCTCGTACGCGCCCGCGGCGCCCATCCCCACGTAGCCGCCGACGGAGCCGCCGTACGCGCTGTATCTGAAACGGAAAAATCCGAATTAGATTTTAACGCGATCTATCAGTAATGACATTTGCTATAAATAAATAAAATAAAATACAAACGGAGCTGCCATGGAATTCACCGACTGGAGTCGGGCCTATCATAATACTATTATTACACTTCTGGGGGGTGAGCGGTAGACTCCGGACTAACGACCGGCTGTGGTAGGTTTAGGACAGCTGTCTTGCCACAGGAGATGCGGAAATCGCAGTTTTGGTTCGGAAATGACGGCATTTGGGAGATCATGGCGGTAAGCGTGCCGTCCTTGATCTAAGGCCACCTTGCAACCAGCTTGAATATGTCTAGATGTGCAAGGGGTATTGCTACAAAGGGGACATGAGCTATCCTCAGAATAGCTCCAACGAGCGAGGTTACTGGGGCCTGGAAATGTATGCTGAAAGGCACTACAAGAAAATTAAAGCATCTCTGGCGTCCAGTCATATAGCATTACCTTCCAGTGCATTGGAGGCGGAATGCAAAATTCCCCGATCGTCGTCCAATCAACCGCAGCGTTGAAAAAATGGCTTATCGATAAAAGCTTTTACAAAACGAATACTTCTCATAATATTATATTGTGGGCATGCATTTTCATTTTCTTTTTACAATAATTCAATTTGGAAGATTACAGATTTTAAATAATATACATTTCGTATTTATAGGCCGATTTTTGATTATTCCTTGATTTAGATTTTTTTTCTTTATTTTTTATATTATTGGTGATTATATTTATTAATTGTCCTCTGCTGTTAGTGCTACTTATCCGGTCTGTTTAGATTTTTTCCATTTTATATTTCTCTTTTAAATGTTATTTCAGGCCATTCAATTCAATAAACATTACGAATTATTATTGATTTCATTTAGATATTATAGGCAAACCAGTGAAATAATTATTTTTTTTAATAAGATATTATAATTAGCAGATAAGTAAATTTATATTAGCAGTTAAGTAAATTTGTCAATCTGTTATAATAACAGGTAATTGTGAGAGACATAGTTTTACGCATTATCACCATAAATGTACCACCACAATTTCGGACAATAAATATATTTCTATTTCTATTTCTATTCTGGCATTAAAGGCCATTAGCATGAGCCATGCTGTTGCTGTCGTGATCTCCTCACAAAAGAGACTTCTTCGAGTCCACGCCAGTCCACGTCTCTTCAATTCCAGCAAATAACTTTTTTGTGGAAGACTACGTAGAAATAGGGTAAAAACGAATTTACCGCGTAAGGTTTGTAGCGCTCGATGTTCCGGCGATGTTGCAACCGCCGTTGTCCAGGGTAGACTAAAGTGCGTTATCTGCGGGTAGGTTCCGGTAAAACAACACCGCCGAAACGTCGGGTGCTACAAACCTCACGCTTTAAATTCGTTGTTATTTGTTGATTTTATGTACAGAGTAGAAGTTACAACATATAGACTACGTATTACTAGTATTACTCTAATTTCTAATGACACGAGTGGAATAGTTAAAGTTGGAGGTCACAACTTATTGAGGATGTGAACAAAGCTATTAGATGGGGAGCTAGCGACAAAAAAAGTGCAAGAGTTTTGTAAAATCTGATACCATCAGATCAGACAGTATTTTGGCCATAGAATGCTGGGGTAGAGTCAGCAGTCCAGACTCCGGGACACCTGGCGCTGGGGTACTAGGAAAGGTCTAATTTTAATTAGTACTCCCAAAGTGTTTTGGAAAAGCTGAAAATTCATCAGTAGATAGTAGATGCAATACAGAACTCGAAACAAATGGTCAGACTGCTTAACAATAGAATGCATGGCGTCAGCATTTTTCCATAAATGTCACAAAAATGAAGAATAATCATGACCTGATTCTACTCGTAGAGTAAGCTCCCTACGAGGCTACTCCTCCACGGTCAGCACAGGCACGAAATTTTGTACTCGCATTCAATTATTATAGCCCGTTCTAAGTTTTACCATGCCATGGCTGCTGTATCCAGGGTTGACTCCGGGACGAGACTCCTCAACGGTCAACAGAACAGACACGAATTTTTGGTTAAGCATTCAATTATGATAGCACGTTTTAAGTATCACCATGACAAGCATGGGACTCCTCAACGGTCAAGAGCACAGTTCTAAGTTTCACTGACTTCCAATGAGGGAAATCTTCAACGGACAACAGCACATTCTGTATAGCATTTAATTATGATAGCCCATTCTAAGATCTACTATAACATGGTTGTTGCACCCCGGATTGGTTCGGGAGCGTTTTAATAAAAGCATGTTTTTAAAAATGTGTTTTTAATATTAACATATTTCTAATTTACCTAATAAATTTATGTGAGATACCGTGTCAAAAGCCTTGCAAAGGTCCAGAAATACCACAAGGCACTTGTCTTCATCATCCAGACTATTTAATATGTTATCTTATATATAAAAATGAATCGCCGTGCATTTGTCTCGCAAGATCCCGAAAATGACTCCACCGATTTGAATTATATTTTGTTTGTTTTGTTTGAGAAGAAACAAATGAAAATCGAAAAAATCGAAATTGGTAATTTGTCAGTCAAAATGGGAAATGAGCCACTTTCAATAGATGGCGTTCGCGGCGATCCTATTGTTTGACAGCTGCGCCATCCATAACTGTTGTTCATTCCGTGCGATTGTGTAAAATTTCAAAAAGTCGAAAAAGTCGAGTCGAAAAAGTTGAAAACGTCGAAAAAGTAAAAAAAGTCGGAAAAGTCGAAAAAGTCAAAAAAAGTCCAAAAAGTCGAAAAATGCAAAAAAGACGATTAAGTCAGAAAAGTCGAAAGCCGAAAAAGTCGAAAAAGTCGGAAAAGTCGAGAAAGCATTTATATTTCATCATGTAAATTAAATACCTACATTGAATTTATTTTAATTACAAACGACTTTCATTTAATCACCAAACGAAACTCAAGCCGTACATGATTCGGCCATATTATAGATTTCTATGAATTGGATTTGGAAGGTTGATTAGGATCAATAATAAACGCTTATGAAGAGTTCCAATCAAATCAATTTTAGGTGGTACGAAGTTCACCGGGTCATCATCTAGTCGGATATAAAAGCAATAGCATCTTGCGTAGACCTCTCGATCTTGTCTACGAAAGTTTCGTCTCGTCTCATGAGTGTCGAGACGAGACTAGTCTCGTCCCGTGCCCGTCACCCCAAAATGTAGATAGGTCATCATCTTACCCGTTGTAGTGATGGAATTGGTCGGTGGACGAAGGAGTCTGATGCGGCGCTGGATCATAAACGGAGGAATCTGGAGCAGCATCACCAGCCGTCGCCGCTCGTAATTGCGCCCGATGGAACCGAACCTCGTCCTCCACCTTCTCACGCTGCTTCTTCGACATCCGACCGAATTTCACAGCTGAAACAAGAGAGAAGAGAATTATTACTATATATATTTAAACCAGCTGACCAGTGCCCACTTCGTTGGGCGGTAAAATTGTTTACTTGTGATGAAATTATAAGTGTGGTTCGGTTAGTACTGAGTGCTATGATTTATTTCCTGACTGCAAAAAGAAGGGTTATATTTGTACTGCATATATATGCCAATTTGACTATATTACCGTTATTTGTGAGTGTCTTCTTGTGAGTGTCTTATTTGTGAGTGCCTAATCTCTTTAACCATTTATGCAGTAAAAGGGAAATTATATGCAGTAAATCTATAATGACATACGGTATACTTGGATGGGGAGCTTGCGGAAAAACCCTCCTCCAGAAAGTGAACGTTGTCCAAAAGGCAATAATTAGAATCATGTTAAGGAAGCCTAGGCGTTATCCTTCTGACGACCTGTATGTTGAGGCACAATTGCTTGATTTGAGGCAGTTGTATTGCCTCAAAGCAATAATTCATCTTAAAAACAACAATGAAGACGAATATTGTGTTTCTCCGGAAAACAGGGAGAGATCAGGTCGTTATAAGGGAAACTTTGAAGTGCCGAAACGTCTAACGTCTTTTGGACAACGTCATTACAGCTTTCTTGCTCCAAGAATGGTTAATATCATGAGTAAAGAGAACATATTGGAAATTAGCAGCAAACAACAAAAATATCACCTTACATCATGGTTAATAAACCTTGGTAGGAGAGAGACCGAGAAAACATTCATCACAATTTTAAAATAAATAAATATATTTATTTTCTATTTATTTTATACAGGTATTTTTATTAATTCTTATATATTATTAGTTATTATTATAAATGATTATTTATTATTGCTATTATATATTATTATTATTATTATTTAGTATTACTTGTCTATAGTTCTAATATTATTTTGGTGTAGTGAGAATTTCATTTTAACTTGATTTGATTAAAAAAAAATATATTTTTGGTTTGGAATTTAACTTGATTTGATTCAATTTTTTATTTTTAGTATGTATTTTTTAATCATTTGTATTGGTGTTCTCCTTAGAACAGGCTCTGCCTAGTTAGGAGCAACACAATCAATGTTAAGTGCTAACGGTGTATTTTTTTTTGTGGAGCAATAAATAAATAAAAATAATAAATAAATGGGAAAAGTCTTTTGTCACTTGAGACGATAAATGTACTTATCTTGATACGAATTCATAATTGTTGATAATATGACCAATAAACATGACCTAACGATTTAAATTATTTTTTTAATATAAAAAACTACTTTTTGTGACTTAAATACAAAAGTTAGACAAATGCTGTCGCTGACTTTTTTGTAGGCATTATCAAGCTCTATCAAGCACTTCTCTAGAACTTAATCATATATCTCTCATCGTTAAAGCAGCGTTAGTTAGACCGTTCTTTCTCCGGGTTACTTTGCAAATCTGACTACCACGAAAAAGCCCTTTCAATTAATATATAGCGTATAACACTCACAAATAACTTGGCTTGCTATTGGTAAAAGAATTTTCAAAATTGGTTCAGTAGATCCAGACATTACTTCCTACAACGTCACAAACTTTACCTCTTAATAATATTAGTGTAGATAGACGACACGGTCGCGGTTCCATACCTATGTCGTATTATCTCTTTTACTATTTATGCAGTAAAAGGGAAAAGTCTTTGTTTTCACCACTTGAGACGATAAATTTACTTATTTTGATAAGAATTCATAAGTGTTGATAATATGACCACTAAAGATGACGATTTAAATTATTTTTTTTAATCTAAAATACTACTGTTTGTTACTGAAATATAAATGTTAGACATTATGCTGTCGCTGACTTTTTTGTAGGCTCTACAACTTTTCTCTAGAACTTAATCATATCTCTCATCGTTAAGGCAGCGATCGTTAGAAACGTTTTCGTTCGATCGTTCTTTCTCCGACTTACTTTGCAAATCCGACTACCACGAAAAAGTCTTTTCATTTTTCGGATTAATAAGCCTATGACACTCACAAATAACGTGGCTTTCTATCGGTAAAAGAATTATCAAAATCGGTTCAGTAGATCCAGAGATTACTTCCTACAACCTCACAAACTTTGCCTCTTTATAATATTAGTATATGTAGATAAGCAGAAAAAAACGATCGTTTTTTACCAACCCCGCCCAAATCTGTCAAGAATTATTAGATTATTAAGATACTCGTATTATTAGATTTGAAGAAAAGTTTAAATTGTCATCAGTGAACATTAATTTTGTGATCAATTTAATTTTTTTCAATTTCAATTTCAACTTATTTCCAAAAAATCTTAACAGATTGTAGAAACGTAATATCTAGGTACATTTAAATTACAGTCTATTAGTCCGTTTTTACAATATCCAAATTTATCACCACGTACATACAGTTCAACGTACTTCATTATTGCTTTTATGACATGTCGATATGAGACAGACTTTTATGACAACAGAGTGGTAGTACTGACGATCTACCACTCTCCACAAGAAAGATGGAAACAAAGGCGTTTAAAAGATTTATTAAACAAAAGCTGCAATCCACACATGCTTTCTATAAGCTGGGTGATTTTTTTGAGCATGCCAATTCTTTCAAATGGGAATAACATTAATATGTAACTTTCAGGTACCTCATTTTAGTTCTTATTGTTTAATAATAATATTATGAATTTAATATTTAATATGTAGATTACAATGTGTAACGTAACATACCTGATCATATACATACGTTGTTTTTCCCAATTTTGTTTTGATACTTTCTGTTGTGTGATTATTTTTTGTATAAAGTGCCTAAGATGACTATTAATATTCTTATAATAATTATCTATTTTATATGTATACTCATGTACATGGATTCAGCTCTATTTGTTTATTTTTTATTTTATTTGTCTGCCGTGTAAAGCCGACTTTAGTCAACGATATTGTCGAATTAATATTTATGCTTTAATAGTATTATATCTACATATATTAATATACTACTAACACCTGTTAAATTCTAATATGCGATAATTAGCTTTAATTCATAATTCTTGCTTTTATTGTATATTCTGAATGAATAAATTGAATACTGAATACTCAAAATAATTTTTATGATGTACTTACTAAAACCACAAATTAAAATAATTAATAAAAATAATCAAGAAATATACAATCAGAAAAAGTCAGAATAATTCAAAAATGCTACTTAAAATTGTAAAAAATAAAAAATGGCAAAAAAACATTTAAAATAAACAAACTCCTTGATCGAATAAAAAGCTTTGTCTAATAAGAATTCTTTAAGTATTTTTTTTAATAAGCTTTCCACTTGAATTGTTTTTAAACTTTTCGTGTTTGTTTGATGTGATCATTTTGCATGTCTCCATATCTGATGACCCTTTTCCGTTTCAATACTATACCTATTTTAAAAATTATATAATTTGACGTATGCACAAGCTATTTTTACACGACTACCGAACAAAAAAGGAGTGTAATGTGTTCAGGGTTCATATATGTATGCTTTCAGTTTCTTTATTATACCATAACTTCTAAACGCTTGAACCGATCTAAAAGTGTTTCATATTGTTAGGATATTTATGTCATCCCGAGTGTCATAGAGTACCTTAACTGTCCAAATATCAAGTAAGTAGTTGTCTAAATGTCTAAATGTCCAAATGTCAATAAATTAATATAAATGTCAAATGAAATTAGTGTCAAATGATAGGTCTGATTTAGTATATTTCGGAAATATACATGTATCTATATGGATATATACATAAACCACAAATATTTTATTAACCGCTGGAATGCTAATACCACCAATCGGTGTTTTCCTATTGCGACAATTCGGAGGCGGCCGATCTCCGTATTTATGCAATTATGTAATTATATACTATAAAAGTCGCCTTCGTTGAATACGCCACCATTATACACTAACAAACCCTACAAAGAAGTTTTCGAGGGTTAAAAACAACCCGGCGTGAGTTTCCTTCCCATGGCTAGCTTTCTAAGGGTTAAAAAACCGTAATAACAATAATTATAAATACAATAGTTCACTTTCTGTAACGGCAGTCGTGTTTATTATCCTTTTTAATATATTTACTTGTTAATTGGTACGCTTGCCTTAGTAAGGGCACAGTATACCGAGTTAGAACAGTAGGCGCACTCTCGAGTGGCAAGGCGTTGCGAGGATAGGGTGCGAAGAAAGTAAGCAGAGGGATACGTTACGGCGAACGCCTGTAGTTGGCGTTACAAGCGGGTGGGTGTTGTCAAATGTTTATTTTATAATTTGTAAAAACAGAGGAAGCAAGCCACTCTTCTCTGCCAATTTGACATTTCAATCTCAAGTGACTGACTTCAGCAATAAATTTTGCGGAAAAAACTGAAAAATTGGATAAAAAAAAGGCTGAAGACAGGAAGCAAGAAGTAAAGAATAATTTTGTTAAGCGAAATAAAATAAATAATTTATGCAATATAATCGAAATAAAATTAAATTATTTTATGCATTGCTATTTGCTAATGAACATGTGTTTTTTTAAAACGTGGCAACATTGAAACACTCACAGATGTTTAACGAAGAACTGTCAAATGAATCTTTTAGGTTTATGCTTTACGCATTTAAAGAAAACGTTATTTAAACAGAAAATCAGAGGAAAAATCCTGAAACAATGAAAATCCCATTCAAATGATGCAAAGTGCAAAGTGCACAGTAAAGTGATTTTTACCACAATGGGTCAACCCATAATATCTGCCTTTGGTTTTTATAATTTTTTGTCCAATTTTTACAAATATATTATTTGTTTTTAAACAAAAAAAATGTTTCAAGTGTCAAGTACCTACCTATATAAATAAAACGTATCATAAATGGTTTTATTTAGGTCTTATTAGTTTTCACTTCATCACAAAATCTGAAAAAATCTCAAAGATAACATTGAGAATAAAAAGGGTATCACACAATACCTGACCTTCCTCTACCTTATTGCTATTGCATAGCTTTTATGGCGGGCCTAGCTAGGCCAGCGCGGCGACCGAATGAAGAAATTTCTTAACGAAAATTAATGATTTTAAACTGATAATTACGGCTAAACGAGTACTGCTTACGATTCGAAAAAAATATATGTTAAACAAGAACATTTTCCTAATATTTTTAGTTTTGAATATTTTATATTTTGTTTATATTACATAGTGTAATTAATTTGTGAAATTAGGTCTACCCGAACACAAAAACGACTACTACGCAAATACTATCTGGCGTATTATTATGAAACCTGCACCATTTTAAAGATAATTTAATTATCTATCTTTTTATCTACGATTTTCGAATAACACGGTTTTTTTGCTTTATCGAATAAAAAATTCGTGCGCGGCGCTCTGTCGGAAAACGTTTAAATTATTCCGAATCATTTGCTACCGCAGCAAATGATTCGGAATAATTTCAACGTTTTCCGATAGAGCGCAGTTATCTGATATCAGAAAATATAAAATAAATAAAATAAATAAATAATTATAATTGCATAAGTTGTTAAAAATGCTATGCAATAGCTTTACCGCGGCAGTCCCCGAGTGCCACACGTATTTTTTTAATGTATAGAAACTCCGATAGTGTGCACCAAAGCGGCGAGGTTGCGATACCAAAGAAGAAAAGTATAAAGCCCCCATTATGCCTAACTGTGAACTGGGAACAGGCTCTACTCGTCTAGCGAGAAATTAAAAGTGTACTGTACAGTTTTCCGAGCTTGTATTGGTGCGCTTTTATGTGCATCCTCGCATGGACGAGACACGCCAAACTCATACGTAGGGGAAACAGCGACACACACATAGGCAGACGCAACGCGTATGGGAAACTGTAGGGTGACCACACTATGTGTTTAAACCCGCACAAGACGTCTGCCGTCGTAAATGAAAACACAGTAACTTCATTTACTGTGTTTATACAAGTTTGGTTCTTTAAAATCACGACTTGGAGTACTATATGGCAATTTTTTCGGTTTGTCTGTCGATGGATAGTTACCGAGATACCTTAGATAAAAACACAGTATTTATTAAAAAACTGAATATTTTTAATAAAAAAACACAGTATGCATTTAAGTTAAAATACAGTAACCTATTATTTACTGTGATCATTTTTAATACTTATAAGCATTTCAGAAATATTTTTGTTTGGTTACAACACGGCATCTTCAGATACTGTGGTTTTAGGTAAAATTTTGTTAAAAGTTAATTTATTAATACACGAATTAATCACGGTATCTCAATTACTGTGTTTAAGGTGCCTGCAGTTTTTTATTTATTTAAAATATATGTATTTATTTTACATGGTTAGAACACAGTAATGGGTTAAATTTACTTATAACACAGTAACCACTCAGTTACGGTGTTATAGCTTAAAAATATAAAATTTATCAAATTATTTTCCTAATTTAAAACACAATACCTAATTTAATTAATTAAACAATTATAATTTAATATATATTTTTATGCAGAATTGAAGTTATAACTATTTTTTAAAATTAAATATTAAAAGAAATAATCTATATTGATTACTTTGTTCATGAAAACAAATATTTAACAACTGAACTTTGACCGCGTTTTCCTCAAAACGTCTTTTTTCAAGTTACTGTGTTTTCATTTACGACGGCAGACGTGTAGGTTGTACTAAAACGTGTCTAAAACGTGTCTAAACCTGCACAAGGACCCCACCTGTGATTGCATCTCTGTGTATTCATCCGTTGGTGTTCAACCTTAGTGGGAGTGTTTATTGCGCGGCGAAGTAAAAAAATACGATGAAGTGGGAGAAATCCTTCTACTAGTTACGGAGGCAGCGACAAAGAAGTGCAAGAGTTTTGTAAAAGCTGATACTTTCAGATCAGATAGTATGTTGGTCGTAGAATGCCGGGCTCTACCCCGGGCTCTACCCAGCAGGCCAGACTCCGCTACACCTGGCGCTGGCGTACTAGGAAAGGTGTAATCTTAATTAATAACCCTAAAGTGTTTTGGAAACGATGAAAATTCATCAGTAGACAGTGGATGCAATACAGAACTCGAGCCAAATGGTCAGACTGCTAAACAATAGACCGCGTGGCTTCAGAATTACTCCATACATATCACAAAAATAAAGTCACTGGTAGGGGAAACTGGCCCGAAGGTCCGAGTCCTGCCCTGGTTCGCACTTCCGCGTGGAGACCGCCGGATGGGTGTTGGTCCGTGAGTTTGACCGTCCCTGAACACATGCACAGTATACCAGACAGTAGCTACTCTTAAAACAAATTTGAAATTGAAGCGAATACGTTCAGAGTTGTAGGGGCTCGGATATGTCCGCCAGATGTCACAACCACTTTTGCAGAACTTCGCCAGCCTTTACCTGTGCGTAACGCTAACCGAAGGCGTTCGTCGAGACGTACATCTCTGCTCACATTCCTGCACCCTATTCCCGCAATGCCCTGTAACTCGAGAGTAAACCAACTGTTTGGGTATACTGTGACACATGGGTCTTAGTGGCCAAACTGCAATAGGGCCCATTAGCTCCCGCTAATGAGAGACAATTTAAGTTATATAATTGGTCTACGAAAACAAACCATAACTGTTAGTTATCCAATTGAGATTTTAACTGAGAAAAGTAAGGCTGTTTATCGTTAAAATATGAAAAATATTTATACCGAATATTTTTGCTTTTATTAACCATATGTACCAAAATATCACTAACCATAAGTACCAAAATGCCCCTTCTAATGTACCATTGTGTTCCGTGGGTGGGGTACAATGATACATTTTTCATTAAAGCCTTAAAATTCTGCAAATCTTTGAACTTTCGTGTTTCTCGCTTATCGTTTTGTTGACTTGAGTAGTTCTGGCATGCATATGCAAAAAGCTGTATTATTTCAACCATTATTTATTTAACCATTATTTAGTTTTGTGTACCAATCTGCCCCGCCTCCTTATATATATAAAAAATAAAAAATGGGAAACAAACATATATTTTTTTAAATTAAACCGCAGACTTAATGTGTTATATTTAACAGCAGAAAGTAAAGACGAAGAGTTATAAAAATAGCAATTCGATTGCATCTTCTATGCTGTATAAAATACGGAAGAAAAAAAAAGTTTTTTTAGTTTTATTTATTTTATTTACATAAGTAATGCAAATATAAAATGAGAGTAAATAATTTCAGCATAGGAATAATGCACAAAAATAATTACAAAATTAAATCAAAAGCAGAAAAAAGAATACATCGCATAGTCTAGTGTCTAACTAGGCCGGGACCTGTCCTAAGGTAAACATTAATTTTTGAATGTGCTTACAACTAGTTGCAACAAAACCGTGTTTATAAAAATGGCATATATTTCTGTTAGACCGGAGACTTTTTGAGCGATGTGTTATATTAAAGAGCAGGCAGTAAAGACGATTTTTTCAACAGAATATTTCGGCCATTATTCTTAAAAATATATGGGGTT
Organism: Micropterix aruncella; assembly: GCA_944548615.1. Classification (NCBI taxonomy): domain Eukaryota; kingdom Metazoa; phylum Arthropoda; class Insecta; order Lepidoptera; family Micropterigidae; genus Micropterix; species Micropterix aruncella. The sequence goes on from OX155977.1 coordinate 9,789,720, forward strand.
ATTCCATTTATTCTTAAAAATATATGAATTTTTGTGTTCCAATCTGCCCCGCCTTCACATGCACAAAATTGAAATTTAAACAAAATTGAAAAAAAAAAGTTTTTTTTTTAGACCACAGATTTAGTTTTATATTTTTATGATTTTTTTTCTTGTTCAATGTTAGCATTAATTTAGTTATGTAATTCATTTATTTTTAGACTTTAATATTCAAGGGCGAATTGGATTCGTCTGTAATGCTCTTGAATAATATTTGAAACTAATAAATAATTGAGGAGCAGGCAGTAAAGACGAAAAGTCACAAAATCGCGATTTGATTGCATATTCGAGGCTGTATAAAAATCGGTTTCCCGTTCGCAAAATCGTGTGCTCACTCCACTGTGTGTGTGTTTGATGTGTCGGTATGCGTGGCTGTTGAGTTGTGTTTGCGCGGCGCGGCGGGCGGTGTGCGTGGCTGAGAAGTCGCCGCGAGGCCGTTGGCACAGTGCCTACTGGGACAACGAACTCCGCCGGGGTGACAGCGCACTACTACCTAACTGTACGGGACATCCATCACCCATCGACGGTTTGCGAAACCGAATTTAAATAAACAATAATAAACCGACACGACTCGAACTTTCCCATATGCCCGTCGCAAAGATACAAAAGTGCGGGAAATTATATACAAAAAAATACATGCTTAGTATTTACATTAATCATTTGTGTCTCTCCTAACTAATCAGAGCCTGTTCTAAGGAGCATACCAATACAAATGATTATAACAAGTATAATATAAAAAAAGACACGACTCCCATTACAGAAATATAACTATTGTATATATAATAATTTTATTTTAATTACGGTTTTTTTACGAAATATTTTTGGGTTATGTATATATCCATATAGATACATATGTATTTCCGGAATGTGACATTTAGACAACTGCTTACTTGATATTTGTACAGTTAAGTACCCTATAGCACTCGGAATGACATTGCGATTCTATCAATACCACACACTTCTAAATCGGTTCAAGCGTTTAGAAGTTATGGTGGAATAAAGCCACGGAAAACATACATAGATGAACCCTGAGCACATAACACTCATTTTTTGTTAGGCAGTCGTGTCAAAATAAATACCTTTCAAAACAAAATGTCGGAATTAAATTATGTTTAAAAAAATAACTTTCAATAGACAATAATTTCACATGTACAAATACATCAAAAAGTAAAATCTAATATGGATAAACCATATTTCTTGAAAACAAGATTTACCCAGGCATTAAAATCAAATCAAGTTTAAACCTTATAAGTATGTTTAGGCATTAGTAAACAATACTTTGGATAAACGCTATTATATAATTTGATTATATTGTAAAATCCAACGCACAAAGCCAGTGAATTGCCGGAATCAATAGAAGTATGAGTAGAGAGTCTCTTAACCCCTAGAGCCCCGATTGGCCGATATCGGCCAAAACACGATTCAGCGTGATGGCCCCGTTTTAATTTTATTTTAATTTTATTTGTTATTTTTTATTATATTTTATTTTAATTATGGGTACAGTGGTTTGGCAGTAATTAATGTTTTGGTGAGACAGTGTCATAATTAATTTTTTTACTAATTTTTACTAAAATTTTTTGGGACATCAATTTGTCAATCGGCTGAGGGGCCGAGGCCTGGAGGGTTAAGATTGAGGCTAAAGGTCTCTGAAGACTATCACCGCAAAATCGACGACTTATTACAAAATATTTACTTACCTACTGTCAAACATTTTTACGTGAGAATTATCAATTAAGTTATCATGAAACGGAAAATAATATGGAAACGGAAAATAAATATAGCTTTTATATGAGATATTACCACGGCGTGATTTTGGCCCAACGAGGCATATGTGTACCATTTCAAATCTGTGTGAATTTCAAATCTCTGAGTCCAATATTTCCAAATTGATATGACTAACTAGTCGCTCTCGGTGGACCGACTTCCACCACAATCTTTTGAACTCTTGCCATGAATGACCACATGATGTCTGCATGCCAAATCTAAGCTCATTCAGATTAAGCGTTTAGCGCTATCGTGGAGGAATACACACAGATAAACAGACACACAGACTTCCATGTGGAAATAGTATTAACCCGTCGGACGCCATCAATGCCTATAGGCATTTTGCATCGTTTGACAGATCCGTGCGCAACCGTTTCGGCCGGCCTCCATATATATTATATAAATATATAATATAAATGAATAACAACATTAATTACTAGGTAAGAAGAGGGTATTCATGAAAAAACGATATTGTTAGTATTTATTTGCAAAATCGGCCAAAAAGTTGCGGTGCAGTTTTTTGCGAGCGAAGGCTAGCTTTCGACCGGTTAATCGTCTCAGGAGGCTCAAAATGGATATTTTCGTTTTCATTTCAAAAACATTTTTAGAGCGTTCACAATACTTTTCCTAGTCGTTATTTGTTGGGCCAGGACTTTACCTAGTTCCCTTCCTGGGTACTTTAGAAGATTTCATTCTCAATTTATTAGTCACGTTCATTAATATAATATTACAAATTATGAAATAGGTATATAGCGCGAGATATAAACATTGAATAATTAAAGAAAAATAAAGCAGGTAAAATTAAAAAAATATATATTTTTCAAGTAGAAAATATAGTAGTCAATAAAATGGTAAAAATATCAAGATAAATAAAGAAAATTAAAAGCGAAATTGTCAGTCGACTAATTAGAATTCTTTGATATCATACAATTCTCTCTTAACCCCTCACGTTGCGAGGTAAAAACTCACCGCGCCCAAAAACATCACTTTTGCGCGCGACATATTCGCGCAAAAAATCGACGCGAGTCAACGGCCTTGAGAAAAACGATCATAACTTATAAACCACTAATCGGATTAAAAAAAGATTAATAGAAAAATGATCGCATTGAAATTTGACATATAAAACATTATAACCTTATCTCGTAAAACAATTAAGATAATAATGAATAAATATTACAAAATTGGCAAACTGAAAAAACTCGCCTATAAAATCATTTCGATTTTTTTGTAAATACAGTTTTTGTAAATATCAAAAATTGTAAATACAGTTATGTTCTTTATTAAATGCTTTACCAAAGCGATATTTTTTTTTTACTTATTTGCATACAAAAATACGGAAAAAATATTTATTTATTCAGCCAAGAAAAATTGTATGTATTCTCGTAAAAAAAAATTTTTTTAATTTTTAATTTGTGACTACTTATGGTATTTTTTTATATGAAATTCTTTCAAAATAACTTTATTACTACATCACTTCTTCTTAGAAATCACGCCAGAACTTTGAGCTTTGTCTGATATTATAGAAAAATCTAAAGTTTTGAGAGTTTCCGACTTCCGAACCTAATAATAAACTTTGAATGCCCATAATATAAAATTCGTTAGATTTTTTCAATTATATTGTCTTATCATAGACTTATTATATGTCTAATAACTAATTACTATACTCCAAAGAGTCACATTTCATCGAAAAACTATGGAAAATCACACTTTTTTCTCTCATAGTAATTATCAAAACAAGTTTCATTTTCGCGAGCCATATTTGAAAACAACATATAATGTTCAAAATACGCCTAATTATGTGATAACTTAGGATGTAAATGAAGCAATACCTATTTTATTAGTAAATTAAAGCGACATTACGTCATGTTTCGCGATATAACGGGATATTTCACAAACATTACAAAATAAAAACGGCCATCTTTCGCGAGCCGTTACGTTTTGCCAAAGTGTTTTCTTCGAAAATTCGTGAAAAACAGCAAATGGGCTGTGTAAATTGTTTAATCCTAAGGCCTAAACTACTTAAAAATGGAAATTACTTACTTTTATCCGGTATGCACTGCACTTATATACACAAAACAATTCACAACACAACACGTCGCGGAATTATACGCCGCCGCGAATGGGCAGTTCGCGACTGTCGTCAGAAATGAGGTCATCGATTTTGTAAGGGATGTAGTAATTCATATTTCTAACATCGCATGCGGCAATCGAGCAATTTCATAGTGTTGCATATTTGGCTATATTATGGCATCATTCGATAGAATATACAATCGCATTTCGAAATTTAAACGACAGTTTCGTAAGAGCCGAGCGCTATATCCAGTAGTGGACGTTTCGGAATTTCGGCGGCCGCCATTCATGTCCCCAAATGGATGTTACGTGCTCAGCGGGTTAATAAGGTATCCTTTCAATTTCGACTTAAACTGGACAATTTCCCTTTTTCTAAATATAGTAGTAATATTTTTAGGTAGTTTATTGTAACATACTATTTTAACATATTTTGGATCCCATTTAAATAACTCCAAAGACGGAGAGGGTAATATTAAATTATGCCTACCTCTGGTAAAATGACAGTGAATTTCCTTTTGAGTCTTCGACATTTCTATATTTTTTAATATCAACTTTATGCATTCAAGAACATATAGATTACATTGAGAAGATTTCACGTATATCCTTATGATCGGTTCCGAAGCTTAATAAGGAGTGGTTTCATTCATGTTTACTCGTTTAGGCAGAAAATACCCTATATATAATACGAAAAAAAAAGTTCATCAAAATGATGAAGGGTTACTTCATGATCAATCGTAGTTATCGTAGATCAGTCGTAGTCTAAAAATGTTATATGCACAGTAAAAATAGGTACGTAAAAAATTAACCGAATTTTATGATTTTGCTACAATTAGAACTCGTTAATGTTTAGTTTTAAACCAAATTTCTGGAGGATATCTTTAAAAAGGGCCAATTTTGGGGTTGAAAATGAAAAACTTCCAAACATCGCAAGTTCATGTAATTATTTTGGCGGAAAGCTGGTTTTTCCTACATTTTTGCAGTAAACAAATGGTGTATATGAGAAACGTATGGGGAATGAAAAAAAGTGATAGACCACTTTAAAAAGCATTGTATTTTTACAATTGATGCTTAGAAATTGACAAGGTCTTATAAGAGGACGCTTGATAAAATTTAAGGTATAGTATAGGTACTCAGATTAGATAATACGAGTAATATATTTTAGATTAATAGTAATAGGTACCGAGATTAGATAGGAATATGATAGGAAGATAGATAGGACTCGAGTGCTAGGAAAGTAGGTACCTAAATTAGGTTTTTGTAGACGTATGAATTCATTGCCATCTTTGATATCTGCAATTCATTAGGCAAATAATGAGGCACCACTCGACGCGATGATTAAAAGAATATTTCTTCTTCCGCTGTACCAAGACTCCCTCTAATGTACCAGTACCGTGGACTCGTAAAATAATTTATCTATATATAAAGAACTAAATGACCCATGTTTTCATATGCAGAGTTTTATTTTAAAGTCGCTTACGAATACATTGCAAGTATTGATATCTGAAATTTATTACGGTAATTCCGAGTCACCACTCGACGCGATGATTAAAAAAATAAGACTTTGTCAGCTGTCTCTAAACTCTCACCAATACAACAATATTGTGGACTGAGTAAATAACGTATCTATAAATAACTAAAAGACTTATATTTTCATGTGTAAAATTTAATTTTGAGAACGCTTACAACAAATATATTAATAAAACAGCATAAAAAATAACATCACGTTCGTAGAATTTATTTTTTTACCTAACTCAAGATGGGAGGAACAAATCTTGGTCGATGGTGAACAAGGTCAGAATTCTGTTGTACATATTTAGGGAACCGAAGAATATTCTGGATCCCATACGTTATCGATGGTTTATCTGGCCTTATGTGATCGATTATTTACTACGGCAAAATTAAATGTGATAAGCGCTCAAAAAACCTATTCGCACCACTTCAAACTACGCTAAGTTCCCGTTCTAAAGTTACTATTTTCAAAGAAGCGAAAAAGTCAGTGTATTATCAACGTCAATTGATAATACACTCGATGTTAGGCATATCTCTATAGACTCGCAAAATGTTTCTTTTGTAATTTTACCTACTATATTTAAATTTGATTATTCGATTTCATATATCTTGTTATATACCTATTTCATAATTTGTACTTAGTATTGAAAGGGACTAAAAAATTGAAGATGCAATAATTTTCTAAAGTAGCTAGGAAAGGAACTAGGTAAATGTATGACCTGCTTGATATATTACTTTCCCGGCTTACCAACCAACGAGGAGGGGAAGTAGTGCAAACGCGCAGTTTTTTTTCGTAATTAGGTCGGAAATATCTATTTTGAGCCCCCCTGAAACAGTTAAGACTATTTCCAGGTGGAAATCTGTCTCTAAAATTGGCACACAATTTCCTTGTCTTTCCGAAATCACATTGACTTTCGACGGTTAGTATATTTGAGTAAACGATTGAATCGCACGGGTTTAATGCATTACATTCTCACTATCCGCGCTCGTCGCCAACAATCCTTTTCCATCGAGTCAACCTCCTTCTCGAATGGACATCACGTTCAAAATCCTTCCACAATTCCTTGGCTACTTGCCGGGAAAGTTTAGTGGTGGCAGAACCGTTTTTCTGTTTTAGTAGAATCGTTACCGATTCAGAGAAAGACATCATTAAATGTCTCGAAATCATCATGTCCTTGTCCATCATGTTCAATCTAACAAAGACTTTCCTAGGATACTAGTCTCCATTTAACACCAAGCGGTGTTATATACTTTCCATGACCTATCATCAGTGTTGGATCAATCGATTGAATATTTCAATCGACTAATCAATCACGATTGATTAAGTCGCGACTAACATTAATCGCGATTAAAGTAATCGCGACTAAATAAATTAGTCGTTAATCATCAATCGCGACTAACTTGCTATTTAGATACCACCCGACAATTCAATCTCGTCGGTCGGTCGGTCGGTCACGTTCGCGGTCACGTTTGCGGTCGTGTTTGCGGTAGCGTTTGCGGTGGCGTTTGCGGTCGCGTCTGCTGTCGCGTTTGCGGTCGCGTCGCACCGACCGCACCGACCGACGAAAAAACGCAAAATTGAAGTTGACGTATCAGTCGCATACGTTTAGTCGTCAATCGTGACTAACGATTGAAACTAATCAATCGTTAGTCGCCGATTGACGATTAAACGAATCAATCGTTAGTCGTCAATTGCGATTTAATCGTCAATCGTCAATCGTTAGTCGACTAAATTTTGCACAACGCTGTATATACATTCCATGACCTATCAATCAATCTAATTAAAATATCAAAAAAAATGTTGTCGTTCAATGTACGGCTCTGCTTACGTCACCGCCAGTGCGGCAACGGCAGCTTGATTCGTTTGTGTGTGTGCCTTGGGGGCCTGTCGTCGTTCGTGGGCGCTCGCTCGCTCGCTCGGCAGTTTCCGGTTCTGTTCGGGTCCGGTCGGCTCGCGGCGAGCGTTGGCGGGAAAACGACGAGATCCTCCTCGTTATATCACCGTACCATACAAAAGGCTCGCAGGGACAAAAACGCGGGAAAAGTCACAAAATGGCCTCGAAGAGATAGTTTGTAATATATGGTCAATATTATTTTAGATAATTAAAAACCGCTATACTTACACGAAAATGAGATCTTCGTTATATCACCGTATTGTACAAAAGGCTCATGAGGACAAAAACGCGGGAAAAGTCACAAAATGGCCGCGAAGCGATCATTTGTAATCTATGGACAATTTTATTTTACATAATTACGGTCGAACCGCTATAGATCCATGAAAATGAAATCTTTCTCGTTATACCACCGTGCCTAAAAAATGTCTCGCAGGGACAAAAACGAGGGAAAATTCACAAAATGGCCGCGAAGAGATCGCTTGAAATCTATGGTCAATTTTATTTTAGATGTTTATCTTATTAGTTTAGTGGTTCGTCCGTAATTACGGACGAACCGCTACAGATATACGAAACTACGCTACGAAAATAAGATATTCCTTGTTATATTACCGTACCGTACAAAAGGCTCGCAGGAGCAAAAACGCGGGAAAAGTCATAAAATGGCCGCGAAGCGATCGTTTGTAATCTATGGTCGATTTTATTTTGGATAATGACGTACGAACCGCTTTAGACACCCGAAAATGATGGAAGAGAAACTTATAGAGGAATCTTCTATATAACACGTTATTCTATATTTCGTAACAAACAGAGAATAAGGGTAGGACTCTGGTTGGATTAGTACCGAACTGAGCAGGAACGGGGGCCAAAAATCTGCTGCATTAAATATTACAATATTGTTCCGAAATATATACAATGGACAAAACAGCCAGCCTTCACAAACACTTTGAAAGATTGGCTAAAAGATAAATGTTATTATAGTGTAAATGAGTTCTTATTCGACAATGGACATCTAACATGACCATGCCTTCGCTATTTATTATAATAAATATTTATTTCTTTGCATGTTTATATGTGCTCGTTATTGTGAAATTCCACAATGGGCGGGTTTATTATCATATAACAATCTCTTACAACCAACCCTCAAATACTATTAATTCAAAGCTAGTGCAAAACTGCGTATCACTACTGAATTCCCTGGGCGAAAAGAACAGGGTAATTCTAAGATGGGTTGCCGGCCATGCAGGAATCGAAGGAAATGAAAAAGCCGACGAACGAAACGGGAGCAAAGGGAACGTTATACGGCCCTGAACCCTGCTGTGGCGTACCAAAAAGCCTTGCAAACCTAATGCTCAAACAAATATGTTTAGAACAATCCGTCAACCACTGGAACAACACGCCAGGGTTTAATCAATCCAAAGCGCTAATTAAGGCTTACGACCCTAAGACGGCCCGTGATGCCTTATCGCTAAATAGGATCAATCTACGCATACTGGTGAGGGCGCTCACGGGGCATTGTGGCCTTAACAAACACATGTACAACCTCAAGCTCCGAGACACAACAATGTGCAGGTTCTGCCAAGGGGCAGAGGAAACTCCCCTGCACATCATGTGCGAGTGTGGCCCGCTGATGCGAAAAAGATACATCCACTTGGGTGGTCATTACCTCCAACCTGAGGAGGTAAAACAATCTGGCGCCAAAAGTCTGTTGCGGTTCTTAAATGACACGAGGCTTAGCGCAGACCTATAGTAGGTGGCGAACACAATAGATCAGCAATGGTCGCAGAGTTACAAGGCTCATAAAGACCTTAAAAAAGCCCCACACAACAAATTAAAAAAACTCAGTATGTGTTAATAGGTAGGTACTTATTTTTGCATGTAACATGTGTGTATTATTGTAACAGTGTTTTGTTATTGCACATGATCAACAAAACTTAAATGCAATTACGTTAATTTTACCCATTTTGTTTATGTAGGTTTTTATACATTTTTTATGATCTGACGAACTGAAAAAAATACGTCGATACCAGAAAGTACTGCACTTTAAAAGTTATTAAAATAGGTAGGCATGATCACTTAAATGATCTCAGTAAAAAAATGTGCAGCGCCATATTCGCTATTAGAAAGATAAGAAATTTATGCGGTTTTGAAACCGCTAAATCTGTTTATTTTGCATATTTCCACTCCATCATAACGTATGTATGGCCTTCTGTTTTGGGGAATGGCACCAAACTCTAAAAGAATTTTTCTCCTCCAGAAAAGAGCGGTACGCAGTTTATATAGAGTCTCTCCGAGAAGTTCTTGTATAATAAGCCGATGTTCGTAGAATCAGGAATCATGACTCTATTTTCTTCCTACATCTACGAAAATATTATGTACGCTCGTAGACACCTAGCAGAAGTTCCGGTGAATAGTGATTTTCATCATCACGATACGAGGAATAAATCCAATTTCCACATAAAACGACAGCAAAGTGCGATACAGTTTTATACACCAAAATTTGTCCTTCTATAATAAGATTCCAGAGAAAATGAAAAGCCTTGGAGAGGACCAATTTAAAAAGATAATTATAAATAATTTGGTAAGAAACCTAATTTATGGTATAAGGGAGTTTGAAAATTCCGAGTTTACTCGTATTTTCCATGTTGATAATTAGCAAAATTTGTAAATTTTAAACATAACGGAATTATGATAGCTGACATTCTAATTCTGATATAATTTAGTATACATCTATTTATGTTTAAAAATACGAAGGCATATTGCTGGATTGACAATAAAATTATTTTACGTTGATTATTCTACATAGAATTTGCATTTCTATTTAAATATATTATTCTCTCTTACTATTTAATGACATTAGTATATTTTGATTATTTGTAAGTAGGTAATATTGAATATAATATTACGGCCATGACAACTATCGTGATGGTTATGGTTTTAATAATTAAATTTTAAGCATTTAATTTTGTGATGCATCCAAGTGTAGGAATGCCTATCTACTGGAGTAGTTGATTGTATAAAATCGAAGACTATCGCGGTTGTTTGACATTATAAATAGGATAGAAAACGAATTTACCGCGTGAAATTTGTAGCACGCGACGTTTCGGTGACGTTGCAGCCGCCGTTAAATTGTCTAGGGTACACTCGGCAGTCTACCCTAGACAACGGCGGCTGCAACGTCACCGAAACGTCGGGTGCTACAAATTTCACGCGGTAAATTCGTTTTCTATCCTATTTATAGTTGATTGTATTGTATTTTATTGTATTCGGTTCGTTTCCCGGCTGGGTTAGCATTTTCCGCTGGGATAAAATTAACGGAATTACATTTCAATTCTGTCGATTGAATGCATTAATAGAATATGTAAACCATTCTCGAACATTAACATCTTTAAAACGCTTTACTTTTCCTATATTCGTAGCCCTTAGAGTTCGCATCGCAGATTTGGAATCCGCAATATGGCGTATATAAAAATAGGGTGGAGGGCGTCCAAAGACGTTTTATTAGATAACTGGACTATAGTGAGCACTTGGGACTTGGAACCTACGAGAGCAGGCTGAACTAGTTCAGTATGTGTTCACCGGAAGACCGCCGCACAGCGGCTGATATGACATTATTGCATAAAATAATTCATAACAAAATTGATAGCCCTCGTTTGGTAAAGAAACTGTCGTTGTTGGTTCCGCCACGAAGGGTTCGCTCTCCTCGTACGTTCGAAATCCCTCGTGTGAGCACTAGTTACCCCCAAAACTCTGTTATGCACCGCTTGATGACCACATAATAGTCGATTCGAAGATATCGAAATTTTTTACTTGAATCAACCTAAATTCAGCGAGGCTGTCCTTAGCTCACTAGGCGTCTAGGAAGTGTGTATATAATATAGTGAGTATACAAATTGTTTCAAAACACTCAGAGCGAAAATGAGAATAGCAAAGGGTATAATTTGAATACCTATTTCCTATCCTTCATATATCCCATCCCTCTCCTTTCCTATCCTTGCAATAGTTCGATTGTAATTTAATTTAATTTAATTTAGTGCATTGCAACTTTTGATTTACCGTATAAGAAAATAATGTAGGAAACAATTATTCGGCCAGCGAAACACTTTATTAGAATAATCTTACTACTATTATAAACGCGAAAGTTTGTAAGAATTTATGTATGGATGTTTGTTACTCTTTCACGCAAAAACTACTCAATGGATTTTGATGAAACTTTACAATATTATAGTTTACACATCAGAATAACACATAGGCTATAATTTATAAAGATATATGGTTTTCTATCATCATTATCACAATTTTCCATCACCACGCGGGTGAAACCGCGGGGCGCAGCTAGTTATTAATAATTAAGGAAGCGCTGTATGTTTCCCGAAAATAAAATAAATAAATAACACACACACTTACATACATGGCATGTGCACCCATATATACAAACACTGCATAGTAGGGTTGGTTGTAAGAGATTGTCGTGTGATAATATAGCCGCCCACTGTGAAATTTCACGTTATTTCGAAATTTCACGATGGGCGTAGAAACCAACTAACAAACAAGCACTGTACGTATTTAAACCAAAAATATGTATCTAACAATTTTCGCGGGTTGATATTCGAAACCAAGACGAACCGCATGTGTTACTTCAAAAAAAAAACTCTCACAAGCATGTAGAATTTCAAATGTACGGTGTCAAACAGTCGCTATAAAATAAATGGGTTACGTATCGAGTTGCAACACCTGTTCGTGTTCTCCCATATGCATAATAAATGCTACTGAAACCGCTGTTTCTCCCTATTTTAATGGATATTTCAGTATATTATTATATATTGTAAATTTATAGAAAATTACCAATCGTTTAGTAGTAGTAGTAGTAGTAGTAGTAGTAGTAGTAGGTACACGTGATAAAATCGAAAATTGCTTTTGAAATTCGAATATATCCACTCCTTAAAGGACGATATAAAATTGCTGGGCTCGTTATCAGCCAGCTATTAATAAAAAATATAATACTTCATTTGCTGGTTCCCATAAAATAAGACATAAATCGTTATTTCTGGTCGAGTAGTTTATATTCATATTCATATTAATTTTATTAGTATACTGGTATACAAGTCGGATACGGATTGGCAAACATCCATACATATTAGCAAACAAACATTTTTTTATCGTAAAGAAAAAATAACAATAAACAAAAAAAAAACAAGAATAATGTAAAAAGAGGAAATACAAGACAAAATGCAAAGAAATCCATAAACACTTTAGCCACCAAAGCATTTTAGACTTCACTGGAGTAATATTCCTCCAGTGAGTAAAACGCCTTATCTGTGAGGTACCTCTTAAGGCGTCTCTTAAATACGTCAAGAGATTGCGCCTGCCTAATGTGCTCGCTGAGTTTGTTGTAAACCGCTGGGCCGGCGATATAGGCTAGCCTCTCTGACTCGGATAATGCATGACTTACCGAACGTAGCATGCTACGGGATCTTGTTGGATAGTGGTGATGCACACCATTCACTTCGAAATCGGCTAGATTTCTGTGAACGAACAGCGCTACTTCCATTATATAAATGGATGGCAGCGTCATGATGCTTAAGGCTATATGATACTTAAGGATATATGATATTTACAAGAGTTCAAAACATAAGATAAATTTGTATAATATTGGTAATATTTGATTGGTTTGATTTTCGACATGTCATTCCGTTTTTAAGATACGGTTCATTGTGATTTTTTCATTGTTTTTGCTGTAATTTGTCTTTAATAAACATTTTATTTTGGTTTGCAAAAGGACAAGCTTTGTTTTGGAGATGTAGATGAAGGGCGAACGTTCGCTAGCGATAAAGGAATACCATTAAACCTAAATTGCACTTTCGAAAGTGGTGCTCATATAAATATACACCTCATTTAAGAATAAGCATTTCCCAATCCAGTCCGGGATAGCCTTCCAGCTACGTAAGTGGCTTTTGTTATTTTTATTTCTTCATCAAAGCATCATCCTTTAAACGAATTCTTTAAAAAGATTTTACAAAAAAAAAACAATCAAATATTATAGGAGCGCCAAAAGAGCAATTCTGGTGGGAACTGACCCGCAGGCTTGAGTTGGGCCGACCCTAACACATGGGCCCCGTATAGATGGATACGCGGACGGGCGTGAGTCGCACTTGGTGCTGGACCGACCGCGTCATCAGGGGGGGGGGGGGGGGGGGGGGGGTCAAGCGCCCCCGCACCCCCATATGTATTCGCCACTGGTTTCAAGCAGTCACAAAATACTTTTTCTTTTTTTCCATTTGAAAACGTGTGAATGGTTTTATGTGATCCTGAATGTTATTATAAATATTATATTTAATTTTATATTACTTAACATATATTAAATATTAAAGAATTTTTCTTTCTTTTAATAAATAATAATAATAAACTTTTTATTTGCACTTAATTACTATACAAAAAGGCGAGCTTATTGCCACATGGCAATGTCTTACAACTAACCTAAACACAGTGGTACATGCGCGCATTGTGAAAATAAAGATTATTACATAACATAAAGACCGTCTGCAAAACATACAGACAAGTGGAAGAATTTAAAACTAATAATGCCAGAGGAGAGGAAATTGGGAGAGGAAGAGGAGAGAAAGGGAAGAACTGGTTACTTCTTAGAAAGGTAGTAATCCTTAAGGTGAGTCTTAAACGATGGTAAAGAGGGCGAGTTTCGTATTTTTGCTGGGAGATCGTTCCAGAGCCTTGCACAATGGACACAGAAAGAATAGGAATAGAAATCACTATTATGACTCGGAATTTTTAGTAAACTGTCAGAGGCTGACCGAAGTACGAGACCGTGGGAACTTAGTGGTTCAAAAAGCTCGTGGAGATAGGATGGTGTTAATTGGGAGAGTACACGATATAGGAGAGCAAGTATATGAAAATTTCTTCTTTGGCGTACTGGCAACCACTTTAACTGTGCCCTATATTTGGACCCGTGATCTTTTCTTACTTATAACTTTATTTTTCTGTTTATTTAAGTTTTAAGACTATTCTGTTTGTCATTCCCGAATATTATGTTCCATTTAATGGCGTTTAATAGAATCGCGTTTTATTTATTTTATTTTTCTGGAGGACCACATTTTAAGGCAATTTAGTTTTAATAGCATGTTACAAAAATTTTTACATAATTTATTATAATATGAGAGTCCTGTCCACCTTAGAACGGGCTAGTGCCAGTTGGGTGACAGAATTAAATAAGTAAAAGGTTAGGTTTTACCATTCGGTTCCTGTGATTTTTGTAAACAAAATCAATATTTTATAGTAATTAATCCTTAAATAAATAAATAAATAAAAAATAAAGTCTAGGAGCTACAAAATTAAAGTGCCTTTGCGCAATCCCGTCAACGGGCAAACCCGTCACCCCAGGCTGGTATAACGATATATAATCGTTCTTTCAGCAGCGGGATCAGCGCAGGGAAATTTTGTGGTTAGTGAATATTACTTCATATGAGTCGTAAAAATGTTTTTTTTTTGTTTCTACTCTTTATTGTGAAATTTCATAATGTAGGGTTTATTATCATACGGCAATCTCTTACAACCAACCATACTATGAAGTGATTATATGTATATGTGTGTAGCATGTGTGTACAGGATGGAGGTGTCGACTACAACGGGCGAACCCGTCACCCCAGGCTGGTATAACGATATAGATCATTCTTTCAGCCGTGAGATGAGCTTAGAAGACTTGAGAAGAGCGTAGAGGACAAGATAATCTACTGTCTAGTTCACCAGCAACCCGTTAGAGTCCAACGCCTTACGGCGAGGCACCGGAAAAGGTAACCAGTAGGCAGCCTCACCCTCTAACTACCAGTTTTGGCAGGATAGCTCCGTCTGGAATTAAACTTCAGGATACCTCCGTCCTCCCGACTGGTTCTGGGGTCCGAAGTCGATTACGCAGCCTCTACCTGTTGTATTACAGCGGTAATTCAGTTTGAATTTATCGCGGACCTGGGCGTTCTTTGCTTGTAATGCCACACGGTATCGAGTGGCCCAAGGTCATTTCAAGAGTGGCATGACGACAGGTGAAACATCCACCCCCGTTGCTTAGGAAACAGTGTATTTCCATAGTCTCCAGACCCCTTCAGCAATTAGTCAGAATGCACAACCGATTGGCGTCGCCGACCGGTGCGCAAACCGTCCAGTGGCGCCGGGATGCAATCCCGCCGGGAGAAACCGGTCCACCAGCTCTGAGGCCTGAGACACGGGAGTCTTACCTGGGGTAGCCTTCCACTCGAGGAGACTTCTGAATAGGAGCTGAATTGTATGTTGAGTTGATCCGAGAACGAAATGGATCTTGTGGCTCAAGCTGCGCGAAACCGTTCACCGCCAAGCAGTACTAGTACTGGGAGAGCGCGGGGTGTGGAGTGACGATCGGGGGCGGCGTAATCCGCCCTCTTCGCCAGCTCCCGATTTTACGGAGCTCGCGCGCGGACTGTAAGTGTGTGGTTATCGCATTCAATCGACAGTTTTATCCGAACGGAAAATGGTGATCCAGCCGGGATTCGAACCCGGAGATGTAAGATCCTAACAGGCGCGGATCTACGTCTTGTTTGGGGGGGGGGCGGACAGTGGGGGTGGGTTTCTGTCTATAGATAGTTAAAATAAATTATAGTGTGAATTTAGGGCATCCAATATGCTGAATAGAGATGTAACTAAGAATTATAAAAAGGGAAAAGAAATAATGAATACACTCGTAGGTTTTTATTTTACTTCTAAATGAACAATGAACAAATGATAGGTACACAATAGTGGATTCGAACCCGGAGATGTAAGATCCTAACAGGCGCGGATCTACGTCTTGTTTGGGGGGGGGCGGACAGTGGGGGTGGGTTTCTGTCTATAGATAGTTAAAATAAATTATAGTGTGAATTTAGGGCATCCAATATGCTGAATAGAGATGTAACTAAGAATTATAAAAAGGGAAAAGAAATAATGAATACACTCGTAGGTTTTTATTTTACTTCTAAATGAACAATGAACAAATGATAGGTACACAATAGTGCATAACACAGAATTAAATTACAAATTGCAGTTTCCGGTGTTTTTTCTTTGCAAATCTTTCAATTATCTTCTCTTTGTCTACTGGAATATCAAAATGAATATGCAGGAGTGCCAACCCTGTTAACCTATCCTCTGCCATCGTGGATCGTAGCCAGGTTTTTAGTCGCCTCAGAGTTGAAAAACTTCTTTCGGCAGTCGCCACACTTACGGGCAAAGAGGCCATGATAAGGATGAGGCGATGTATGCCAGGGTAGATGAATTCGTTGGCCAGATCTAGAACATCTAGAATATTTTCTGGTTCCGAATAAGCGGGTTTATTTCTCTTTTCCCTTCTAAAACTTTCTTTCCAGATCTTGTATTCTCCCAGAACTCTTGCCGCATGAACTCCTAGGAGACTCTTATGCTCTCTAACAAGATCTGCTAGTCTACATTTGAGTGATCACTATCGTCTTTTATAATTACTACCGATGGCATTATAATGTTTTTAAATTAAAAACCTTTAAGGTTTCGGGTGGCAGTCGATTTTTGAGGTCGTTTATGACATTGTCCAGTAGCAGGATATTTTTTTTTTTCAATCCTCGTTGGGGCGGGGGGGGGGGAGGCGGTCGCCCCCTCCGCCCCCCCCCCCCCCCCCCCCATAGATCCGCGCCTGGATCCTAACCACTATGCCAAAACTGGTGTCGAAAAACCCCCACCCGTTTCAGCGCCCTCAAGGGCATAGAGTTCCCGTGTGCCTTCTCGCGATTTAGTTTCGTTTTTCACGAGACGCTGGGAGCGAAAACAAAACGCGGCGATGTGTTGTATTGTATTGTATTATGAAGTGGCCGACGCGCTCGCTTGCTGCTGAGATAACACGTATGATAACTGCATACTGCATTTTATGTAATACGTAATAGCGAGTACTTGCCGCGGTGCGAACGTCCCGTGCGATGACGTCGCGAGGGCGACCACGCGACGAGACAGAATCGCGACATTTTCACGTGGTTCTGGTCGGAGAAAGAAAAGTCGCCGATATGACCAAATTTTACAATTCCTATATATATTGGAATTTCTAACGTCTCCGGACTTTTACCAAAAAAACCACTAGTAGATTAGGGTGACTTGTACCAAGTTCGTAGCGCCATAATTTCATGGCAGATCGGGGCAATTTATTGGAATTTCTTGCAATATCGCCGCGTTCGACAAAAAGTACTATAACTATGGAACTACTGTAGCAACCATAAAAAGAATAACTGCGTAAGGATCACGTTGAAATTTCCTATATACAATACTGAAATCTCATTTTGTAAAACAATTAGATAATTATGGATAAATAGGAGAAAGTCGAAAAAGTGAAAAAAAAACTCGGCATTTCTAACTTGTACTTGTCTTACGGAAAAATACGGAACACTATTTAGAAATTGTAAATACTATCGTGATCTTTATTAGATTCTCTATCAAAAGTTATATTTCGTTTTGCTTATTTACATACAAAAATATTTAGATATTAGCTCATAAAAACCAATAAAATTTTTGATGATTTCTTGAAAAAAAATATATATGATGTTTGACAACAGAATTTAAACAGAAATATCCGCGAATTGACGCGCGAAATTATTTTAACGGTCGTCTATGTATCTATGGTAATAATGAGATATTTGCCGCCAATATTGGTCGTTACGTAGCCGAAGGGTTAGATACATAACCATGTTTAAATAGTCTAGCCACAGTTGAATATGCGAAACTGCTTGCACCATACTCTGTTACGCTAACTGCAGTTATATTTCCTAACCGAGCCCTGGTGCCCGGTTAACGTCACTAACCAGCCGTTAGCGAGCTGTCAAACGCTAGCTGTCAAATTTCGAGGTTAGATTTGATCGCGTCGCTGTGCCCGTTTTTTTCGCTTATTTTGACTGTTATCGCGCTCCTGAAATGTTTTCCGATATGTCTGATGTTGATGTGAAAAGACGCAAAATAGAGATATGAACAAAAGCGTTAGGGGTTTTCTAGACGATCAAGCATGTTTGTCAATCATTGCGTCACGGGCTGGGCAGGGATCGTAAACCGCAAAAAACATGCAAATATATACATATATTTTAATATTTACTAAAAATGCCTAATTTAATAGTTGTATACCAGGGAGTTATGTCATTCATCAATCAATTACGTCTAATTAACGTGACTCCCTGGTATAAACTACAAAATTAGGCATTTTTGGTAAACATTTGAAAAAATATTTGCATTATTTGTTTACTATACCCTCCCAGCCCGCGACGCGATGCTTGACAAGCATGCTTGATCGTCTAGAGAGTCCCTTAGGCAGTTTGACAGCTGATTAGCTGAGAACCTCCCGTCTGCCAATTTGAACTTTACTGTGACTGACAGAGACGAGCGATCTCGATTTCAGTTGTGTCTATGGTTATATTCTTCAACTCAAAAATGGATTTTGCGGACTCCGACCGGTGTTAGTTAACTGGAACGTCCAGTAGGGCGGTGTCCAGTCATTTAACCAGACTGAGGCAGAGCAACGCGTGGCTGGGTTCAGCTAGTAAAACGTAAAAATGACAATAAAGAAAAACAAAACGAAATTTGTCAATCGCATAGATAGGTACCGTTCTTTGTTCCTTTCGGGGTTACTTTGGTCCGACACTTAAAAAAGTTAATAATTTTTGTACTGAACAAGTAAAACAAGGCATATTGGTATTTTAGTGCTTAAAAAATAGTTTAAACCTTATTTGAGGGTATTTTAATATTTTTGTATAAATTCAACTCTTTTTGTGTTTTTTTTTATATTTTATTAAAAGTAAAGCACGAGATATAAATTCCTGCAGCATTACAAAAAAAATGCGTTTGGACCAGTAGCGAAAAATAGAGCACACTGCAGCATCTTGGTCGCTACGTCAACACCCCCTAACTAGGCCTAGGCCTGTACTAAGGCAGGTGTGCTAGAATAGGCGGTACGAAGTTCGCCGGGTCAGCTAGTAAAATATAAAAAGCACAAACAAAGAATATAAATCATGACGATGTTATCGAAACTCGCAGCTCAATAAAAGCACGAGATCATGTGTACATTTTTCATTTTATAGAAATAATTGAATTGAATGGTATCTAAAAATCCCAATTGCATTGTGTATTATTCATCATGGTCACAGTACACCCCCGCTCGTGTATGTACACAAATCCGTAGACCACGCACCAACACCAACAGCCGAGACTGCAGCTATAATTACTTTCAAAGTTACGCGATGGTATTGCGCAATCGGATCGTGTGAATGTGTTGGTGTGACGCGTAACATGCGATCACCATCTGATCCGTACACTCTTAGGCACCACATTTCAAAGCATACAAAAAAGAGGCAGCTTCTTCTTCTTCTTCTTTCTATGACTGGATATATGGACTCGTAGATTTGCTGGACGGTGGGTTTGTACCGTCATAAAGTCGTCTACTCTCATCCCACGGCTGAATGAACGATTACAAATCGTTATACCAGCCTGGGGTGACGGGTTCGCCCATCGTAGTCGACACCGCCCAACTACCCTGGACAACGGCGGTTGCAACATTGCCAAAATATCGGGTGCTACAAAATTCAAGCGGTAAATTATTTTTTAAACCTTTTTATAATGTCAAACAACCGCGATAGTCTTCGATTTCATACTATGTTTTTTTTCCACCTATCGAATAGAATATTTAGGTCGATTTGTCAAAAATATCGACTTAGACCCTTTACCCATTCACCACAGAACTATTGTTCTAGATCATTGATTCCCAAAGTGGTCTATATTGACCCCTAGGGGTCGATTTCGAATTTCAGGGGTCCATGTCAATGAGAAAAAAATGGGTGGGCATAAGATGTAAATGGGGTTTTACGTAAGCGGATCCCATTTAGGAAGGTCATCATAAACATTTAGTTGATCAGTAAATGTCTTATTACACCTAAAACAGTTTGTGTGTACAGCATAGTATTTCAAAGTTATATTAATCGCAATAAACAAAAGAGCATGTTTCGTGTCGTGGAAGGAAATCAACACTTTGCATTGCATCACTAGTCGATGGAGGAGGCCAGCGTACATGACCAACGAGGGTAGGTGCGAATGAGATTTGTGAAAAAAATGCACTTTAATTGGTATTCGTGCGAGAGATGTGCAGTTATGTGCGGCTGCTAAATGTGCAGTTATGTGCGACTGCTAAATGTGCAGTTATGTGCGGCTGCTAAATGTGCAGTTATGTGTGGCTTTCTCCGCTGCTTCATACTTCAAAGTCGCGGACGTTTAGAAATGAACACCTAAAAATTACAGTACATGTAAAAATTACAGTACAAAAACAATAGTACATGTTTTTATTTTTTTACAACTGTGCACTTTACCAAAAAACCATATGTAAGTGACCAGATCTGTGCCAGCTGACAAAAACACATTTAAAGGTTTAGGAAAATTCAATATTTTTTAGGCAGGGGGTCTACGGAAAAAACCAAGTGATCTACGTGACAAAATAGTTTGGGTACCTCTGCTCTAGATCAAAGTTTCCCAATTAGTGGTACTTTGATGAAATAAATTAGTGGTACTTTGATGCAGCTTCGCGCACCCCTGGGGGTACGCGAAGCTGCATCTAGGGGCACGCGTGGCAATCTCTTGACTAAGTTGTTTCAGAGTTGTGCAAAGAAAAACATGCACATTTGTCGCATTATACTGATTCTCACCGTCATCAACTGTATTTTGATGGTACTAAATGTTTTAAAAATCTGATTTCATTTTTTATCTATTATTCCTGCAATAAGGGGTACGCGAGTTTGAGGTATTTCTTGAAGTGGTACGCAGGAAAAACTAATTGCGAACCACTGTTCTAATTCTAGATATTATCACCAGCGATGACGAGAAAATTGATTGATTGATTTATTTATTTAACAAATCAACATTACAGTACACACCAATTCGTTGAGATATACATAAATATAAAAGGCATTAAATATGCCAGCTGAAACATTAAAAATAGTAGGAGTAACAAAATAAACTAAAAAACAATAAGACAACATTCGATCTTATTCTAGCATAAACAGGTAGTGCAATCCCCATAACTTAAAGAGATGGAAAAAACTCGCAGTAAAAATATTCAGGTCTGACGCTTTCGAACATAGCGCATTTATGTGTCGCAAGGCACGCGTAAGGAGACTCCATCGCGAGGACGCATCCGGAACACAGAGACAAATCTTCGCTAGACTAGTAACAAGCTTCGCAAGTAGTCAAATTATTCATCGTAATATTCAAATTATTAGTAAAATGTTAAATAATCAAATTAAAGCTACGTTATGCATTTTAAACTAAAAGTACAGATATAAGACCATATAAAATAATCAGATAAAAAGGCTCTACTTTTTAAAGTAATTTAAATGGGCACAAGATTTGAAAAATCATGGCCCTAAAATTCGGCCAGATTATAGAAAGGGTGGCTTATCAGCATCTCCTTGATGTTTTTTTTTTAATTTTATGTCCTCCAGCTGTTTACATTTTGTAGGGAGTAGATTATAGAATTTAATGCTAAGGTACAATGAGTAATGCTTTGATTCGGAACTCAAGAAAAGGCGAACGTCGTATTTCATGGGGCCGTTGCCCGATTTCGTATTTACGAATGTTTGTTTGAATGTGCTCGCCTTATCAGTTATACCTACAGAGCAGACCGCAAATTCGGCTGTCTCGTGTCTAGAGAGTCTAATGTCTGGATTAGCGGTAAGCAACGTTTTCAAAACCGCGACCCTAAATCTTAAAAGTTTCTTCTAAGTCCCGTTTTATAACCGACTTAAATGAAAGGACAAGGTTATCAATTCAGTTGCATCTTTTTTATATTTGCTACCTTAGAGCTCTGCCATTTATCAACCGATTTGGAAAATTGTTCTGATGATAGGATCCATGAGGAATTGAGGGAACTCCTCAAATATTATCATATAAAGTTGAACATTTACATGTTCGTTCAATTCCGATGACAAAGCATTTTTTTTATGGTAAGCATGACCTAATTCTACAACCAGGGTTGTCGACTACAGCGGGCGAGCCCGTCAACTCAGGAATTTTAACGATTAGTCGTTCTATCTCCCTGGAGCGAGCGCAGAAGACTTGAGGACAAAACAGTCCACCGTCTAGCTACGCCACAAGCCCGTAAGAGGCCAACGCCTTAACCGCGAGATAGCCAGGAGTGTTACCCGGCGGGCCTACACTCACGCCCTTACTTCCAATTGTGACCAGATGACTCCAGTCTCTCGATTGGTTCCGAGTTCGAGGTCGCTTGCGAGGTCCTCTCCCTTAGCGGTTAAACGATGTGTACCGAATCTATCGCGGACCACGGTATCCTTTGCCCGGCTGTTCACCCAGGATCGGGTAGCCGATGGTCGTTTCAAGAGCAGTCGCCGTAAGGTCCGCGACCACCCCGCTCTATAGGAAACAGTACTGCTTCCAGACTCCCCCGACTGTAACTCAGAGTGCGCAAACGATTGGCTTATGCCGCACGGTGCGCAGACCGTCCAGATTCCCAGTGGAAACTAACCATAAAGCCAGAGTCCTACCCAGGCTCCCACTTCATGCGTGGAGGCCGTCGGATAGGTGGTGACCCGTGAGTGTGACCAACCCTGAACAGAATGGGTCTTCGTGGCCAACTCAGCGAGGGCCTATTAACTCCCGACCTAATTCTAAGGCTTGGCTTTCGACGAGGGGACTCCGCAACGGTCAACAGAACAGACACGAAATTTTGTATACTCATTCAGTTATGATAGCCCTTTCTAAGTTTCACCATGACACGGCTGCTGCACTCAAAGTTGGCTCCCGACGAGGGGACAGCTCAACGCTCAACAGCAAAGACACGAAATTTTGTATATGCATTCAATTGTGACAGCCCATTCTAAGTACCAACATGACATGGCTACTGTATTTATTTTAAAAAATGGAGTCGGTTTTTTTTTGTTACAATTTTGTCTATTATTGAAAGTAATAAGACGCAAAGTTACAATTTCGAGTATGTCGTATGTCGTAAAACTTGGGGGGTGGATCGGATCCTCTGGGGGATAGCCGGGGGTGTGTGGAAACGTACATCTCCTAAGCAGCTGGGATGGCTGTTGACCTGATGTCAGCTGCCTTTGAAACGACTCGTTGGCCACCCGATTCCATACTCCTCACCAGAAGCTCGACGAGCAAAAGGCGCCATGGTCCGCAATAAATTCGAACTGAATCACCGCTAACATCAGGTAGAGGCTGCGCAAGTGACTTCGAATCGGTGACCATACTGGAGGATAGGGTAATCCGTTCAAATCTGGTAGTAAGGGAGCAAGGTTAACCTGCTGGCCCCTTTCCCAGTGTCTTGCTGTAAGGCGATGGTCTCTTCGGGTTCGTTGGCGTAGTTAGACGGTGGTTTGTGTTGTCCCTGAGTCTCTGTGTTTACCTCATAGAAGAAATCATAATCTGATAAGGTTATAACTTCCTGGAGTGGCGGTTTCGCCTGTAGTAGTTGACTAATGTCAAGTGATCAATATCTGCTGTACTAAAAACACGCCAGCTGAAAGTTGGGTAAGGCTTCGCTTGCCTAAATGCCCTATATAGTGCGTTCTAATATCCAAATAATGTGTTCTAATAGTAAAATTGTTTAATTGTAATTTTATGCTTTACTTTTATACCATGGTATTGTATTATTTTTTACTCTGGCTGGAGGTACGTTGCATACATACTTCTTTCTATCTTCCTACTTAAACTTAATAATAATTTTATTTATTTTAAGTTGTCATCCAATCCAAGTTTGTTTGTCTATGTTTTTTTTAAATTATTTGTTGTTTGGAGCTTTTTTAAGGTCTTTATGAGCCTTGCAACACTGCGTAAGACTGCGATATTGTTTTCGCCACCTGCTATAGTTCTGCGCTAAGCCTCGTGTCATTTAGGAACCCCAACAGGCTTTTGGCGCCAGATTGTTTTACCTCCTCAGGTTTGAGGCAATGACCACCCAAGTGGGTGTATCTTTTACGCATCAGCGGGCCACACTCGCACATGAGGTGCATGGGTGTTTCCTCTGCCCCTTGGCAGAACCTGCACATTTTCGTGTCCCGGAGCTTGAGGTTGTACATGTGTTTGTACAGGCCACAATGCCCCGCGAGCGCCCTCACCAGTATGCGTAGATTGCTCCTATTTAGCGATAAGGCCTCACGGGCAGTCTTACGGTCGTAAGCCTTAATAAGCGCTTTGGAATGATTCAAACCTGGCGTGTTGTTCCAGTGGTTGACGGATTGTCCTAAATATATGTTTTTGAGCATTAGGTTTGCAAGGCTTTTTGGTTCGCCACAGCAAGGTTCAGGGCCGTATAACGATCCCGTCTTAGCAAGTTCGTCAGTTTTATCATTTCCCTCGATTCCTGCATGGCCGGGAATCCGTTCTAAGTATGTTGAACCATGCGCATTAGTGTAGGTATACTTGTAATTAGAATTGAATTTGAATAAATTGGAATTGAATTTGCGTCCCAGGGTTGCGTACCTCTGGGCTAGACTAATATGTAAGTGATTCACACGTAGTGGTTAAATTACATATTCTTATATTATACACTGATAAGCGTTATCATGTTTCTTTGTCCAAAATAAAAGGAAATTGTTTTATCAAAAAAGCAATCGAACTGGAGCATTCGACATCCGGAGGGGAATTCACATTAAACACTTTTTTTTAAATTCAAGACAATTGAAGGAATTATTTCAATACACAATGATTCTGTTCCACTCCTAACTAGGCAGCACCTGTTCCAAGGAAGACACGTATTTTATATAATAACAATTTTATGAAAATACTAGATGACCCGGTAACTTAAAATTAACGTACCACCTAAAATTGATTTGACTGTAACTTTTCATAAGCGTTTATTGATCCTAATCAACCTTCCAAATCCAATTCATTGAAATCTATAATACGGCCGAATCATGTACGGTTTGAGTTTTTCGACTTTTTCAACTTTTTCGTCTTCTTCGACTTTTTTGCATTTTTCGACTTTTTTGACTTTTTTGACTTTTTCGACTTTTTCGACTTTTTCGACTTTTTGACTTTTTTGACTTTTTCGTCTCTTTTGACTTTATCGGCTTTTTCGACTTTTAGACTTTTATATCGCATCATACCATCATGTATATGGAGACCATCATGGAATGTCAGTGCCTATCTTCCGGCTTCATCATCAGACCTTGAAACATAATAGAGGTCAAAGTTCATTCCAAGACTTTTCTAACAAGTCCAAACACAGCTATGATACGATGTTCTATCATGAAGTTCCAGTTCATATCTTCCGACTCCATCATCAGATTAGCTCGACAGTACCATATTATCGTATTGTCATCAGAACTACATACGGCTGCCAATTTTCATGACGCTACGATCCTTGGAAGATGGTTAAATTAGTTACCTTAGATTCCATTACATAGTTAGTTACATACAGGTCGACCTAATAAAAGCGTGTTAAAAAGTTTCTAAGTCAATCCCTCGATAAGGAACCAATTTAAAATTTGGACTCAAAAAAGTTGCTCATTGCCTTAGACCTTAATGTCTAAGGCAATGAGCAACTTATTGTCTAAGGCAATGAGCAATTTAAACTGACTTCGAAAACTTTCAGGCGCGTTTACTCCTACAATGTAAGCGGTGAGTGTGTATTATTATAATTTCATTATATTGACTGGTTAATTCTCTACGGCAGCACTTAGTTACATTTTTTATTTAGGTCCTAAATTAATTACAATTAATTAAAACGCGAGAGCGCTTCGAGAGTTACGCTAAATATGCTTCGCCATTAACACCCTTATACCACCACTGCGTAGAGATAGTTATTCTGTGCTAGCGCTGCGATTGACCGTTTAGTATGCGTCTGGTTCCGGCGCTAGCGGAAGTGGAACCTGCGCTTGACGCTTCGTCAACGCTGGATTTTTATTGGCCAAACCGAACAAAATTGACTCTGCCTATTTTTTCGCGTGTCCGCCCATTTCGGTTATTTTTCTAAGGTCTCATGTCGCCGGCGGCTATCCAAAGTATTGTGTCTAAACAACTGTGTAAAAGTTTTAAAAACAATAAACGTGATTTGATTGATTTGACGTGGCATTAAGTTTGCCATTTTGTATTTTATATTTTTAAGTGCCAATAAAGAGTTTATTATAAATATTATTACTATGATTAATTAAATACTTATGTAATTTTGAAATCAAAGTGTTGATTTTAAATTTCATATAATATGGTAACGGCAACTTCATAAACTATGATCTAATAATAAGTGCTGTAGTGAAAGTGTACTCTAGCCATCATAAATGTCTGCTTAATGTCTTTACTAATCACCTTGTAATGAGATTTGCTGTGTTGTGTCATTATGGTGACTTTGCTATTTTAGAACACAGGCAAAATGGAACTACATATTAAGTAGTAGGAAATAGGTTTAGAAAATAGAGGACACTGTGAAGAAAAAAATCCATAATAATTAAAACTATGAATACTTATGGCAGACGTAGGACAGAATATGTGATTCCTAAACCAATAAATACCATGTCTATCGAAATGAAACCACCATTAAATGGAAAAAACATAAAATAGAAAATAAAAAAAATATTTCCTATCAAAATTATAAATTTAAAAAAAAAAAATAAAATAAAAACGAAATGCTTAAATAAGGAGCAAGCTGTAGGTATGTGATTTGGCCAGCCATGATAGTAGCAGTTGCTCAACACAGCTTAACCCTTCGAGTAGCAGCATAATTTCATGACATACCGCGGCAATTTATTGGAATTCCTGCAATATCGCCGCGCTCGACAAAACGTACTATAACTATGGAACTACTATAGCAATCATAAAAAGAATAACTGTGCAATGAGCGCATTGAAATTTCGTATATAGAATATTGAAATCTCATTTTGTAAAACAATTAGACAATTATGAATGAATATGAGAAATTCGAAAAAGTGAAAAAAACTCGGCATTTCTAACTTGTACTTATGTACTGGTAATAATGAGATATTTGGTATGGATTTTAGGATAAAGGAAGTCGAAATCAATCGAATCTAAAATTGAAGATATTTTATTTAAATTTTATCTAAAATCAAACTAGATATTACAAAAATATCGAACCGCGGCTGCGGTTCGTGTCTTAGCTTAGACGCCAACTTATATACCATATTCCAGTCCAGTTCATATACCATATACCAGTTTTAATGTATGATAGACAGCAATTCACTCGCATCATACCCGCGGTATCTCGCTTTTATGCGTACCCCGAATACGACTGGCAAAAGTTCTATAATCTACTCCTTACAAAATTTAAAGAGCTGGAGGACATAAAATTTTTAAAAAACATCAAGGAGATGCTGATAGGCCACTCTTTCTATAATCTGGCCGAATTTAAAGGCCATGATTTTTTCAATATTGTGCCCATTTAAAGTACTTAAAAAAGTAGTCTTATTGTCTGATTATATTATATGGTGTTATATCTGTACTTTTACGTTTTGATTATTTAACATTTTACTGACAACTTGAATATTACGATGAATAATTTTACTACGAATCTTTTCGAATTATTAACTACTTCAAATATTAGGCTTCTATTTTGATTATTTATATTTATAGTTTGACAATCTAGTAGTTAATTCTTGACTACCTATGTATGTTCAGTAAAGAGTAGTAACGAGACTTACTACCTAACCCAATTATTTTGACACGTCCAAGAGCGGTCTTTAACCGTCAATTGGACACGACGAAAATGTAATGTAATGTAATGTAAGCTTTTTCACTGGATTTCCTCTAGGTGACGTTACGCTACTACGCAAATGTTTCGATTGTGCTCGGATTAAAATTAAATGGTATTTCTAGTTATAAATTACAATTAGTGGCCACCATTTACAAAGCGCAAAAGGCTAAACTGAGGGTGATCAATAAAAACCCCAAACATATTCTTCCGATGACCTTTTCCGAGAGTATAGAGTGTTGAGTGTGAGAAAAATGTTTGTGCTGGTAACTCTCACTAAATTCCAGAGTGAGTTAGGAGAACAGAGAAAAAGCCAGCAATCTCGTGTAACAAGAAGATCGAAACAAACAAATTTTGCAATACCACTCAGGAGATCCGGTTTTGGCCAATCCATTTTCTCTTATCTTGCCCCCCAATTTTATAATTGCCTACCACCAAACATTAAAGACATTAAAATTTCATATAAATTTAAAAATAGTTTGAGTGGCTACCTCTTAAATTGTACAAATTCAGATATTGAACACCTTATTAAATAATTGAATCTTTATAATAAAAATTAATACATATTAGTACTAATTAATACACATATAAATATATATTAATTTTTTATCATGTTTTAAAATAAAATAATATGGACAATTTTCATGACATTTTCTTACGAATTTTTATTAGGTAATTAAGATATTTCTGTTACATTAAGTATGATTTTGTTTATTTATATAAATATAATATTATAGATTTCTTAGGATAATTAAAATAAATTGTCTCCCTCGGAACAGGCGGCAGCCTAGTTAGCTTAAGACTTTTATACATTGAATGTAGTCATAATTTGAACTCAATAAATAATTTGAAATTTGAAATGTTGTTTATAAGATAACGCAATTTCCAACATTCCTATGACATTTGCTATGATTCTGAGGAGTCTTACCGGAAAAGACTTGGGGTGACACAACCGATTATTTTTTCTTCGTCACCTCCCAGTCTATAGGATTTATAAACTGCGGAAGTCTGCTTGTACTCCACCGATAATAGTATGGCACGTTATCACCGTCTGTCGTATATGCATAATAATAATATAATAAAATCCGACCAGTTGGCAATGTTTTGATACAGATAAGAAATTATATGCTAGACGGTAGCCAAAATCGGCCAACGAACCTCACAAAAGAAGGTTATTGACATCGAGACAGTCCTAGTTACTACTGCCAGTAACTCGCAAAAGCAAAAGTGGTCCTGTGGCAGTGCTAAATACAATCCATCGATATCGATAAATGGTGTTGCAAGGCTTGTTCTGATTTTACAATCTGATCAATATGGAAATAAAAATGAATTTGACATTTAGGGAATTCAAAAATAAATTAAAGAAATGGTTATCGAATCATGACAGACTAACTATACATCAAATGTTAGAAATAATAGTATAATAAAACTTAAGTGCACAAATTATTAACATATTTTTAAACTTATATGTTAAGTATTTTTTAACATTGAACTAACTACCAAAAAATATTTGACTTTGACAATGAATTATACTTTTAGACTAGGTATTTTTATATTAAATCTTATATTACTTTAAACATAATATTAAATATTAATGACTGTTTCTTTCTTTTCTCACATATAACTTTATTTATATTATTTAATCGAATTTTATATTATATTTATTGCCGATTTAATAATGGAATTGCATTTTATTTATTATATATTTTTAATATTTTTTATTATTATTATTTTTTATTTTATTCTGAAGACCACATTTTAGGGCAATTTAGTGTCATTAGCTTTTTACTAAAACTTATACATTTGTAGGCAACCAAGCAATCAAGCAAACTTGATTGTAATATTGGAGTCCTGTCCACCCTAGAACGGGCTAGTCCCAGTTGGGTGACAGAAACAAATAAGCAAAAGGTTAAGGTTATGCCATTCGGTTCCTGTTATTTTTGTAAGCTAATCAATGTTTTATAGTAATTAATTCTTAAATAAATAAATATACATATATGTATGTGTATGTGTGCATATATGGATATATATTTTATCTATAGATGTATATGAGTATCTATATTTGTATATGAGTAAATATTTATAGTTTAATATTTGTCGATTTAAAAATAAGTACTAACATATAGTTTAAGTTGACAGTGCACAGTTAATATCTAATCATCAAAAGTCTGCCTTAGAACAGGCCTAGGCCTAGTTAGGCGACTGTGTCAAACATTAAAAATAATGTCGCATCAATTTCTTGCTAACATCTTACTTACAAATATGACATTAATTGTTTACTAGATGTGTTACTAAATAAATAAATAAAATAAAATAAATATAAACACTTTATATACCCTCACATGTATATAAGGTGTTTATAAACATGTGAGGGTGTAACATGTGTGTAGTATGCGTGTTATTGCAATCGATCGTCAAAATTGAACTCCAATTCCGCTGCTGTTATCACAGCGGAAAATGGTAACCCAAGCGGGAATCGAACCCGGATCCTTAAAATGTAGGATCATGCGACCTAACCACTATGCCACTGGGCCATCTCACGGCGCGTGCCGCGATATGTCGAAAAATATCACAACGATATATTTAGAAATATTGTTAAAGCAATTAAACCTACTTTGATGAATATTTGATGAGTCTAGACACAGCAACAGTAGTATTTATTCGTATATTTGTATAATCTACATCATATTCTTTTATACTCCTAAATAACACTAACATACTTAATGCATATGGCCATCGATATATGATCCCCTAGATGGAGCTTCTGACCACTTCAAAATTTAAAAAAAAAACGTATATAGAATATTGAAATTTCATTTTGTAAAACAATTAGATATTTATGAATAAATATGAGAAATTCGAATAAGTGAAAAAAACTCGGCATTTCTAACTTGTAACGGAACCCTATTTAGAAACTGTAAATACTATCGTGATCCTTATTCGATTCTAATAATATTTCGTTTTGGTTATTTACTAACAAAAATATTTAGATATTAGCTCATAAAACCAATAAAATTTTTGATTACGGAAATATATTTAGTATATCCCGACCATATAGCCACATATTTTTCGTATGATCGATGTTGCTGGCCAGTGTTGTTGGACAATGGCTTCGCAATCGAAAATACTGCACTATTGCCCGGCCAGCTTTATTGCTGTTTCGTTTTGAGCCATAAGTGCGTCCATTTCTAATGCGAGGCACGACGTACTACATCTTCATTTTGTATTTATATCATCTAATGATATATTTTTTAGATCTATAAAATATTACGTAGCGGCATAATTTCATGGCAGACCGTGGCAATTTATTGGAATTTCTTGCAATATCGCCGCACTCGACAATTAGTACTATAACTATGGAACTACTATAGCAATCATATAAAGAATAACTGTGCAATAATCACACTGAAATTTAGTATATAGAATATTGAAATATCATTCTGTAAAACCATTAGATAATTATGAATAAATATGAGAAATTCGAAAAAGTGAAAAAAACGGCATTTCAAACTTGTACTTGTCTTACGGAAAATACCGAACTGTATTTGAAAATTGTAAATACTATCGTGATTTTTATGAGATTCTCTATCCAACGTAATATTTCGTTTTGCTTATTTACATACAAAAATACTTAGATATTAGCTCATAAAACAAATAAAAATGTTGATGATTTCTCGATAAAAAGATGATGATGTTTGACAATAAAATTTTACCAGAAATATCCGCGAAATGACGCGCGAAATTATTCTACGCCCGTCTATGTATCTATGGTAATAATGAGATGTTTGGTGTGGATTTTAGGATGCGTTCGAATTAGAAAATAATATTACTGTGCGCTCCGAGAGCAAGCCGTTAATATTGGTCGTTACGTAGTCAACGGTGTTCTGATGTGCAACCAAATTTGGCCGTTATGTAGCCGAAGGGTTAAGGACTGTCGAATGATTGCTAACCGATTATTTGCCATAACCACTATACGTGTTATTAATAGTCCTAAACCGAAGTATTTCAAAGTTTAAAACTTTTTCAGCCTTCTTCGTGTTTCTTTGCTGGCTGCGTACCTAATCATTTCTAATTTTATGAAAATTTACCAGTAGTTGTTTAACATACGAATGAATTCGATCTAGATTAAACTAGATAATAAGTACTTGCATTAAGGTAACCTTACAGATCTTGCAAATTCATAACTAATACAGTATCGTCTGTATATATCAAGTTATTGGCAACTTCACCTACCAATACTATACCCAGATGTGTCTCTCAAGTGCCTCGGAAAAGACGGCTTTGGAGTACTATTTCCATAGTAAAGGAGATAAAACTGGCGAATTCCTATCAGTATATGTATGTCATCTGATTATATAATTGGTTTTAACAAGGACTATAGCGAGTTGATTCGCAATTATGCATATATCTAATCTTGCACAAAATGTCGATCACCAGCTGGTGCAGCGAAAAGTAATCCCGATCGAATCCCAACCCTGATCCACCGATAAGGGCTCTAATAGCTCTTATCAGAGTGAATAACAAGAAATCATACCGCGTGCGGACTTCCAGGTCCTTGATAACCAATAAAGTATATGTGTTACTTTGCATACGTTCATTCACTGCTAACTTACGGCTCGGAGTTATGGAAGCGAGCAGGCGACCGGCAGAGGGCTTTCGTTATGCAAACGCGTGCAGTCCGCACAATAGCGCGTGTGGCGCTTGATACGCCAGCTAGGCCTCTGTTTAGAGATCTCTGCATCATGACGCTGCCGTCCATTTATATAATGGAAGTAGCGCTGTTCGTTCGCAGAAATCTAGCCGATTTTGAAGCGAATGGTGTGCATCATCAATATCCAACAAGATCCCGTAGCATGCTACGTTCAGTAAGTCATGCATTATTCAAGTCGGAGAGGCTAGCCTATATCGCCGGCCCAGCGGTTTACAACAAACTCAGCGAGCACATTAGGCAGGCGCAATCTCTTGACGTGTTGAAGAGACGCCTTAAGAGATACCTTACAGATAAGGCGTTTTACTCACTGGAGGAATATTACTCGAGTGAAGTCTAAAATGCTTTGGTGGCAAAAATATTTAATGATCTCTTTGCATTTTGTCTTGTATTTCTTCTTTTTACATTATTATTGTGTTTTTTCCTTCGTTTTGTCGTGTTTATTTTATCTTTTCTTTACGATAAATAAAAATGTTTGTTTGCTAATATGTATGAATGTTTGCCAATCTGTATCTGACTTGTATACCAGTATACTAATAAAATGAATATGAATATATGGGTACCCACTTTTATTGTACTGATTATATAAAAGTTCATTTAGAAAGCAGTGCCAACTGCCTTAGAATATGCAAAAGGGCCATAGCAATGCTGGACATCAGTCTCCGCGACAGAGTGCGCAATGAAGAAATTCGAAGACGCACGGAGGTACACGCAGGTCACGTCGTAAGGCAGGATGACGAGAGGTGGCCGAAGAGGCTTGTCCAGTGGAGACCAAGAACCATAAAGCGAGGCGTAGGGAGACCACAACTACGATGACTGGACGACATCAGAAAAGCAGCAGGGACCAACTGGCTGAGAGCAGCAGCTGACAGACAAGCATGGAAGAAGATGGAAGAGGCCTACGTCCAGGAGTGGACCAAACCGCGCTGAGGAAGAAGAAGTATTTAGAAAATCCTATTTTTAAAACACATGTGAGTACGTTCCTGAAGTGCATTTATATCGCTCAAAAATCTAATTTGTTTATATAAAACCTAATAAGACATAATCCCTATAATGAAGGTATTGGACATCAATGAAAGTTCAAAAATAAAAGGGTCATTTAACAATTCTGGGAAGAATTCTTTTACCCTATTTTATTTATTTATTTAGGTAAATAACAGCATGAACTTATAATTAGATACATAATTCTTTGAAAAAAAATGTACTTATGCCGATTATACTATATGCTAAATCAAATATTAACGAACAAGAGGTAAACGGGAATATGCACTCCCACAATACACGCAGACGTGATGACGTTTTCCTGCCTAAAGTACGCCTTACGCAGACACAAAAGTCCTTTGGATATTTGAGCTATAAGCTCTTTAACCAGCTACCACTCTCCACAAGAAAGATGGAAACAAAGGCGTTTAAAAGATTCATCAAACAAAAGCTTTCTATAAGCTGGGTGATTTTTTTGAGCATGCCAATTCTTTCAAATGGGAATAACATTAATATGTAACTTTCAGGTACCTCATTTTAGTTCTTATTGTTTAATATAAATATTATGAATATAATATTTAATATGTAGATTACAATGTGTAATGTAACATACCTGATCATATACATACGTTGTTTTGTTTTGTTTTGATACTTCCTATTGTGTGATTATTTTTTGTATAAAGTGCTTGATGACTATTAATATTCTTATAATAATTATCTATTTTATATGTATACTCATGTACATGGATTCAGCTCTATTTTTTTAAATTTTATTTGTCTGCCGTGTAAAGCCGACTTTAGTCAACGCTATTGTCGAATTAATATTTATGCTTTAATCGTTTTATATCTACATTTAAACTGACGAATTCTAATATGCGATAATTAGCTTTAATTCATAATTCATGCTTTTATTGTATATTCTGAATGAATAAATTGAATACTGAATACTGAATACTGAATATAACTTACGCCCTTAGAAATTATTTGAAAAATATTTTACAAACTAAATTATGAAACAAAAAAATACATCCGCAAATATTTATTAGTTAAGAGAAAATGGATCTATACCGCGCGGAAATAGACGACAGTCCTCCCGACGCATTTGTAGACGGCCAATGTAACTTTTCCGAAAATGTAACTTTGCCGGGAGACTCATCGTCAAGTCCACGCGGCAAGGACTCATCCCCATCAACCAAAAAATGTCAAATGACCGCAAAAGTTGTAGAGTTAACCGCAGACATATATAAATCATACTTATACAACATAAATTTAAAATAAGTAAATGGGAATACATTGTAGGAAGCCCTAATTAATCATCTTATAAAAGCTTTTTTAAGCATAGTTTGCCTAAATTAGATGTTGAATGATTGAATATGAGGAATCGGCGAACAAATCGATCTAAATCGGTTTTGGACTCAAACATGTTTTTTTTATCGGTACGCCTTGGGCCGTTCTATCGATTTGTAAAACTATTTACTACCAAAACGACCTAGAAACCTTAGAAAAATGAGGCAGAAATCACCAATTTTGTTCAAAACGATCTATCGCCAGTTGAAAATGGTTGATTATTTGGAATTAAAATTAATTTCCTTTAAAAATGATCTAAATCTCATACTACATCATAGTCCGTAAAAATGTTATCTTTCAAAATCGTCTAAATATATATTTTTGGCACCTTTTCTTGTTTTTGTTGTGGTATCCCTAATTTACATAAGGCAACATTCACATTTAATCATAGCTTCGGTAAAGTGAGTTATTGTGCAAATTGGTTTGGTCTAAAAATGGCGAAATAAATTGTCATCTGGTACGGTTGCCGCACTCAACGCCGGATCTAAGAAAACATATTCATATATTTCTTAGGTAATATTTAATATTTTGAGAAATTGTTACATATTCATTAATTAAGAATTTAGTAGATTAAGATTAACGACGTAAAAATATAAAAAAGAAAAAAATGCGAAAACGTTTTAATTTCCTGTTTTTATACAACCAGTAGCAATCAAAACGGTATAATTTATGAATACAGCTGCGATCGAAACGATCTAAATATCCTGGTTTCAATCAAAACGATCTAAACGAAAATTTGTTTTTTTTTATTATGTCTTATTTAAGTAATGAAAAATTACTTGCGAATGCTAGATCGTATTCAAATAAGCCAAGGTATCAACTAAAAAAAAACAAAATATACAAATAAAAGAATGGAAGTATGTTATTTAGTTGTCTGCCTCTCTTGTAAAATTGAGTTCAACGCTCTTAGACCGTTTTGTTCGCCGATTCCTCATATACAATTTAAGACATATTTTTTAGGGAAAAACACTACGTATGTTCAGTAAAAAAATGTTTAAATTCCTTTTTAATCGAAAATCCTATACATTCTCAAGTCTCCTATGCATTTCCCAAAATTTACACTCATATACATAATTTTACCTCCGGCGTCGCTTTAATTCAAAAGCAAACAAGAAATAGCCTACCTAATAATGGCTACTTATTACGTACGTACACGTACGCGCGCTGCCCACTGCGTTACTTGAGGTCGCCGATGTCACTGACCTCTTATCATCCCGTATTGTGGCTTTCTCGTTCCTAATAAAATCCGTTCCGCGAGAACGCAACTATCCGTATCGCTCCTTCTGCGTGTAAACCCTCTCAAGCCGCTCTCGGACATAATAAATTTTCGATGAAAAAAAAACATAAGAGACCATTTATGAGGTTCTTAACAGCATCAACTCGTTCATTTTCATAAATATAGCAATGACTAAGTACGCAGCAATGAAATATAATAAAAATTCAGTTGTGTCACCCCAAGACTTTCCCGGCAATCAGAAAAGCACCTCCAAAGTGGACCGATTTCAACCACAAAGTGGACCAATTTCAAACACTTTTCAACTCCTGCCATGATCAAATTATATTTTTTTTTATTATTATTATTACTGGTAGAGAGTTACCAGTGTGATCGTACAGATATAAATTGTAACTGTTTATATAAGCAATAGGAAATGAACACAACCCATACGATCATTCTAGACGAATGCCCAAATAGACCGAACAGCCTGTATCTGGGCATAAGAAATATATTGCATTTGTTTTTTGAGTAGTACTGTCGTTATTTGATTAATAGACTACTTTCATTAATAACTAAGGTAATGGCATAAAAAAGTAAAAATATTAACTCAAATATATATGATTAAGGGTTAGTTACATACACATATACACATTCAAACATACATACTTATATGATAT
This sequence comes from Micropterix aruncella, assembly GCA_944548615.1. Classification (NCBI taxonomy): domain Eukaryota; kingdom Metazoa; phylum Arthropoda; class Insecta; order Lepidoptera; family Micropterigidae; genus Micropterix; species Micropterix aruncella. The sequence continues at coordinate 9,826,645 of OX155977.1, forward strand.
ACACACATACACATACATCTACATACACACATACATATTTTAAATTATTGTATGAAGCAATTTCATTTCAGTCTTTGCACGACCTACATCGTAAAGGAGCCATTTTTTTTATTTTTGCCTTAAATAGGTGTACATTTTGAACATTTATGCCTGCATGCCAAATTTCAGCTCAATCGGATAAAGCGTTTGGGCGCTATCGTGGAGAAACATAAACACACAGAGACCTCAGTATAGAAATGGTATTAATCGTCTCGAGTGGGGTTCAAAATGTATACGTATATCCGTCTTTAACTCGGAAAAATATTTTAGCTCGTTCACAATACTTTACCTCCTCATCGGTTGGTAGGGTAGTAAAGTAAAACTGCGAGGGCTGGAAGAGGTTTAGGTTTAGTGATACAAGAACAAAAAGGTAAGAACGACATCCACACAAAGGCAGGTTTGAAAATTTTAAAATATTAGATAATATTTATATATTTACTGGCTATTGGAGTCTATAACTAAAAATGAACTGACAATTGTAGTTTAATTTGTTTGAAATATTGTTTTTTTATATTGTTTTTGTGGGTATAGATTTAAAATATATACTCATTGACCAGAGTTTCAGAAACTAAATAAGAAATGACACTTTCTATAAATGTTCCTCGCTTTTGAGTTATTTAAAAAAATATAGTTGAAATTCTTCAGTTCTGTTGTAGATAAATTTTGAATATTGTAAAGATCTTAATCTAGATTTGGCGATTTGGCGAATACGAAGCACAGTAAGATAACTCGAAAAAAAAAATACTCACCGTCCCTGCTCATTCCGAGTTTGAGGCACTTTTGTAATCTGCAATATTGGCACCGATTTCTGTTGACCCGATCCACTACGCACGCTTTGTTCCTTGGACATTGGTAGTTGACCACTGTGGACCAAAGAAAAAATACGTATTATCTATTTTTGAACAATAATTCAAATTAGGAGTAATACAGACATAATTAAATTAGACAAGTTTTAGAAAATAGGTTAGTAATACCCAGGATGAAAACATCATTTGGACAAAGATATTACTCTTACATCACACCGAGATTTTACAATCTGATCAATATGGAATTAAAATGAATTTGACATTTAGGGAATTGAAAAATAAAATAAATAAATGGTTATCAAGTTATGACAGACTAACCATACATCAAATATTAGAAATTATAGTTTTAATAAAACTTAGGTGCACAAATTATTAATATCCATACATCAAATATTAGAAATTTTAGTTTTAATAAAACTTAGGTGCACAAATTATTAATATATTTTTAAATATTGATTATATTTTTATATTGATCTAACTACCAAAAAATATTTAACTGTGTTGTTATATATTGTTTCGACAGTGAAATGTATTTTTTTTTGACTAGATATTTTTATATTTAATATTATATTACTTAACATATATTAAATATTATTGAATTTTGTTTTTTTTACATATAATGTTATTTTAGTTTTAAGACTATTCTGTTTGTCATTCTCGAATGTTATGTTCCATTTAATGGCGATTACATAATGGAATCGGGTTTTATTTATTATAAATTAGTTTTGAGGACAACATTTTGGGGAAACTTTTACATAATTTATTGTAATATTAGAGTCCTGTCCACCCTAGAACGGGCTAGTCCCAGTTGGGTGGCAGAATCAAATGAACAAATGGTTATGGTTTTGCCATTCGGTTCCTGTTATTTTTGTGAGCAAAATCAATGTTTTATAGTCTATATATCTTTCAATGAAATAAATAAATAAAACCCAGCGTTGGTCATAGTCTGACAGATAACATAACAGAAATAGTTTTTGAGACGAACTTTGATTACGTAAGCTGTTAGTAACAAAAACCACGTTACTGTGGATGGTTTTCTCAGTTTCTCAGGAATATTCATCTGGTTTTCTATTCTAATAATAATATTTTCTTTCAATGAACGATTACCTAAAAAATACATTTACTAGTTCACTGTTATTAGCTTTTTCTGCTAACATATATGAGTATGTCAATATTGCAATGCATAAAAATATGATGAAATAAAATGAATAAAATGAACCAAAATGATGAATAAAATGAATAAAATGATAAAATGAAATAAAATGAACTCGCATAATTAACAGAATAATATATAAAATAATAATGATAACAATAAAATGCTTTGTTTGATCAAAGAAATATGCGAGCTTATTGAATTGAAGGAATATCTTACAGCTAACCATAACTTCACAACAACAGTCCTTGATAGCGAATTGAAATGTCGATTATCGAGTTTCCTGATTCCAACTATGGTTTTTGTATATTTTTACCTTTTAACCACCATTACCTTTTAACAACCCCACTCCCACCCCCTAAACATAACTGACCTTTTTTTTAACCCACGTAGCATCCCTACTCTTTGTATTTCGTAACATATATCTTTGCTGCAAATACAATATTTTTATATTTTAAAAATATATTAAAAATAATTTTTTTATATTTTTGTTGCAAATAGAATAGTTTTGATGCCACTCTTCTTCAGTTTGAGCACTATCTAGTGTGTGAAAAAAGTTTTTATTAAAGATGGTAGAAACCTCAATGGGCCCCAGAAACTGTCCCCATAAATTCAGGCACTGACAGTGATATATTAGTCGTTTTTTCTCAAAACTGGATCGCGCTCCAACCGAACAAAGGATTTTTTTGAGGCGATGATATCATCGATTTTTACTATTCTTTGTGTTCAGACTACTCCTGAAGCCAATCAGAAGCCATCATCTCCTAGCAGCGAGTCTCTGATCTCAAAATAGATTATTAGCTGAAATAAGGGGTTTATCTTTAGCTATGGATTTACTGCGAGGACAGGATTTGCGGCAATGTCAGGCGAGAAATCCAGTAAAATTGTTAAGAAAAATTTTCTTTATAATTCTCTTAATTTATACAATGGCCATATTAACCCGTGGGACGCCAACAGTGCCTATAGGCACTTTGCTTCTATTGACGCTTCGGCCGGCCCCCATATATAGTATACTAGCTGACCCGTGCCCACTTCGTTGGGCGGTAAACATTTTTACTTGTGATGAAATTATGAGTGTGGTTCGGTTAGTACTGAGTGCTATGATTTATTTCCTGACTGCCAAAAGGAGGGTTATATTTTTACTGCATATGTATGTATGTATTTGAATGCCAATTTGGCTATATTACCAAGTTTCAAATTAAATAATTTATGTTCATTTTAATTGTTCAAAACTTCTCTGAATACTATATTAGATGTAATGTACCAAAATATATTGTCTTTCAGGAGTTCCAACCCGAGATACAGTCGCGGTTCCATACCTATGTCGTTATACCCTTTAACCATTTATGCAGTAAAAGGGAAATTATACGCAGTTGTTGTTGACAAAAATTCATAATTGTTGATAATATGACCAATAAACATGACCTAACGATTTAATATTTTTTTTAATATAAAAAACTACTTTTTGTGACTTAAATATAAAATTTAGACATATTCTGTCGCTGACTTTTTTGTATGCATTACCAAGCTCTTCAACTTTTCTCTAGAACTCAATCATATATCTCTCATCGTTAAAGCAGCGTTCGTAAGAAACGTTTTCATTCGACCGTTTTTTCTCCGACTACCACGAAAAAGTCTTTTCGTTTTTCGGATTAATATTAGCCTATGACACTCACAAATAACGTGGCTTTCTATTGGTAAAAGAATTTTCAAAATCGGTTCAGTAGATCCAGAGATTACTCCTTACAACCTTACAAACTCACAAACTTTACCTCTTTATAATATTAGTATAGATAAATATACAATATACACACACGACTAACAAGATTAATTACTAGGTAACAAGAGGGAATTCATGAAAAAACGATATTTTCAGTAATTACTTACAAAATCGACCAAACAGTTGCGACGCAGTTTTTTTTCGCGCTAAGGCTGGCTTTCGAGCGGTTAACAGGGGGGGTACTGTACATTTCGGTACTACCTAATTCACACATGACAAAAACTCCTAAAGCTGATAAAAAAATATCTTTTTGATTCTTTGTTTTTCCGATTTTTTTACTCAAAAGTTACTTACTTAGTCGTACTGATCCACCCACTTCAAGGATGTGACTATTTAAAAAACTCATCCTGTATATTATTTTTCATTGTTTATTGTAAACACTGGGCAAGTGAAACAAACGAGAGACTCGTTTGTTTCACGTGCCCAGATGCAATACAAGCCACTTCAGCAACTCTACTATGATACGGTTACTCACCTCTTTTAATAACAGGTTTAATGACCTTGACATTTTTTCTCTGGACAGGAAGCCTTTTCTTCACGCAGTCGAAAAAAGCTCAGGAACGATAATTAATTTAAATATTTATAAAATACGCACTACTTATTACTTTATTATACACTATGTATTTATGTGTGTATGTATGTTTATATGTATACATATATATATATATATATATATATATATATATATATATATATATATATATATATATATATATATATATATATATATATATATATATATATATATATATATATATATATATATATATATATATATATATATATATATATATATATATATATATATATATATATATATATATATATATATATATATATATATATATATATATATACATTCTTTTTAGAATTGATCAATAAGATGATTATAAAGTAAATAATTATAAAAGCCACTTACATCGTGACGAAGGATTCCCTTGATCGGATTCGGGAATGCTTTAGGTGTTAACGAGAATGATGAATGCCTCTCACTTGCGGAAAGAGGAGTAGGTTTAAGTTGGGCCCATTTTTCAACTAGTAAACGCTCACCCTTCATCCAATTATCTCAAAAATTAAGCTACAATCCTTCTTTATACGTAAACTCACTCAATTTCCTATTATTTCAGGGGAAATAACAAGACAAGACGAGCTACTTGACAGATGGAAGAATTTAAAATTTCGAATTTCGTTTTTTTATTTTCTAAAGGTGCGATATAAAGAAGCTGCGATCAATATTCAGCTGAAAACTTAAAACTAAAAGCGTGACATGCCCTCATATCAATGAAAGGAAGCAGTCAGCTCTTTCCTATTAGTTGGAAAGATTACCTTTAAACCTAAATGGATTATTTACAATGAACGAAACATAAAATATGTAAAAATTCAATATTTTGAAATATTTGATAGTTTTGTGTATATATTCTTTTTAGAATTGATCAATAAGATGATTATAAAGTAAATAATTATAAAAGCCACTTACATCGTAACGAAGGATTCCCTTGATCGGATTCGGGAATGCTTTAGGTGTTAACGAGAATGATGAATGCCTCTCACTTGCGGAAAGAGGAGTAGGTTTAAGTTGGGCCCATTTTTCAACTAGTAAACGCTCACCCTTCATCCAATTATCTCAAAAATTAAGCTACAATCCTTCTTTATACGTAAACTCACTCAATTTCCTATTATTTCAGGGGAAATAACAAGACAAGACGAGCTACTTGACAGATGGAAGAATTTAAAATTTCGAATTTCGTTTTTTTATTTTCTAAAGGTGCGATATAAAGAAGCTGCGATCAATATTCAGCTGAAAACTTAAAACTAAAAGCGTGACATGCCCTCATATCAATGAAAGGAAGCAGTCAGCTCTTTCCTATTAGTTGGAAAGATTACCTTTAAACCTAAATGGATTATTTACAATGAACGAAACATAAAATATGTAAAAATTCAATATTTTGAAATATTTGATTTTTAAATATTTT